>JBBMOI010000011.1:45000-652500 GCA_038088405.1 Porites divaricata
AATATCAATGAATCGAAATATCAATGTTTTTGTCCACCATTTCTCTCTCACCAAATTGTTCATAAACGAACAACAGAAGCAGCGTACAAAAAACGTAACGACAAAGAAAGAACAGCTTGGAGTCCTTTGCGAAACCAAGGCAGTATTGAGACGATGAAAATTACGACGACAATAACGATAATGATGACGGTGTTGATGACGATGACGCAGTAATGAACCGATTCGAAGAGTTACAGAGGCCCAGATGAAGAAAAAGCGATGTTAAGGCGTTAAAGAATGGATGGATGTATCGAATTTAAGAATGTTGAAGATACGAGGATGTTTATAGATGTTTGGTCTTTGGAACTGGTTACAATTATCAGCAAAATTAGCTCCAAAGAGTTTTCAGCCCTGACGATGACGTTTAGTGACGAAATTTTAGTCAAGTAAAGACCATATATGATGCCGAATGAAACTTGTTCGATCAGCAAAAGTCAACAAAATAACGTACGAAAGGTAGTAGAAAAAAAAATACCGGTAGAGGAATGAATTGGATTCAAGAACGTTGAAGTAGAGGAGATGTTCAAATCGATCGATAGGTTTTAGCGAATTATCAGCACCTCCTTTGATGGCTCTTTTTGATGGTATTGAAGAAGTTAAGTAAGCAACATGTATTAGCGATGCCGAATGAAAGAGATTCCCCTCTATCTGCAACTGGAGATGACGAGCTGGGCCGGGAACGGTGCTAACACTGTTAGATAACGCGAATCGAATAACGAAAGCGATTACAATACAGGTTATGAAACGGACAACTGGGAGTAAATATATGCGCATTTGATCATATTTATATGTATTTGGCGCAATATAAATATTTAATTATTATTATTATTATTGTTCTTATTATTAATGTTCCGAGCATAAATGATAGATTAGGAATAAAGTCGGAATGGGGTCAGGGTAGAATAATGTAACTATTATACAATAAATTGGAGAGGAATTTCATTTTGATGTACATAAATCGCATGATCATGTTTTAAAATCTATTTTAACTCCATTGTTCTTGGTGCATTTTGATTGGATAAAAACGTTGGATATGCAAGGATAGATAAATGTAACATTGAGGGGTGCGTAATATATATTTAATCTAGATAATCCTTCCCATTATATTGTTTAAAGATTTGTCTCGCTATAGTAATGTAGGAGTGAGTTACTTTTGTACAGGCCACAGAAGATAGATGTTCAAGAGTGAACAACGCACGATGACGACACTAAGTTTTAAAATGTAGGCATTCGTTGTTTTTACGATAATTATTTTATCATAACTGAAGTTTTTTCAGTAATAATAATGATAACAGTGTTGTTTGTAGCAGGGACATTAATATATTTGGCAGCTTTGTGGACATTGATAACAACATAATAGTTAATAGGTGTAAACGTAATGAAAGGTATAAATTGTTGATAAATTCACTTATTTTTTTATCTTCTCCCTGTTGTTTAAACCTCCCATTATTATAAAGGACAAAGAAGTGTTTACATTTGTGCGTTTATTTTTAATAGATTTTACATTATTTAATTTAAGTTTCAGTTTAGTTAGATAACCAGTCATTGGTTTACTACGATAAGTAAAGTTTTTGTTGGGATTATTTCTATTATATATTATTTTGGTTATTCAGTAGCTTTGCCAGAAGGCAGGTAAGCATTTCGATGATGTACAAATGTAAAGCAAATCATAAATGTTAACCTTCTCATTGTAAACGCACCTCTTTTGGTTATTCTTCATAAGTTCTTTAATTTTAATGCCAATTTTATTTTTGAACTTAATGTAAATTATCTCATGTTACGAGATTTAGAGAGCTTGACAACTCAGGTGCACTGGAGTAGAGGAATCTTATAAGTGATGGTCTTCTTTTCACAAGCGACTCTGAAGCGCCTGTTACACCAACAGTGCCGAATTTGAACAGAGAAGCGTCGCCAGTATTACAACCAGTAGTTCAAGAATGTGCCCTCTGGTTATCGTAAGGATCTGATCCCACTGGAGAAGGCGTTTTCCACTTGACTGCAGAGTTTCAGAAAATTGCTGCTTGCTGCTGCATCCACATTACTGAAACAAACTGGTTACAAATTATCAGCAAAATTAGCTCCAAAGAGTTTTCAGCCCTGACGATGACGTTTAGTGACGAAATTGTAGTCAAGTAAAGACCGAATGAAACTTATTCGATCAGTAAAAGTCAACGAATTTAGGTAATTTAGGTAATTGCAAAAAAAAAAGAGAAAAAAAAACCGTAGAGGAATGCATTGGATTCAAGAAAGTTGAAGTTACCGCGATGTTGTTCAAATCGATCGATAGGTCTTAACGAATTATCACCACCTCCTCCGATGGCTTTTTCTGACGGTATTGAAGAAGTTAAGTAAGCAACATGTATTAGCGGTGTTGAATGAAAGAGATGCCCCTTCTATCTGCAACAGGAGATGAGGAGCTGCGCCTCCCTGGGAACGGCGCTAAACAATGTTAGATAACGTGAATCGAACAACGAAAGCGATTACAATACAGGTTATGAAACGGACAACTGGGAGATTAGGAATAGAGTCGGAATGGGGTCAGGGTGGAATAATGTAACTATTATACAATACATTGAAGAGGAATTTCATTTTGATCTACGTAAAATGCATGGTGATTTTTTTAAATCTATTTTAACTCAATTGTTCTTGGTGCATTTTGATTGGATAAAAACGTTGGATATGCAAGGATAGATAGATGTAATATTGAAGGGTGCGTCATATGTATTTAATCTAGATAATCCTTCCTATTATACTGTTAAAACATTTGTCTCGCTATAGTAATGCAGGAGTGAGTTATCTTTTGTACAGGCAACAGTGTATAGATGTTCAAGAGTGAACAACGCACGATCACGGCACTAAGTATTAAAATGTCGGCTTCCGTTGTTTTTATGGTAATTATTTTACCATAACTGTGTTTTTTATATATATTATTTTGGTCATTTCAGTAGCTTTGCCAGAAGGCTGGTAAGCATTTCGTTGATGAACAAATGTAAAGCAAATCGTAAATGTTAAGCTTCTCATTGTAACCGTACCTCAGCGACTCTGAAGCGCCTATCACACCAATAGTGCCGAATTTGAAAAGAGAAGCGTCGCCGGTATCACAACCTGTATTTCAAAAATGAGCCCTACAGGGTTCGTACCCGTTTTTGAACAAAAAATTCAAGGACTTTCAAGGACACATTTCCCATATTTCAAGGACTCTATTCAATTAAAAAAGAACCTTAATTCTATGTCTTTTTTAAGTTCTTTCACAACATAGGTAATTTTATCTCGAAGGTCTTTCTGTGTTTGTTCCTTTTCCTTTGGAGTTCTACTTAAATTATAAAGTTAGCACCGAAATTCAAGGACTTTCCAGCACCGACCACAGTTTTCAAGGATTTTTAAGGCCTTGAATTTTTATTTTAAAATTCAAGGATTTTTAAGGACTTTCAAGGTGTGTGCGAACCCTGGCCCTATGGTTATCGTAAGGATCTGATTCCACTGGAGAACGCGTTTTTGCGTTGGCATTCTTTCTGCTCAAATCTCTTCCTCGAATTGAGAGATAATCGGAGTGGTAAAAAATTTCCAATTTTGCCCTAATCCCTTGGAGTCATGTTAGAATTTTAATATATCGAACATGGGCAATTTGGTCTTCCACTTTCAAACCCGACAATTAATTGTGGGCCACTCCACACATATTGCTGTAATTGGCTCAACGCTGTTGTGGCACCCCTGCCTGTTGTTTCATTGTTGTCTATTGTTTCATTGTTCATAAGGCGAAGCTAATAAAATAAAAATAAAATAAATAAATAAAATAAAACATTTTGACGGTGTATCCGTCCTTTAAGCTGTATCTCCCTTCCATGATAAAACTACTTTGTCGTAGCGTACCTGCTCCTTGTGCGGAGACCACCTTTATCGCATATTTTGTTACATACATTCACTACGTATCCCTTTGCATCATAAAGCACCATCCACATGCGTTTGGTCCTCTTCATCTTCCTATTTCCTCTGAAAGTTGAAATACAATAGAGGCCACGCAAATGGTAAACAGAAAAAGCAGCACAAGCTCATAGCTACAGTTAATTTTTAAATTACCACATTCCTTTTAAATAAAAGTGCACAGCGATTAAAAAAGAAATAGTTGGCCATGTGAATCTGACGTCTTCTCCAATATTCACTTTACTTTAGCCTGTTAATTTGTATTCCTTTTTCTTGGCATTCATATAATTCGCCCTCATACTTCGGGTTTTTATGCTTCACATATTTTTCTCTATCAGACTGCGTGTAATCGAAACAAATACGGTTATCCTAATCATTTCAAGAGACCTCTTCATAAACTGCAGAAGGGTAAAAGTCTCCAATAACTTAATATAAGTCTTCCCCAAAGGGTCTTTCATGGAATGCTCTTAAGGTTTTTCGAAACACTTTGTCAGAGGCCATACCGATATTTTTTCAATCGCCTTTAAAGTGGTTTTCCTAGTCCGATCGCTATAAAACTGTCACCAGTAATTGGCTATACCTCCATGTCTTGTACATTTTAGGGCCTGTTTACTTGAAGGTGGGAGGACCCCAGGTAGGTAAGGTAACCTGCTTACTAATAGGTGGGGTAACCCACCTGTCCAAATAATCTCTCACTTTAATGTGATCACGTTTACATGTTAGGTGGGGTAACTTGCCACATGTTACCTCACCTATCCGGGGTCCCCCACCTTCAAGTAAACAGGTCCTTAGTTATCGCATCTTGAATGAAAACATTGACAATACTCACACTAAAATGTACAAGTCATGGATACATTTATTGTTCACATTAATTAGGGAAAATTAGCATAACGTCAAAACAGTGAATTTTGTAGCGGGGATTTTTGACCTGTTCGTGGGATAGGTTTGTCTTGAAATTTTAAGGTGTTGCAGTGAATCAATCTTAATGAAAGTTTCAGGCATTATTACATACATTATGAAGATTATCTGAAGAGATTTTAAAAAAATTCGTTCTAATCGTTTCAGAGATATACAAAAAAGCGCCAAACGTCCAAATTTGGAATGAAGTTGCACTTACACAGGTGGTGAAAAACGGGTTAGTTTTTAAGTTCGCAAGGACTAAAATACACCAAAATTTCCTAGCATCGAAATATGATATTAAGCAGCATTCTGACGCTACTAAAGAATAATTTCAGTCATTTATAACGTTTTTTTTAATATAATTTATCACGACTATTGAAAATTTAAGGTTTGAAATATATTTTCGTTTTAGTCGAATTCAAATATACAGAATTTTTCCTTCTTAAGGAGGTTATTTGCTATAACACCAAACTTTAAGATCCTAGTGATTAATTTTCAGTAGCAGGTCTTGATCGCGCAAAATTCGGCGTTTATTAATTTCAAAGTTTTTTGTTTATTGTTGTCATAGTAATATCGATTTTACTAAAACCTACATTTTGACAAATTTCAATTTATAGTCAATCATTGGTGAAAATTGTACAGCGATCAGTCAAGGTTAAAATCACTTTTAAACCGATTGAAAAATATCGGTATGGTCTCTGAAAAACTACATCGAAACACCTTTAAACCTATAAAACGGTTACTTCAAAATGACAACAAATCGGCTCATGAATGTTGAAATTTTGCTACCAGAATTGATAACTGAAATTAATGCAGTTTAACATAAATCAGTGGTCAAATTAAAACCATTTAAACTAGAGTGCATAAGGTGATCGAAGGAAAAATCGTCTTTATGCTTAACTTTGTGGGTTACTTATAAACTTAATTTCAACGCGAGTTTTTTGGCTTCTCCTCTCAATCCTTATAATATACATTTTATACCGTATACCTGTGATGCCCTTTCTCGACTCCAAGCGTACACCATTTCCGCTTGAGGAGAATCAACTGGTGAAATTAAAGGAAAAGGCATGGGCTTGTCTATTATTTCATTCAACTGAAACTAAAAATTTAATATAATGGTAATGGTCGAGAAAAATACTTTGTTTTAAAAGTCTATTTATTCTTTAAATCCCATGTAAGTTGGCTGATTCTCTTCTCCTTCTTTACGTGTCTAGCATAATCTTTTTACAATACCTCTCTCTTACAATACTTTGAACCAACACAATATCCAGCGGTCGAGAAGAATAAGTTTTGGACTTAAATCTCAACTGAATTCATGTATCTTATTTAGCGTCTCAATTGTTCTCTAGCCTGAGGGAAGGGCGAAGTTTCAGGTTCTTTCAACACTGACTAAACCTTTGCTCGTTTTTACGGGCCTAAGGTTTAACGAGTCTTCTTTGCATACCTGTGATATCCTCTAACCCTAACCCTTAAACTCCTCAAAAAGGGAAAACAGTCATCCAATTATAATTCATTGGTTTAATCTCAAAAGTTGATAAAGATTTACTGTATACGGTAGGGTATAAACTTTGAGTAAAATTTGACACTTACAGTACGGTATTTGGATATGTCAGGAAGGTACTGACAGGTGTGGCCTTCTCCTTGATCCAGTGTTCCATCCATGCAAAACTAAACAGTAAATATTAAAGATCTTTAAAGCAGTGTTGATCTATACATGAAACTCATACCAAGGTCTTTTTTGCATACCTGTGATATGCTTTTTGTTGTTTAAGGCGTCGCTTGAAAAGAATCAGGGTTAGGTCGGTGACCTCTGGTAAACTGTCTTCCACTGAAACTACAGCCTGTTAAGACAGATACTAAGCAAAGCATTCATCATTAATATCAAATAGTGACTTATCCGTCGACTTCTTAAGGAAGACTTGTGGGGAACGGCGAAGATCTGAGTTCTTTCAAAACTGAGTGAAATTTGGCACACTTTCAATCATTGCTGTATTATTTGCTAATTTTTTTCCAAGTATTTATTTACCTGACGACACTGATCAATATCTTTAATTGCTCTCTTTAAACTCATCAAAAAGAAAAACTGTCAATCATTCATTTATAATTCATTAGTTTAATCTTAAAAGTTGATATAAAGCTAAGATTTATACGATAGGGTATAAACTTTGAAATAAATTCGACACTTACAGTACGGAATTTGGATATCTCAGGAAGGTGCTGACAGGTTTGGCCTTCTCCAGTGTTCCATCCATTCGAAACTAAACAGTATATATTGACAGAACGCAAGGTTAGCGAAACATACTAAGCTTTCAGGATCCTCTTCTCCCTCTTTACATCTGTCATATTATTTTTATAAAATACCTCTGTTAGTCTTCCTGACTAAAGATTGCACCGTATCCAGTAGATGTGAAGAAAAAGCTTTTAACTTTTGCCTGAAATGCCTGCATGTATCTTATTCACAGTCTTAATTGCATGTTCTCATAATTTTAGAAGAAATCTTATTTTTTATTTTTTTAGTTTTGCTTTGCCTCTGTACCTTACGTAAATTTTTATTCCTGACATCAACCTCATAGCCAGGGATCGACAGGGAGTTTCCTACACCTTCGATCATTTTTCTTGACATTAGAGCAGTGTTTAATCTATACATGAAACTCGTACCGAGGTCTTTTTTGCATACCTGCATGTAATATGCTTTTGTTGTTTAAGGCGTCGCTTGAAAAAAATCAGTCGGTGACCTCTGGAAAACTGTCCTCCGCTGAAACTATACAGCCTGTTAAGACAGATACTAAGCAAACAATTTCTTCGTTAATATCAAATAGTCATTCATTCGTCAATTTCTTAAGGAAGACTTGTGGGGAACGGCGAAGATCTGAGTTCTTTCAACACTGAGTAAAATTTGGCACATTTCAATCATTGCTGTATTATTTGCTAATTTTCTTTCCAAGTATTAATTTACCTGACGACACTGATCAATATCTTTAATTGCTCTCTTTAAATCGTCTTTATGCTTAACTTTGTGGGTTACTTATAAACTTAATTTCAATGCAAGATTTTTGGCTTCTCCTCTCAATCCTTATAATATACATTTTATACCATATACCTGTGATGCCCTTTCTCGACTCCAAGCGTACACCATTTCCGCTTGAGGAGAATCAACTGGTGAAATTAAAGGAAAAGGCATGGGCTTGTCTATTATTTTATTCAACGGAAACTAAAAATTTAATATAATGGTAATGGTCGAGAAAAATACTTTGTTTTAAAAGTCTATTTATTTCTTAAATCCCATGTAAGTTGGCTGATTCTCTTCTCCTTCTTTACGTGTCTAGCATAATCTTTTTACAATACCTCTCTCTTACAATACTTTGAACCAACACAATATCCAGCGGACTAGAAGAACAAGTTTTGAACTTAAATCTTAACTGAATTCATGTATCTTATTTATCGTCTCAATTGTTCTCTAGCCTGAGGGAAGGGCGAAGTTTCAGGTTCTTTCAACACGACTAAAACTTTGCTCGTTTTTACGGGCCTAAGGTTTAACGAGTCTTCTTTGCATACCTGTGATATCCTCTAACCCTAACCCTTAAACGTCTCAAAAAGGGAAAACAGTCATCCAATTATAATTCATTGGTTTAATCTCAAAAGTTGATAAAGATTTACTGTATACGGTAGGGTATAAACTTTGAGTAAAATTTGACACTTACAGTACGGTATTTGGATATGTCAGGAAGGTACTGACAGGTGTGGCCTTCTCCATGATCCAGTGTTCCATCCATGCAAAACTAAACAGTAAATATTAAAGATCTTTAAAGCAGTGTTAATCTATACATGAAACTCATACTAAGGTCTTTTTTGCTTACCTGTGATATGCTTTATGTTGTTTAAGGCGTCGCTTGAAAAGAATCAGGGTTAGGTCGGTGACCTCTGGTAAACTGTCTTCCACTGAAACTACAGCCTGTTAAGACAGATACTAAGCAAAGCATTCATCATTAATATCAAATAGTGACTTATCCGTCGACTTCTTAAGGAAGACTTGTGGGGAACGGCGAAGATCTGAGTTCTTTCAAAACTGAGTGAAATTTGGCACACTTTCAATCATTGCTGTATTATTTGCTAATTTTTTTCCAAGTATTTATTTACCTGACGACACTGATCAATATCTTTAATTGCTCTCTTTAAACTCATCAAAAAGAAAAACTGTCAATCATCCATTTATAATTCATTAGTTTACTCTTAAAAGTTGATATAAAGCTAAGATTTATACGATAGGGTATAAACTTTGAAATAAATTCGACACTTACAGTACGGAATTTGGATATCTCAGGAAGGTGCTGACAGGTTTGGCCTTCTCCAGTGTTCCATCCATTCGAAACTAAACAGTATATATTAACAGAACGCAAGGTTAGCGAAACATACTAAGCTTTCAGGATCCTCTTCTCCCTCTTTACATCTGTCATATTATTTTTATAAAATACCTCTGTTAGTCTTCCTGACTAAAGATTGCACCGTATCCAGTGGATGTGAAGAAAAAGCTTTTAACTTTTGCCTGAAATGCCTGCATGTATCTTACTCACAGTCTTAATTGCATGTTCTCATAATTTTATAAGGAATCTTATTTTTTATTTTTTTAGTTTTGCTTTGCCTCTGTACCTTGCGTAAGTTTTTATTCCTGACATCAACCTCATAGTCAGGGATCGACAGGGAGTTTTCCATACCTTCGATCATTTTTCTTGACATTAGAGCAGTGTTTAATCTATACATGAAACTCGTACCAAGGTCTTTTTTGCATACCTGTGATATGCTTTTTGTTGTTTAAGGCGTCGCGTGAAAAGAATCAGTCGGTGACCTCTGGAAAACTGTCCTCCGCTGAAACTACAGCCTGTTAAGACAGATACTAAGCAAACAATTTCTTCGTTAATATCAAATAGTCATTCATTCGTCAATTTCTTAAGGAAGACTTGTGGGGAACGGCGAAGATCTGAGTTCTTTCAACGCTGAGTGAAATTTGGCACATTTCAATCATTGCTGTATTATTTGCTAATTTTTTTTTTCAAGTATTTATTTACCTGACGACACTGATCAATATCTTTAATTGCTCTCTTTGTCTCATCAAAAAAGGAAAACTCAGTGTCATCCAATTATAATTTATTTAAACTTAAAAGTTGATTCCATACCTTTGATCGTCTTTCTTGCTTTATGTATCACTTGAAAAGAATCTCAGTGGGTGGGCTCTGAAAGACCGTCATTTTCTGACACAACAACCTGTTAAAACATATACTAGGGATACAAATGTTTGATAAATTTGAAGGTGATATATTTCTGAAACTGTTACTTGCGCGAATGGGCTTGCCCTGTTGATGCAGGCCTTTTGCACACGGGTGTATTCACTCACTCTCTTCGTCCCTTCATCGCTTTCTCACGTGACACCCAACACAAAAACACACAGTTCACACAGTTGGCCAACAGAACTGTACAGTGACAAAACATATAGAACAGTTAGTTAATGATAAATAAAAGTATGGTAGTTGTCTCCTTTATATTGTCTTCCAATGGCTAATGTTCAGAAGGGTCGCCACTTCAGGAATGGTAGCAGTAATTCGCTTTAGGAATTCGTTGACCCTGGCTGTTGAACTTGGTAGAGGTTCTTGCGCCCAACATCTTATGTGTATAACCATTTGTCTTAGTAGCTTTTCCGCTAAACCACGCATCTACCATGCTGCATCCCATGGTAGGGTGGCTTCCGGGTGCTATACCTTGCCGAATGGCAATCTGATTTTGTCCCGGATTGTCCGATCAAGAGCTGTGATTTAGATCCTATTCCAGCCGTCATGTTGAAGAAATGCTGGCCCGTGATTGTTCCAGTTATTACTGAAGTTGTTAACCGTTCGTTAGATTGTGCCATAATGCCTGAGATGCTGAAAATCGCGCAGATCCGTCCTCTTCTAAAGAGGTCAAATCTTGATCATTGAGAGTAATGACCTAGGTGAACCATTACAATCGGCGTATAAGAGGCTGCACAACACTGAAACGGCTCTTTTAAAGGTTCGTAACGATATCCTTAACGCAATCGACCAGCATCGAACAGTTGCTCTGCTGTTGTTGGATTTGTCTGCCGCGTTTGACACAGTAGACCACAAGCTATTGCTTCGCAGACTTCGTGTACGTTTCGGCATCGGAGGTAAGGCCCTTGCGTGGTTTTCCTCCTACCTCACCGGACGCAGCCAGTATGTTACTATCAGAGGGGCGGATTCTTCTCATTGCAGTCTGCCATACGGTGTTCCTCAAGGTTTTGTACTTGGGCCGCTGTTATATCTTCTGTATACTTCCCCTTTAGGGGACATTGTTCGGAAGCATGGAATGATGTTCCACTTCTATGCTGACGATGCAGAAATTCATTTTTCATTTGACTCCAATACTCCAGACCTGGTTACTGTTTCAAGATTAGAAGCGTGTGTTAAGGACGTCAGTGACTGGATGTCATCGAACAATTTGAAACTTAACTCTGACAAGACTGAGTTATTATTGATTGCATCTAGATTTCGTCCCAGGCCCCACTTTCCGCCGTTGAATATTTGTGGTGATCAGATCAGAGACTCTGTTTCAGCTAGAAATATTGGTGTAATTTTCGATTCTTATATGAATTTTGAGTGTCAAGTGTCTAGTGTATGTAAAGCATCGTTCTTTCATATTCGTAATGTATCTCGCATCAGAAAGTATTTAAGCGTGGAGAGTACCAAGATTTTAGTTCATGCGTTCGTCACGTGTAGGTTGGATAATGGGAACGCATTACTGTACGGACTTCCAAAATATCTTGTTGAAAGAATTCAAGCTGTCATGAATTGTGCTGCACGTCTAATTTTGCGTAAACAGAAGTATGATCATGTAACCCCTTTGTTGATTGAGCTTCATTGGCTCCCTGTTAGTCAACGCATTGTGTTTAAGATCCTATTATTAACATTCAAGGCGCTTAATGGACTGTCACCCAGTTACATAACAGATCTTCTGGACAGATATGTGCCAACACGGCCATTGCGATCTTCATCTAGGGGTCTCTTGAAGGTTCCTCGGTCCAATTGAAAGTATGGCGATCGATCCTTTTCTGTCTGTGCGCCGACACTCTGGAACGACCTACCTGACAATCTGAGACTGGCAGTGGACTTAGATACTTTTAAGTGGGATCTTAAGACTTATTTATTTAGAAAATGTTTTTGTCTTGTTAATTTTTAAGTTTTTAATTTTATTGTAATTAATTGTAAAGCGCCTTAGAACTTTAGCATATAAGTGCGCTATATAAGTTTTTATTTATTATTATTATTATTATTAGTTATTTGCAGCTAAGCCATATATCTAGGGGCCATTCCCGTATCCGCAGCCTGGGGACCCGGTCGAATCGGAGTTACCTCTTTAAATAGTTGTTAAGCAAATGGAAAGTGCTACAAAAGCTTCTGAAGTTGTAGTTTTGCTCATCGAATGTTACCTGTTACGTGATATAAGAGAGCTAAAGCGATACTGCAAAAGTTGATGTAGCGATGGATGGGGTAAAAATGTTCTTTAATCCGTTAAATAGCTTTCAGACTAGGGAACGACTAATTAGCAGTGGGTAGCGCTGGGTATAGTTTTCATACCAGGAAGTGAGGCTCAACCGTCTGGCCAAGGGAATTAAACCCAAAAATTAATGAACGCAGAGGAAGTGAGATTGGCAAAGAAGTACCCAATTGAAAGGATAAAAGGCTGTGTACAAATTGTCAACCTCCCAGAATAACATTAGTTTGGCCTGGACTTTTGTTGTTGGTGGTGGTAGTAGTAGTAGTAGTTGTAGTAGTAGCAGCAGTAGTAGTAGTTTGATTGCAACAGCAACAGCGATACGACCAATCAACGGATGAATGAAGCGAAGTAAAAACCATCTCAATCTGGCAAAACAGTTCTATTTCCAGGAGACTTGATTGTGCACTATAGCTAGACTTGTGCATTGAAGCGAAGTCATTTGCACAAACCGGCAGCTGTATTTTGACGATAGATTTCATAACGGTCTTCGATCACGATTTAGTGTAAAAACGCCGGACATCCAGGCAAAGGAGGAAATCAATTGTGAAGAATAAATGTGCGCAACTGACCGATCCAATAGAACAAGCAAATGACGATCGAGGAAACCATAAAAAGAAAAGCAAATTTATTTTGAGTCCGGTTAATTAACCATCATAAAGCAAAAGGAAAAAGACTCGTACTCATCACCAAAAGAAATATTTCAGCAGATAGAAATGGTCCTAAAATTTAAGTTATTATAAATTTTTCTGTAAAATTATTATTAAAACATTCAATGACATATTGGCAGCATTGACTGATGAAGACACAAGGGTAATTGTTATGTGAGCAATGACACTGATAAACTAAATAGTAAAAAGGGTGCTACAACGTACTAGAAAGCTTTAAGTTTAGTATCAATAGACCTTTATATTGGATTTTTGATCGCATAAGTAGCATTTAGAGTCTGTAAATTCAATAACAGAACATCGCAGGTGCACATGGAATATTGATGTGGGTAACAATGTAATCTATTTCTTTAACAGTAATTATGTCAGTACACCTATATAAAATTATGTTTTTGTTTGCTTTCTTGGCAACCTTAAAGCATCATTTTAAAACAAGGCAAATATTTAGTAAAGAAAAGAATTATAATACAGCAATACCTTAAGTTTTTGTGCCATGATGCAATGTACTGGATTAACAGTAACCGCTCTTATAAGTAACCCAAGGCATCAGTGAAGGTATGTTTTTGTTTGTTTCTTTTTTTTTATCAAGGCACAATAAACCATGGATTTCTTAGATTCATGAAGTGACAAAAGCAAAAGAGGAAGCCGAATGTGGACAAGGATCGCGCGCGGTTGATCAATAGCTTTCAATTAATGTGGCGATTAAAGAAAGCAAAAAACCAAGTGATACTATATGGTCAAATATTGTCAACATTTTGAAAGGAGGTCTGCAGGCTACACTGCAAGGTTAACCGGTATATTCGAAGGAAAAAAATTATTACAGTCAATTATTCATCACCGGAAAAATGCTTTGGTGCATTTAGAAAACAGATGCAGTGAATAAGAGTATACTGTAATAGATAATCAGTGTATGTGAATTTGACATTTATCTCTGTTTGTTTTATTGATGTTATTAACAGTATTGATTGTATTTAATTGATAGTATAGAAATAATAATGGTAATGGACATTTGAGTATAATATGGTACTTTGTACTTAAACATTGGTATAGTGAATAAAATGATCATTTTAACCCTTTAAATATTGGTTTCTTAACTTCTAATCTATTCTTTTAAGACGATTAGTCGTTAAGAAAATCGTTATAATCTTTTCAAAAGACCTTTTTATGTGAGCCATAATAGAAGGTACTCGATCAACGTACCAGCAATTCTCTGTTACACATTTTCAAAGTAGACTGTTGTGTATGCAGGGTTCTCCTTATCAGGCCGTAACCGGTAGAATTTACTGTCTGAAGCAACCCTTCTTACCGCCTGCAACCACTTGAACTGTCACTAAAATTAAATAAGTTGTTTTAAAAAATACGCAACTTTTGATCTGATCCGATCAAGGTAATGAATGAATATATATGGAAGTGTACTAAAGTATGCACAGCTTTTCTATAAAGCAATGAAGACAGTGTAATATTATTGGAATCAAAGGTTTGTTAGTCTTGTGTAAAAATAACAATGGCTGATTTGCGAAAAATAGGTCTTAGAATGAGGGAATGACATTTCAGAGAGCTTGCTCCTAAATTTCACAGCAAGGTCAAAGCCATGTCCCTCACTCCACTACCCCCATCCCCCAGGAAAGTGCGCTTCTGGCACATTTTTTTTTTTGCCTTACCGGCTATGAATGGTCCTGCTGAACTAAAATTTAGGGAGAACACTGTGTATGTTGCCGTTTTTGTTTTAAAACTTGCATACGGAGAATTAGCGCGCAGAGTTGATCGATAGCAAGAAGTACGGCGATTAAACAAAAGGAATAAATGCGATATTTAGATTTTGGCCGAATATTGTTAACGCTGTGTTTTAAAAGAGAAACAAAGTGAAATCATCGGAATGCTTATCAGCAACTGAGTTCAATGAACTACAATTACTCATCATCGGAAGAAAATATTGCAATGAATGCTATGGTCACAAAAAATGGCTGTAAAAAGAAATGATGCGAAATCATTTCAAGGTTAACCAGCGAAGTCGAAGGAATTCAGACTGTCAATTACTCATCCCCAGAATAATTCACTGGTGTATTGAATTTTATCTTAAAAAGTTTTATCGATATTATTAATGGTACTGATTTCTCAATTCATTAAAAGCATAGAGAGGTTGGTAATGACAGTGAGTACAACAATAATATAAATACGTACTAGCCGTACTTATGGTATCTTGGACATTGGTAAGAGAAGTTAAGTTTTATAGGCTTTCTTAACTCCTTATTAATACTTTTGAAGATGATTAGTGGAAAAGAAAAGAGTTGTATGATTTTTTAGGACCTTTTTTGTGAACCATAACAGAAGGTACTGGATCACCTTACCAGCAATCCTGCTGTTACCCTTTTGAAGGTTTCCTGATGATTTTCTTCCATTTCTGACAAGAAACTTTAACATCTTAAATCAGACTAGTAAGACATATTTGATTGTTATTTCACTGAATAGTGGCTTTTGTTGCATCCAAAAGCCACAAAGCAAAAGAGAAAGCAGCCGAGCAAGTCGAATATGGAGAAAAAACGAGCACAAAATTAATGATCGAGAGATTTCAATAATATTGTTACTCCGGTGATTCAGTGAAGAGACGAAAAAAAAGTGATAGCTTATGGTCGAGTGTTAACGTTTTGTTGACATGAGGCGAATAATAACAAGGCAACCAGCAAAGTAAAATGAATTACTCATCACTGGAAGAACTCGAACAATGAATGGCATGTCACAAAAAGGAGTTCTTTTGATATTGTACTACTAAAAAAGTAGTAATGAATTCAATGATAATTGCTCGGTTTATATAGCTGATCAATGCTATAAATTGTATTTATTGTGTAATTAATAGTAGTGATTATAGTAATGAAAGTATTGATAAAACCAGCGATAGTCGATATACATGGTAACCGAGTAGCCGTTGTGTTGGCATTGGCAACAATTCACTATATACTGAATACTTCAGTTTAGTGAAGGTTTGTTGATATATAATACCTGCAGTAACCTTGCAAAACAGCAAGGCTGCAAAAGCTTTTTACATTACCATCTGTTTGCTGTGATATTTATTTCTATTCCTTTATACAAACAGGCATCGATGATCAGATAAAAAAATATAATAAAGTGCAAAGGACTTTATTCCGATGATTTGCTGATATCGATTACCCTCTACAATGAAACTTGTTTAATTTCTGACCAGATTAAACAAGTCTTTTTAAACAAAATTCTGCGTTCAAAAGAAATGAATGCAGTACAAGTTGATACTTTCTTATAAGCGACTTTCTTACAGATTCCAATGTAAAGTTAAGTTTTAGGAAGAATTTCTCATTGAGATCTCCCTCCATGGTGACACATGCTTAAGTTTATGATCATATTAAACATGTTTCACTAACAGAATTCTGCGTCCATCTTGTATGAATGCAGAACAAGTATCAGAGATTCCAATTCTGTTGCTATATAGCTTTGCCCCGCAGCCATTTTGATTTTTTTCTTAAATGGTACTGAAAACACTATTGGGTCAATGTAGTGTACAATATGTAAATGATAAATATAGAGGTACATTACCAAAACCATTATAACTTTGTTGGTGCTCAGTCCTTCATATCTGGGATTTCCACGCTGTAAAATTACAGTGAAACCTGTATTAGCGGACACTGTATAATAATAATAATAATAATAGTAATATTATTAATAATAATAATAATTAAAACTTATATAGCGCAACTTTCCTCTATTAAGCGGACAGTGGTCGAAGTCCCCAAATTTATTTCCGTTATTTACTTGAAATGAAACCTTTATTGAGCGGACACCTCTATTAAGCGGACGCAGACCCCTAAAAAGTACCTGAAATGGTCATTTGTATTGTTGCAAACCTGTAGTAAACGGTCTCGTGATAAAATTCAACCACCCAACAAGATTGCCACCCACAAATTTTATAATTTTTATATTAAAAATTATACGTGACTTGACGAACTTATTTAATTAGTATCACATTGCAGAGATGTTTTCTATTTCGTTTTGTTTCACACATCCCAGTTCTTCAAATTTGAGTTGCAATCTATGTTTATGGTACTATCATCTTAATAAAGAAATTAATGCAAACTTCTACCGTCATAGTCTCTGGCAGTATTCTAAACGTTTCTGCTGTTCATTTGAATGGCATTTGGCACCTCATATGACGTTATCTATCGAAACCTGCATTAGGCGGACACCCTGTATTAAGTAAGCAGACACTACAGCATTCCCCGAGGGTTTCCACTAAATTCAGGTTTCACTTTAGTTAATTTTCTACACACGTCTGAATCAATCTATGTTCATGTTTGCGGTAATATTAAGTTTTAAAAAATGTATTATTAAGGTACTTAATTACATTGTTTATTATTTAAATATATTTTTTTCTTATTTGCTGAAAATTAACGGAAAAGGTACACGAACAGTCACGGCCGTCGTAGATGCAAAAATTCTACCTTTACAGTCTCTATATTATGAATCCGTTTGCAGTCTTATGTATGATGTAAATAAAAACAATGCTCCGAATAATATTTTGAAACTCTTCTCTCGAATTTCTAGTGTTCATACTTACAATACACGTGCCTCAACGTCGGAACATTTTTATACTAAAGAATCTCGACTCAATGTCAAACGAAATGCTTTTTCGTGTGCTGGGGGGTCAAAATTTGGAATGGGATACCTCAAATTCTTAAAGAAAGAGATCACTAAAAGCAATGCTACTCGATATCCTTCAACTGAAGACTCCTATATTGATGTGGATACGATTATTGTAAAAATGAAAAAGTAATCCTCTTGTCCTGTATTCTCATTTAATTTTTAAAAGTTTCATTTTAATATTGTCCTTGTATTTAAGTAAAATATTTAACGTCTAATTTCTTTGTAGTTTGTAGTAAATTATGTAGCCTGGCCTGCCTCGAATAGCCTCACTAACTGCAGGCCAGTCCCAATGTATCTTTCGTTGCAAATAATTTGAATAAAGTTAAAGTTGAAGTTGAGCGACCATTGTCAAACTTTTACGTCTGCCAAACCTTGCACATGTACTTCTCTGGTGGTCCCAAATGAATTTAACCTTCAGTGCTTCATGTGTAAGCTTTAAATATGAACAGACTTACCAAGTGAGCATAGGCGTACGGGCCGGGGGGGCGAGGGGGCGAGGGGGGCTGCAGCCCCCCCAAATTTTGGGCAACTCAGATTTTTTGGGCAGCAACAGAAAATTTGGGCAAAGCCACTTTTTAAAGACGTTTCTGTGTTTTTTTTTATTAGTTTAAAGAGACAAATATTTTCTATTTTAATCTGAAAAAATCCTGAAATCAGCGTAATAATCCCGTTACTTTCTCTCGAGACACTCACAGTGGTTGCTTAGCACGTGATGAGTTGCTGGTTATAGGGAAGGGTATCATTTGTTGATTTACATGTTTATAGTTTTTTATTGTTGAGCACTGTACTGCACTGCACTGACTGGAATGCGCTCTTTCCAGTCGTGAATTAATTAGAATGAACTTCCGCATATCTTTCTAGAATCATCTCCGCCCGTAGAACAGTGTATGGCAGATAGCATCAGCAACAGTGAGTGTGAAAAATGAAGAAGTGTCTGACTAGTACTCAGCTCGAATTACGAGAAGAATATCAAATTTTTTTAATAATCTATCAAACAATAATTTATAAAAGTAGACCAAAATGTTTACAAAACCTTTAACAAGAGCGCCTCGTTGCATACTAATGAAATGAAGTCCTTCTCTCTAGCGATCGGCCGGAGCTATCTCCATGATCTTTTACACACGTTTTTAAAAAGATTGAAGCTACTATGAGGTGAAATTGCATGTCAAAAGAGATTCGTTTTCTACAGATAACGGCCAAACATCAAGATTTTTTTTAGCATATTCCTAAAACTTCATCCCAAAATATCCCGATAACTTTTTATAGATTCCGTTTTAACTTCACAAACATCCACGCGACTATTGGACAAAAAAGTTCCCGTGAACGATTTTGTAGGAACAGTTCCCAGTGGCAAGAAATATTGCTGCAATCAAGGGTGCGTTTGAAAATCTAAATCCGGATTTCCCAATCGAACGCGAAATCCGAAAACGGATTTCACCTCCGAGAAATCCGTCCTCAGGGTGGATTTCAATTAAGAAATCCAAATCCGAATTTTTTTATGCGTCGCATAATTAGCACAAGATAGTCCGCTGTTCACGAGAACAGTTTAGCAAATCCTTTTTCGGATTTCCCAATCGAACGACAAAAAGGGAAATCCATAAAATCCAGATTTGGAATTCTTAATTGAAATCCACCCTGAGGACGGATTTCTCGGAGGTGAAATCCGTTTTCGGATTTCGCGTTTGATTGGGAAATCTAAATCCGGATTTCCCAATCGAACGCACCCTATAGACAATTGCGTCATTTCGTTGCTGTGACAACTCCGATGTCAATAAAACCCTATGATAAATTTTCATCTATATCTAATAAAACTATGGTGGCAATTTTTCCAAATGTTTGTCTATGGTGACGTAGTTATGCTCAAAATTGGGAGGTATTGACCCTGAAAAACTGTTACAGTATCGAGCCACCTTCATATGCCAGTACGGCCTACGTTGTTGCATCGTTTGGCCTCGTTTCTTTTCTACTGTTTCGTAAAAATTTGGGCAAATAGTTTACCGCCCCCCCTGGCAAAAAATTGCCCGTACGCCTATGCAAGTAAGCTTCTCCTTAGCTCGACTAATCCTGACGGAAAGTTCATCGACAAATAAACAATGCGTCAAAAGATTGCAGTGATGTTGAAAACGCTAGTTTCCGTACCTTTTTCTTGTTAAGACTGTTTCCTCGATTCTTCAGTTCCTCCTTTTTGTGTCGTATGTTTTCATCGTTATTTTTTTACGTAAAACACAAAAAATTCGGCAAATATTGTGAGACAAGACAAACCAAAACACAGTTTCGCTCAATGGTGAAATAAACGTGGTTTGCCCAAAAGGGTAATTAAAACCATTTTTGGTTGTCGCGCGCGATATTCTTTGTCAAATCTCATTGGTAGTTCATTGTTCATCAAGTTTTCTATTGGTTAACCGGTTATTTTTTTCCACAAAAATATGCGGAAGAGATGTGGCGTGGAAAACTTCGCACGTATGGAGTAATACTTTTGAGAGTACAAACATTCTCGCGTGTGGAATGAGTAATTCTGAGAATTCATAAAATATTTATTTAATAATTAAAACTGTGATGGGTGACAAAAATGCAAGAAGACAAACACCGCCATTTTCATATAGCAAGTACAACTTTATTGCAGGAAAGCTACCTCGGATATATTAATAACTCTTTTTCACAGGGTAGAAATTTTCAATAAATTTTGAAATATATTTTTTTTACTTTTCTCCTTCTTCCCACACTTATGTCAGTATGGTTATCTTTGGTTGTGTGGCTCATAAAGAATTTATTATGTTCTTGCACTGATAAGAATTTGGGAAGTATAAAAGGTTAACGTATGAAATTGTTGCTCAAGCCGGGCTAGCATTATTTTTATGACAGGACTTTCTCGTGATTTTTTTGTACATGAAGAAGAGAATCCACTCTGTACCCTTTTAGATAGTTGCATATTCACAACATCAGCAGCGTTTTTGCCATGTTGAAAAATTCTACCGTGAAGCGAAACCTCAATGAAATGCGCTCCCTGAATGGCACTGATTCATTTAGGAAAGTACTTGAGGATGCTGAGTACCGCTTTTCTGTTTTAAATGTAATCGCATAAATAATTAAGATACTGAGCCGTAACTTTTGTGCAGCCAAGTGGGTAAATGAAACAAAAGTATGTGCGAAATGGTTCTATGCAGAACCTAAAAGTAACGTCAGAAAGTCGTTTTCAGAGTAATAAGGGGAAAAATGGACATCTTTTATATCGGATGCGGAATAGTTAAGACCCCGTTCAAACGTCTTATTCCACATGTGCTGAATCTAATGCAAATGAGGGAGAACCATAAATTTTTCTCATTGGTATTAAAATCGTTCAAATGTTTGAACCGACAGTCGTTCATCAAAAAAGTAAGAAACATTTTCAACTTTTAACAGGATGTCGCCTCCTGAAAAAGTATCTAGCTTGATCTGGGGTCAATTCACAGTTAAGTTATACAATCATAGAAAAGGGGACGTCCACCATTGTCTTTTACGTTGTGTTCAGATTCAATAATGTCAATAAAATTTCCCATTTAATGGCAACGGCAATCTTTTTAGAGAATAAAAAAAATGTTTTCAGCATCTTAAATCTAGTAATATTAAAATATTACTCTATTTTCATTGAACAGAGGTAATGTTGGACCAAAAGCTCATATTTTTGAACATCATGGTCACCGTGTGGGTTTGCGTGAAGCTAAACAACGAAGAATAATTTCTTAATGTTATTGCGTTCATTACATTTACTTGACCCTACTCCACGTCCATCATCGGAACATTGTACGCACCATGCGTTTGTTTAAATGCAAGCATGACACTGACAGCAATCAGCCGCACGCTACGACTGCGACGTACACTTTGCGGCGCCACTTCTGCAGTGAATCATTGCATAACTCTATTCCCGAGTTAAGATATACCTTAAAACCCAACGCGATATTGGCACGAAAAGGCTGATAACAAATTTAATTGTGATTGATATTCTATTTGGACAAACGAACATTAACACAAAAAAATAAACCTTCAAATTTTCAATAAAACGCTGTGTAAACTGGCCTAAATGAATCAGTTTTACTCCTAAATGACTATGCCACAAAATGAAATGATTGTTTCCTAAGCTAGAATGTTAACAAATTTATTATATTGACCGAAGTCTTCAGGATAAATAAACATGATTTATTTCCTAGTAATGAAGGGCAAAAGGTGTACTTCATTTTTGTGTACACGAAAGGCATTTAACAAAGCAATACTTGAACTTGAGTTAAGTTGCAAACAGGTGTTGTTTTGTCTAATTTGTATATATTATAGTAAAATTTTTGCTGAGGACTTTTATTCAGTACAAAAAATTCCAACAAAGAATCACAAACGATGAAAGGATGTGAGTAGAAACTACGACCTTGGGGTTGGCCTCGTAATTACTCGGCCATTAGTCTCCATAATTAGACTGTATATTTTCACCAATTCCACCTACTTATGACATGACTCTAACCTAGCCTGTAGACTTAATCAGACTTAATTTAGACTTAATCAGACCGGGCCCCCTTTTCCTTTTTTTTTCCTCCCGAGTGTATACCTTGAAAATCTCACGCTTCGCTCCTGGAAGTAGAATAAGTTAGAATAAGTTGGTAAAACATGGTTAGAGTTAGCCTGTGTAGCAGGCGTTTAAGTAGTGGGCACAAGAATTGAACGGGCGCGCGAGAAGGAGACACCCCTCACGTGTCTCCCTCGCGCGCGCCCGTTCTCTCTTTCGCCCACTACTTCCAAGCGCCTGCTACGCAGGTTAGGTTAGAGCCATGTCATAAGTAGGTGGAATTGGTGAAAATATACAGTTGAACCTGCATTAAGTGGCCATCCTAGGAGTGCCGTTAAGTGGCCGCTCAACTCAATAGAGGTTCGCCATAAACCGGGTCAGTCGTAATAGCATATTCATTAGCAGCAAGGGGGCAGCAGTACTGAACCACAATCGGTCGTCACCTTCTATCTCGGACTTTTTTTCTGTTTTCCTTCTTCATATTCCTAAAATAAAGCCAAACTTAGTCTGTCAGAACCTTGTTCCCACAGTCGCCCGAAGTTATCCTCTTCCAGCGGTCATATTCCTAGCCTCCCCGCAGACGTCCTGTGGGGTTTGTTTTTGTTCGTCACGTCACGTATTCATTTCTCCCCGTGGGGAAAAATGAATGCGTAACGAACAAAAACAAACCCCACAGGACGTCTGCGGGGAGGCTATCATATTCCCAGATTTCATTGCTCTCGAACCTTCCCATCAACCTAGGAGAGATGTGAGTTCAAAATGGCGGACGAAAATCGCTCGGTTGTGCTGAGGATAAAACGTAAGAGAACAGAGGACACATTGGATGCACTACGTAAGTAATCAAGTTTTCTCCTGTTTACTCCATATAACCTCCCATGTTCTTTTTTCTAAGTAAGAATAACAACTTCTCTTTATGTATCTTTTGGTTCGGTTGCTCTCACAGTTGTCAAATTTAAGCTCAAATAACAAATGAAGAGATCAAGTCAAACTATATTCGTATCATTCTCAGCTCTTGAAGTCTTTCAACGAACAACCTAACAACTAGTTTTATAAGGTTCGTTCCGACTGCTTGGGCTTATTACATACATGCATGTAAGCTTTTAAAGTTGTAGCAAGTAAGCTTGTTCCTGTAAGGTTATTTTCTTGTCAAAAGGTGGAGCCAACTGAAAGGCAAGGGAGTGGCCTATTGGGGAGCAAGGGATGGCGCAGTGGTGAGAGCACTCGCCTCCCACAAATGTGGCCCAGGTTCAAATCCTGACGTCGACGCCATATGTGGGTTGAGTTTGTTTTTGGTTCTCTCCTTTGCTCCGAGAGGTTTTTCTCTGAGTACTCCGCTTTTCCCCTCTCCTCAAAAACCAACATTTCCAAATTCCAATTCGACCAGGAATCTGGTAGACAAAGAACCACTTTGTGGATGTGCTACCTCCAAATCATTATTTATTTATTTGTTATTTATTTATCTAATGAATCACTCTTGCTTGTTGTAGTTGTTGCTCAAGTTTTTAAGAAACCACATGTTGAAAAGGGGCAAGGTAGTAACAAGGAAAATGAAGACGTGGATAACAGTAAACTTAACCCAACTGGTGAGTAATTTCCTACTAGATACATATATAAGTACATTGATGTGAGGAAGAAATAACCACTTTCTTTTTACATTTATAAATGTTCCTACACAGTAGTCTTCACTGAAGAGTAGATGTACTACTCTCAATGTAATCTCACAAAATGTTGGGTAATTATCAAACTTTATCGAACTTACTGAACAGTACGGTTCAATTAAATTTGGTAATTGAACACAATGAAACCAGAAAATTGCATGAGAGATTTGATTTTTGAACTCAATTAAACTTAAAATTAGACAAAGATTTTGCAGCGTCCTTTTTGCTTGCAAATAATAAGGAAAGTAGCTACGAAATCAGCAGAGAATCAATAAAGAATAAGTTGAAACAAAGAACAGATTGACTGTAGTTTAACTAACAGATAATCCATGATCCAGCACTGTTAATCTTATAATGAGCCTCTTATAATAAATATTATTATTATAGTCAACTTACCACAAAGTTATGTAACAACCAAGTCGGGCACTGTAATAAAATGAAACAAAGCTAATTTTCAACAGTAAAATATTTTGTTGTTGTATTCCCCAATCTGATACTTGAGCTGATACTTTGTGGATTTCAAGTGATCTGCTGCTTGACTTGCCCAGTTTGTTCAGAGATCATACCAAGTTTTGTCTGACCTAACACGCTAGCAAAATTACTTAGGGTGATTCCCTGGTTTTACATTGTGCATCTCTTACTGTGCATAACAAGATGACTGCCGTAAAAAAGGGCATGTGTAGTAACATTATTAAAATGAAGTTGACTGAAGAGAAACGCTATTGGATTTTTTGCTTGCGGTTGTTTCTTGCCAAGATGAGGCTCAATGTGTTGGGAATGTGCATAAGGTAAGCGGTACGCGTGTTGCTGAGTTGTACTTCCCTGCAGAGAACCTTGATAGTGGATGTTTAACTTGTGCTTACTCATTTTCAATTGATTTTTATTTGAACACTTTCTTTATCACATTGTGTCCTAAATGTGATGTCTCGATGTAAATTCTGTAAAAACAGATTTTTTAATACTTTCTACCCCCTTTCACATACATTCTATTCTGAAACTTGCCCCAGTCCTCTCAAAAATTGGAGAAAATGCATTTGGTGCGCTCTTTCTGCAGTTCTACTGCAAAAGCGAGTATTGTGACCCCCATTTTTTATTTCATGATTTTAATAAGGACAGTGCTTCCTTTCGATGAGAAAAAAATTGGCACAAATCTATATTCAGTGTTTTGGCAATTTTACTAAATTGTACAGATTGAGCTTAGCCTGAAATTCATCCGATTGCTTCGAGTCGTTTTCTCCTCTCAACAACGTCTGAATCGACCAGCCGTTAATGCCGTCCAGTGACGTCACTCACTACCCGAAAACCGGGTAGTGATTTTGATTGGTTGATTGTCTAAACGTTCGCATAATTATGTATAATTATGAAAAATTTTTGTGGGATTTTCGCTAAATATTCAACGGATCGCATCCCTGGTATTCTTTCGTGTAGCTCAAACATTTCGATAAGCTTAATCTTTATCTTAAACAGCAAAATTGCCCTTGTCTTCGAAACTGAAATGCTAAATTGAACTGCGAATGAAGAATCATTGCGGAGAGTCAGTAGGTTTTTCATTTAGAGCTGCTTTGTGGTTTTGGCGGCCGGTGATTTTGTTTACGCGAGATCTGAATGTTATAATTCGACCTTCTTGCTATTTTTACTGTCAAGTGTAATGATTCTGTTAGCTTTTCGTTCTTGTTTCCTTGTTTTTTTTCTTCGTTAAGGACCAAATAGCTTCTTTTCAACTAAAGCAAATGAAATCAATGTGTTTTTTAACTAAGTGTTCCGTGTGTGTGTTTATTTCATTGCGTGATTGCGACCAAGTTTGATTATAGAATTCAGTACAACCGGTTCAGAGTTGTGTAGTTGATCGTTTGAACGTTGAACATGAATTGCGATCGAAAAAGATAAGGCAATTCTGGATCATGCAGACATTTCCAAACGATATTTCTCGGTTTGCCACTTGAAAACCGTGTCTTACTTTTTGCATGAATTAAAGCAAAGGTCAAAGAGTAGTGACATCACTGGACGGCATTAACGGCTGGTCGATTCAGACGTTACTGAGGGAGTAATAACGACTCGAAGTAATCGGATGAAATTCAGGCTAAGATTGAGCTATCACGGGTCGAATAGCATGTGTCCAATTCAATTCTACTTTGGAACGTTAAGTAAAAACAAGGGCATTAAAAGGCATTTTTCTGGGACGTAAGTGGATAAACAATACATTAAAGTCAAATTCTGTGTGATACCACATGCATCATCGAAAAAATCTCTCCTTTTTGTCTAGTTTTGGGCTGCACACGGTTTTTGTCAAAGAGTCGTAAATAGCAATATTTGTCACCATGCATTGTGACGTCAAAACAAGCATGATGACCCACACTTTTTATTACTTTTTTACCATCTTCTTGACTTGTTACATCAGTGTACCAAGTTTCATCTACAATCTATGTTAGGTTCTTTTCCTAAAGAAATCAAGCGAACAGGACGTTAGGGAAACAACTCATTGGTGAAATGACCAGTCACCTGTATAATATCCCAATTTTAGCGAAATCAGATGTATGCCAACTCTGACAATAATTATTGATCCTAATCAAAGTCAATCAAAGTTCGATTAGGTTCCATTACGAAATTTTTTTGTGAGAGTTTATTTGCGTCCAGTTACCGAACTTAATTGTACCTTAGTGTTGGTTCAAGTTCGATTTATTTTGGTTATGTTGAGGCCCTCCAAGGGGGTAGCGGCGGTGCACCCTTTTTAATACCCATGTTGCCTAACCAATAGCTACAAATGTCACTATCACTTCAATAATGCTGCATTCCTAGGTGCGCAGAGTTCAAGTGAAATATTTGCACTTGAATTGAGGCACTTTGCTGGGGTATGCATAGCTGCACAGTCATAATATTTAGTGTGTACTGTATTGTACTGTATTGTGTACTGCATGTGTATTTCAGTGAGAATGACCTTTATTTATTAGGACTGGATTTCATAAGTAAAATCAAATAAACTCTACTTATGAATTATTGAAGATTAACGTCTTTCACGGTAGCCTTATTTGAAGAAATGTATGTTGATTTGGTTACTACCTGAAACAAGTTACAAACATGCAAAAATACCAAACCATTAGTGGCTGTTGGTTTCAGCCTAACTAGTCTGGGGTTTGTACAGGTATGTTGGCAGTGTCAGCTCATTTCCTTTAGCTTTAGACCTTTTACTTTCGATGTGTGCATTTCCCTTGCCAAGGACATGATTGTGGTGGAGCTGCGAACCAATCAATCAATCAACTTTAATAAAGGGTAAACACATAACAGCAGAAGCTGATAAACCAGTGACCCTTCAACTAAACTAGCTAACCTAAAAACTACAGATATATATTTACAATAATGCTTAAAAATAATTATTAATATCAATATAAGAATCAGTGAAATAAGTTGTCACATAAAAGCAGAAGCTGATAAGCCAGTGGCCCTCAACTAAATTAACTTACCTAGCAATCCAATGCTGCTGCCAAAGCTGGTGAGAAGAATGGAGTTAGACTATATCCTGCACAGCTGTGAAACGCTACTTGTGTAGATAGATATAAGCATCGTCCAAGACTTTTCAGATGTTTACTCAGTGATCATTAAGCATACTCTGGTTTCCAGGAGGCAATAAGACTTGGTCTTTTGATCAATGTTCATTTCATATGTTATCAGTAACAATAATATTACTACTTTGAGTGCAGTGACAACCTCATCCCCAGGGCCTTCTGTAGGAAAATAACCGGTACCTGCTACACAGCCTGGGGATGAGGTTGGTGTAGTAGAGTGTAGGAAGATAGATATCTGCACTGTGGTAACTCTTGTTCATGCACTTGTAAAAGTTTCTGTACCATTTTATTCTTACTTTTTCAGGTAATTTACAGTCTCCACTTATTATTAGTATGTACTTGAGGGATAAGAAATTATTTCTCATTTAAATATCTTAATGTAATTTTTAGTTGAGCGCATTTTCAAGTTTGTTGGAAGTGTTCCTCAAGGAGATGTTGTCAAAAAGAAAGACTTACTGGTGAGTAAAAGATCACTTAAAAATATTTTGTTGAATTATCTTAGCAGTTAGTGTTGACCATTGTTGACTTTTTCTCTCTTGTGTCAAAGTTATGGTTTTCCATTGTTGTTTTGTTAAGATCAAGATTCAGAAACAGTCTGGAAGCCATGAACACCTGGCAAAATCTCACATTCATGATCATCAAGCAATACAAGAAAGGCTGCGTCAAAAGAAAAAGGTACACTATACTTTTGCCCTTGAGCTGAGTGTGCTGTTTCTCTCAAATTGCTTTTAATCACAGTTTTTACCAGCCCAAGTTTGCATGGCTATAAATTGCTTTTCTTAGATTACTGGCTATGGTTATCCAGCCCTATTGTTTTGAACTGGGGTATGAGTGATGCAAGGGGACCCTGTGCTAGTTTCTAGGTTAAGCTAAACACCTTGAGCAAGATTGAACTCTTTTTTCATGTAAACTTTCTTTTGTTCAAATTTGCAAACGATGCATTGATATTAGCAAACATCTTTCAAATTTTATCAGCGCTACGTGGTTATGAAGATTTAGCCAGGGGTTTTAAACCAATCAGAATTACTGGAGAAATATATATTTAGTGAATAATATTTACTGGTATATGGTAACAAAAACAAAAAAATGCAGTTCTATACACTAAGCAGTTGACTCCATTAACATCTTCATACTGTTCAGAGTAATTCTCCAAGGACTGCTAACCCCTAAGTCTAACATTGTGCTTCAAGACCTGGGGTAATTCATGGAGTTAATTTGTCCAGTACATACTGTACACTGTACATGTACCATTACCTGTCACTTTAACCTATTCATATCCACTTGGCACCAAACGTTGGTTGTTTAAGCAATCAGGCAGCAATTTATGTTACATTGTTACATAATTTAAGGTCCATTTATAAACAACATATATGGATAGAAGCATGTTCTTTTCCCCTAGCTTTTAAATCAGGAAGCAAGATTTAAGGTTATTTCTTCACACAGAGAGAATGAAGTGGAGTCATCCAGGTGTGGTTACATTACATTTTTCAGTTATTTAATGATCTGCCATACCTTTGTAATTTAGTTTAGAGTTCATCATTATTTTGTTTTCAACCTTCCATGGTTCCAACCTTGTTAATTATGTTATTTTTTTAAGGTGCATTTCAAAAATAATTTGCTTAAAGTCAAGCTAGAAACAGCAATGTCAACTGATTTTGAGTCGTGTTTTATTACAAAAAGTAGCACAAATATAGTTGTGTTCACCATGTCAAACATTAGCTGTGGCCTCGTGTTAAACAACACTTGTTCATAAAGCTCGTTACAAACAAGAAACAGCGCCCATGAGGTTATACATTAACATGTAGGTAGGATATGACTTACTACCCTTGCCATGTCAAAAATTCATTAACCCTGCTCTCCTCTTAAAACCATGACCCAGCTTTTCAGGCAATGATTTGAGAACTAGATTAGATAATACCCTTTCAAAGAAGAAAGGAGTCCAACCTTATGTAAAATTACTCAACAAGACTTATATTCTTTGACTAAGTGAAGCAAAAAGAAACTATCCTTGGCTTAATGTACTATTTGATAAATAAATTAAATTTTCAGATAATTGTTTTGACCTGTTATAGACCAAGCGTGAGGTCAAGATGGCTGGATATTGGCCAAGTTCTTTTTTGTGTTTTTATTGACAGAGATGAAACTGAAGTCTAGAAAAATGCAAAAAAGAACAAGGCTATTATTCAGTCACCTTGATCTAACAATCTTGATTAATAAAGGATTTATTATATGGCCAAAAAGAGAACTTTTCCTCAGGGGGGAGAACGTGGGAAATCCCAAGCAGGCAAGATTGGCCCATCTTGCCTGTTTGGGTAGCCAATCAGAATGCAAGATTCACTTCACCTTGCCTGCTCATCGATTTAGACTTATAGATATGATGTTGTTACCTTTGCTCATTTACGAGCTAACAGAATATCATGGTCTTACTTGGAAAAGAAGAATTCTGCATTTCCTGAACCCATGACCTTCCTGAAAGCCATAGTGTTTTGACTAGGTTTATTCCGTTCACAGGTTTTATTGCTGTGAAGAAATTATAACTTTTTTCCCGAGCTAGACAGTCATTTAGTTAAATTTTTTTTGCAGCCATTTAGTTGGTACCAGTGAGGTGTGTCAAGATTCTGATATTTGCAGTGTTGATCAGTCTGAGGAACTTGGTGTTGATGATGATGTGGATCTTGAGGTTCAGAGGCTGTTGAGTGTTTATGATTTGGTGAAAGATGATGAATTGCGTGACAGGTTAAGAAAGTTTTGAAAACTTGTAGAAAGGCTTTATAATTACGCCCTTTCAGAAATCTTTGTTTACATTTTTTGCCTCTTTTTATCATATGCTTGTCATCATTCTCTCATTAAGCTATTAAAATAACGCTTCCAAATATTGAAAGAGCCACTAAGTCCTTGCAGCACATTTTGCATGTTACAATGTCATCTTTTATATGTCAACATAAGCATTACGGCAGAAAGTGTAAATCACAACATCACAACACATTTCACATTGGTCTGGCATAAAAAAGCAAAAAAATATTTACAAAATTATACAAAATCTATTCAACAGTCACAACATTTTTTTTTGTTGAACGCCCATTTTCCCTTGTTTTACCGGGTCGTGTTTGTTAAGAATTTGCAAGGAGTTTGAAAAAGGATTTGGTTATTTCACATGCTTAGTATAAGGAAAGCAATTATTCACCCCAGAGTCACCACTATTCACCTTAATAATTATTATGTGTCATGCCTCAAACCAGCAGAGAAAAGAGAGAAGAAAGAAAAGAAAGAAAAAGGCAGCAGTCAGAGGATGTAAATGCAATCCTTTGCAACTCTGTTAAGATGATTCGTGAAAAGTTAACAGTGTCTGAAGGTAGGTTTTTTGATTTGTCATTCACTCTCTGTATCCTTGAGAAGAATACCCTCCCCAATATTTTTATGGTGAGTCCCCTGGGTGAAAGGGGTTGATTCATCAGCATCTTTCATATATTGTTGTTCTTTTTTCAGAATCTAAAACAGAAGAGAAAGCATTGGAGAAGGAGGGATATGTCTATGACTTTTATTACCCAAGTGATAATTATGGAAGGCTTGGTGATATGTAAGTGATGAGCGGAATATAGTTTTACAGTCAATTGTTCATTTGCATATCTCCCACAATACATCTTGTTTGCCCCAAAAATTTTGTATGAGCTATTGTCTTTTTTTGGAGGGGACATGACTGTAGTACCCCTAGGTACCAGTTGGTTGAAGGCTGATGATCAGTGCTAACCCCTGGTGTCAAATATTAATCAGAGTTTTGTTTTCTTTTGTTCAAAACGTTTTCTTGGATAAATTTCTGTATTCTTTTAGAGCATCCCTAGAACAAACAAATGAATTTAGTGGGCCATTGAATAACTTGCTCGATCGTATGTGTTGTTGATTTTTTATCGATGTCCGCCCTAATTCTGTTTTTGCATTTCCGTTTTTTTTTTTGTCGTTTCTAAAGTATTGTCATTCTTGTCAGTTGTATGACAAATTTTCTTTATTTTTTTTGGTCCTCGTGGTGGAGCTTGCTCTGTGAGTGATCCAGACCTCTTGGCGAAGTTTATAAATAAATAAATGAATGAATTTAACTGAATTTTCGTTATAAGCTTTCATATCTGAATTCATATTTTGCACTAACCCTGGGTTACCTTGACCCATCTTTGAACACTCTGGCCATGCAGAAAAAATACAAAAAATCAAAGGTTATACAAGATTTAGGTTGGGGTGGGGGCAAACATAACAACGTGAATTTATAGAGTTGTGCAAATAGCGAATCAAATTGGTCTGAATTGATTGATTTCCACGCCTGTAGGTAGCAACTCTCGTGTTTCAGTTTAGGTGTCTCTGTTGTTTATTCACGGTCTTAAAACAGGGAGCCTATTTTGGATTATTCTTTTTCCGTATAATATTTACTTTATCTTGTAGTGTTGAGGTTTTGCCGTTTGATCCAGACCTTGTTCATGAAGCTCTTCAAGAGGATTTTGAGGAAATTTATGATGACGAAGATGACTCTAATGGTTGGTAAATGGAATTTAATGTCAGGAATATTTAATAGCTGTATTTGTTTGTGCTTTTGTTTGTCGATTCTCAGGTTTTTCCTGTAATTCATTCTCGCTGGTACATTCGAATGAGTAAAATAAGTGTGTGCTGAACGAACATCTATAACTTGCAAAAGTGATACTCATGCTGACGTCATCTAGTGATAGGGATAATGTGCCAACCAGAAGCGCATTGGTTCTTAGAACAAAAAATTCTATTGTTTCACTTGTTACAGATTTGAATAACAAAAACAATGCATGTAATCAGTGATGTCTCATCAAACAGACCTTAAACTTAGGTCAAACTATCAAGTTTTGAGTATAGATCGGTTGACTCTAACAGTGTGGCTTCATTGAATCTCTGAGAATTGTTGTGGAATTATTCTTCGTTGCAGATGAAGGTAACTGGCGAAATGATTACCCTGATGAGGACGAAGGTCTGTCAGACTCGTCACAAGAGAGAAGATTTTATGAAGATTATGGCTTTGATTCTGGTAAGCAGCAAAATTCAATCTTTTTCCAAGCTATTTGAGAGGAAGTATAATGCTAATAATCGTCATCGGCATCATCATCATTGTCATCACCTTTATTATCTTTATCATCATCATCATCATCATCATCATTAATTTTAATTTTTTACGGTTCTCATCTAGTCACTTGGGATCTAAAGTTAACTTGTACAAAGACTCTACAAAGGGCTTAACAATGTTGTTTTTTAGATGAAGGATACAGAAGATATGCTTTTGACGAGGATCTTTCGGAAGATGATGACTCACGTGAAGAACAGCTTCTGGAAAATGAAGAGTCTACTCTGCAAATTACATGCACTGATCAGAATTGACTCTACATTAATTCTTGCACCCGAGGTAGCAGGATATCATCGCGTCTGAATGGGATCATAGTTGCAGGGCAAAAACAAGCAGCCATTCTGCAGTGTATAGAGAACATCAATGTTAATGCACGAATGAGCGTCCCCTCCCACCCTTTGAGGCTCAAAATTAATGGCTAATCCTCCTCCCCAGAGCGAAAAATCAGAGAATCGACGGTAAAGTGAAAAGAAGACTACGGATTTGTGTTTCTTCCTACAGATACCTTTTAGTGTAATTTGACAGTCCCCGTTTACTTGAAATAAATTAACGTTGTTATTATTTAGGTTGTAAATTTGAAAACAAAACGTCTCCTCTTGACTAAAATTATTTAATAAGCGCGGCTCGGATACTAACGTGAGCATTTAAGTCCTTTCTCTTTGTCTGGTGCATTCATTTTCATTAATGTTCCAAGTCTTAATTTGGCTAATAACTCGAAGAAACGATAGAAACAGCTGTTGACGAAAGAGTATCCCTAGCCTTTGGTTAGGGCCTATTCGCACTAGCAGACAAATTTGGAATTGTTTTTGAGAAATCTAAACCAAAAATTGAATGTGACAATTTTTGTGTTGAAAAAAAGTATGTCCGTACTGGAAACTGTTCACTCTTAACAGCATCTATATCATTACTTAATGGAAAGAATTATGGCTTTAGGGCCTTTAAAGTGCCCACAACCTAAAAATTTTTATTTTCGTATCTGAAAGTACACATTAAGACAGGAATTTCTGCGAAAAAATTTTGTGATTTGAACAAAACGTGATTTTTTAATGATTTTTTTAAGTCTACATTTCTTTGGCACACCCGTTCAGCTGACCATTACAGCTGACCGGCTCATATGTGACGTCATGTGACGTAGATTCAGGAACCTCACTTGTCATACACAAACAAACGAAAGGCAACTGGTTGAGATCCTCATCGACACGACCTAACTAAAAGCTCAGCAAAACCTCTCGGCTTGGGAAGAAAAGATGTGACAGGCCGATCTGATCCAAGTTCCTGAAGCTACGTCACGGATCCTGTCCGACCGAGAGGAGACTAATGCGAATGGTAGACCAAAATGGCGGCAAATTTCGAAGACTTTAAAAAATCGTAAAAAAGTCACGTTTTGTTCAAATCGCTAAATTTTTTCGCAGAAATTCCTGTCTCAATGTGTACTTTCAGATAAGAAAATAAAATTTTTTAGGTTATGGGCACTTTAAAGATTGTCCCGTCTAAGAAGAAATTTCTTAAAAATAGCGACAAACCATCACTAATACCCGCATTTGTTAAGCGGTGGTGATGACAGAAAATTTGTCTAGTAAATAAACAGCTTTTACACAAGTGCGGATAGGAATTTAATATACCCAAATGAATATTTGTAAATGGTTAGTGGTTTGACCTAAGAAAAGAGGGCAGACTTTTGTTCAAATAATGTAAAAAATTATAGTTGTTTGGTTCATAAAATAGTAAACAAATTTCAGAATTCTATTGAAGTCCATTTTATTTTTCTCGAAGTTGACTTCGGTGTTGTCATCGCAGACGGCGGATCTCAGAGTACAATCCTAAAAACAGCCTGTCTCGCCGCTTACTTTAGACTAACCAATTTCAACGTGTCCTTAAAATACGGGTAGATAGGAGCAGCTTGGTTTTATTGCCCAAATTACGTCCATTAACACCCCAAATTTCCAGCTGTCCAAAGAAGCAGACACCAATGATCCTCATCATGATCGCAGAAACCAACTATGAAATGAGTGGACAACAAGTGGATGAGTACGCCCAAGGCAACACCCTAAGACGTCAGAAGATTACAGAAATTACGGGATATTCAACACGCAAAGTGCGAGAGAGTGCTACTGGTAAACGATTGTTAAGGGCGGAACAAAAGGTAAGAGAGGACTTCTTTGATTTTTCTCCCATCCCACAAGCCCGCTTCCTCCTTTCTTGCCCCCTTTTTTACATCACGAAGTTAAAGTAAACCAAGGTGTACGGGGAATCACGGTGACCGTGCGTAATTTTCTTCCACGCCTCCTGATCCGCTGTACATAAACATGCACTTCAACTGAAAAACCAGAGGAATTTTTATTTGGCTGAACTTTACTGTACAGACAAGAGCTTCCAAATGGATGGAAATAGTTGCAGTATAAACAGGAAAGCAACGATATGGATATACGTTATAAATGTAATGATTTAATATGTTTTTATGGGCTCCTGTTGTACATATTTGTATAAAAAATAATTATCGAAAGTACAAAAAAATAACTTGGGTTTTATTGTGAGTCGTCCCTTAATACTAAAAAATGGCCTCAGTCGTGGACTGTCTTGCGTGATAGGCAACACTATCTGGATAGATTTCGGAAGGTTTGATTGCTCTCCCAATTTTTTGTCTGAAGAATATTTTTCCCCTGCAGAGGGGAAAGAGTAAGGCATTTTATTCTTAGTTAGGCTTTTTTGATATTATACACAACACATGATGTAATTCCTATTTATCATTAGTTATTTTTATTCTATGTATTGTTGTAATGCGCCATTGATCATCTCGCCATGAAAACTGCACAATGTAAATTCTTAATTATTATTATTATTATTATTAGATGAAAGATTGTTGCCAACGTGATATCTTTACAACAAATCCCCCAATAAACACCTTTGAAGTGTCGGCGAGCTCTAGCGAAGTTTCATTGCTCTTTTTGTCTAGTAGAGCATGGGGCAAGGTCCCTACTGCAAAATTGGTTTCGTTTTTTCCTGCTTACTATTCTTACCCTCTGTGTAGAAAAAGCATCAATCGTTGTTTTTAGATTTCTTGTCATTTTTGTTTTCTGTGTTCTGGGCCTACACTAACCAGCAGAGCTAACCAGTGTTGGGTTTTACGGTGTCCCCGCCTGTACTTATGCGCATTTGTGAAATATTGTAATATATTTCTGGTTCGATTTTGTCCTTTTTTATTTCGGCTAAGTTGAAAAAAGTGACCAAGGCAATTGCCCAAGGGACCCTGCGTAGTGAGTGCGACTCGAAAGCGGAAAAAAGCTCAGGAACTTACTTGTAATTGTGACTGAATCAAAATGTAAAACATGCCCAATTTCATTATCTCCATGGGAAAAACGTGATAAAGGGAACTATTCGATTTCAACCTCGTTCCCAGGGCTTTCCCCTTAGAAAATGGAAAAAGCGGTAAACCACCCATTTTGTTGGGGAAAATCTCTGGGGGTGAGGTTGTATTCTGTTTGTCTTAGTTAAACCACAAGTTCGAATAAGACAACAGGTATTGATCCCTTCATTCTGGGACTTCTGGAGAGCGCGCGCGCGCTGAAGAGCACTTCAGCGTCAACTTTTTCCGTCTAGACTTTTCCTGAAAGTAGTAACGCATTACTCGTCGACTTCTATAGAGTGTTTTCACTCACGTGGCCAAACCCTAACCCTAACCCTATGCAAATTTATTGGAACAAAAGAAATTGTTTACATAAGAAAAGAGTCCAACTCCCAGAGGATTGGTTTGGGACACCAACATGGCCGCCATTTGATTGTTTTGGGACACCAACATGGCCGCCGTGACGTCATGTGAAAACACTCTATAGATTTTTTTAACCTATACTGTCCAGGGCCTTGGGAAAAATTTATTTGAACTTCTTACTACTCGTTTCGCTGTTACAAACAAGACTTCTTGAATGTGTGCGTTAATTACAAAAGTTTCAAAGAACTTTAACCGTTATTATTGCTAACAGATGTTTCAGGGCTATCTGGAGATAGATCTGGAGCTTGCTCCGTTGGAATCCAAACTTGACATTCGCAGATGCCGTTTGTTTCTTCTTTTCTGTTTTCTTTTTCAGAATGTTCAAACTCGACGCATTCTACCCCTTTGTCCTTCGACTCCTCGTATTCCTTGGCAGACAGAGCTGGCATTGTGACTCGGTACGTTTTGTCAAACGAAGATAGATCAGCTTTCATTCTTCGCTCATTGTTGGTACGTATAAATTGAATGGGATAGAACTTTTCGCCCCAGACAATTTCTTCCCCCAAGTATGAAGCTCTGGCCTGAGTAACCATGCCTGTGTTTTCGACAACGCCCTCCAAAACAGCCACTATTTCCAAGCGGGAAGACGCGAGGGCTTGAGCCCCAAGTTGGTAGAGCGGACTGCGATTATCTATGGCATGAACTATTGTCAAAGGTAACAAAAGAAATGGGGAAATTCGCTCTCCGGTCTCGATACCATGTTCAGTACTGATGGGTAGTTCCTGCTGGGAGACTAGAATCTCCTGACCTGACTCGGTGGTGTGAAATCGGAAACAATGCAGTGATATCGTAATTTCTAGTAACTGACTTTTACGTGCATCACCGACACGAAACATTAGAGAGAAAAATCCATCAGAAGGAGCAATAACGGCATTTTTCGAGAAAACTACTGTTTGGGCCCTGGGACGAGGACGGGAAAGTTTGGCAAAAATGAGGCCCAGGAGCGACGTGGACAGCATGAAACCCGCAAGGGACTGCAACAGTAGAAATACAATTGCCTCGGGGCATTCTGAGGTAATCTATATTTTAAAAGAAAAAAAAAAGAAAAAAAAGATTATTATCATCCAAGAGGCAAATGACTGAAACACTACAAATCAACATACATAGGTAACCCCATATAATGTTGAATGGTGCGGTTAAACGACTTGAGCTTTGAGCATAAATTCAAAGACATCGTTTCTGATTTATATAAGATCTGATTTCAGACAATAGAAAATTGTGGTTAATTTGTTCAATACTAGCCTGAATTTCATCCGATTGCTTCGAGTCGTTTTCTCTTCTCAGCAACGTCGTTACTGAGGGAGTAATAACGATTCTAAGTAATCGGATGAAATTCAGGCCAGTTCTATACAAGAATAAATTCAAGCTCTTTATAAGGCAATTAATTTTACAAGTGATTAAAACAATAACGTAATGACGTCATTATTCTTGTTTTTGCTCTATGCTAAGGAATTATACTCGCCCTGATAAAGAAAGTCAATATCACTGTTTTGTTTCCCTTTTGTTTCTGTAATCTAACATGATCTTGGTTCGATAAATCAATGAAACTAGTCAGTGAAGTCGACAACCTTTTCAGAACTACACTCACCCACAGCATCATATTTTACCTGCTTATTATAATGTTATAGCAGCTTTATTTTGAGCGGGTAGATCTGTAACGTTCTTCATCCGATTAATATAAAGCTTAAACGTTAACGATATTTCTGCCGATATAGCTTACAGCATGTTTCACAATTCTTTGAAAACACGATACGTGTGCAGAACCGTACTATTGCAGACTATCGGCATTTTTCTGGCTATGGCGTTAAGTGGCTTATTAAAGTTTAATCTTGAAAAGACGTGGAAAATATCGCCAACAACTGACATTACGCAAATATTAATATTGAAGCACCCCCACATAAAAATGAAGTAATTCGGTATGCTTACCATCAATTTAATATTAACTCGTATTGAACTACTTTGCTTTCATTTTTGTGGCAGTAAACTAATGGAAAAAATCCAATGTTTCTTTGCTTTTTGTTTATTTTCACGCTTTGTTGGCATGTTGTGCGCTGTTTTTTTTTTTTACGTTGTTGGTCTGATGCAAAACATCGCTGTACGATAAGGTCACCAACCACCGTCCACACGAGGGACGTTTTGAGTTGATAATTTTACTTAATTTTTATGGATAAAATCATCAAGTGTGTGTTATGTGTTACATAACAGTACTACACTTGGCTCGAAAGGTCCAGAAAATTTATTTGATTTCATCATAACAGAAAGTGGGAGCTAAAATTATCGGGGAACGAGCAAGAGAAACGGGAAAATGAAAAATGGGGACAAAACCTATTTAAACCCCAGACGGCCTATCAGTAACTTCCTTATCCATTATCTGTTTTGTTACCACTTTTAATTTTAGTTTTCGATGTACACAGATAATAGCAGCTCAGCAAGATCGACATGTATTTTTCCAAGGCATGCGCTGTTTATTTGTTGAGTTTTGTCGAATCGTAGCGCCTTTGTTTGACAAGAAAAATATAATAGAAAACAAAATACAATTTTGAAACGACAGTTACCCAAATGTAAGTCAAAATCAACACCCCAAAATATACGCTGCAATGGAACCGGTTTAAAGGTTAACAGGAAAAACACTCGCTTCTAATTTGAATTCTTGGGTTTTGTGAACTGAAGTTAAACACCACTGTTTCCCTCTCAACGTCCTCTCTGTCGGGGCTATTCATGTTGTCAGTGGTGATTAATTATACATACTGACTTTCTTTGCCATGGGACCAGATCATATGATACATGGCTTTATTCTAGTCTGCTAAAGTGAGCTATTGAATGAGATCGATCATTACATTGCTTGCATCTGCCAGGCGTAAAATACAACTTTTAAAAGTTGATAAATAGTTTGAAAAGTTGTTCTTTTTTTTACTGACCTGTCTTCCACCATATCCAATTGTCGTTTGTGACTCCACGGAGAACAAGAAAGCGGATGTCCAAGAATCCACGTTTTCTACGCAAACTACGCCGTTGTCACATTTTCGCCGGAACCAGAATATGAGAAAGTAAACAGTACCAAAAAACGACCAACTGAAAAGAAAACCCACCGCATATAACGCGAACACCCAACGCCATTTTGCGTCGATGAAAGATGTGAAGAAATCGGCCAAGAATCTTTCTCGCTTCTGAGGGATGTTGGAGGATCGTAGATGAAGTTTGCCATTCCTGTTGACCAGACGATTTCCTTGCACTTCAGAATTTCTTCTTCCTTTAGGGGAATAATACGACAGCTTATTAGTAGTTATGTTGATTTGCGATCGGTCTTTGCTTTTCTTTGACATTTCGCAAGGGGAGCTAGAACGTGATGGTGTTTCAGGGGTAAGACGCGAATAATACTGACTGATTTTGACGTTAACAGATGATAATGCCCAACATTAGCTCTCCTCAGCACTATCTACTTTATCAATATTATGCTTAAGAACATAGCAATATTGACTAAAGTCGCCAGCTGAAATAAGCAGGCTTTCTGTATAATGTTTCCTTGAAGTCATTAACAGAAAAACCAGCTTTGATAAAAGTAGTCCCACAGGCCAGTTTCAGACCTGAGAACGATGCGTCACACATTATTTGAGGTCTTATTTGATAGTCTGGCTGAAAAGGAGGTGTGCCTGTAATTAACTCGACATTACATGTGTTGAAATGTTTGGCTCTCACGAGGATGGACAACTACAACCTCAGTAAAAAGTGGTAACGAATGTTCATTAATTCCTTATTTCGTATATGTTCGTATAAGCTACAAACAACACAGTCTATATATTCTGGCTTTAGATTAAAACTTTTTTTTGATTCCTGTGAATGCAGTGTGAAGGTTTAAAAAACCTGATTTTTAGTGATATTCCATATGTGGGACATAAGAAGTAGCCAGTTTCAGCTCCCTTAAAAGTTACCACGTAAGACACCGACATATTAGAGTTCACACGTCGGCATTTTACCTACGTCAACGGTTATTTTTAAGGGAAAATAGCATTTAATTGACGTGAATGCCGCATAGCTCAAATCAGCTTCACAAGGTGCATGTGTTTACAGATTCGTTTGACGCAATTTTTGCGATTCTTTATAAAAACTGGCGTTCATTAAGAATTAATTTTCGTCATTTCCGAAAAAAAAAACAACAACTACAAAAATATCCAATTGGAACTAACAACATGCGCGGGAAATCAACGACTGATACTCTCCAAAGAAAGGACAAAAGCGCCCCTTTTTAAGAGTTGAAACACGAACAAGAAAAATCATTACTCGCGCAATACACTCACCTAGGAGTGGGAACGTGCCTGAGATTATATATTGAAAAAGGCAATTAAGATATAAATCCCTTCGCCGGACATGAGAGCAATACTCCTTGTAACCTGGGTATATTTGTGTTGTTTAGCGTGTTAATTGTTGACTCTTGCTCAGTCCTCGCGAAGTAAGTATCAAACACTACAGTTTTGGTTAAAAACATCATTTAAAAAATGGGCATATTTCTCTGGTATTCGCAACACAGAGCTAAACATCCATCGCTTAATACAATGCTTTGCAGAACACAATATAACTTAATTGCATACCACGCTTGAATAGCCAATAAGACGTCTTTCTTTTTAACTATGCTACTGAGAAAAAAGTGCTGAACACTGACAAATAGCATAGTAATGTTAGACTTGTCTCGTTTGTAGTGTGTAAAACAAGTTAAAAATCGTAGTTTCCTCCTAGGAACCCACGAAAAACTGGGCAGGTATTCAGACTGGAAACTTAAAACCGCTGAAACTGGAGCTATATGTATATGTCTTTTGGAAGTTAAAACTAGGAAGAAAGCTGTGATGGTTGAACAGGTCTTGTCCAGTTATAATTACTTTTCCTGAAAAAAGACATTAAAATACTAAATCCAAACTACACTGATCAAAACTACGAACAATTTTGGCTAGATACGTACGTGCGGGTAGCATGTAAAAAATTGACGCTGGTGCCCTTCTTAAGTAAGCGATCTATATATAAGGCTAATATTAGGATAACATTTTCAGCCGTCATTAACTTGCAAAGTCACATTAACTCAGTAAAGGTCAATTCGATCGAGAGCCCGCTACATTTGCAGGTTTCTGGTACCCAAAATTCGCAATATTCCGCCGGGAAATTAGACATGTGATCCGACACGGGATCATTAGATAAGCTTGGTTCTAACACTGAAACACGACGGACATAATAAAATACTACATCGCGCAAGTTTGATAGTGGTTGAAATGGCGAAAATACGACATCCAACATTACAATCACAACTACTCGACAATCCTAGATCGACTGAAGTTTGCACAGCCAAGACGTTGCAACTTTTTTTCTTGAAAATGACTACAAGATTCCCCCAAAGTGCCACCTACCAGTGAAGAACACCTATTTCTACTACCGAAGTTACAAAGGCATATAATCAGTTCTAAATGTACCGAAATAACAGGATAGGGCTGAAAATAGAAAATCAGCATTTAAATGGCAATTAAACGACAAACTAAGCAACAGAACAACATAATAAAGTTACTTTACAAAGTGAGACAGCGGAACCTGTGTTTAGTTCGATTTAACGAGATTTTATAACTATATTATAAGTTTTAAGGTCAACTGACAGTTATCACGAACTGAGTAAATTCGCTCAAAGACATTGCAAGTATTGACACTTGCCCATCGTAAAATTTGCATTTAAAGTATCATCTCAGCAATCAAAGGAATTTGCAGTATATATGAGATTTTGGCGCTGAAAAGAGCAGAGCTCTGTCAAATCATTTGTTGCTTGATGTCAAATACTAGGTTTATAAATTGGTTAATATTTGGAATGGTAAGGTTTGAAAGGGCTACGAAACTAGATTGTACTTCTCTGTGCAAAAATAAAACAACAACACAAACACACAAAAAAAATGAATCACCTTCTTTCTTCTGTCTTGCGATTTCCATGCTTTATATGCCCTCCTTTAATTTGAAACTCTTTAGTTATAAAACTGCGTTCGGCTTAAGACTGAATTCGCACCGACCCGTCAACATTGCATAAACGCGCCTTGCAGAAAGATTTTCTCTGAAAACAGCTTGATATTGTTGAGGAAAATTAAAGTCAGTCATACCTATGATATGAGAACTATTCGTGAATAAATGAAAGCGTTGATTGGTTTAAAGCCGGTCAGCTTGTATCCGATTGCGAACATCACGCGATGGCTTAACATGTAACCTTATGGATAAAGATGGTTAAATTATTTGTTGGTTTCCATATAATTTATTGCTTGATTCAAACTCAGTGACAAAAAAAAAACATTAAGCGATAGTGCGCAACCAAGAGACTGCCAGGCGGAATAGGTATTGTGCTGATAAAGTGTTATCACTGAATAAGGCCAACGGCGCATAGAAATTTGGGCGTTTTTGCACAGCACGATACTGCACTGTAGAAATTGAATGGGATGACATTCTTTCATACAACCGGACTGCACCTTGTGTCCGTGTCTTAATCGATACATTTTGTCTTTGTGGCCATCTATACAAATTTATAAGACTGAAAAAATGTGTTTACATAAGAGAAGGAGGCGTTTCTACGAGGAGGAGCGCACGTTTTAAAGGGCGGCAGGTTCAGGATATCTGAAAGTTTTCAGCAACATAGGATTACAAACAAGGTCATGTGATCCACTGCTATCTGCAATGGTTTCTTGCAGCTCATTTGCTACAGGATGAGAAGCTGAAACCTTCTCAAGGAGTCATTTATTCCAAACTGCACTAAGACGCTTATCATCCCTTTGCATTTACTGTCAACCGCCACCCCCCCCCCCCCCCCCCCCCCAAAAAAAAGAAAAATTCTTAAAGATCCTTGAAGTCATAGCAATCATAACCATTGGTGTCTTTAATATTTCTAGCTCCAACAGAAGCAAACGACCTAAGACTTTAGAAGATAAAAAAAGCTTGAAAGGGTTTAGTCTCTTGAAGAAAAACAAAATAATGTTTTTTCTCAAGTTATAACAGTTTTGATCTATTTGATGCAACTCGAGGACAAACGCCGGCTATTTGACATGTTTTCAACTTACACCTATTCTCACACTCGTAACAACGAAAGTTGTTCAACGGCGAGCTTAAAATCTATATGTGACGTGAGGCCATTTGAAAACAGTTTCCTTGAAGTGAAATGTCTTGCCAAGCAATGTTGTCGGAGAAATTGATAAATTCCTTCATGTTTAACACTCACGTGTATTTCGATACTGTGTTACAATACTTTTCATCCATATCCTACGAGCACACGAGCGTTTCAGCAAGGGGCATATTTACCCCCACTTTCATGTAAGAGGATACTGTCTGAACTGAGCCTTTAGGTATTGCAAGCCAACTGCCTTCCTTTTAAGAGAAGTGTACAACAATTATAAAGCATATATAATGTCTAAAGCAAAGATACTCATCGAAATCGACGGATATATTTTATTCATAACATTATCAGGATTTGTCAAAGCAATCTATAGTAAGAACCTTTTTTATTTACTCCTTCTTCTCCGGGGGAGCTGCAGATACGGGTAATTGCTTGGAGGCTCAATTTTTTCAGAGAACCGTTAATTGATATTTTTGGACTTCTCTCTCCGGTAACCATTAATTATTTAACCATGGCTTAACAATTTACAGGGAGAAACAGAATGACTGGGCATCGACGCACAGTTTTAAAAAATGGCCCACTTACACTGAACAAACAGAAAACCACATGGCATGCACTCAAAAAACATCTGCTTTTACAGATAAAATTCATGCAAATTGGTTGCTCCTTAACAACTCAATTTTTCGTGCGGTAAGTTTATCTCCAGATTTTTTCAGTATGGTGTTAAATTGACGTACGGAGCACAAATTCCAAATTTAATAAATGAATTAAGTCTTTAACTCGATAACTTTTACCTTTAAGTTCCAAGCTAATAGTCTGCATTGGGCCAACTGATATAGTAATGTTTTTGGTTATTTGCCGTGCTTATATTCAACGTTTTTTTTTACCTTGTGCTCCATTGCTGATAGGAGCAAAAGGCTACCTTTCTAAGAAGGAATAATCCTGCTACAATATATTAATTGTGCTTTACTATTTACTGCTATATAGTATGAAAAATCACCTCTACAAGATCTATCTTGTGCATGCCTACTTCTTGAATCTCTCGAGATAAGTGCTTTACTTCAGCCATAAAAGAAAATGAAGGCAATTTATCTTGCTTGCTAACGAGACGCTGTGAATGGCCGCAGTATTTAGCAACGCCACCTATTTATCATTTCAATAGGCGGATAGTCCTGAAATATTGCTCTTCCAATGCTTATCATGAGTGGTTTACTTCAGCCATAAAACAAAATGAAGGCAATTTATCTTGCTTGCTAACGAGACGCTGTGAATGGCCGCAGTATTTAGCAATGTCACCTATTTATCATTTCAATAGGCGGATAGTCCTGGAATATTGCTCTTCCAATGCTTACTATTATCTGACAGATTAGAGAAATGATTAATTAAGCCATCTTACTTTCAGAAAAAAAAGAATCAATTCCGATTATACCACTTTCCATTTGAGAAGAAAATTTGAAATCGAATTTGTAAATTTAGATCGTTTGTAGAGAATTCAACTTCCCGTCGTAGCGACGACTACCATTTGGACTTTATATAAAACTTTTGTTTAGTAACCAGAAGCCCAAAAGGAATTGATTAGTTGTGATATAGGTGGAAGTCAACATTCCAATTAGGGGTTACTTAAAATGATCATAGTTATGTCTTTAACCTCTTCTTCGAAAAATGAAAATGAGATGTATATCATTTGTGGAACACTTAGGAAACCGAGTGACATACAGGAAAGAGTCAGGGATGAACCTGAAAGTTTCACTAAACTCACCCATATAAAAGTCAATTCCCTATACGACGTAACAACAGCACAGCGCAGAAAAGTACATGGTGCTTAAACATTTCGCCGGAATGGTCGTACACATTTATCCGTTTCAACTGATTCGTTAGCTACCTTGGTTTACTGATGACACCCTGAAATTCGATAAATTGATTAGAAGGCAAGTCTCTCTCCAAACAGTGACCCGCCCGCGCGGTATATTAACCGGATAGTCATAAAGGGGAAAAGGAAAAACATTAAAAATAACATTTCCCTCTTTTTTAGAACCTGGGTCCAGACTTATTCTATTATTTTTGGTGTTAATTACTTCAGCTTTTTTAGTGGAGGTTTTAGGTCACTTATTGCCGGTACTTAGTCTGTTATGTCTCAATGATTTCAAAAAGAAAAAAACGATACTTACAATAGGAATCAGTTGTCGCGAAAAAATAGCTGTAAAAGTCATCTGCTTTTAAACACGATTCCAACATCTTGTAAGAGCATACCCGCAGGGGCTCCGATGTTACTTTCAAATGGAGAATAAATAGCTTTCGAGCGCAGCTCTCAATAAGTCAACTAATTATGTTTCAAAAATATTTTTGCTGGATTGAAACTACAATGTAAGTTTTTGGAAGATTGATAATATATAAAACGAACGAAAGTAGATATTGGCAAATATTGAACCATACGAGGCTTTTGTGTAACTTAAGTATCCGCACAATCCTTTCATCTATCATATTTTCTCTTCAACTGACGCTTGTTCAAAAAGCAAAACATGTTTTGATAGCTGACTTGCCTTCTTGGCAGCTATCGATCAGCTTATTGTAGCTTACTGACCTAACTGTGCGGCTCAGGTCCAGACTGGATACCATGCACATTAATGAAAGTTTAAGGCGTTGAGGGATGCGTTTAAGACAGTAAAAACTGATCGGCTCAAATTTAGTATATAACAGTCACTAGTATATAACAGTCACTCTTAAGTGAACTAATGTCGCGGTGCATAGTTAGAAGCACTTAAACCTGAGCTTCAAAAAAAAGGAACCGATCCCGCACAGAAATATAACGAGAAATTAAAGCGTGGCTGACGCTATGAGTCTAAAAGTGACAAAAATGTGTTTGGATAGCAGGTCGCTTCTAACTACAGTAAATATTCCATACACTTTCACGACACAAGTTTTATGATATTCAAGCACAAGCAGGCAGCAGGTTTATGTTTCAGATTTAAGACCTGACCTCTGGATTCATTGCTGGTCTTCTTTTCTCCCTACGTAAAATGTAGCACTCCAGGGTTCGTACCCGTTTTTGAACAAAAAATTCAAGGACTTTTCAAGGACACATTTCCCATATTTCAAGGACTCTATTCAATTCGAAAAGAGCCTTAATTCTATGTCTTTTTTAGTTCTTCCACAACATAGGTAATTTTATCTCGAAGGTCTTTCTGTGTTTGCTCCTTTTCCTTTGGAGTTCTACTTTATAAAGTTAGCACCGAAATTCAAGGACTTTCCAGCACCGACCGCAATTTTCAAGGACTTTCAAGGCCTTGAATTTTTATTTTAAGGACTTTCAAGGTGTGTGCGAACCCTGGCACTCAAGAGCGTAACGGAATGTCAAAACTTTCACTTTTTGAAGGAGTTTCTTGGTGTAATGTTTCGATAAACTCACACCGATATGGCGGCAGAGGTTTTCGTTAATCAGCTGCCCTTTAGCCAATTAACCATGCCAATAAGGAAATCTTAAGAGGTAACCTTAAATTTGGAATGATTTTAAAGGAAAAGATTTACATGAAATTCTAAGGAAAAACATGATAAGGGGATATTCAGAGTTGGAACACTGTTTCCTGCATAGCACTAGGGTTCCCGATAGGATGGCTTCTAATGAACACGTCTACTCGATTTGAGGGATCTGCAACAACGGAGCGTAACTACAGATGAAAAGCAAACAAACAAACAAACAAACAAAAGAAGAAAAAGAATAATAAAAGGGTGAAGGTTTCCCAAACGGAGGAAGTTTCGGTTTCGTTACACGACAGGTAAAACCGCATTTATTAACTGACTGAAGAGGCTTTCCCACTCGTTTTAGGGCGTTATCAAACACAGCAACAATTTCTAACGGCTCCCGCGTGTCTCAAAGAGGCGTAACCCAATGGCCAAGTGATTCGTTAACTAAGTAATCGAAGTTTTTCACTTGCAAGTGAACGCTGCGTACGAAAACACAGACCATCTAGTGGCTGCGTATGCTTCAGAAATAAAAATAAGTTGAAATTCTTTCAGATTACTTCAGCTAAGATTGAACATAAGGAGACTGGATTTCTTTTCATGTTTATATGTGGGAAAGCGAAGTTTGGAAGGAGTCTGGCAATGGATATACTCAAAATTAACCAAAGTCTAATCAATACAAAAACACAAGAATATGGACTTGCCTCAAACTCACTCATACGCAAAAACCTAAGACCAGTGTATGGCTAAATGTACACACCCAAAACCCGCAATACTTGACATATGCTGGCCTGCTATTCAATATTTAAACACCCTGCTAAATGATGTAATCATGAAGTGAGAAACGTGACCCCTTCATTTCTGTTAACTGAAAAGCAGAAAAGAGAATTAAGTAAAATTGAGGTAGGGACAGGGATTTAGCTCTCTGTTGCTTAGCACAGATCGTTCGCGATGTGACTTGAAACAAAGAACCTGCTAAAAGTATTACATTGCTTTATTTCGCACGCTCACCGCTTTCGTGTGTTCCGATTATCGATAGTTGACTGACAGGCAGGTATGGGAGGAGGAGGCGTGGCTAGTCAGGGACAGGTCAAATGTATCCATTAATCTAAGAGGAGAAATGCCAGTATGAACCAGCAGACTTTTTGACAACAACGACCACTTTACGCCTCCTCCAAACCCAGTAAGGGCGACTGATATATCCAGGAGAGCAGACGATTCTGAAAGGTAAATACGGATAATCTTATTATCGTCCTGTTCTGGGACGAACCGGGTTATTGCCCAGCGAGAGCCTCTTGTTTAATGTGTCCCTCCCCTAGTGTTTTTCTAAAAACAAGCGTTATTTGAAGAACCAACTCCCCCTAATGATCTCGGTGATCGCAATTTTATATCGAGAATTGTTACAAGAGAATCGCCACAACGCGCACCGTTAAAAGAGGCTTTTACAAAAACCGGTTGAATTAAGAAGCCTAATTTATCGGGTAGAATTTCTGCAAACTAGCGACGAATGACAATTTTTTCCGGTTGGAGATGCATTCTGTTTCCTACTTGCAGTTTACAATTTTTTGCCAAGACCCTGGCGGTTAATAGTTTATTGTCTTCTTAAGGACTGTTTGCCACAAAAGCCTTTTGGGTCCATCCAAGATTAATTCATTATCTCCCAATGCACTGGTTTCTTATGGAGTCCGATATTTTACCTGTTAAATTCTAAAACACCTTCTTGTGTTCAAACATCATTAACCTGTAGCTCCAAAATTTCCGATTATATGACTTACCCAAATGCAACTATAATTTTCGAGTTTCAGAATTCAGGCTTCTTTAAATAGTCACAGCAATAGTATGAAAACCCAAAATTTGTTCATCATAATTCGCGACTTTAGATGACTTCGCGGTTCGCTAATTCGCTAGTGTTGTTCGAACAATGATTTTTCACAAACACGTCGACTAAATCAATTCTATTTGCCCATCTTAAAAAATATATTTGTAGTTCTATTAAGAAATTCTTAAACAATTTTCCTTCCAGGCAAAGCATCTTAGAGCAGATAAACAAAAACTTGAGAAAAAAAAAAAGAGCGAATTCACAAAATTCGCGGACGCAGGGGGAGAGCTAGCACCAAACAAAGTATTAAGAGCACTGAATGATTCTAGAACCTTTCGCTTGGAAAGTACTTCTTTTTTTCCATTATTCAGTGATTTTTACAACATAAACATAGAAAATTGGAGACTAATATAATCGGCAGTTAGAAGTTTTTACGTGTCATTGACATATTAAACTGAGAGATTGGAAAACACTTAACTTCAAGAGCAATCATTGCTTTAACTTGAATGCCTCTGTTCTTGCCAGTTTCAGGCAAGAAATATATTTAACCAAAATGATGGAGAGAATTAGAAAAAAAGTTAAAATTTCAGTTGCAATCGTTCTTGTAAGGGATAAATTATAGTGAGATAAAATTTGCGTGCCAATAAAGACACCTGTTTTCATTCGAATTTTCTAAACAGCCACCATATCTGATAGCTACTTTTCCCTTCCTTAAAAGCATCACATTTAAAGCTCTGCATGTGATATTTTATTTCAGTGTGTTATTACTCTTCACATCCCGTCGCGGCCTTCTCCAGTAACTCGCAACTGCAAAAAAGCCGTAAATAGTTCACTGAACTTATCATGTTTTAATTAATTATTTTATCTTGAGAGGTCGAAAGAAAATCAGGTCATATTCTAGTATTGAGCGCAAGTTCCTTGAACAATTTGCCTAAATGAAGAAAGCGGCTGTGTACGCTGTGGTTGTTCGAAAAAGCAGCCAGTGTCGAATTTGAAAGATAGCGCGGCTCTTAGTGACTTCAAGTATAGTGGCTTTCAACACCACTGACAAAATACTTGGACATTTAGGAAAAAATCCTTATTTAACTAAAAGCCTCTTACAACACCAGCAAAATAAGGCCGGAACTTTTTTGCTCGCGTTTACACGATATAAACAGTTGTACCCTACAAAACATTTTCAGTTCATAAAAATGAGATGACAATCATCATCACTACAGTAAATAAAATATGTAAACTGGGTCATGTGGTTACTTCCATTCGTTTGCCTCAAACATCAATACTGTAAACAACTTTTCAAATGGATCTTTTTCTACTTTACTTTCCAAACTTTGTTTTCGCACATTTGGGATTTGTTTGTTCTTCGAAGCGAATGTTTTGAAAGACAGTCAGTTCTTCAGATCTACTTATTATTCTTTTAACACAGGTGGGACACAAACTAATAGGACCTCGGCTTGCCTTTATCCAAAGACAAAAATAAATTCTATGCCCTAAATTAACTTAACGAAATCCATAACTATTAAGAGAGAAAAGCTGTCAAGTAAACTTTTTAAGCGGCACTTGAGCTAAAGGGCTGTAATTCGTAGTGCTTTTATGAACAAAGTACAGACTTGATCCCTTAATTGGATTTCACCTCATCTATGTACGCCGGCCCCAGTTTCAGAATTATTCAAGTGAAGATGCAGCTGATTTTTGACAAAGAGCAACATCGAAACATTTTTTCTGGAAAAAGCCAAGAGCCGGAAAATCTCTATCGAGCGCATGTCAATTAAAGAGATAACAGGTCCGTCACTGGGGATTGAACGATTCGATAAAAAGTCGCCGTAGCTTGAAAGGGAAGGTTTTCGGATGAGTTGGGCGGCATTCCGTAACTGTGACCGGTATTCTGAACACTTAACTCGCGATGAAACAGGTAAAACATAACAAAACTCATACTGGTGAGTACTCAGAGTACCAGGCTAGTAAACATACGGCAGTGTTAAATCTTTGTGTACTTAAAAAAAACAATCTATTTATCCGCCCTCTGGGGCCATATGTTGCAAGGGTGGGAAAAAGGCCTTTTATGGGGGCATGGTCCCAAATTCTTGAACAATAGCAACTTTTCGGAAGGACAGGTGTCTAGAATGAACAAAGGAGTTGATAGTAAAGAGAGCTGCCGAAATTCTTAGCTTGATACAATAAGATATTCGTGCTTTAATCTTGTAAAAGAAATTGCCCTGAATTTCATTTGAATGAGTCAGAGTTTGGTACTGCTTTTGTTAGTCTATGGATATACATTCGATGATTTTTGGTCCTTGTTCAACGGCATTCCTTATTACGGCTGCTACAGCAAAAGCGACCAAATAAATCTGTTCCAGAATCTATAGTGTACCTGCGGCGTAAAGTAAGGAAAATTGTCATAACCGGCGGGCAAGTAGTCAGTAGAATCAGTGTTGATCAATGTCTGCAGTTTGGTCGCCGGGTCAAAGGGTCCTCACTTGATTTCGGGACGTTTAATGAAGTCACAAACATTTCCAGCTCGAGAAGATGAAAAAAAAAACAAACAAGTGAAGAAATATAACAAGCAAAATTTTCAAGGCCCGGCGGGTTAATTAAGCGCTAAAACAGTTATTACGATTAGGATTTATTTGTCAGTTTTCTGTACAAGTTTCCCGACGTATACAAATATATAGATATACGGCAGCTTGCATTATCCAATCAGCTTTCAATTTTTTTGTTGTTGTTCTTGCTTTTTTTCACAAACTCCGTAGCCAAGCTAACAAAGAAAAAAGTAATTAATTTATGAAAAGGAGTCTGTGTCAGTAGTTTTAAACATAGCCGTTTTCCACGGACACACGACCATATTATTCCACAACTCCTTCTGTTGTTTCTCCTTTTAAGAGGCACGCGCTTCAGAACGCTCCGCACCTTCTATAATTCTCGTTTCAAATCACTGCTCGTTTAGTTCTTAACCCCTACAGCTCGACACACTATCTTACCAAAGTGACCAGCGCTTCTCTTCTATGTTTAAAGTACTGTTCAAATCAAAAACAAAAGAGGGAAATGCACAGAAAGAATTTAAAGGTTCTCTTTGGAGGCCGACCGATTGAACAAAAGTTAAGGTAATATACGAAATCGAGTTGAACAAGTACTTTTAACAAAATTTCTGTTAGAGCACTCAAAAATTGTGGACAGGAGTCCTCGTGATATGATACCCACGTTTTTAATTTACACTTCGGTAAGATCTAAATTTGTAGTGTAGTATTAATTAAGGAAAACAAGTCCGGATAAAAAGTATACGATCACAGCGGGGGTTGTGATTTTTAGGCAGTTAGTCCAGATGAACTCTTTGATGTAGTTAATAGAATAGCAAATAAACATAAGCGAGGTGTACTTGATTTAATTAGCTCCATTGTTCAACGAGTTTCACGTTTGGCCAACTGAAATTTAGCCGATCCGCGTCTGAAAAGTCCACGTGCAAAATAAAGCGATGTTTAATTCATGTGCACACCTCAAGTGTAGATTACAAAGATTGAATTCAATTTTAGGGCTTTTAGTTAAAATAACTCCCTTTCTTTTGAAGCAGACGCTAAACAATGGAATCACTCTATCCTTTCTATTGACGCTCGACATAAAAATCGGTTCTCATTACCCAGGCTTTTTCAAGCGTTATTATTTGATACAAGAAATCAAAACTCGTTTTCGTTACATTGATGGGACGAAAAAGTCAGAGTGTATTTCCTAATTCCATTAACGAAAATGCTTTTGGCGGCGTGTGAAATGCAAACATTGCAGTATAAACAGCTCTATTAACACGTACAAAATGTTATGTAAATAACATCGTTTACCTTTCTATAAAGTTAAAGATATCTTGTTAAAACCGTGTTTAAGCTGCGCATGTCTTTTCTTGTACCTAATGAGCGATTCAAGTTTGCCGTCTTATGATTCTCTGCGGATCGCTAAACACACAAACCAGCGAATTTAATTTGCAACAGATCTTTATCGGCCTTGACAGACAAGCTAAGCTTTTAGAACAATAAAAACTCCACCGAATGTTTTCTTGCAGCCGATGGAAACCAACTGCACGCTTAGACAGAACACGCGCGCGGCGCGAGATTTGCAAACGCAATGGTAAATACACAGTTAAAAGCCCTTGGATCGATTTGAGTGCAGTAGTTTAATCTCTTTGACTGTCAAACGATCGTGAAGAGGGGGCGTACCATTGCAATTTGCACTCAAATTTGAACAAGCCGGTAATATGACCACAGCTAGAAGAGTTTTTAACATTCCCTATAATTAACACTTGAAGTCGGGGCCTAAGGCAAGTTGACCCTTCAAATCGATTCCTTTATTAGTGAATCTCCGCTCGTTCTCCGGAACAATGAATCTTTCGATTTAATACAAGCCTGCAGCTGGAATCCTTATCGCACGTTTAAATAGTAGGTGTGATTTATTGTGAGCGGACAAGATGATGTGCGTTGTACACAGACGCAGCGTCAATCAAAAGCGGCACATCAAAAGGCCTCTAATTAAATCTCTCAGTTTTTAAGGCCATCGATAATTTCACAAACCACGCCTGATGACTCAATATTTTCCTTGCGTGTACGGCCACTAGAGCTAAGCCAAAAGGAAAACACAACTCGAAGGGGCGAGCATTGAAACTGCGAAGGGCCCGAACCGGGAGGTGAAGTGCTAAACCGCCCGTAATCTCATTCCATTTTTTTCTAAATCACTGTACACTCCAAGCAGCGGCGGGCTCCTTTGATCACAGGATTTGAGGTACGGTTACAATGTGATTTACGTGTTTTGTTTAGAAACCTTTCCAGCAAACCTTCAAAAACCTAGCTTACAAATATTTGCTTGCAACAACTGATGCTTCGTGGAATCCTAAAGTCAGGTCAACGAGGCATTCTCCTAAAGGTTACATCTTCTGTTCAACAGCCTGACAAATGGATCCAAATTATGACAAACATAATTATATACAAACCATGAACAGTGAAACAAACCTCAGCGTTCAGCTGAGCGTTGTCAATTTTTTTCTTCTGTAAACCTCGTTACTATTGATTGCTAAGTTAGGTTAGACCCTCTTTCTGCTCATTCACAACTCTAACGCCGGACTGTTAAAAACTAGAGTGTTTTTCAGGCCGTAAACCAATAACATCTCTTCAGTAGAACTTCACGTCTGTTTTTCAGTATTTTTAAAAGGAAATGAATTTTTAATATTTTTCTTTAATTTTGATTTCTGCTGAAAGTAAAAGGATTAATTTCCCGTGAAACTTGTTAAGGCAGAGAATAGCTATTACAACAACGCACAAAGCACTGTCTCTTTGGTAAAACATTACTCAGCGGGAAGGCCGATTTAGAGCAACCACATAGTGCGATCAGACATTTTCTATTATTCGAACGCATTACAAAGTTGTAACTTTGGAGAAACCCCGCGGTTGAAAATTAGGAGAACAAGTCAAATATTTATCTGGTTATCAGAGCAGACAAGGAAATGAGATTGGGCAAGCGTTTTTATTGAGATTTTGGAAGAACCTAAACACTCTTTGAAATAGCAATTATCATCCTTGCTAGTTACAAACTAATTATCCCCGTCGCCTGAAAATCGCGTCTCAAAACAAATGCTGATTAAGCGCGTCTTCTAGAGTTAATCGGAATGCGATTAGAAAGTGAGAAATTAAAAACGACCAAAACTTCCACTAAGGTATGCAGACTTGTTACTGTGGACAGGAAATGGTGAAGGCGAAGCCAAAGAAAGAAATAAAAAATTTAAAGCCAGATGTTACCCGAAGGCGCTATCACATAGGCCCGACATATTGTAAATGCGAATATATGGATCAGTAGTCGTAAAGAGCTGTGTCTTTATGCCATCATATTTGCCGAACAACCCTAGACCGCCCCCTCGGTGATTTTTTGAACGCCCCCGAATGTTCAGGTGCCACCCACAAGTTGTGTTTACGTCTTGAAAGCTTTTCCACAGATCAACACTGTTTGAAATAGCAATATTTCTGCCATCTGTGGAACCACTTTGCCCTCACAAAAAATGGAAATAGCGCGGCGGCCAAACTCGCGGAAACTTGTGAAGAAATCTGCCATTGAAACAATTATGGTTTCCGATTCTAATCAAAAGGTGTGAAGTAGCAAAACTCCATAAAACGCGCAGTGTTGTTTTCGAGATTTTTTTTCTTGAACCTCAACTTAGTTGAAAGCCTTTCAACGAGGTGCAATTGTGGAAGCATTTTAATCGACCTTAAATCTCGCTCAAACACCCGCCTGTAGGCGATAGACGCTTTTGTGTTTGTTGGTATAGATTGGTTCGGAATAATAGTTCCATTTGGAGAGACTTATTATATATCAACAAATCCCTATCATTCAATCACATTGTGTCATGAAAGACACTACTGACATTCTGATTGGCTGTGTTTACGAGTGGCGGCATCTCAAAAGGTTCTCTACTCAGGGTTTTGGTTGAATTGAATCAACAGTCTACAACATAGTCAAGGGGCGTGCAAAGTTTATCTTAATTTGTTGAACCAAATAGCAGCCGAACTAGCCTTGAATAAGCTCTAGCTTAAGCCCATGAGCAAGAGGCTTTCTCGCCAGGTTTGTCCCGTTGTATTTGTACAGGAATTTAGCGTGATTTGATAATCAACTTAAGCTGATTAATGAACGCGCGCGCTAACACGATCCTTTTACGCTGCACACGTTTGATTTTGTACTTTTTTTCAGGAGCTGGGAAACGCAACAAAAACCAGACTGACACCTCTTGCGATGCTTGCAGCAACTTGCAGCAGAATCGGCCAACAAACTCCACCGCCTGTTCCCGACGTCACAATGGCCAAAAGTTTCTACCACTGGAAACAGCCGACTTCACTGCCTCTGCAACGAGGAAGACCAGCTGACAGCGGACTGTATTCAAATATGCCGTCAGCTTTTTTGCCCACAAGCGAGTCCTTAAGTGGACAAAACAGTGAGAGCTTTCTTCCAACCCAGAGTTATTCGACCGGACATAACTCCCTCTCCGATCCACTAGCTTTAGCCTCAGCGAGCCGAGTACACTCTGCTTCGGTCGAAGCGTCCATGTATCCACGAATGCCACATCCGTACGACAGCTCGCCGTGGTTTAAGCCGTCTTTAGAGCCTCACGCACAGGCCACAGCACGGCAGACGTTTTGGGAAGTCCACGGTAATCCTTCGTGGTTAGATGCGACCGTTTCTGGTAGTACTTTTCATCCATCTTTGAGTCATTTCACTGGACTGCCGCATGAGTACACCACAGGAAGTTTATCTCTTCCCGCTGCGGTTTCCGTGGCGAGTCACCCTCACTTTCTTCCCCCTCCGTGCCTTGGTTCAGATCCCATGAAGGCTACGCTACCAACGTACATAGATGGACCTTCCTATTTCCCTGGAGCGCCAGGCTTGTTATCTTCAACGCAAAGCGTGGCAGCGCGAGCAACCCGACGATATACGGGTCGAGCAACTTGTGACTGTCCAAACTGCCAAGACAACGAGAGACTAAGCGCGACAGGGGCGCCTTTTAGGAAAAAAACCCAACACATTTGTCACATTCCTGGCTGTGGCAAAGTGTACGGTAAAACTTCGCACTTGAAAGCACATCTACGATGGCACACCGGTGAACGTCCATTTGTATGCAACTGGTTGTTTTGCGGCAAGCGCTTTACACGCTCTGACGAACTGCAGCGACATCTACGGACGCACACAGGAGAGAAACGATTCGCTTGCCCTATCTGCAACAAGCGATTCATGCGAAGCGATCACTTGGCCAAGCACGTTAAAACGCACAACAATGACACGGTAAAGAAGGGAGACTCAGAAAAGGAAGACAAAGACGAAGGAAAGATTATGAGCGCTAGTGAAAGTGAACGATCTAGAGACTTGTCTGAAAATGGCGAGAGTATCAAGAGTTTGTAGATTGCCATTGCAGTGGCAACGGTAGCGACACACTTAAAGTAAAATGCTCTCTTAAACTATGATTATCTTCCTACGGCAGGACATTTTGAGCTTGCACTAAAAACTTTGTGTGGAGACCAATGAATAAGGCACTCAATCACGGTTACGCTGTATATAATGTTTGACGTCGGTAAGACAAAGAGAGGTATAAGATTTCCAAGTTCGAAATATTTTCAGTGAGAGATACACATATGGTGTCTGTTCGGTTAAAAGACCATGAGGATTTCAAGCCCACACATTGTAGAGCATTTCCGATAACAAGAAAATCTTATGAACTTTAAACTAGTGTACAAAATAATGAGAAAAAATGACTCATTTCGCAGAGAATTCAACGATATGCTATAGAGAACTATATTTCAAGATTTGTTCAGGTGTATTTAAGTTTGTAAGTTTGAAGTTATTTAATTGAACAAAGACACAGTTTTAACAAGAATTCGGAATATTGCTATTGAACTGTACATAACACTCGAGAAATTCATGAGGCAGAGTTAAATCTTTCCAAACTAAATTAAAGAGTACTGATGAACTGATGCGAAGTTGTCTCTTTGTGAGTTTACGAAGATAAAATATTTTTAAATTGTTATCTGAAAAATTTGCCTTTATGAAGTGCGAATTAAGCAACTATATCAATATAAAGATAATACGAAAGTTTTCGGCAAACACCAGGTTCCTGGGGAGCACTACAATGGTTTTCTCTACGGGACACTGAGATGGGTTACTTATCTAGCACGAAAACTGATTGGGATTGTAATGGCTACCTGCGGTAAATAGTTACTTCTACTGTCTACAGATAAACCATTTCAGCGACACTGCATTGTTGTCAAAATCCTTCAATTGTACAACGGTTTACAAACACTCGATTAAATGGCTTGTATTTTTGAATTGTTATCCTTATCGGAATACTAGCATATTCCGGTTACAACTAAGTATATCTTAAGAAAAAGTAACGGCTTTATTACCAGATGAAGAAGAAGTATACGGAGATGTTTAGTGATGTCTGACAGAAACTGTGCTGAAATTAAATTTTGCACTGAAGCGTCATCTGCAGCCGAACTTTATAAATATTATTATAATGTACTTGAAATCATTTTCTAAAGATGTAGATGACTAGCTTTCTTCTGTTAACAAAGCATACAGTCATGTCTCTGACCGTAATCGCCTTCACTGAATCAGTTTAGAATAGAGTGCCACAACGGGCAAGAGGTATATTTCTAGTATGAATTTTAAGAATAATGATCATTCAATTTTCCAGGTCAATTAAGCAAGAAATCTCAAACAAAACTGACGCATTCTCTAAAAATCTTATGTACTTGAAAACCTTTGCTGTCATTTTGAGATGTCTTGAACCATGGAACAAAATCTAACAATCTCGAAAACAAGTACTCGTTAAGACTTTAATTTAGTAACGTTCTTTTTTCTTATTATTTCAAAATCGTGTAGTTATTGAAAATTGTGTTAAGCCTGTCATCAAGCAATCTTTAGGCAGAAAAGTGTGAAAGCAGGAAAATTGATTCAAGGGGAAGTGTTTTATTTGTAAACCTTATCAACTTAAATCAAGTGCTTTTTCACACCCATCTTCAAGTGTTTCAAATTGGCTCCTTTAAAGCTTAAGCAAGAGCTAGGTGATGGCCTTTTATTCTTTTAAGTTGAACAAAAAGCATTTCTCAATCTTCAATCTTCATTAGAGTGTGGACGGTTCTCTTCCGAGCCGCCGTCGGGGTGTCGACTCAGATAATAAAGTCAAGCTTTTTGTCTAGCCAGTAATAGAGGCTACAGCGCGTTCAGTTCTATAAGCATGCAACTTGCCCTTACGCTTATACTATCAGCTATACTTTGGCGCCAACCACGGCCGCCCATAGTGAGTTTCCACCGAGATAGAAAGGCTTTTTTACGCCTGTAAAATAGAGTTTAATTCTCTTCTAAACATGGCATAAACAACTCCGCGTGGTGTAAAACGATCATGTTTCCTAATTTGCCCAAGGCTATGGAAAAGTTTCTGATTGATGCTTGCTGTATTTATTAATGAAAAGAAGTCGCTTTGAGAGTGAAGGATAAATACATATCCACATAAAACGAAATTTTTCCCAACCGGAAAACCTTCGCACACAAAGCAAACCACAAGAATAAGCGCAGCATTCTTCTCGGAAAAAAACTTGAGGGCTTTTTGCCTTTTTACTCGAGATAATCACTGTTTTTGTTTGTTCTTGCCTTTGATAATATGGCAATTTTAATTCAGTAAGTCCCTAGAGAGGTCTTTCTTTATGTTCTTCGAATCTCCTTAGACACGGTCGATAAACAAACCTAAATTAGAGTATATACGCCGTGCCGACAAAGGGCCCTAGTGACCGCCTCCTTTAAATTACTGATCATCTTTGCACGATTGTCTCGCGAGATATTACGTGTGTGTTGTTTTTCCTCCATTATGAACACAAGAAAATAACTCTTCGCCGATCTAATTGTGTTTACAACAGCTTGTTGTACTTGTAACAACGACGAACATTTCGCGCCGTCTAAAGAAGGAGAAGCTAAAGACATCAGACTAACTAGGTGTTTTGTACCATCTAAAGCTGCAGCAGTCCGTGTTTCAAAGGTAGAAGATTTAAGTGCAAAGCAGCGGGATATAATTGGGTTTGCATTTAACGGCTTATGATAATTATCTAGGCGTCTCGTTTAATGATAGTTAATAGTTTCCAAAATATTCCTTTACTTAGTTCTTTCTCCCATCGGGGGGTGGTTACAGCATGTGGACCGGGAAGCAATCAAACATGGCGGATAACCCGTACAAATTCGAACGAGAACTTGGCAAAATAAAAATCTGTCTACAACAACAGCCTGAGACATTATGAAGACAGAATTAACAAAGTTTGAAAGTGAAACGCTGTTATATGGTACTAGTATAGTGTAACTTAAATGATAAAGAAATCAAACTTTGCATCAGTCAAACATGACTAATTACCTACATGTATGTGAGGTTCAAAACAAAATTATAGCATCATTTCACATGTGTGACTTTCCTGCTGCGACCAAAATAAAAATTAAAGTTAATCCCTTATTTAATTTTTTCAGATACTGAGACATCAGAAAGTGGTAATGAGGAGATTTTACGCGGCGCAGAATTATTAAAAAGTTTGAATTGCATTTTTACCGGCGACTTAACGTCTGCCCGGCTCTGTGTGAGTAGGTTGACAAAAGGTGGAAGTGTCCGAGAATGGAGGAGGTTGAACGGTAAACACCGGAGTTATATCAGACAATCTGCTTTGGATTTAAGGCAGGTTGATTTCTGCCCTTTGCTTGCCACCTTCTTCCGTTAGACAATTTTAACTTCCTACTCTATTTGTTCTTTCATATGTGTGGCACACCAATTGAAATAAAAGATATGCTGGCGAGGTTGACTTCGGCCTTTACTGACTGTTTGGTTTTAAATTGTGGAAAGAAATTGCCCTCAGGACTGTTGATCGTTAAGCAAAGAGGGTATCTGATTTGAGTTAAGATGCTACGTTGATAAAATTCAAACGCTTTTTTATTCTTTTTGAACTATGTCCGAGGATTTTTTTTCTCTCTCTATGAAATTCGATAGTAATAGGTAATCACAAAACAGGTAAGGCAAAAACATTGATGACCTTTATATTCTTGAAAGGAAAAACAATTCCACAACTTTTCGATTTCTCCTGCGACTAAGAAAAAGCATACCTTTCTATCAACAACTCACAATATTAATAGCAGGTGTGTATGGAAAGCGCGGACAACATCAAAGGAATTGGCTACTTAAAGTACAGCGGTGCCCCTCAAGTTAAAATACTGAATATTACAGTCAATTTGATGAGATTTACTATCTGTAAAGCTGAGTAAAACATGTTTTAAATAAACATATCAAGTGGAAAGTCGAGTTTAAAGAGATTGCGATAACGATTTAAAAAAGAAAAATCGCAATAACGCAACGAATGCTTTTATCGCTGAATTTGAAAACCATGTACCACTTACACCAACTTGAAATCTTTTGTGGTTCTGATGAATAAATAGATAGGTGGAGCAGCATCAGTTAAAATCACAAGCAAGTAAAGCAAGTAAAGTGTTTTCCCTTAATAATTCAAGAAAAGTATAGCCTTAGTTGTAAGTAATGTAGCAGTGCCGAAGAATTGATATACATAGAGTTGTTCAGTACTTGTGATGAATTTGCTCTGTAACATGGCGGCAAGCTCAAGAAGAAATGTAAAGCCGACCTAAACGTATTGCAATAAATATAAGAAGAAACAACTTTGGCCGAGTTTAGCCTTGAATAAGGAACCGTTGACATGGGAAACGTTTGAACAATTAGAAAACGTACTGCTCATTCATATTTCACGCTCATAAATACTTAAGGGTTTTTCCCACAAACTAAATCTTGAGACCGCCTTTTACACCGCAACAAACAACACTGAGCAAACAGGAATAATTCTGCGCAATAGATTTTAAAGGGACGGGCGGACAAGCCCTTCGTCTCCTTCACAGTTTAAATCAAATTTCATAGAATCTCAGAATCACAGATTCAACTGACTTAAGCCGACTTAAAACTTAGAACATCCCTTTACACAATAACAACAGTAAGTCGAGTAGGAAATGTTTAACAGCTTTTGCTTTAATGGTCACTACAGAGGGCGTCATTTTAAACCAAAAGTTCTGGTTCTTACTGTAAACAGAATATCCTGTGTACCACAGGAATGTGATCAGTAGAATTTCACTCAAATTGTAGCACTGTCTCCAAAGTCGACGATCAAATAAATGAGTGACTTGTCTCCTAATTCACTTGTTTGTTTGAAACAGTACGTTTACTACAATAAAGCTTAGGCAAGAAACGAAAAAGGTAAAACTAATGCAACAGCACTAAAAAAGAAGTGTTAGAGTTTAACTTCAAACCGCATACTAGCTCCTTCTATTCATGCTTTACAATTCATTACGATCAGTCGCCTTAAAGAAATAACTCATGCTATCCTGATATCAGATACAGGTGGGTGTGGAGAACGCAAATTTGAAAAGAAATAGTAATAAAACGGCTCAAAATTCAAGACCCGTCAAAGGTGAGTTCAGGAACCATGTTTAGGCTGAAACAATGTGATTTCGTAAAACATTCACGGTCGTTGTTTATGACGCTCTTTTGCGAAAAAAAAAAAAGTACGTGAGAGGTAATGCATGGCTCTTGAAGTCCTAATTTATAGCCTAGAAAATATTTCGTACAAGCTTTACAAGAAGCATCAGGCAGTGCGGAAGAAAACGAAAAGTGTTTCCCAATGGTCTTTTTTATTGTTCTTACTTAGTTCATATCGTTTGCAGTAATACACTTTGTAGCCAATTTAGTCTATTGCGACAAGATTGGAGATCAAAGCCCTTTTACTAAGCAAGTCTCGACATTCGGACCTATTTTGGGGAAAGGAAGCGACTACTTAGAATAGTGAATTCTTCTGGAAACTTGAAGGGATTGAATTGAAGACACCTTCTATGTAGGAGCTACAATATGCATGTTGTTGTATTTAAAGACATGATCTTAATTCTCCAACAGAGGAAAGGTACAGGTTAAACTACTGAACACGCCTAATTGTCGAGCCTATTCTCGTAACTTCATGCTAAGAGAGAGGACAGAAAAACATAACAAAAATAACAATAATAATGATGATAAAAAAAGTTTAATTAGAATCACCTGATCACTCCGGGTCATTTAAGAAAACGAAAAGAGGATAGGTAAAGAACCCGTCAAAATCCCCTGTAATATATCAGCACAAGAGTCAAGTAAACAGTGCTGGAGTTGTGCGAATTATATACTACAAAAAGCAAACAAACAAACAAAAAAGCCTAGGGATAACTGTGATTTTACCGGAAAACAGTAGTCATGCAGATGTTTTGTTTTAAAAAATCTTCTCTTCATAATTTTATCTGCAGTGATCTCAAGGGGATGATAAACATCACTGATAAATTATGTCACTTGGCTGCAATAAAAGGAACCTGAGTTCTCTAACGAAGGTGATGCTCACCAGAAAACAAATCGAAGCGATATTATAGCTCTTGGACCTCTAATTTGGATCAAATCATCGCATAAGTTACATGTTGACTGAACTGTGAAGTTCAGCTGTAGGCTCCTGGGTATCTTTGCAAAGTCCAATGCACTGTATTTATGATGAAATTAGATTTAAAACTTAAAAACGCTATAATACCTTCTCTTGCTTTGCTACTGTGTCTGTGTAAAGTCGCGACATACTCTTGATGAGTTTTCCTTTGTGTGTTATAAAAGCACATGAGTTAAGAGGAGTGAGATCGTCTCGTGCAACAGGCCTTACTGGGAAACGACGTCTATACAAGACAGACTGTCGAGTTGTAATTTTAGCAGTCGCTCGACTAAAAACGGCAACCCATAAAATCCCACGCGACAAAGCTCTTTTAACCCAGACAAAAATTTATAAGAACGTACTCAGGTCAGATAGCCTTGCTATTTTAAGTTCTCGCGAGAAGAGGTATAGTCGGGGCAGGAATTAAAAAACGATATAAACAACTCACAATGACGTTGATCGGCCAGCCTCTTCTTTTACCTCCTTGTGTATAAATATATAATTTAAAACTCACAGAAGTTCAAATCAGAGCTAGAACTGTAACCGTTGCATGTTGATGTGTTTTCTTTACGTGTTTACGAAGCTCTTCCGAATTTGGAGACGGGGTTTTGAATACAGTAGGTTTTTTATACTTAAAAGTTTATTTCTGTTTATTTAGCTTATTTAATCCAGCGAATATTATATATAAACTATTTTCAATTCAGATGCCTGTGTCTTTTTGATGCCTGTGTGTCTTCATCTTGCTAACCCTAACCCTAACCCAAAGAAACAGAAGCGTCCTGAATTTTTTACTATAACTCGATCCTTATCACACAGCGTAAAAGAATCACTCACTCTCAATGCGAAAGGATTCATACCGTATTCATACCTTTATTAAATGTACAGTTTGTTTCAGATATTGTTACTGTAAACTGATTTTGGACTTTTTCCTGAATAGTTACCGGCTTGACAATGATTGTTACCATATTTCCAGTCACAGAGGTATTAAAGCCCCCCGGGGGTACTCCCTATAATGGCCTACCCCAGGGAGACTCCGCCCGAATCGAGTACCTATTCTAGGCTCCAGGTATATGAAAGGAGAGGGATTTCAGTTGTTGAAGTATATGAACGGGTAAAAAAATGGGCTAATAGATGCACTTTATGGCTGAGAAAGAGTCAGAAAACATTCTGGTTTTGCGATGTATTCAGAATTTAAAGCCAATGTATTTGAAAGGGAAGGGGTACCTTTTCTGTCAAAAATGGTATTTAACAGGTTAAAGGGTCAGACCTCGGGGCGGAGCCTCCCCGTATAAAGCAAGTTTGAGTACCCCCCGGATTAAAACCTACGTTAACCAATATTAGTAAAACACCACTATGCACAGCAGACAAGGTTGTTAAACAAGAAGGTAAAGCTTACCAAAAAGCTCGAGCGATTGAAGAATGGGGCCACTGTACGTATCCATAGCTGCTGTGGCAGGCATTGTATAGCTTAGCCATTACTAAAAGAAAAAAACATACCGACTGTGATTAGATAACGAGTGAAGTAACTGATATTCTGCTAATTTAACGACAAAATCTGTGGATAAAGAAGTGGGTAAATGTCAGAGGTCTGAACAAGTAGTGTATTATCATCGCTCTCTTTCGTCTTAGGCTGAGGCTAGTTAACACTGGGATTGAGTATAATTTTTTAAATAAAGGCCTAAAAGAGTTTGTGCCGGAAATTAAATGTGGTAAATACCGAATGCTCAAAATAACAAAAAAAGTAGGATTTCCCTTTTTTCAGGGGTCATGAAAATGAATTGGAAAACAAACGGGTAATCGGCTTCTGGCTTTAATCACTCATTAACCTGTTTGGAAGACTGCTATTTGTAGTAAATAGGCACGAAAATTCAGTTTTGATTTAAAGTACCTGACTGACTCTTTGGAGCCCGCGGGCAATAATGACCTGAACTACGCACCTTCGCAACGACCATTTAAAATTCATTTCTAATTATTTCAGTAATCTTTATTCTGTGCCAAAACGAACAAGGGGCCGTCCTTGGCATTATGTGGTAGTTGCGCCGATCGAGTTAGGTTAGTGTAATCAGTGGACTCTTTTTCCAAAGCCAGAGTGAAAAAGTGCACTGATTACAGCTGATTACCTTACAATTTTACTTCCAAAATCCAATCTAAATTAATTTTACATACGTGCCCATAAAATTAAATAACCCCTTTTTTCACACTTTTGTCACACAGGCTGGAGATCACTTTTTTTGTCTAAAAAACATAGCGGCATTATTTTTAGGGCTGTAGCCTAGTGTCAATAGACCATTCCACGGTTTTTTCACTGACTTTTTAACGTGGACCAGTCAGGGAAAATCCGTCCACACCACTGAAAAGAGTGCCTTAAAATTAGCAAAATTGCCAGGGAACTGAACTGATACGTCTTAATCGATACAAGTTTGTGCCCCCACCATATAAACATCTGTAAAATTTCGCGACTCTTCGTACGCTTTCAACAAATAACTTTCAAACTTGGCAGTGTTACTAATTTCAAGGCGCTGTTTCCAGCGAATTTGACGGTTTTTGCCTAACCTGGCTATGTCAAAAACTGAAAAGAAAAAAACATGGAAAGGTCCACTAAGTTATCCTTTGGTAACAAAGCTATTTACTTGTAACGTTTAACCTTACTAAACTAGCGCAAGGCTAATGCCCAGACGGTAATACCCTATATAGGCATGTCTATAACATTAATATCAACCAGTCCTGGTGCTGTGAGGTACGAAATATGCCGATGACAGAAAGTAAATAAAACTAAGAAAAGTAATGATAAGAAAAAGCACTCAAGTAAAGCCACTAAGAGAGACAAAAACATTTATTGATGACAATGATGAAACACTTGTGTGCATTACTAATTGTTAAAGGGATATTGTGAAATTAAAGTTCTGGTCCAGTTATTCATTAGAACGGGAGTTATAATAATAGAACAAATAATAGTAATAAAAAAAACCGCTGTACACTGAACAAGAAGTTGTAAAATGTTTCAAGTATATTTAGTTTTCTCGATCTATTCCAAAATGATGCACAAGTTACTGCAGATTTGTTCGGAATGGTGACACTTAGTTCCAGGATTATCAAGTGAGAAGTGAGCGAAAACAGTAGGAGAAATTATCAAAACATTATACGTTAAACTGTACAAAATAGACAATGAGACATCTGTTCTCTTTTGTCCGCTTCACTTCTTTAGCGAGTAAATAAAAGATTTTCTTTAATTCATCAAAGCGCCCTTGTAATTTAGGTATTTAAATATTAAATAGTCCAAGTCTTGTCTCTATATAAATAAGTGTTTATCCGTCAATTGTTTCGTTATATTGAAAACTGCATCTAGCATTGAGCTTCTTGTTTCTTGTCATCTAGCCAGTATGGAAACAGCGATCAGTAAGTAGATGCCCGCTGACGACAAGCAAGGGTTTGGCAAACTTTATGACAGAACAAATACTTTCCGTTTCTTTGAGTTTCAACCTAACCTGCTTGAGGCAAAAAGGGTTCCTGAATGTTTAAAACGCACAAGGCAAACAAGCAGATTAATTCCTGTTGATTTATTACACGTGCTTCACAGTTTTCCAATTGTTGAAAAAGGTGAAAACACCCTGTGAGGCATAATTGTTTATCAGTTAATTAACTTCTCAGTCATTGTTTTAAGGCGCGTGGAGTGCCTTAACAAAAATCGGAACGATCGACTACAAGTATATAACAATAAGTGTAAGAGATAGCGCAAACACTTCATCTCTTATCTTTATTACCTGATGCGGATATAGAGCCTTGAACGATTTCAGCTTTATTGGTGCTTAGATTTTAAACAAGTATATTAAACCTTTCGGCATTATAAGCAAAGACGAGGATACAACTTACCAAAAATAAGTGTATTTTAAAGTACATATTTGAAATGAACAAAAGGAAAGAAGCAAAAGAGGGAAAAAACGCATAGCCATTACTAATGGTTCTTCAAGTTTTATAAGGTCAGGTTAAAATTGAATACCAGTAAATAAAATTGTATCGACCTACAGTCGAAAACTTTTTCGGCTCTAAAATCCCTGACCCGGCAATCTCTCGTCCCTACCCAATAATACATTAGTTCTTTTCCATGATTGGTGAGAGTTACGTTCAGATTGGTGAAACAATAGTGTTTCAACGTTATTCCCAAGGTTGGCTCTCATTTTGTTCTCTTCAGTGGACGGGAATATGAACGATCGTGGAAAAGTGGTCGTACTTCACTTGTTTCTATGTGGCTAACACCAGCGTGTATATTGAAGATTCGATCCTGCATCTTGTTGTTAGTTGATGCTACCAAAATGCTATCACACAAATCTTCAGTGGAACACTGAGAAACGCCTTTTTTAACTTTAAGTTAGCTGCACATATTAAAACGCAGGTTTGCTGATTTTGACCAAGCATGCAGCTCGGATATTTTACGAAGGAAATAAAACGTCTGCCTGTAAGGCAACATTTATCCAAGTAATATTAGAGTAAACCTTCCAAGTCAACAGAAAAGCAATTTTAAAATTGTTTTTCTATTGAAAAGGGAAAACATTTTGAAAAAGGAAACAATTCATGATGTGTTTTTTTTTTACAGTTAAAAAATGTTTGGGTAATTCCAGGAGTATTGCAGGAGCGTATACTCTCTCAATCTCAATTTCCCAGTACATAAAACACCTACTTAGAATAAACATGAAAATAAAAAATTTAAGACGATAAAGATAGTACAAGCAGGCAGATCACCATTCGCAACTGACGCGCACTTTGATGAAACCGATTTGCATCAAAGTAGAATGAACTGGCTTAGCTTTTACATAGTTCTCTTCAAAACTAGTTCTTCGGTTCCAGCAGTTTAAGTCTTTTCCGACAGACCTCATACAGGCGCGTCGACCTCTTAATTAGACAGCAAGCCTTCAGGGTCAAAAAGAAAAAAAGCAAAGCGCAATTATTTAGAAAAAATCAGTAAAAATGTTAATTAATTCTTTCAACACAACTGTCTCTTGCTGCGGCTTGTCATAACAGTGTCAAATACTTAATTAACTTTCTCCAAAGAAAATTTTGCTTTCGACTCAACTAATCAAGACTTTAGTTTGAGTCGAAAGCTCACTTTTTTAGCTACGTTAGTAAGGTATTTTAAAGTTTCTTATCTTTTGTTATATTCTTCGCACCGATGAATCCTCGTTTTGGTTGTTTAAATGAATAATTGGTTAATAACACGACGTTAAATGTAACACGAAATTATTACCAGGCCCCTCCTTGCTTTTATGGCCGGTACCACGGAGGTTTTATGCCATGAAGGACAAGGGAGCCATCCGTCTTTATTTGATACTGAAAGCACTCTTGCTTGCATCAGAAACAGCAGGCTCGAATCCATTAGTTACGATTTGAACTAAGAGCAGTCATGAACAAAATGTTTACTAAGAAAGATCATTTATTTGCTTTAACAAATGTAGTTTAATTATCTTATCTATAAATAGCCCCTCTAACCAGTCTTTTAGTTTGGGAGGCACAGTCACCCGGACCATGAAAGCAAGCTGTTTTTCGTAATTAAACTGTGAGTCTGACCCTCTTTGTTGGTTACCGACACTATTCATGTACAAATTAACGGCGTCTGCTTAGGTGGCCCTACATGCAAGCTAACTCTGCATGCTGTGAAGTATAAGGGAAGCAAAGATGGAACGCCAACAAGCAACAAGTTCGGTAAAACGTTATGCTCAGCTGCTTCTTGATCTATTCCTGATTACTTTTAGACTATGGTAAGCTTTATATTTAAATACCAATTGTAAGAGTGAAAAGAAACTGAACATCACAACATTTTTAGCCTTAAAACGTGAATTCTAACTCAAAGTTAGAACCAAATTCTGAAATGCAAATAACCGCTAGTAGTAGAAAAACACCTTTGTAAGCCATTTCCTCCACGGGACCGTGAGACCTTAAACCTGTTAAAACTGAGGTAACAGTAACATAGCCAGATCAGTATTCCTGAGTAGTTTTAATTTCAGCAGACTCGGATGTGAGTTAAGCTGTACGATTCAATTCCAAGTCGCAAACAAGGGAAGAAGAACTGGCAGTTTCAGGGATGGCCTTGTTACGTTTGTAATTTAAATTCAACATAACTTCCATCGTTAAAAAGTCTTCAAATAACTTTCTGTATTTTCGTCCATGCTTTGTACACTGTTCTGGTATTCTCAATTGCAAAGAAAGGAGAAGGTTCGTGTATGTTTGAGTGTAGATAAAGAGTTTTAGTGCGTTCCTGGCTCACTAGGGACTTATTCACATCCATTGCGACCTATGAAAAGCAGCTCCTTTATGTCTGTCCGAACGACAAATTTCTACTTCTTTGACATTTCCACTTAGTCAATCTAAGGAGTCCAAGTGGGCTTTTTTGAAGGACTTAAAGTGTGTAAAGTAAATGGGATGTAGGAGGAATGTTTGAGTACCTTTGGTAGGGCGTTACCAGGTTTTGCCCTATTTTAACCTGTCCCCAGATTATCTTACACACAAAAAAGTACTATTTTGTGGACCACAAAATCACAAGAGGACTTTCCATTTAGTCCGCAGGTCACCATTAATCAAACAAATCAATATTCGAAACAACTCTAACAACGCATATCTTTCTAATTTGTTTTATGGCTAGAAACGTTTCATACTGACTTAATACAGGTGACCATCTCAAATACTGTAATGAATAATAATGGTAATTGAACTGAGTGAAGTGCAATTTGGTCGGAAATCATACGCGTGATTACGAGCGCGCAGCGCGAGTTCGTGAAATCACAAGTATGATTTCAGACCAAAATTGCACGACACGAAGTTCAATTACCACTTTATTACATCCATTTTGAAATCGCAGAATTTAGTCAGTACTAATATTTATTGATAAAGTAGCTGGTTTGTTAAAAAGCCGAAACAAAAAGGCTTTACATCTCATTTTGTATTCGAAACAGAAATGATGCGATATAGAACAAAAATGGTGCGATTTAAAACAGAAATGATGCGATTTAGAACATGAATGACGCGATTTGGAACAGATGCGATTTAGAGCAAAAAATGGTGCGATTTGAGAATAAATCACACTGCTGAGATCCAATCAGATTGCACGGATCGCCAGTGATTTCAAAGTGGATGTATAATAAAGGTAAAAATCAAGTTCAGAAATGAGTTCGCCATAACTCAAATATGGGAAAAGAGGAAACATATTAAGTTTTACAAAATGTCGGTTGACAAAAAACACGTAGTGCGGGAACCTGATGAAACGTATATGTAAAATTAACCATCGGTGAACTCAGCTTTTCATCAAATTTTCTCAGTAGAATTTGTCGGGGGGACGACAATCTAATTTTTGCTCCAACTTTAATGCTTTACCTTTCAATGTGCTTTCAATGCAAAAAGCGATTATTCCAGTAAGGGCTCTTTCTGAAGTGGTTATCAGTCAACATTTATTAGGTTCTGTAGAGAAACTACCTCATGTGTAGAATATATAGGATAAAAATACATCAGTGAACCTGAAAATGTGAAGTATTGTACGTTTTTTACTTTGAGAGTACAAGAAGGAATCTCACATCATTTATATTGACACGACTACTAGGAACCGTGGACATATTAACGTTGAGTTTGTGGATGAAATACTAAAGGCTTAAGCTTGATATATTAAATGAACGCTGTTCTCTCTTATTGGTGATTTTTGTTCTGAAAAATGTTAGAAAGGGAAATCTGGATTAAGCTGTACAACGACTTTGGCCACGGTTGGAAGCATAGGTTGAGCATCCTTTTTTAATTTACTCTAAAGTGCATACAGCTAGATGTTCGTAGTGCTTTCGTATCAACTTAGACCTCCAAATGTAATACTGCCCACGTCTCACACAGAGTTACGTGATAGTTAAGAATATAATAATGAGTCCCTAAATTTAATGCCATGGAAATGAAAGATCGCAAAAGTGATATCTTTGTTACCTCGACAGGAAGATAACAGCTCAGACAATTTTCGTGTCAATATTGAGTTAAATGATTTATGGAACCTTTACCCTAACCTGAACAAAATATATCCCGGCCATAAGAAAGCTACGCCAGAGAGAAATCACTCGACGTACAGTTGAATGAGAATGCAGAAAGAGGCATCATTGACCGACAGTGTAAGGAGATAAAAGCCACGTCTAAAATATAAATGATAAATCTAATTTAATATCTGCTACACTGTAATATCGAACTGAAGAGTTGTCAGTAACCTTCATTAAATCTCACTTTGTATTAAAAATATTATTAGGGCATCTGTTTGCGTCTCGGTAGTTTTACATTCGCAGAAAGTTTCAACAGTTAAAAGTTAATTTAATAGAGTTTATGATGCTACCGTGAGTCATATTTGCAATGTTTCTAGTGTTTATTAAAACGAATTCTTCAACGGCACTGCATTCGTTTCGGATGAAAAATATTACGACAATTTGTTACAACTTGTTTACAACTCTTCAGAATTTACATGATTATTGCTTAGAATTAGGCTAGACAGATAAGTAGACCATTTTTGTACGAAAATTGTGACGTAGTTTCATTTGATGAGCTCTACCAGAGTTCTCTACATTGTGCGGCAATCAGTTCAAGAAACATTGAAACGCATAGGTGACTCTGCTCGTTCCGTTTTATTTAGATATTATAGTAAAGGGGCGAAGAAATAGACATGACGCCAAGGAAACCTGGCTAAATATCGGCTAAATCACCTTCAAGGAACAAGAACTAAAGACATATTGTGCCCCACCACCAATAATTTCCTGCCGTTAGTTTTCCTTCAGTACTGAAATTGTCAGACGGCACTGACCTCATTGCAGTAGGTGACAGTACTCTTGTAATGTCTGACAACTGCATTTTTAGCGGGTCGTTCCCCTTTGTAAATTTAGGGAGCAGCTTGAGGATGGCAGGAAAATACGAGATAATGTAATGATAACTGTAATGTTCGGTCGCAACAGGCAGCTGCAGGAGTTGAAGATCACGTTGACAACGTTGGATGTTTCTTTCATGAAACAGGCTCCCAGCGTCAGTCAGGTACAATTATTTGCTTTAATAACACTTATCAGTAATTTCTTTAATAAATAAATTTTCCTTTACACAATTTTTAATCTGTTAGTCATTCTTACACCGCGATATCACAAAAACTAATTGTAAGTACTACGAACAAATCACAACAAAACCAACAACTCATTTGAATTCATTCTTAAACACTGGAAAGCTGACAGCTTCCTCAATCTCAAGTGCAATATAAGAGCCCAACTTAATTCACGAAATTTTGTCTAAGACGTCTGCTGAAAAATTTTAGGGAAATTTGAAGGTATCATACCAGCTTTATGACACTATTGCAATTTCACAACTTGAGCAAACCGAATGTGAAATGCATGATGCCTGTTTTTTTTTTTCCTTTAAACCTAAGTCTTTGAATTCAGTTATCATTTACCTGTTAAAAAAGGGAACCATTTTCTTACATAGTCACATGCATTTTAGCTTTACTTGGGTTACAGATTTTGTGACCCTTTTAAGAACCATTACCTCTATATCTCAGTTGTGAATAGAATCTAAAATATACGTCTCCTTTTTGTATTTCATTCCATCAAAAATATTGGCTGAGTTAAAAGAGCAGGCAAATTACTTCTTTTAATGGATGGCCGTTTATGTGACGAGTAATTGTGTGCCTTTAGGCAAATTTACCCGAATTGAGGCAACATAGATCACGGAAAAACAACAATAGCCGTCGTATGTAGTAAGAAAACAACAAACTTCCTCCCACTGAGCTAATATATATACAACGATTTAAAGTGGTTTGGACGACTTTGAGAATGTTGTCATTGGAACAATGCTTATTTTGCCAAATTTCAGTAAATTATCCTTACCGAGTTTTTCCCAATCACTGAGGAATGAGATTGCGACGTGATATAAAGTGCTGCAATCTTCTTTTGATCAGATGCCCACTGAGTCAGAAACTTGTCAGGTGAATGCTTCCTCCATGTAGAGTAAAATGTCTACAAAATATATATTTTTAGAAGGATGTGCTTCACTATTTACAGTTACAAGATTGCAAGTGCATGAAGGCAATGTTTTATTGGGCTATTTGAGAATAATAAATTTGTATTTTAGGACAACCATAACGCTTGTTTTTAGAATACTTTCGTTTAAAACATCTGCCAAGTCCCATACCACACGGCTAACCTTGAATCAAGGCGCATAGCCACCGAATTTCATACACAGTTGCTTGACGAAATCTCTTTGCAAAATAAAAATCAAGACAATGTAATTACTTCTTCAAATTATGATTTTTTAATTTGTCGAATAATCTTATGTTTCCGAAATTAACTATACATATATATTGTTTTAAATCATTGACGACTGAGGCAAAGTTCGAAGAACGAAATGAAAGGAAAAAAGCCTAAGTATAGTTTTTTGGGAATTACAATGGAACAGTGAAGCTAATTGACACATTGGTAAAGCGAAGAATATAAGTAATTATCAAGAGTAAAGAAGCACATTGCCTGTTCAACATACTGACATACGTTTGTTACATTCAAAAGTTGCTAAATCCAAACACTGACAGTATTCTGTTACTACAAGCCTCTACTAATGGATCGACAAACAAATGAATTCGAGTTTGTCTTAAGATGAGTACATAAATGCTACTGTTTTGATTCATTCAGTAAATGCAAGGCCGCTGAACAGAATATGTAATAATACTCTTTTGGGAACCAACGCAGTTTGGAAAAAGATACTGTTAATAGGACAGTAGTTATGGCATTAAAGTTTCTGCCAATACTTTAATTAACACTAAAGAAAGCACCGACAGAGGGAAGATAAGTAAACACTTTTTGTCCAGCGTATTTCCAAAGCCAAAACTTCGGCGACTTAATATTTACCACAAAAGACGTACTTTTAAAGGAGATATGTCACGGACGCGGCCCGTGCCCTTTGAGCTATACTGTGAGTCTTGTGATCATGTTACATTCACCCAAGAACATGACTTTTTTCTGTAGAAATTTCAAATATTGTCAAGTTGGCTCGTGGTGCAAAGTAAAAAAAAAAAGACGAAAAAAGACCTCTTCTTGTATTTCTTTTGCTGTTTCTAATTTGCTAATTCGCTGATTATTTTTGCTTTTGCTATCCCTAGTAGAAGTTATAGCATTTAAGATCATACAAACCAGTAATCATGACTCATACTACAGATTCACGTGGCTCAACAAATTGCGAACAGTACTCTTTAGACTACTCTGAGAGAATAAAGAGACTAAATATAGTAATATAACAGAACGTAAAACGACTTCTTCATTGCTAGCAATTCTTCATTTATATATAGTGTTACGCAAATCGTGAAAAAATAGCCCGACAGGCAATTCCAACAAGATTAAAAATGACTTATTACTTTCTAGTCTTTTCGACGGGATGTTTTCAATAGAGATTGATGCAAAATGTTGGGGAGAAAACTTTATCTAAACGGTCACTTCATCCTGAATGCAGGTTCCAGCCATTTGACGTCAAAAAAACCAAGGTGTAACTACTCAAATGAGTGCCCTCAACAGTGTTTTTCAGGACAAATTAAAATCCTTCGTTCCTCAAAACTAATTCACGTGTGAATGTGTGGCGGTTGTAATGGCACGCTTTTAAAAATAGCTTGTTTTTGGTTACAATGATTTAAGTTGGCGTGAAAACCAAAACCACTACCGAGTTTTTTTTTTTTTAATCGCTTTGGTAGATAGCAGGGGCGCTAGAAAAAATGGAGTGCTATATTTGCTTCGGCAAAAAAAAATGTGAAAAGAAAATTGTTAAACATAGAGGGCTCTTTCACTGTAACTGGGCTGGTCAAGTATCGGTATTGTTTTAAGTAATACTTCCTGAAAGAGTTGGTACAATCAATTCAAGAATACTTGAAAGTAGGATTCAAACATTCCAGTTATGTAGAAGACAATACGTCAAGGAAAAAATATCCAAATTGTCCTTTTATTTGAGTCTGGTATTCAAATTTGCGCTTTTCAGCGAAACTAATGAATGTGCAGCAAACCTGGACTGACGAATCTTGAGTTTCGAAGGACAACTGTTAGACAGAGTCGTGATTTTTGTTTCTTATTAAAAAGCAAAGGAAATATCTCAAGGAAGCGCGACGCTTAATGCTTGTTGTTTAAAACCCACATCGTCAATATACAGACTAAATATTGAACATGTGGGTTCGTACACTGGATAAAATACGGATAAACCACGCTAACCAAGAAGACCTGCTTCATTCTAAAGGTTTCACTCAATTTGTTAAACACTGCATCAGAGAGGATTTTAGTAAATCTCCTTGTCGCTAATTTACATACAATACCTAAAAATTACGTAGAATTAAAATGTGAATGAGATTACTGTTACTGAGTCGTTTAAAACTGACTCCGCGTTCAAGGCCCAATATTGCAAACGATACTACAAAGAGAAGAGAACAGAGCAGGAAAATAATCAAATCTCCGGCTCCCAAATTTATGTCTTTGATGAAGAGTAATCAGCTTTGATAAACAACTGCATGTCATTATTGGCAGAAAAGTAAAGAAAAAGAAACACAAATCCAAGTTCGATCTAGCAAAGTAGAACAGTTTCAGGTCTGCATGCACTTCACTAATAACTCACGACTACGTTTCCCACATAAAACAATAATTTTAGTTACGATGAAAACCTGATTATCAAATTTGCCTTTTTTCCTTCGAAAAGTTGGACTGATTTTACCACTAGTTACCATAACATTAAAAAAATAGATTCCTTTAAATTTCTTCAATAATTGCTGATAATTTGAGAAGCTATATCAAACACTCCAAAGAGTATCATATCTAATATCCAGGCACCTTGAAGTCGGTGTCAAAAATTCGCCTGCGCCTCGTTCACTCACTTCTCTCAGCGGAGTTTGGATATCGGAAGAAACACTCCTTCTCACTTTTGATGCTAAATTACGTCTGGCATTAACTCTCTCCGAAGTTAAACTACTAATTCTCCTTTGTTGTCTATTTCTCAGGTATAGAAAAGACGAGAGAGAGAGAGAGAAAAAAAAAATTCAAGAAATCATTCATCTCGACTGATCATGTCAATAATCGCAATGCCCTCTCAAAATGTACAAGCATTAATATTTCTAAAAGGTATTTGGTATCTTTGGAAAGGGAGTCACAAATTGAAGACCTAGCTTTTGAGTCATTAATACTGAAAATCTCATAATGACTCACAATGAAATGTCACTGGGATAGCTTTCTCTTGATGCTATTCAGTAGATTTTGTGTATAATACAAAAAGAGACGTTTAATAGACTGAAAGTGACCACTTGCTTCAAATTAGCACGGAAGTGTTAAGTGGTATTGCTAGCAGTTTTGCATACCATCCTTTGCAAACTAGTGCTTTTGTTATTTCACGAGTTCCTCATGCAAAATGACTGTACCTTCTAAGTCCCAGAAAGAAATGTGAAACAAGTCGAGAGATAACTGTAAAGCGAAAAAATAAAATGAGTGCCAATATTCAAACCTTTAGCATGGACACTCACACATTAGCGATTAAGGACTTGATTTCAGTGAGATGACCATCGAATTTAGATCTGTATGAGAAGGACAAGGTCAATGTCTGGGCTGCTACTTAAATCTGCGATAACATTTAACATTTATAATTATGTAATCTGGGGTATCTACTAATTAACAAACGCGAAATGGTGATAACCTTAGGAAGCCAGTAGTTACTGGGCTGAAATTAGAAATGATAAATCTCCAAACTTTATTAAAAGAGACTAGGTTTATACTACGATCATGCAAGCAGTCAAATGTAACTTGCCATGAATTTGTGAAATACTAGGGAATTCAAAATTTATTTCAGTAATACCAAATTCTTCTTCTCAAAAAACCAACTTCAGTTTTGTTTATTTTAATAACCAATGTAATGTTAATATATAGTGTCTTTACAGCATCTAAGAAAAAAAAAGATCACGAAGCACTAACAGTATCAAATGACTAGTGCAAAAGGAAGGTAAGCTGCCGTTATAGTTTAAAAATTGTCTTTTTATTTCCCATTAACAATTTATGTTTAAAATACTAGTAAAGACCTGTTAACTAGAATCCACATAAACAAACATTAAATATTATGGACTTGGTTGCCTTATGTTTGTCTGACGGCTGGCCACATAAAGCCCAAGTGGATTTGCAAGCAAGTGTAACTTTGATCCCGTAATGAAAATGCTTTTATGTCGAAGAAAGATTTTGCTGGTTTAAGATGTGCTTTAGGATACCCAAAATAATAGATCGGGCAGTCTTTCAGCGTTAACCTTTCATTGGTACCAAGCCAGTGCGGAGAGTTCAGTCAGTGTACATTAGAGAGGAAAAAGCAAAATATCACTGTTGTCTGAATATCACTGCATGTTACCGAAACCTCATGTGAAATATATCAAGTCGCATTTAACATTTCTTACTTAAGACTGACTAAACTGAAACTAGTATCAATAATAATCTGATCTCGTTATTCAGTGCGAATTAAAGGGACAAGATAAATCGCCACAGCTAAAAGTCAACAAGGACACGCGGTCATAAGGTATGGCCTATTACTACAGTAACTAAAGTTGCCAAGAAATTATCTTGCTAAAAACTATTTTATAAGACATCTGAGGGATATACCGTTTGGTCCTTTCCGTCCCTAAACTGAAGTTTGTTGATAAGTAAAGTTAGACTGGAGTAACTCATTTCCATAAAGCACATTACGTCGGCTTGAGGCCTGTCACGGTGTTGAAAATGAACAAGCATGCACTGAAGTTTACTCGCGATCTAACACGGTAGATACAATAATAGAGCAAACCAATAAATTAAAGATACCTTTTTGCTATAAAGAAAAGAGTCTTTCCATTAAACCAAATGTCAATTAAATCTCCAAAGCTTGTTTCCTTAATGAGGTATGCTCACCAAGTTTTAAATAGACGCGTCAACTGAGGTTTTGAATGACTTAGGCTGCCACATTGCGAGAAAATGCGAAGAGTATTATAGTTCGCAAGAGCAGACGAAGTGTTTGGACTTGGACGCTTTCCAAATGCGACGTTCAACCTGGCAACACTGAACCAAGGGTTTCACTGAACAAATAGCAGTACACACATCCTGCTGTTAATCCTGGTAACATTGATCCTATGTTAAAACTAAACTACCGACCAAATGACAAACTTGTTTAAAATCAAAAGCTTTCTAAGTCGCAAAAACGCGTGCAGAAAGCAGAGAGTTAAACAAGGAAATTACCATCTTGTTGTATTAGAAAGGGGCGTCATGTATATTCCAATCGTAATACAAGGTTCGTCCTGGCCGGCTGATTTCATACGGTGTGAATTTTAGGATAAGAAAATGTGAATGAATTTAATTTATGATAACGGTGTTGTCAACCGTGGCAAGATTCTAATTGAAGCTATGAAAAGGTGGAGTTCCCACAGAGAACACGCTGAGGGGGTAGCGGACGCCCCATGGCGTGGTAACAATCAAGCGCGGCGTGCTTCATAAAACGGCTCGTTGTTAATTCATGATCTTCTATTCAGTGGATGACATTTGAAGAATTTGAATTAAACAGGTAGAAAATTGCTTAGCAAGTGAACAAAGCTTAGGTTCATGAAAAGGCGACTCGTGTGTTCTTTGTCAAGTTAGACCGTTCAAAATCTACAAATCGGACACACATTTTTACCCGCAAGAATCCCTAGGATGGCGACAGAAAATATATAGATATAACAATAAAGAAAATCAAGAAAGAAACAAAAAACACTACTCGAAATTACTGCTTAAATGTTTTTATTTGAATGGTAACACTTTTAGATTTATCAACAAAAGTGATCAAACTTATCATCTCACAAATATGACCGGAGAAAAATTTATCTCAACTGCTGAATCGAGGTGTTCAAAAGTTTCACAAAAGAGAATAAAACGTATGGGGGGTTTCATCGTGATTTCGGCGTTTCATCAGATTGTCGCTTTTGGTCTCATCAGTTTATTCTTTTAATAACGAACTTATAAAAAGCGCGGCACAGCCGATATGTTTGTTTCAACACAATAAACTCTAAAACTGTGAAAAGGATGGCTCTGTGTTTTGTTTCACATTAATACATACATTTACAACGCCATGAGTTAAATAAAGTTATTATAAATGGGCTGAAAGGATTTGTAACTTATCTTTCTTGTCGGTAGATGTGCAAAGATTTAATTTTCAATGCTTTGAAGTTTGGGAACAGCATAGGTGAGGGATTGGCGCAAATCATGCGCATAGATTTGACAAACACCGGATAGGAAAAGCAAACATTAATTAAAGAGCTGGTGCGAAAAGGCAATACACAATGACAAATCAAGAAAGGAAGTAATTTAAAAAGTAAACTGCAAACGCTAATTCGTTGTTGTGATGCTCAGACAAGCTAAGAAACGTGGGCCTTCTGAGAAAATCATTTTGGCGGCATACGATGCAAAGAGATGCAAATAGGCTCTAACCTGGTGTCTTTACGGTAAAGTTGCTTTTAGGAATGTAGGGCATAGAAAGATAAATTTTCACAGCGGATGGACAGAATTGTTTTACTTCCAGGATCGATCTCATCGAACTTTTAGTGGGGGTATTTAAACTAAGCCCAGTTTTTTATTTTAATCAAAAAGTTTTAAGATTTGATCCACGCAACTAGAAGTTGAAACCACCTTGTATATTACAATAAACAACAACATGGGAAAGAACTACTAAGCAACTTTTATTTAGGTGGGCACATCCGAGAACTTCATCCAAAAACTTGGAAAAAAAATTGGAGCAAGATAAAAACTAAAGAAGTAACATCATCAGAAGACTGTAACACTCTGGGCAGCGGCCTTAATTGAATGGATAAGGCTTAGGATTTCAATAAAAATGGAAGGTCCGCGTAATGCAATTCAACGTTTGGCTAATAAATAAAAGGGTTTTAAGAGGCTCATTGATTTCGTTCGTCTGTTTTCTAGCTCAGAGTATTTATCATACATTACTGAGACCTTTTTCATTAACACTAATACCGGTTGTAGTGGCGGTTTTGAACGAAACCAAGACTGTAAGAGAACACGGCCGGAGTAAAACTTTTAACAATTTTTCAATCGTGTCGTAAAAAATAGCAGGATAAGAAGCAGCTGATAATGAAGACTGTCGCCAGAACAACATCAGCAAAGTGCTGACCACTATTACAGGTGTATAGAGCTGCTCCCAACATAACTTAACGCCACCATTTCCTGCTTGACATTTCACCAGTTTAAACGAACTGCTGAAGAACTTTTCAAAATTTCCTTTAAATTGCGCATATCATACGTTGGAAAATAGATATTGGCATGTTCCGCTCACCAGCCTAACCATTGAAAAACGCCGACTGGGCGCGTTCAAGCGACAATTATAAAAAAACACAGAGGAACATTTTAAAACTATACATGTTTACTTATAGTGTCCAAAATTTCCATAGCATACCTTTCTAACGAGCGCGAGCAGACGTACTGAGCTTCTCGGCAGAAAACGTGAAGTCAAAGCATTTTCGTTCCCGAGCGCACGATTCAAGTATCATAGAGCCTTTTAAATAAGAAAGATAAAAGCTCTGTTTGGTAATCGTATGTTACCTCTTCTGCATCATTTTTTTTGTCAGCCACGCCTCACTGGTTTGCCCTCTGTATCATTTCAAGCCTTGGGTTTAACAGAAAGGACGCTGACTATTAATTATTGGCGCCTTTCATTACAAGTACTATCTTGTTACTTATAGTAAAAGCAATCAAGAGCCAAACGTAAAAGAAAAGCTAAGTTTCTAAATCTTAAGAAAACGTTTGTAAAAAGGAAAGTATTTCCTAGAGCTTTGGTTTTATCGATAGCAATTCAAAAACTTGTTGGCATATGTAATAGTAAGAAGCCACAGTTAGAATAAAGAGGTTAACCTTTCAAATGTTTCGTCACATAAGGGATTTCATGGCATTTCAAAACGGCTTAAAGAACGTCCAGAAGGGAAATACTGGCTATGGCTTTCAAACTATCTTTACAAACTCACAGAATCCGCGCAAGCAAATTTTTTGCATTTTACCACTTATATGAAGGCTTGTGTTCTTTTTTAGGTCCATAATGGAGTAAGATTCCTTTTTTAAGCCAGCTCCTGTGTAGCGCCAAGTTCCACCCCAATTACCCTGCCCGGACATTGTTTAATCCACTTTTGTAAATCACAGCTTGCATTTACAACATGTTTGTGCTATTTTCGCGAGAATGATCTAAATGAAGCCAGAAGCTCTCAGGGTCTAATAGCTAAAATTACGAGGGATTTGAAGTTCATTGCCTAAATCCTTCATTCATCAGAAACACCACGCTCCTGTTGGAGACTTCGTAGAATGAATGATAATAAATGGTAAGCGGGGCGAAGGCAAATTATCTCTAACTGCGGTCGCGACTATAAGAATCACTGGAGCCGTATTTCTTCAAATTTTAAGCATTTATTTCTCAAGACAGGACGCAAAGGTAATTAGTAGCTTTTGTGTAATTGCCAATAACACCACATTTCTGTAAACAGGGCCTGTTCAAAGAGACCGCCTTCAAAGTTCTTTAGCCGCTTAAAACCACTTTACAATAGAAGGCACAAACCAGTGCGAGTTACCGTCATAAAGTGCACTTTGCTTCGAATTCAAAGCTACTTAGCGAATCAAACCTCAGTATCTCAAATAACCGGAAAAGCAAGGCTTTTCCCTTCTAGCTATTTTCTTATATATCTGGGACTTCAAAAGGAGCCCGCGTTCTTCTCGCTATAAACATGCATCTTAGTGAAATTTCTAAGGCCACACGCGTATGTTGAGATAAATACAAAACGTGTTTATTATTCCTGTTCTCAGTCCCTATGTATATACAAGATTCGAACGAGGCAGTGTGCTATTTACATTAAATTGTACAATCTTTTAACAGATGATCTCAGTTTTAAATTTTCAAAGTTTTACGTGTGGTCAACACACGACTATAAATATTCAACTCTTAAAATATTCTTCCATTTGGATACAATAGGTTATTTAAATTTGCTCGCTCAATGAATTCTCCAAGAGTTCTTTTTATAGAAGAGACACACACACACACATATATATATATATTACCAAGTGAGAAATATAGTATCTTGAGTATGCAAGGTTTTGTTCTCGCCTGAAGGTTTCTGTCATTAAGGTTAGTGTTCCACGTTTATAAATGTATCAACGTTGGGAACTTCCATTTTATCGTGTTCTTCCTGTTTCGGGGTAAGTGCGAGCACGCTGCTCATCTGAGCTAGCCTCTGTCCTTCTTGGACATCAATATTGAGTTCCATGGAAATGTCCTTGATTTCTTCTTCTTCCTTCATGCTTCCCTCGTCCGCTTTATCTGCACTTTTCTTAACATTGTTCAGATGTGTTTTCTGATGTTTTCTTAAGTGGTCGCTTCGCATGAAACGTTTTCCACATTCGCCGCACTGAAAGCGTTTTTCTCCCGTGTGTGTTCTAAGATGCCGTTGGAGCTCGTCCGATCGCGTGAAACTTTTTCCGCAAAACAGCCAGTTACAAACAAACGGACGTTCGCCAGTATGCCATCGGAGATGCGCTTTCAAATGAGAGGTTTTACCGTACACTTTTCCACAGCCGGGGATGTGACAAATGTGTTGCTTTCGCTTGCTTGTGTTGCCAGTCGAAGCCGCGATTTGGCAGTTCGGGCACCTACACCTTCTGCATCTCCTTGTGCTAGTAACTTGGCTAGACAATGACGAGCTATATGGACTTGACAGATGGTAAGATGCTGGACTGGGGTTTCCGTGATAACTCAAGGAGGATATGTGACTTGTTCCGGCCACGGAGCTAAGGGCGAGACTCTGTGGAACAGGGTTCGAGATTGGGCTGCGAACTATCGTTTTATTCGGCTCGACGCTCCACCAGTGAAGTCCTCCAATCTCATTACATTCAGGCTTAAATGACGCAGGACAAGCCAGCGATAGAGGAGCATTCCTACTTGAAGCAGGACACGCGTGACCCAGGCAAGGGGAGACAGGTCCGCGAGAAGCACTCCCGTTGGAGATGGCAAAATTCTGATGGACATGGCTCTTCGGAGGCGCAGAGATATAAAACTCCTGAAAAGGAGAATAGTGTGAATCGGCCGGCGGCGTAAGTGGAAGCATCCGCTCTCCTTGGCAGCTCATAATTTGGTTCATATTGACTGCGTGTTGACTTAGTTCGGGAAAAACACCACTACCAAACTTGCCGTGACATTCGTAATCGCGATGCGCACCCGGTTGACCAATTCGACTGCAAGTAGCGGCTAGTAAAGCCAATGGTGACGGCTTGCGATATTCCTAGAAACAAGAAACACAAACGTTGAACACCGACCGATCCACTGTTGATAACTGAAACGCTGTATCGATTTTAATAAATAATACACACAAGTCGCAACTTTTGGCGACTTTTAAAATCGTGTAGAAACTAATATTCTTGAAAAAAATATACTTACATGTGAGAACGCAAAATATTCAGGTCTCGCTAAGGCGGCAGTGGCCATTTCGTCGAGAATTAAAAAATATTTTTTCCTTGAGAAAGATTTGAGCTGTGCACTTTTCAATACGGTGTTTCGCGTACAAGAGCCAAGAGTAAATGAAGCCTGCGAACCCTCCTACACACAAAAGCCTTCAGCTGGTTTGCGAGCCGGTGGCGGAGAAAACAGACTAAATGTAATTAGACAAACGGTGCCGCCTGCCAATGGGAGACCAGAGGCGGAGACTAGTCCTTATACTCTTCTCAGAGCAATGTTGTTATCGTAAATAAGGTGCTATTATCAAAGATGATAGAGGAGGGGCGAGAGGGCGGCGAACTAATGAACAAAATCAAAAGAAGGGACATTTTATGATTGGATTTCTATGATCAAAGGAGGCCGCCGCCATGGGCGCACGCTGATTGGCTGTTACTTTGTAAACAAGCCGCGGGTCGACCCTTGAAAGAAAATCATTTGTTATATTATTGTGTATTTCCGTTATCGCGCCACATTATTGTCATCACCTTTAAAAGTACTGTCATCACTCGCAAAAGAGACCGCCTATATTTGAATAAGAAAGGTTCCTGTAATACACTTGTGAAGAAGGCAAACAGACTATTGTCCGAGTAACAAGCAACAAACAATTCGCATCTAATGCACGAGGTACACTGTGGCTTTTCGGGATAAAAACCGCTTGAGGTGTTAACCTTTCATCGTGCCGCACGATCCATCCAATTGTTTACTAATCGAGACAGAGAAAAATGAGAAATCAGTGACAAGCTCTGAAACAGATAGAACTGACCAGTGGCACTTTCCGGCCATCATTTCCACGGAAAGCTAATGTACAAACATTTTGTTGAAGCAAGCTTAAATTCGGTTTTAATGTTAGTTTTATGAGGCAAGGTGTTCTAACGAGCGTGCGTTGCGAGACTAATTAGAAACCCGCCCAATAAGACCGCCTCAAGGTCCACCTTTTTAGTTCACACTCAATATTCGTGCCAATCAACTGATCTTGCATTCTTAGCTTTTCTCGAGCGGCTATTTTTCACGTCGACTTGGCAAATATTCAGTCTGCCAACCAAAATTAAACTTCGATATCACAGCGCTTGAATTGACAGACCGCGCACCATGAACTGTTTATGGGCAATTATTGATGCTCGTCGCTCTTGAAGACGGCGGCTTTCTTTGATTTTGCGGATCAATTTCGACCAATTTCCTCGGCTAACAATTAACAACTTATTCGCACTCTTAAGGTGATTGAAGGGTGTCAGGTATTTTTTATCGGCCTCAGGTGCATATTCACTGCTGTTTATTTTATTATGTAGGTTAAGGCTTTTTAAACCTGTAATTGAGAAAAGCGATGCAAAAAAGCAAAACTTCTTTTTACCTGAGAATAGCGCTCGTGATTTTGCCAGGCATTCAATATAACACAAGGCAATGTTTAGGTCAAACAAAGCGCGCGCTTTTGCACCACAATCAGTTTTCTTTTTTATTCTTTTCAGCAATTTTCTCACTTTACCTCAGAAAAAGAAAAAATGAAAATCAGGTATTTTTCTGTAAACAAGCCAGACGCTAAACTTTGATTTCTCTGAGAAGCTCCAGCTTATTCGCTCAGCTTCTTGTTTGAATGGGTCGTTGATTTTTACCGATAAGATAGCTCAAGCCAATATATTTTACAGTGGACAATACGATACTCAAATACAAAGATTACACATCAGCTTGGACTCTTGGGAAACGGTTTTTGAACAATAGCGATTCATTATTTGACTGTGAATGAAAGACAACACACGATGCCTCCGAAACAATCACAGTACATTACTATAGAGCTGAGAAAGAGGTTCTAGTGAGCACTGCTTAAATATAAAGTGCTACAATAGTAAAAGATGCCTGAGTCTTCCGCTCCCACTGCTTAAGAAAATTAAAAAGTTTCTTCAACGCAGGGCTTAGCCGCGTGTTGCATTCAAATAGGCCACGGGGGTTCACAAGGAATAAAACAAAACCAAATGATGTAATACAACATTGCTTATCATAAACCTGAGGATTACAGAAGAACAGGCGACAGGCCGGAGCCGAAAGCGGCAGGGATCCATTTATAATTCACATTGTTGCTACTTAGCAAAACTTATAAATTTCGCCCAGAAGACGACAGAAAATATCCGCTGCGACAAACTTTATTGCAAAACTGTCGGATAATAATTAGTAATTTCACCCATCGCATACCACAAATTTGGGTCTGGTCAGAGAGGGGAACAATTGTTGCAATTTTTCGTTTCGAACTTTGTTAAAATCGCTGTCCAGATTTGTTTTTCTCTCTTGAAATTTGGTTACAACTCGATGGCTTTTTCGGTCTTGTCAACAAAGTTTAGAAAGCGAGCTGTCAGTGAAAAGAGCTTTTCAACAATACTAATGTCTTAAAACTGTCGGCTTCATCAAAGGCGCAACTTTGCATTCAAAGACCTTTCTTTATAATATATTTCCCACTAATTGAATATTTATTCTTCTTACGCAGAAAATTGTCATTTCGTAAAAAGCATCCTGACAAAACAATAGAACACTCTAGGTTGCCGACTTCTTCAATTTCTCATTCCCGTCTTCTCAAAAAAGGAAAACATACGCAACTCACGGTGACCGCTTTTCTAAAAACGATATTACCTCAAAGTAAACAAGAGCTACAATGTTTGTCTCTCAACTGTGAAGGTAGAAATTCAATTTTCGCTTCCCTTCGTTATCGGGTTTTGGTGGCAATAATTCTGTTTACTCTGTTTGCTTAGTATATGCCTAAATCAACGCTGTCACAAAAGGCAGTGAAGTTAAGTCGCAACCCGAAGTTACAAGAAGTTAGTTGAACAAAACAGATTTCAGCCGTAGGGTTCTGATTTCTCCATGATGGATCGTTAGCTCAAAGGGGCTGGCTAATAACCAAAAGACCCAATAACCGACAAAGATATTGCACCCTTTTTCAATGTTAGCCCCGGGCGAAGAATCTATTAACGGAATATTCACACTAAAAGGTCTTTTTAAACTAAACGGCTTGAGCCAGTTATATGAAAATAACGAAAAAGGTAATCAGAAAATTAAGAGATTTCTTTGAAGACAACAAACCCCGCGAGCCAGGGACTAAGTAATTTTCTTAAATGTAATCTAGCCGTTATCTTTCTGACCTATTCATTTTCCGTCGTCCGAGTCTTAATTTTCATCACCGTGATTTTGAAATCTTTTAAGCTGTCTTGTTGGTGTTGGAGCAAACGTCTCCGGCAAAAGCTGTGATTAAACATTACTTCAAAATTTAAAATCCGAAAAAACTTAGAGATAACGAGAAGTTTAGGCTTTTAAATAATCCCTATTGTATCAGCCTCACTGGTTGACTGCAGATGGAAGATGACAAAGCTAAAACAAAAACCCGTCTCGTTTTTTCCTAATCACAACACGGCAAGTTGGAGTGTTTAAAGTCTCTTGTACCTATAGATCACGTCTGCTCTTAATTTTGCATATAATAAGCAACCTCCAGGCGGTTGCATTAAAAGCTTGAGAAAACTGTAGACAGAAAATCAACGTGTTGTTTCCAGTTATAGTAGCCGGGGGAAAAAGGTGCTGTCAGCGGACTGGCATAAGAAACAGTAGTATCTGGCACAAGTAAAAAGAGTAGCCTCTGCAATATGCCAGTTTCTCTAAAGAAATTAGATCAAAGATGATGTAAAACCAACCCATCCCACTTGGTTGAATTCTCAATACAGGCGGTATCGTTTGAACTTTGCTTACACTTCTGATAAGGGTAATTCAACTAGCACTTGGCACGTGCCATGATTGGCAAAAGATAAAAGCCACCCTTGAGATGGCGCTAGAGTGTCTCGTACAAAGGCGGAATACTCTGTTTAGCTCGAAAACTGACCGATTTCCGAGTAATTATTACCTTAACGAGTTTTCTGCATTTAAAAAAGGCCCTACTTTCTACAAGCCGAGTTCCGCCTCATAAAAGGATGAGTCGGTGTGTCTGTAGCCTCAGGCACACCGAAATAAACTGCGAAGTGATTTATCCATAACATGTTTTCCCTCCCATTCTATTCAGCCAAGAGACTCTTGAAAAGTTAGTCATTAAGTACAAAAATACTTCTCCTCGACCTGGGTCACGGAACTTATAAATATAATTAAGATAATTTCGCATCCGAACTTTGTCACATCACTGGGTTTCATTCTCCCGCCTCAATTCAATAAGACAGTTTGATTTCAGAGAAAAAATAAGGGTTTGACTGAAACCTGGCCAATAATTTATTTCCGTTTGTACTTTAGATAAAGGTGAGAATAAGGTTATGACTAAATTTACGGTCTTATCTAAAAAGCTACAAATAGGGAGGGCATAGAGCGTTATTAAAAACGGCATCAAGATTTCCTCCTTTGAATCGCCCTCGGTTAAAATTAAAACATTGTTACTTCAAAGATTCGAATATTGAACTAAGGTAATGTAAAAACCTTAAACAAAATTAAGCATGATATTTTTATCAACACTAGTGTAATGAAATTTTCGGGACTAACAAAAATCAGTCATGCATCACTCCTTGCTAATCACTTTAAGCAGTTCAACTTTATTATTGCGGATACTTTGGTTTTACATTAGTATTGAGAGAATGACAAGAGTTTGACGAGTTTTAACCCGTTTGATAAGGCGGAATTTTTGTCACGTTTTCAAAAACATTTCACTCAGTAACAGTATATGCTTCTAACAGGGCAATGACACATGGATATAGCAACGATTATGAAACAATTACTCTTTTTCAGAGCTTCCTGTTGCAAACATTATGAATTACTTTCTTCCGATGACTGATAAACCAGTAAATCAAATAAAGTTTACAGGAAAACATAAACATCCTCCAGGAACAACTAAATCAGTGCCGAGAGCCAGAATTTGGCTAAGGGCTGGATTATGTGATAGAAACAACGTCACAGAATAAGGGAACAACGTTTGCTAAACAGGGGTTCATTTGTATTGTGTCTTTTGTGCTAAATTTGAAATTTGCTTAACTATTCAACTAATAGAAAGTGCGAAAACCTCTTTCCGCTTGGGCCATTTTACTGTAAGCATCTTAAAGGTTCCAAACTGTTAAGGTATGGCTAATTTACAAAATTGAAAAGAACGTACAGTATTAAGGTTTTTTAGGATGTCAGTTTGTGGTATATAACTTAATCATAAAATATGGGCAACTCTACCTTTTATTGTTAATAAAAAGAACCACATAAGAACAATACTGTATTTTTTTGAATTACCAACTGTATTATGGGTTTACAGATTGAATGTTAAAAATATAATACTAAACTTAATGTTAGTTATTGCCAATGAGAAACACAGGGTAAGACACTCCCTTTCATTAACTTTCGTTTTCAGCGTTTTTTAACTTTTCCGATATGCGGCATACAAAATATTTAATCACCATTTAACTCTTTCTCCTTTCAACAAAAAAGAACAACAGTTTATACATATGCATGTAATAAAATGCATGGAAAACCTGCTAAGTAATATACCTGAAATGCAGAAAGGAAGTTATAGTTACATTTGTGAACTGACGATAGTCATTTTGAGTTCTTGAGAAAAAAGTAAACGCGAGAAGCTGCTAACATACAAAACACCAAACAGCATCAAAGAAGCAGTATCATGCAACAGCTTACATTTCAAAAAATTCTCAGTTGAGTTGCAACAATGAAAGACTAAACATCTGACACAGCCTACTATATCACCGAAAAGTCCTTCTCGTCGACATTTCTTTTCTTTTCCATTAAGTCAGTCGTCACATTTGAGAACGTCGCGTACATCACAAGTTAGAATCAAGCATTTGAAAAATAAACAGCACAACCGGAGATAGAACTTAGCCCCAGTTCGTTCAACGAAATTAAGCAGATAAAATCCCTACAACTAATAATTGCATATCCAGGAGAAAGGAAGAGAAAAAATATTTACAAAGAACTTTTTGTAGCGCAAATCAGCAGACAAAGTCACTTTATTATTAAAGAAAGAAGCATTGTTAAATAACAATTGGATGTTAAAGTTGAACCGTTATCATTTTCCAACGGTCTTTTTGCAGAATCTTTTATTTTGTTGAGGAAAGCAAAAGAATCTAAGAAGACGATGGAAACAGACAGATCTTGACATGCAGGCTGCAAAATGATAATATTATATTGACAAGATACTTATTGACAATACTTACATTTATTGACAAGATACAATGTAATCGAATATTTAGAAAACTAGGGTACCATAACAATTTGTCGCGTTTTTAGCAGTTATTTTTCCACGTCGCGACTTTGCTATACCCATTCCATGTTATTAAATATTCTCCGACCACATTGCTAAAGCGCCATTTTGATCATCGAGTATTGGCTTCGATTCTAGGAAACGCATGGAGCGATTTCCTTTTAACTGATATGAATTATCTTTACTTGCTTTTACTGTACATAGATCAAATACTTTCGTGGTGTTTTGTTGTCACACCAAACAGACTCAAAAGCTAAAACGGTGAAATAAATAAAGGTTTTGTCATGATACCGAAACAGGTCGGATAATATGAATCTACAAAAATAGTGAACCCTAGAAAGAATGGGAAACGATGGACTATCAAATGCACTAACGTGAGTTGGTTTAAATACAGGTTGCTTTTTCACCTGAGATAAGCGAACCTCTTCCCTTTCCATGTGTCAAATTCCCTCCTGACGTCTTCCTAACACCTGGTATTCAAGCCCTTAATAAACACAACTCCCAAGACGAAGTAACTAGCAATTGTAGAAGTCTTTGAGTCAACATTGAAATAAAGCCACAGAACAAGTTTTTACGCAGCATCTCCATTAGGAACTCTTCCAGAGAACATTACTGAGTAATTTCAAGAGGTTGCAGTATTTGAAAAAGAGCAGATTAGAGAACGTTCGTGAATATCCCAGGTGCACTAGAATAAACTTTCATCATTTGCGGGACGCCCTGTTGGTATGATGAACCGCAACAGGTGCGTCTCTCTGCGTCTCCCCAGCAGGTAAACCATCAGCCATACTGCAACACGCCGAACGCTAAACACAAATATTTTTAGTATCACTCATCAGTAGCGGCACCAGTTACAGGCTTTGTTGAGAGCAAAAGTGGATATGTGGTGTCACACTAGCAGTGGCCAAGTCCGCTACTGAAGCTTTTGCCATTTTTGACATGTTCATCATTGAACTCACTGAGCATCACATTAAAGTATTAAGCTGTTAAGTCAGTTTTCCTGTCAGTAGCGTCGTAATAATCACTAATTCTGCACTGTGGTGGCGACTCCTCTATGCTTTTAATTAAGAAACAACTACAGAAAAGAATAAGGAGCATTTTCAATACTTCCACTGCGCGGGTTAACAACAAACCTTAAGACAGCCAGAAAAAGATACCTTTTTAACTGTCTTTTATGCACTAAAAAAAAGGAAAAAAATCCGAAATTCCAAGGGTTGTAAAAAAATTGCAAAGAAAACAAAAGTAACAATAATAACTTAACACAAGAAAAACTGTGGTATATGAAAATTTTTTACGATGCTGCAACATTACTACTATTATTCAGCCTACATACCAGGAACTAATTTTTGAAGACTCGAAATCTTAGTTCACAATGGTTATCCGTTACACAGATGGACAACGTTATTTCTATTTTAATTGAGACCAGTGTGAAACCAACTTGAGATTGAGATCACTAACATAAAAGCTATAAAGCAGAAATGCAAATCTGTCCAATAGTTCAGCTATTCAAAGTTCAAAGTGACCGTAACTAATTAGGTATCTATTTGATTTACGTTCATCGGTTAGTGATCACCTTGATGTTATGGTTACCACGCTATCTTAGTTGATAAGCATAGAAATAGCGTTGTCGCATATCTCAAACATTTCGTCACAGGTGTCCTGAACACTCAAGAGCGGAGCCTGGACACGAGGGCGTATTCTGAAGATAAAGTTCTAAGTAATTTTTTTGTATCTTAGCCTGGAAACTATCGGAAATATTTCGTCCAAAGAGTGAATTTTATACTTCTTTTCAGCCAACAAATATGTGGTTATCGCGTTTGATGTATTATAATTTTCCAGTTGACAAAAGAGGGAATGAATAGAGAGATTTAGGAACACGTTCATGGCAATCGCCAAACCACCGTCAATTTGAGCCACGTGACCACGATTTCTCATTGCTTGTCGTTTACGGCTCATTATATCTAACAGTACATAATAATTGATAGTTTTACGCCATGTTAGTCCATAAGAATTATGTTGGAAAGTATTTATCTGCTTATTTCTTAGAGAAAATTTTTAAATTGAACCTAGTGTTTGCCGTTTGCTGTAAACTTGATTCTACATCTCTCTAATAATATGAATTTTGGTGGAACCATTACAGAACGCTGTTAGAATTCTCTCAAACCATGTTGCAAATGTTTTGTACGCTCGTTTCAGTTTTCAATGACCAGTCGGAGTTCGCGCATATATACGAAAAACAAAACATCAACATTGATTGATCGGCGATGGTCCTCTCTAATGCATTGTCGCTTTCATTTCTCGACAGAGTGAACTCTGCAAAAGGAACCTCTTTTTAGAGAGGGATATTAGTGGTTGGTTGGTTTAAGAAAAACAAGTCACTTTTTTCCTCCAACTTTACTCCCTATACGCAGGATAGGTGGAGCTTGGCCTCCAGCTTAATCGGTTTACTGCACTATCCACAAACACAAATATAGACTGCACAGTTTGCTGATCCACCGGGCCAAAGGCCAGTCTATTGACCATATAAGGCTTCGTCATGAATTACGCGGGTAGCATTCTCTGGCTTCTGACAAGTTGGAACACTGATTAAAAGAGGACTAGTGTATACAGCTAGCTAGTAGCAAAAGTCTGTAGCTTTAATTTTTCAACTTCTAAGTCCCGTAACGACTTTTGGCCATAGTCGACTAAAGGTAAAGATTTTCTAAAGTTCTTTAACTGAATATGTGTAACCCAACTGCATGAGTTTAGCGCGTCAATAAAAGTGAGGGTGTTGAAAGCTTAGATATCTCGGCGAAATTTTCTTCTTAGCGAGACCTGTGAAGTACGTTCTCTCTCACGTTTTATCATAAGGATAATGGATGCTTAAGAGTGTGTCCATGAGAGAACCAGGCAGGGGGTGATAATGCTCAAATCACGGATTTCGCTCAAACTTGGCACAATTGATGGGTTTGGTGAGATATTAACCTCGACAAAAAATAAGGTCGCAATATTGAATTCCCTGGGATTTACAGGGACCCCCCCCTAAAAATCACAAAGTCTACCCATTTTTGCATAATTAATTAGCTAACTTTGGTTTGGCTGTTCAACAAGTAGAAAAGACAACTTCAAATCTAATCAACTTTATCATCTTCTATGTTTATCAGAATTAATCCTCAGTAATTTATTTTTACTCTCTAATTCGATCTCTTCCTATTATTTAGCCTAAAGTAAGGTCGTCATCTCACTGTTTTGACCAAACCCTAAATTTAAGGTATTTTAGTCGCTAAAATCTCCCATGAGCAACAACCTATGTACTTAATTCCCACATATTCTTTGAAAGACATCTTTAAGGTTATCAAATTAATCCTAAAATATTTGGGCAATCTCATACTTTATCAAAAATGACGTATTATGTACATTTGACTTGACGCTTATTTGTCATTTTACCAAAATTGGAAGAAACGTAACATTCGTTTTTTTTTAAACAAAAATAGCACAAAGTTGGCGAGAAGTCACAAATCAGATGCCTCATTATCGATACTAATAGCGGAATTGTTAGAAAGTGTCACCTGAGGCATGTTTTCTGTGTTATTTATGGACGTTTTGATGGATATTTTATGGAACGCTTGAGTAAACACAAGGAGCAAAAGATTTAGTTCGAAACTTCGATCGGTCCAACTTGTAGGTGCTACAAGACCCAAAAACGATAAAAGATAGTGAATAAATGTTACATACACGTCTCTCAGATGCTTTAGTCCAGGTTGGCTGCTCCAGTTTCGTCTGGTCATCTGTGGCGTTACTCTGCGTTACTTTGTGACGAGGTAATGAAACATCTTGAAACATTGCAAAATTAAAAGTGTCGGTTTTTCACCGAACATTCGAAGTCTTTAACATAAGTTGTAGTCAGAGGGAACAAAATGATTCTCAAAGGACAAGAAGGATCACTGACAATCCGTCTATATCTATGGAAAACAACCACCTGCTCGAACACCCTCCATCTTTGACTTAAGACTCTGTCTAAATGATGGAATCTGTTACGCTGGACTACCGAACTACCGGACTACCGGACTACGGAATGCGGAATACACTATCTATTGTTTGTACGCGCCAATATCCTGTTATAACTGGCGTGTTGAAAATAGGTTGTGAAAGTCGTGTTACTTGAAATGTTGAGTTTATTCGATGTTGACATTAATTACCGTGATAATAATCATCCATAATACCCCTTTTTTATCGTCAGACCGTGCCATGCAAATTTTCGACAATTAACAACTTGCCATTGGGTATACTTACTTACTTACTTACTTATATTTTAATCCTCGTAGTCTTACAACTATACAGGATGGTATCTGTATCTATGGACTGCAAAAACATAATAATAACCGTTTAAAAGTGTTGAGGAAAAACTTCTGAGGTATACAAAAGACCCAAAAGGGGGCACTAATACTTGCAAAAAGAGTAGGCTATTTTTTTTTTTTAGCTATTCAAGGAAGGTGTAAATTAAGAACAGGTTTTTGAACACAAACTAATACACAATATACACTTCTCATTTAAGCTGTCATTTGCGGATTCATACAGTATAGAAGTTCTCTTAACGGACACTCGTATAAAGCGAATAGCTCTACTTGCGACCGCCATCACAAAACCCCGTTTCAACTCCCACACAGACTCTGAATTTTTACATTCCCGTAGGCGGCCGCGAACACTCAAAGGGTTTACTGGTGAATTAGCTTTGATTTAAAGCTCTCGTAAGCAGACACCCGGAAGAAAATCTTATCCGCCTCTGAGTGTTGTGCTTTTTTTTTTATATTATGTCCACAGTCATATCGCTGTTTGTCACTGTAAGTTATGAATCATTCTTATATATCCGTTTCAGAGTTACCGTTTTTTCCCATACACGTCCGGTTACACTTGAAAATACAAGCTGAATTGTATGCCTTTACCTAATTTCAATAATGCAATGGTCTGATCCCTGCGTTCCCTGTATGTCCTGCGCTCCTCAGAGTATCAGAGGGACTTTAGAAACAAAATAGATTTGTCTATAGTATATTGTAACTTAAAAATTGCATCAGTACATTCACTCCAAAAAGTAGATGTTTCCGCACTTTTCCTCGTTAGAGACCTCCTGCAGTTCGAATCTCGTAAAACCCTAATTTTCCTTGAGCAACCCCACGAGCATTATTTACTGGGTGTCTTCCGACCACGCACGGACCGGAACATCAAATGTCTGTAACTTAATTGTTGTGTCTGTCCATAATTCAACATCTCCCTGCCTCAGCACAGCACACTAACCTGGGCACTAAACTGGTTTTGGTGCCCCAAGAGTACGCAAAAAGGCCCTTCCGAGGATGTCTAGGATGAGAAAATTGACCTTACCTGGGTAGGGTGAGAAATTTGAAATCTAAGTATCACAGTGGAAGTAGCTGTTGAGGGAATGTGGGAAGGGTGTTAAACATATGGAAGCGGTTGTTTGAGAAAAAGATCTAACTCAATGTGAAAGTGTGGCGTATTTTGAATTCTACTTGGGAGCATTACTGCCACAGTTAGGCTTTATAAGACCCCCAAAAGACCGTGCTAGGTAAAAAATTCAGTGTTTATGACAGTCAAATCTGGTGCCAGCTGTTTAGGGCATTTGTACGCAATTTGGCCACTCCCCCGGGGAGGGGGGCTCCAGTATGAAAACAAAATGGAATTCTTGTCGCAAGCTAGTCTGGACGTGTCTCACGCTTTATTTGTCCCTTTGAGCTGGTCTGCAACAAGATCCGGCTTCACTTCGCTGCTATTTGACGTGCAACTAAAATAGACAAAAAAAATTTCTTTCCAAAACACGAAAGAAAAGCGACTTCTATCTCCGAGTTTGAAAAGAAATGGGATCATTTATAATCACGGTCTGAATAGAGTTGCCAATAGATTTGGAATTCTAAAATTTTTATTAGCATACAATAACAATAAAATTATCTCAGAGAATGTCGGAAAGTCATATTTTTCATATTTTGTTCACTGGACTCTGGCTACTGGCTCCTGGCTCGTGACTCCCGATACGACGTTTCCGTATGGTGGCCAACCGCTGCTTAAAAATGCGGGCTCCAGTTAATGTCAAAGATGGCGGACGGTTCGTTGTTGTTTGTAACATGTGAATTGAGCTACAACAGTAGCAGAAATAATTCTTTCCATGGATTACAAATCGGCTTTCTACTTTTCGTATTGTTTTCTCCTGAAACAACTTGATTTGGATTTTTGCGCGTAAACTGATGGCTAAGGAATTTTAGTCGTACAGCGAGTCACGACGCTGAACAACGCTGAACTGGGCATCGAAGGTGGCATGGGGAACAAATCCAAGCGGGCACAAACTAGCGGTTGAGACATCCAAGAGATACGTATATGGATTTTATTGACCGTTTATATTGCTTTTAGGGCGAAATTGTTAAAGTAAGTAAAACTGTGAATTAAATCTTTGTATGTTGTTTTTCCTTGAAAAGATCGCGTATATAGCTATCAAAAATCATCGTTAGAGTTTCTTGCACAATAATTTCAACAATTTTACCCTTATTAATGTTAAATCATTGTCTGATGAGTTTTTTTGTTCGATTTCTCCTCAGTCAGAGGCAAACGCACGAATATTGTTAGGGCCTGAATTTTGATGAAATATGCAAAAGTCGTTCAGTCACATGAACAGTTTATGTCAACACATGGAAGAAAGTGAATTGCCCAAACTTTTTATGATCTTTTTCTGAACTTAAGTGATGGCTTTAACTACTCATGCAAAAGTTATAAAGATAAGCTGTTGCTCATCAGAGATATTGGAGAATAAAATACCCTAATTTTACGACTTACTCAAAACTTGGAAATGATGACCCAACTTAACTCTTTCATTCCCAGGCCTCTGGGGAGGAATTTAAGGCAAGAAGAGACCCACCTCAAAAAATAATTCTAAGTTGCTCAAGATTCAACGTACCAATATAAATGAGGCACCAAATTAAAGTTTAAGCATTTCTGTTTAATAATACATCATTTTTTTTAATGTCATACAATCACAGTTTTTAATAAAATATTAATATTATTAATAAAAGATATTTTTTATCATTAAAAATTCTTTTTTTTCTACTTTGAAAGCTGGCAGCAACACCCAAATGCTCAAAATATAAGCAAAAAGTTTCTACAAAGTTAGTTTATCTCCAGTACTCTACTTTAGAATGGTAATCTCACCAGCAGTTGCGATCCTTCTGGATGCATAAGAATACATTACAAACCCTGCAAAATATGCTCGGGCGTGGCACATATGGAACCAGGGGTGTCCTATCCTTGGGAATATCTTTAAATTCACTGCCATGGGATTTCCTAATACTTTTGCTGCAAACAGCACAATTTCCCCTATTTGGAAGCATTTCAGGCATATGTGCACCCACATTTTGGAGCCTTAACGCCTCATTTCTTGGTGCATTCGAGGCCTTTGCTTGGGTGTGGGAGTTCCCTATCAGGCCCTCAGCCAACTCATACCTGAAGTCCAAGGAAACCCTCCCAGGTCTGTTTGTTCCCTCCCTTTCATGGCATTCAATGACAAAAGCATTATGAATTGCCACCTCCACTTCATGAAAAAGAACGCGACGGTACCATTTCACTGTTTTCCTGATGCAAGTGTAGTATCGGAGCATCTGATCTGCTTGATCAACCCCACCCATGTAACTATTGTAATCTTTCAACAGTGGAGGGCAAGGCACATCTCCACTTTCCCCTCCCTCTCCTGCCCCTCTTCGCCTAACAACCCTTGTCTCAGCATTTGCCCGCAGTGGAAATTCGGGGGGGTGAATGGTAGACAAGAAGTAAACAGCTTTACTGTCTAGCCAAGCAACTGCAAGGAGTGGCCCACACATTCGCCATTGATATGTACCCCTGGCCAAGCCCCTGGTTCCGTCAAAGACAATTCCTTTGGGAAATTCTTCCTTGAACCCTTGATGGTCCCACAGGCATAAATCTTGTTGTCAAATAAATACTGATAAAGATCCACGCATGTGTAAAAATTATCAGTGTATAAATGATGGCCAAAACCCTCTAACCCAGTGCACAATTCTTTTACTACCCTAGTTGCTAGCCCCACTTCTGCCCTTTCCCCTGGATTCCTTCCTATGTACAACTGTTGTCTATAAATATATTTACTTTCTGAATCTGCTAAGACCCAGACTTTTATACCAAAACGGATTGGCTTACTTGCGATAAACTGCCGGAAGGACAGACGCCCCCTCCAAGGAATCATGCACTCATCAATAGAGATGTTCTTATGAAGGTCATAAGCTCTCTTAAAGTTAGGAAAAAGCAGTTGCAATAGTGGCTTTATTTTGTGCAGTTTGTCATATCCTGGTTGTCCAGCAGGAACAATGGCAGAGTCATCAGAGACATGCAAATAGCGCAACATTTGGAAGACGCGATTCCTGGACATCACTTGACAAAACGAAGGCACATTGGTCAGCCACTTCTGCTGCCAGTACATTACTGCCTCAGGCAATTTAACAATTCCCATTGCAATGTTCAGTCCAAAAAATGCCTTTAGTTCCTCTAGAGTCACATCATTCCAGGCCCCACCATCTGTGCCAGCTGCTCTCTTCCTCTGTGCATTCAGGTTTGTCATTGTTAATAACAAATTCCACACATTGTGGTCAAAAAAGAGTTCAAAGTACTCCAGAGCACTTGCCTGCCTCCTTTCACCTCTTCTTGTTGGCCCCACACTACTTGTAAATTGCTTTAAGTTTCTCTTGGTGCCTTCCTCCAACCAAACATATTGCTGGCCGCCATCTTGGATTCTTGCTGCTCGACCAGCTGCCCTTACTCCTCTGGCCCTCACCGCTCCTCGATGTCTTCTCATGCCACGAGTTCGCCCACGTGCACTGGCAATGGCTTCTCGGAGATGTCGAGAACTCTCTTGTCGCTGTTCTCTCACATATTCACGGCGATCCACTTCACTTTCACTCGAAGACTCACATTCTTGTTGCGATAAAGAAGGGTTTTCACCAGAATTATCCTCGATTCCCACTGAATTCTCAGGGAAAACAGCCACTGCTTCATCATCTTCTATCTCAGACTCGGATGAATCATAGACGATCGATGGATCGGCTTCCATCGCATCTAGGCGCTCTAAAACTTCCTCTAAAGAAAAATTTTCTCTCCTTCTATTAGTCGCCATTTTTAAATATCCTGGTAATAAACAAGAAAGGTTGAAATAGCCGAGAAAAGTAAAAATTTTCGAGAAAAACGTCGCACATGGGCTGGAAAGAAGCTCAAAAGAACACTGTTCAAAGTTTATGGTACCCAGACCCCCTAATTCACGGTTTATTTTTCGAGGGAAGCCTGGCGTTTTAATCACGTGGCTCAGATAGCCCTGTAGGGCTACCCGGGAAGGAAAGGGTTAAGGGGACTAAGAGGGGGAAAATCGAATCGGCGACTTTAAAAAGTTTATTGTGCTTAAAGTCTTATGAACTCAGATCATCTCCCAGTGCATTTAAGTTCCAGGTGGCTTTTCTGTTTGTTGCACTGGCATCGTAAAGTTAGCTAATTAATTATGCATAAAACGGGCAAAGTGGCGGTTTTTACAGGGGATGCCCGGATCTCCCAGGGAATTTAATATTTTGACCTGAAATTCTGTCACATAAGTTAACTCCAGGTACCTAACATTTGTGCCGAGTTTGAGCGAAATCGGTGATTTGAGCATTATCACCCCCTGCCTGGTTCTGCCTGGTTTTCTCATGGACACGCTCTTAAAACGATGTGAGGTTCTTTCAATACAAATGAGTGACTACAAAATTCATTCATCGAATCCTACCTTTTGGAACCACGGTCCTATCGTGCAAGAAGAGCCAAGGTACTGGAATGAGGACATTGATATTCCGAACATCAGACTTGAGCAGCGATCGACGTAAATTGACTTTATCGCTGAGTGATTGTTTTGAAACACTTTGGCACAGGTTAGCTGCGACACGTTGGATGAGCTAAAGAAGTCGCAGTTTTTTGGAACTATATAATCCGAAGAGACGTTTTTTCGCATTAACCACAAACGGTACGTCAGTCCAATGACGAACGCCTGGTCTTTTACTGTAAACAGCTCTTAGAAAACTTTTTTCGCCTGCAGCCGAACAACCGACTAAGGTACACAACAGTGGTGGTAAACATTAAATAGGAAGCTGAATTAAGGCAACCTGCTGCGTTATGCCCCCAAACAGACCACGAACGTTGGCTTTCCATGGTTTTTTTAAAGGGCGGAGTCTCTTTATATCACAGCTTGTGAAGTAATGCCACTTAATTGGTTTGGGAAGAGTAGGCAAAACAAATTTGAAGAGCAATTTTGTGGTACCAAAATACCTTTTAAAACAACATTCACTTTGGCAAAATAAGAACAAACGAACAACTCGACAGGACTCTTCTGAGCACACCAAAAGTTAAACCATCTAACCTGACTCCAAACAATGTTTTGAATCTAAGATGGGGTTTGTACAAGGCTCTACATGATGTTCCAGACATATGTCTGCAACGAAAGCGACGTGCCTTATACAAGGTTTTGTTTTTCCTTTTTGCACTTGGTACAAAAGGGGGAATTTAAGGTAGCCAAGCTTGAAATAACAAATGAAAATTGAAACTTAACCGGTTACGAACCACTGATTTGATTCAAGGCGTTACCGTTTAGACAAAAAGAGGTGAAACTATAACGGTAGACAATGTATTCTAAGCAAGGAAGTTTTATAGTGTTTCAATGATAATTCTTCCCTCTGTAACATTCAGTGCAATATTAACAAAAACCGAAAAACGCATTACATTCGGGTTCGTCAGTGTGGATGTATTTCATAGCAATATTTGCAAAGTGGTAGAAATCTTTACCGGGACTGAGCTGCATGCTTTTGGAAAAAACAGTCGGACCCGAAACGAAATCAATATAAAAGGAAATGAAGGGGTCAGTTTCTTAAGAAACTGTGGTGCTGTGTCGGTAGCAGTGAAACACACAAATTTGGTTTTGTCAACTGAGTGGATAAAGTCATTTGCCACCTTAAAGGATTGAAAAGCTGACGTTTTGAGTTGCTGGCCTACGCTTTAACGAATGATTAGCGCTCGAAATCACTTTTTCAATCCTTTCACACGCCTTGAATTGATTTTATTAACCCGGATCATGCAACTAAATTTTTGTATTTCAATCCACCACCGACAAAGCAGCACGTGGTTTCTTTAAAAACATCCCCATTTTCTCATATTGTTAAGAACTGTTTTTTTAAAGTTTTAACAGTTGCTTGAGCTAGTTTGATTTTAATCGGAACTTTTCGTCAAAAGCTCGTCGTTTTACACAAGGAATCAAATGATATCAAAAGAAGAGCGCGTAAGTGTCGTCTTTCAACAAGCTATAATTGACATACAGGAAGATGTACTGAGCGTTTTCAGAATTCAAAAGTGAACCGACTCCAAAAAGCGATAGTTCACACTAGGAGAGTGATTTTAAAGGCTTTCATACTTTAATTGTGAAGCATCTTAGAGTGAGACACTACTAAAGAAAAGAGCTGCTCGGTTGATTTTATCTTTATGGTCGCCAGGTGTTGACTGAAAGTTCAATGTAGAAACTAAATTTTTACATTTGCAATTTGACCGGCGGTAGAAGTATTAAAAGGACATCAGCTTGATTACGAAATTATCAGATGATTTCTTAAGACCACAACTAGAACATTTCAATTCAGAATCGAAAGTACATTGCGGAATTTTATGTTAGTTGTTATAAAATTGCCCATTTAAATGCTTAATTACACTGTTTTTCGCGTTTTAGTTCTCTACAAAATAAAATTTAACTTTTGCATGTTCTAGGCCAAAGTGGAGGGGTAAAATGAATTAATTTTCGTTATCTACACCAAATTAAAATAAGCGGTACGAAACAGAAAGGTAAAACAAACAGGTAAGTAGCTCAAGTTTATCAGTTCCACGCGATACCTTTTAAAAATCAACAAACATGTATACCTCCGAGCATAATGTGGCCACAACAAAACACACCGGACCACCGCAAAACAAATATGGGAGGAACGTAAATGTTTTACTTATAACCAAGAACGTGCTGGCGCCAAAGCATAGACTCCCCGTGGAGCCAACAATAACCGCTTAACAAAACGGCTGCGTATAGCACCCAATGACAGCATTTTAAAAGCGGTGGGTCGGAAAAATGTAAAAGGTATCTGTTAAGTATTGGGCGTCTTCTCGTCGCCTGGCCGCAGCGTAGTAACAAAAAACAGTTAGAAATACGAGATATTACGGTTATTCGTTTTGATACGATCGTTCATTTCGGCTAAAACAGCTGAGGTAAAGAAATAACGTAATAGACAAATCGCGGTGAAATTATAGGTAAAAACGGACTTGTTGATAGACTTCAAAAGGACGCAAAATACTGCGAAATGAATTGAAAGAACTAAAAAGAAAATAAGTTTAAAACACAAATGCACATCAACGAGTGCTGCTACTTAACACACTTTGATTTGAGATGTCACTCACAGGATTTCATTCATAAGCAAAACATTTTGAACCATATCACCAAAGCAGACCCACAAAATCATGAAAGAGTTACTAACATGAATACTTGTTTAATTTAATTCATTTAATTAAAATGTATTGTTGCTTTGTTTAATTTTGTTTATTTCTCACTCCGAACTGATCATCTATGTCTTACACGTGGATAAAATTAGACAAGATTAATGATTCCTGCAAAATAAAAAAAAAATGCGGAAAAAGTTGGATACAAGTAGTTCACAAAAGGTAAATATGTAGCGAGACGACTATCAGAACCATTGCCTTCTTTCAAGCCCGCTGCTTAAGCGTGTTACGGGCAACTTTTTCAGTATTCTGTATATTTATGACAAGTAATAAAGGAAACTACTTGATCGCCAATTCTACTTAATACAATATATCGCTCGAACTAACTTATAATCACGTTTATGATCCGATAATAAAACTACCAGTTGAGTTTTGTCGCCGTGTAGACATTTCCATTCCTTGCACAAAAAAGGTGTTTAAACGTCAAAAAGAAGAAGTCAGGATCTTACAAGAGACAGAATGCAGCTATAGGCAAACTGAACCAAGATCAGCCAGAAACTATCTACTTTTGCTGGAATTATTATTAGCTTAATCCGTTTGGTTGGAGAATGGTCAGCAAACCCAAAGTATTTTACAAATATAAGTTAGCCCGTTTTTTTCCTTTGCTTTCAACAATGCAAGGGAAATCGTAACCTGGTTTTCTATCCAAATGGACTACGTACACAGCAATTATAAACAAAATGACTTCAGATCTGCAAGGTCTGTTGGCTCGTTTAAAAATGTGAGTCACACAATATAAGTAGGCATCTGAATAAACTATAAATATTAAGACATGCGACTGATGTTTTAAGTTTCTTCCTCAGAAATCATACTGTTTTATTCACAGGGGTTAAGTACTTCAAAGTTTTAGAATGTAAAAAGAAAAAGCTATTTGACCATAAAAATCACTGATTACACGTCCTAAGAGTGAGGAAAACTACTACTCTATATGGAAATATTGAAAAAAGAAACTACGTCAATCATTTACGTTGCCATGCACATGGCACAAAAACACTAATTTACAACTTTTTTCAGTTACGTTTTCTGTTTGTTTTTTTACACAAAGATTGCACAGAACCACATTCAGGGTGTTTCAAAACAAAGTATTTTCCCAGGAATTGGCAAATGAGGGCCATCTGAACATTCTGTATCACTTGGTTCGAAATTGACTTTCCTCTTTGGCCTAAATCCTACATGTAAAGTATCACAAAACCTACTTCCCATCTTGGGCCAAATGCTTCAAACATGCACCAGACAAATTACCAAAATAACTGTAAAATATTACAAACCTGAGGTGCATTGTCTCTGCTTATAAGCAAGGTTAAATAGGAGAAGATTAACCTTAACCCTAACCCAATGACAGAGGCAGCATGGGCAAGTAATGGGGGTAATTGACTTGACACCCCAATGTCAGGTTAAAGTCCTGCTGTCACCACTAGCTGGAGTTATTTCATGAACAATCAAGATTAACTCCTAAGCCAAGGATGTAATCAGCCAGCTGGACGGCCTCTTGTCAGCTGTAATTTTTACACCTGTACGTTCACTTTAACCATTAAAAATTTAAGAGATTTAATAGCTGCAAATGATTTCTCTCTATGGCTATTGTACTGCAAAAATGTCACTCACATAATGAATAATACAGAAATTCTAAGTGACCAATAACATTGAAACTGGTTAAACATTTTTAACCAATATATGGTAAGTCATAATGTGAATTTCAGTTAAGAAAAAATGAAATTTGTACCTCAGATCCATTTAGGTGTGTATCCAAGGATGAAGGTCAGACATCATGCTGAAAGATTTAAAAAACAATTAGTCATTTCATAAGTAGGTTGAGTATGATCGTCTGGGTGAACGTAGTCATTCGATAGTGACTGACATTTCTACATCCTGTACAGTAGTCATCTTTAGAGTCAAAGTGAGTTGTACCAAGTCAGTTGATGGTATTAAACTCTGGTTATTGACCTGATTGGTCAATTCAGTTGCGATGTTGACTTGTTGGTCATCTGTCATGTAAGCCTTGTATGATGTTATTGGCTATGAAGACTCGTTATGTCATTGGTGCATTTCGATCCGTCTATTGTCATAGGTAAACAGTTGTTTATTCAGTCAGCCAAATTGTCAGTTGTCCAGTCATTCGCTTGTAGTTAGTTTAAATTTGCTTGAGTCCGTCAGTAAGTTCTTAGTACGGTGCTGGTAACTTTTGACTATGATTCACTGGCGTTTCTTCATTGCAAGATGATAAAATTACAAAATAAAGTCTGTGTTAAATCAAAAAACATTATCAATAATGGTTCATTGATTATCATAAGCAAGTCTGACAGTCTAGCCATCATGATTAGTCTCTCTGTAACTCCTACAGTCTGTAAATTCTGAGTCAAGCTCAATGTGCACACAACTTAAACATTCATGTGGTCACCTTCACTTTCTCACTTTGCTGCTGCAAGAGGCATCAATAAAACCCGACTAAGTGACAAGAGTTGATTCAATCAAGTCTAGCCTCGGGGGTGAAGAGGTATTGAATAAAGTTTTATCAGGGAAGGCTCTGCCCCAATTCTTGCAAGGACAACTTGGACAAACAGCAGCAACTGAAAGCCAGATCTTGTTGTAGATCAGGATCAGCAATATAGAGTAACACCTAAAATTGAAGGCAACGTTGATCGGACAGGTAAGGGTTAGTAATTTGCTCATTATACTTTTAAAAACCATACCCCTTTCCAGGGCTTGAAAACAAAAAAGCTTGAATTCCAGCTTCCACTTTAGGCGAGCAGCTCTTACTTTTTCTTGCCTGAGGCCACTTCTTACTGGTCTTAGTCGATGATTTTGTTAGAGAAGACTTGTGCCTGGATCCTTGCCTATTGGGCAAGAAAGCTTTAACAGTTAAATGCCCAGCAAGAAAATCTACTTGGCCTGGACAACTGGACGGGATTTTCCTTTGGCCCTGCCTTTCATATACCTTCTATTGACAAATGGTACCCCTTTCACATACCTAGTTTAGAACTTTGCATCTCTTCTAACTGCTGTAAATACACTGTTTTTAAAGTATGAATAAATCAAAAAACCAGAATGTTTTCTCGACTTTTTCACACCCATAGAATGTATCTGTAAGCCCTTTTGGGCCATTTTACCGACCAAAATTTCAAATGTCCCTACCCTTTCATATACCTGAAGCCTGAAAAAGGTACCCCTCTCGGGCAGAGCCTCCCCATATAAGCCATTATACAGAGTACCCACCTCCTGGGGGAGTTTAGTCCAGGTTTTGTCAAGCAGCAGATACTAGCAGTATCCAGGTCAAAAAAAGGTTGGATCAGGAGGTCATGGCTTCCTCTTAGAGGCTCAATCAATCAATCAGAAACAAAGTGATCATTGTGAGAGAAATGGTGAACCAACCATTCCATTGTTGGGTATACTGATCATCATCAGTCCCTTTTCTCCAGAGATTATCAGGGAATGGTGCAAGAACAATTTTCAAAAGAAATATAAGTTGTGACAGATTTCTAGTATAAGAGTTATTGATTCACCTGTATCTTATTCTACCGGATCGGACGAGGGGACATCTACTTTGCCTCCCCTCCCACCGTCAGAATTGAGTTCCTGCCGCCACCACACTCAGCCGTTTATTTACCCGGTGACAAACTCTTCTTTCTGTGTACGTATACAGTTTTTAAACTACGTTTGAGACAGAAGCCATCCTTTACAACCGCCATTAAATCGAAATTATTTTTAGTTTTTATATCTCGACAGAAAATGTCAGCAAAACGCCGCGCTCAATATTCGAAACCTTAGTGAGACAAATGTCGTTTAAAATAAAGGTGATATGATAGCAAATTTAAAAACAGAACATTTGATCGAGTCTTTCATTTAGTCACATATCAGTTTAGTTCAAATTAAATGATAAAAACTGCTTACCGTATTTAAACAAACATAACCTTCACGTGTTCCCGACCTTTAATTTGCCTTTGTGTGTAACCACCATCCTTTTCAAACAGCTGAATTCTCCAAAATAAAGGCGACCGCTGTTCACATTCCCATCATCTTGAATAAGCCCGTTATAGCCAACACAGTTGACAACAAGAAATGGAAAAGTTCATGCGGAAATTTATCCCGAGAGGCTCAGGAAAATACGGTAGCTACAGAGGTGAGAAAGCGATGTCCGTTTGAAGTTACGCGCCATGCGAGAGCCAATTAAAAACGAGTATATTTATTCTGGAGAGAGCGGGGTACAGTAAAACGCCCAACCTCGTTCCCAGGTTCTCTCTCCTACCCGTCGAGAGACCCTGGTTGGGTCTGGTCACGTGTCTCCCAGAATCTGGGAGATTACAAACAAACGATTTGGGGGAGGGGCGGATAAGTGTGAGATTTGTCTCTACAAAGCGTAGACGTCGAGATCAGTGGAAACTGCGTATCCGACCTTGTCTAAAGGGTCCTGTTTTTTTTTATAGTTTCCGGACTAGTCAAGACAGAACCTCGAACGCCGAATCCTTTGACAGCGAAAGCGTAACTTCCTTCAGAATGTCTGGATGTTTATCGGATGTTACAAAGGAAATAACGGATTCACCAGGTTGTGCTGTCAAAAATATTTTAGGCGGTTGTATTCATATCGAAACGCAGTAGGCTTTAAATTGCCATTTCTATGTTATGGAGGCCACCTTCAGAAAGCAAACGTATGTATTTTCAAAACTATGATTATGCAGTTCGAAGGGGGGCCGAAAAGATGTATCAAGCGTCGCCGTCCTCACCGACCTCGAAAATATTAAAAATCAAACAGAAGCAACAGGAAGAGCGAATACGGCGCCCGGACCCATGATCAGTTTGATCGTTCAAATGAAAAGAGGTAAACAGAATCTTAGAAGAGTATATTTTTATCCAACGGCTCTGTGTTGTATTTTTGTCGTCGTTTAAAATCAGTGTTAAAATCAACAGAATAGCCGTATAAGTTTCTTTGTTAAAAAATATGGCTTGCACGACTGCCAACCGTTTATTGTTCTTTGTTTAATTTTCTAGAGGGTTAGGTATATGCTTTAGAGGATTCAAAAAAATCACTGAGCTACATTTGTGTTTTTAATAAAGCTTTCATTTGGACCATATACAAGAAATCCTTTCGCTTTGGAAGGTTATCACTGGGTTATGTTGTCTGTTTTGTCTCTGTTTATACTATTTCCTGTTGTCTTCAGTGTCGCGTTTTGGTCATCCTTTGCACGTACTATATTATAATTTTGTTACCTCTATTTACCACTAAAAGCGATACGTTTTTTCTGTTGCCGCATCATAAAAAAGGTTAGGGGTAGGAGAAAACTGACAAATTTTCAGACTACAGCTTTCCGTTAAGTCATTAGAGCTAAAATATTATTTTGACCGTGAATGTAAAATGAATCCTCTGCTCTCAACGTAACTGCTTTGTTTTGTCACCGCTAATGGTTTAGGTTTTGCATGTACTTATTCGGGCCGATTACCAGCCGCTGTCACCGACAAACATTGATTCTTTTAAAACAAGTTCAACGAACAGGGATTTTTCTGGATAAGCTGAAAGTATATGGTGTTGCTGGCGAAACAATGAAGTGGTTCCAGTCTTATTTGGCGGACAGACACCAGCTTGTCTATTTGGGTGGTTGCGTCTCAGACGTGGCGCTTATGAAACATGGGGTTCCTCAGGGCAGTATACTCGGCCCCTTGTTTTTCACAGTTTTTATTAATGACCTGCCACTTCATGTCAGCTCCTCTGAAATCGATCTTTATGCAGACGATACTACAATCACATCGTCAGCAGATTGTGGCAGCATGGGAAGACTGCAGGAATCTCTTAATACATCTGTATCAGAAGTTTTTAACTGGGCATTGGCCAACAGGCTTCCACTCAACGAAAAAAAGACCAAGGTCCTCACCGTGAAGGGAAAGCGACTCTCTACCAAAATAAACCATAACCCTGAAATTACTTGCAATGGCAGTTTATTAACTAACGTTATGAACGTTAAGCTACTAGGTCTTGAGATTGATGAAGAGCTATCTTTCTCTGAGCACATTACGACTGTTTGTAAGAAAGTTTCACAGCGCATCGGCTTGTTAAAGAAAATTATGAATTATCTGCCCCTTAAACAAAGATTACTTTATTACAATGCTTTGATCAGGCCAGTGATTAATTATGCAAGTGTCCTCTGGACTAATTGTGATAAGGAAAGCCTTGGGCGAGTCCTAAAGCTCCAAAAACGAGCAGCTAGAGTAATCCTGAATGCCCCTCATCAAGCACCATCAGTTCCCTTGTTTAATCGGCTGAAATGGTTGCCTTTTTATAAAGACGCTTTAATATCTAAATGTATCATTGCTTATAAGCGATTACAAGGTGACGTCCCTGTTTATCTCAACAATCTACTTGAATTAAACAGTAACATCCACAGTAGACAGACCAGGTACTGTAATTTTAACCTAACCTCTCCGAGGTATAATCGCGAAACAGAAGGAGGTAGAACTTTTACCGTAACAACTTGCAAAGCATGGAACAGCCTATCTTTGCCTGTAAGGCAAAGGGACTCAGTTGACTCTTTAAAAAAAGCATTGTGGAATGAATTTTTTAAGCAACAGCAGAATCTTGATCATTTTTCTATTTAAGTTACTTGATGAATTGTGAGATGATTATAATGCTATATTTTATCTTTTATATCATTTAGTAGATTCTATAGTATCTGTATTCTTTGGTTTTTTACCTTGTATTTTTATAGCTTAGTATACTCATTTATTATTTTATTATTTATTTATTTATTATTTAGAGGGCCACAAGTTTATTAGCCCCGGCTATTTCGTGCTAACCCTCATAAAATAAAGTCTTTACTTACTTACTTACTAATGCGGATAAACACGCGCTTGTGTCTTACTCAGGATCGTAGATTTTAGTATCTAATTGTTGTCATCGGTTTAACTGCGATAACACGAGTTTTTTTATTTTTCCGCTGGTAATTCGCTTGTTTCTCTGGTGATAGCTCTGTTTAGGCATAAATTTCCCGAATTTCAGTTATAGTTGGAGGCTCAGCAAATCTGTCTTGCCCTTTCGATCATTGCGTGAACGGTGAAAACGAACCAGACAAAAAAATTGAGGACAAAGGACTCCTCCCTCGGAATTAATTTTGTTCTTGGACCACGTGACCAGACCCAACCAGGGTCTCTCTCTCTCTCGCTCCGTAGGGATGGGTAGGAGAGAACCCTGGGAACGAGGTTGTAAAACGCCGTGAAGAAGAACTTTGTCATTTTAATACTCAAAAATGTAAGAACCAGTTTAGCCAAGAAAAATCAACAGGTTCTTATATGTAGGGTTAGACTACATTTTCATAAACATTTTGATATATATAATAAATGTATATGTGTATGTTGTGGTTCAATTTTCTCCTTGGTTTAAATTTTATTTTCTTTTGTTTTTGGGTATGGTAATGTATGATAATGAGTTCGAAACAAAAGAAAATAAAATTTAAACCAATGATAAAATTGGACCGCAACATGTACAACCATTGTTGAAAACTGCATATCATATCGGGGCCTATCGGGGGCTTAGCGTTTTTCCCTTCCCCTTTTACAAATCCAAAAAAATGAAAATTCTCTAAAACTTCGAAAGGTTTAGAGCACATATTGTTTAAAATAGCAAATAACATGACTGTTAAATAAAATTCTTGCGGGAAAGGCGAAACGAAAAGTAAGAGAGAATGTATGGGAGCTGCTAAAATTGGGCCTGATCTCCTGGGTTGGAGCCATAAAAGACACAGGAACAAGAGATTTTTGGTGATGAGACATATGACATTCAGTTTTTGACAAATGTGCGCGGCGAAGCGCAATAAAGAACGTTTTTATTCAGTTTATGATCTCTTCAGTATTTCTCAATATTGTATGGGCCCTGTGTTCTGATTAGCTGAACGTGAGTGGCTCGCGAGTTTCCCTCGTTGCCTTCGTCCCGCGAGAAAATTGTTCTCTTTGGTCATAAAAATCCACGTATATTTCGGAAAAGCTTTATTGTGTCGACTATAGAACCCAGTTGTTCCGAACATTTACTCGTACTGAAATACTGCAAAACAAAATGTAGTATTTCCCTCCAAACAAAACAAAACAAAATGGCTCACTTTTGCCTAGCTCCGCTCGAGTGTCTCTTTTTGACTCTTGTTGCAAAACTCCAAATTTTTCAATGAAGTAGAGCGCTGAAATCAGACTTGGGCAATAAGGTAGTGTTGGTAAGAAACTCCTTAAGTAAACGTGACAGAAAATAATTAAAGCCGCTTAAGGGGACCTTCGCCTTTAAAAAAACTCAATTCGTGCACGAGCAAAATGAGGAGTTATAATAAGCGTGAAAATCAGAACTAACGTATGTACTAAACTAAGACCAAGAAAATGCGCCAAGAAAATGAAGGTTTTCGAGCAGCATAGTCAGTTTGAACATGATTACAGGCACTACCCAACTTAAATAAGCTTAATAATTATCCCAGTCAAAGATGTTTCCTACCTGAATCCTGAATGTAATAGTCGCCGTCAAAAGCAACTATTCAGTTTTGTTTTCGGCTTGACAAATTTCGGACCAACGCAGGCACCACAGATAATTAACGGCAAAAAGAGTAAATCTTGCCGAAAATAACATAACTTACACGTTTGGTACGTGCATAAAAACGAAAAACATCGAGATGCAAAATCCACTGAACAGACGAAGGGCATAGCAATTTTTTCCCGCGCTTTTTTGTGTCGCCCGCGCCCGCGTGATTTGCCCGAATCTCGTACCCAGCAGCTCTCTTGTGCATAAGAGAGCTGCTGGGTACGAGATTTACATTTGCCCCTTTTTGTTCACAGCCCGCCACACCACTCCCCTTAATTTCCCTTGATACAGGGGGAAGGATTTTTAAAAGTGTTACATTGACGTTGGTCAAGAGCCTTAATATGGCTCTTGCGTTGGCAAAAAGGCAAGTCACTAGTTATCAGGAGTTCGTTATATTTGTTTATTATAAACTTACAATTTCTTTCTATCCAGCAATCTAGTGCAAGAAAGAGGAACTGGATAAAATTAAACATGACAGCTCTTTTCTTGATATTGTCATACTAGAAATTGCTGCATCCATAGGAAATCTCTAAGCCAGTTCAAAAGTCTGCTGTTTTATGCAAAAGAGCTCTAGGTCTTTTTTCTTGCTTAAAAGTGCAGCGATGACCGAAGTGGTGTGTTTTAATTTGATGTCCTTCTATTCTGCTACTTGGTGATAACTATTTACTCTGTTTATATTCTTTTGCTATTTCACTTTCTTTTTGTCTGTTAAACCAGCGCCGGCATTAAATTTAAAGAATATTATATCTCCGTCGTGAACTACATAGTTCTTTCCTTCCTGTCTGTATTTGCCTGCAGCCTGTAAAAGAAATAAAATAGAAATTAAAAGACTCACCAAGAAAGGTACTAAGGTGGGTTGAGGTACCCTCGAGTTTGGTAAAGGCGCACCTAAGCAATGAGGGCCAAACAGCCGGAGCTTTACCTTGTTTCTGCAACCTGCATCTTCTTCCCGGGACTCTAAGATCTTTACAGTTGAGTTTGGATAATCCAAGACCGTAAAAGAAATCTGTTCAATACCCTTTTCACTTTAGATTCAAATAAGCTTCCCAGAGGTTTGTTTTCTTTTCCTACATGTTAAAAAGGTTGATTTGCGAGGGAGAGAGAGGACGGAGGAGTGGCAAGGGAAGGACAAGCCACATAGTGCCCAAATCAGGGTGAAAAGCTCTGACACTAATTGTACAAAATAAACCAACAAGAAGATCTGAAACCAACGAAAATTTATACTATGGTAAAAATGAGGAAAGCTGTCTCATAAGTTGGCCCGTTCAAACTAGTTACGAAAAATAATCTAAGTTATCGTGCCTACTTTCTAAAGAACTGTAACACTTAACCTTGACTGCCGTATCAGAGCCGTGCTCCTTAAAATCATCAAATTTCATCACTTCAGCCATAATGAAGCCTTTCTCAAAGTCAGTATGAATCTTGCCGGCCGCCTGAGGTGCTTTTGTCCCTTTCTGTAAAAATTACCCAAAAAATAAAAAGTTTAAAACCAACAAAATAATGTCCTCTACACTTCTGTGACCATGGTGTTTTTTCAATCTCTCAGCTCTAAGCCCCTCCATATTTATTTTCCTTCTCGTCTTAGTAGTTTTAAACTAAGTGGCCAAAACGGTTTAAAAGTGAGAATTGGTGGGACTGAGAAACAATAGCGAGTGTAAGATACGTTATCTACGCAGTGACAAAGAGCAGACTTTTAAACCTTACGATTGCCAGGAGCCTTGTAATTGATAGCCTGAGGGGCAGGTTTTCCAAGGGCGCAACAAAAGGGAAAATCAAGCCCACAAGAACACAATGCTTTCACTGGGAACAAGTTGGACTGCTGAAGCACCTCCCACGTAGGCTATGTTCAGCACCTTTTCACGAACTGGGGGAAAGGAATCGAATTTCCATTTTGTAACCATGAACAATAATGGCAAAAGCGAGGTTTGAGTTAACCTACATTATCGTAAAGTTTCTCAAACTGTGGAAGGTTGCTTTGCACAAAGTTAAAAACAGGAGTTCTCAGTTAAAACTCATTATACTTGCCAGAATTGTCCAGGCTTTGACTTCATCTTTGCCAGCAGTGAAGAAATACTGAAGCTGAAGAGCTTTGAATCCGGTGGTGACGATTTTAGCAAGAGCACTGAAAAAAGAAACACAAAAACATTAATTAGTGTAAAAACGTGAGTGCTGCATAGATGGCAGATTATTTTATCCACTGCCGGGTTGGACTCCCTTATCTAGCATCAGGGAGCCCCGCCCATCAGGGAACTGTTCCTGTGGATTATTCGAAGTGTTGTGCAGAGGCCAAGTAATGTTAAGTTCTTAATACCTTTGTGTTCCAGCATCTTTAAGGTACTTCTCTGCTTCTTCTGGACTCATATCTAAGAGCTGGATAAAAAATACAAATAAAAATAGCTGGATTGCTTAATTTTTTCAAATGCTCTTTATCAAAGAAAAGAAACCTCAACTGAACAGCCACTCTGACTCTATCAAAGCAAAACTATTTACCTAATAATTAGCACCTTTTACACTTCATATTTTTCTCTTTTAATCATATACAGCTAATTAACTTTCACACGCAACTCCGTATATAATGAACTCATGGAATTACAAACTACACGAATTTGAAAATGATGACATGGAGTCATCAAAACGGCATTCATTGCTGTCGCTAATTTTTATTCTTAAAAATAGCTTGCATGGAAAAATTCTTTCTGGGACTGAGGGATACACAAAAGAACTTGCATAGTTGAAAGGAATAAAATTTTCAAAATTGGCACAAAAAGCAAAATTCATGCAATGTCTACAACTCCTATACCCTGAAAATATGAAAAAAATGAGCATGCTACTTAAACTAGTTTTTGTTTGATTCACAGTTTGCATAATGATGTGATATATTCTCCTGCATATTAAACTGGTTAATTTCACAAGTCTGTTTGACAGCACTTGTAAAGACTGTTTTTTATGTAACAACTAATAACTGATTTTACATTTCATTTGTTATTGATTATTACATTATTTTTATTAACAATCAGATAAGTAATTGTAGTTAGGTGTCCCCAATTAGTGTACTTTGTACGCTAGCGACATTGACACTTAAATAAAGTTCTTACTTACTTACTTACTTACTTACTGCTATTAAAGAACACATCACCTTATATTCCAGGGCTCCACTAAGAGGAATGATAACAGCTCCATTATCATTTGTATCTACCCACTCCTTTATCTTTGCTAACCTGTAAAAAGGTTTTTTCTTTCATTTAACACTCAGTCATTCACAAGTCAAGCTATGTTCTGGCCATCATTAAGGATAATAATACGGTATTTAAAAAAACTGACCACTTGTTCTTCTTTCTAATGTAGTCTTTCTCAGATAAATTCACCAGGTATATAACAGGTTTTGATGTAAGCAGCAAATGCTTATTGAGAACTTCAATCTGAAAAATAAAAAAAAAACCAAAGAGACTTACTCCTATGTGTAGCCTTGTGCAAGTGAGCAAGCACATGGCCCTCACTTTGCTGCTGTAACTATTTTTTGTTAGCAAGAGTATAAGACTAAAAAAAACCTATTTTCAGAAGGATTGCTTCAATCAAGGGCTTAATAATTATTACTTAAATGGGCTGCCATCTCTCTCCAGATTTCAATCACCAAACAAAAACAAGATGAAAGTGACTCAAAATTGGTGACTGCTCTAGACAATCACAGAGAAAAATAGGGGACTAAGATTAGAACAGTTCATTAGAGTACTGTACTTTCTGCTGTAAATAACAGATTTACAAACAATCATGTTTCGCTTTCATGTTCCCTGCCAACGCTTGTACAGTAAAAATGTGCAACAGTGGAAAAATATGTAATACAAGGTAAAACTAAACGTTATAACTGCTCAGAGAGGGATGAAAGAGAAAAGTAACAGTGCTGGCTTTTAAATTAGCCAAGAAGGAGTAGTAATCTAGCATTTAAGGTATTAGAACTGCTATAAAGTCAAAATATGATCAAACTTATAAAATCGCTTAGTTGAAATGTACTCTTAACCTGAACTCAAATTCCATAAATCAAGCATTTTCATTAAACAGAAGCTGAGAAAACGAAGGCCAAAGTTGGTCTCTAAGAGCGCTAGTTTGGAAATATTAATAATCACAGGGCTGAAATCCGATGCGATACTCTCCATTAATGACAGAAATGTTGCAAATTTCACAACCCGGCACGCGATAACGTGTTATGAGTTTCAAGTAAGCTAGGGCAAATTATAGCAAAATTCTCTTACATTCTGCTTCCCAAAATAAAGTATATTGTTTTGACATTTCTAAATCATTTCTATGGCTGTAAAAAGCCTTCTAGAGACACATTAGATATATGATCCTAGCATCGGTCAATGACAGATAAGGCCATAGTTAAACGACCTATTATGCAAATTAGCACATTGCTAAGGCTAAAACATTGTTTACGATGCCATGTTAAGAGCGTGTCACGTAACAAGTTCAAACGAAGATTTTAGCATTTTCTTACCACTTTCCATGTTACAAACAGGTCAGTGTCACAACAAACATTCAGAACAGCAGTTTGATGTGAAAATATCAGGATTTATAATACTGCGCTGAAACTTGCCAGGGTTAAGGAAAAATGTATTAAATTCCCAGCAATTGCTAGAATATTTTGGAATTTTGGCAGTGGCCTGAAGTTACAGGGCATTACAAAAAAACTTCCACATCTATATCTCGGGAATTTAAAGTTAAATGAACAATCAAATTATACGTCAGTTCCATTATTTTTTTTTATTCCTGGATATTGAGAGAAAGCCAGAAATATGGAATAATTGAATTTTTCATTCTGCGATATAAATAAAAATAACACCTTATGTGTGAAAATTGACACCTCAGATATCAATTTTCTGAAAGCTCAGCACTCGTTTGATAGGTCTGTGTAATTTTTATTTTCCAAAATTCTTTATTATTTGAGAAATAATTTTTTTCAAATGGAACAGTTTATAGCAGATCTAATACCTTTAAGGTGAAGTTTCCTTTGCAATAACTATCCACTCACTTCTTTAGTATCCCATGTTCCAAACCTAACATGCTTTTTATCCTCTGAGACCCAGTGATATATTTTTTTGAGGCTTTCCTACAAGTAACAACAGCAAATGATTAATAGCTACCTCATTCAACATTACACCAAAGTAGAGTTGGAAATGAAATTAGATTCACTTACAAATTCTCCTAATCTCTTTTTATCTCCACCTCTCACTACTGTCTTTTCCATGTTGCTCTAAAAATACAACAAAAAGATAGAAATTTAATCAGTGAGATTTGCCACGTGCTGGCTGTGTCTGAATAGGTTTCATCCACCTTCTGGTTACTAGTACAAATGCTCAACCACTGGGCTACAGGAGACTTGTGGGAGCTAAGGCCATTATACTAATAAGTTTTAATTTATTATGTACTGTAAGATAAACTGCAAGACGTAAAACATACTTACAACTTTGTCTTTAAGGTATTCTTCATCCTTAAGAAAAAAACGTAATGTGTTGATTGTAAAATATAACGTTATCTCCATACCTGACAAGAAATAAGACCTCTTGCAGAATGTACAGAAAATATTATTTTTGTACTTCCATGCTACTCTACCTTTTTCCTTAATTCCTCTGAAATGATTTCCAGGTCTCGCAGAGGGTTTACATCTCCTTCCACATGTGTTACATCTTCACCCTCAAATGCACCTTGTCACATCAAGTCAAAACTATACATTATCAGTACAACTTATTATGCAGAGAATAGTCAGAAAGGTACATAATGAAAAAATAACTTTGTACTCACGTATCATATGGAATATTGCATCGCACGCCCAAATATGAGACAAAAAGGCATTTCCTAAACCCTACAGGTGAAAATAAATTAAAACAATAGTCTTAAAACTGTACGTTCTAAATATCAATAATAATTTTATTATAATACCACTAATACATTACAGCTGTTCACGGAAGGTGGAATAAACAAGGTTAGGGCACAAAATGAGCCAATAGGACCCACAAAACTGGAGCTTACCCCAGTTTTTGTAGCATGAAGCACCAGAGTAAAGGTAACTTGTCTTAAAAACAACAAAGTTACAAGGCTTGAACCTTAACCCAATTCCAATTTCTAAGGCATTCAATTAGTAGGTCGAGGGGAATTGAACATTCTCAATACAGTTTTATGATTTTGTACTGCCAATAAAGGCACCATCAGAAGCAATGGAGCAACCCAGATGCAAGTGTTGAGGTTACTTCATGTTAAGATACTAAGCCTTTAACTCAAGCAACATCTGCCGCCCCTTTGCTCACCATAAAAGTACAAGTAAGAAAGACCTAGTTTTACAGTTCAATATCAAAACAAATCAATAGACAATAGCCCAGTTTAGCTGTTTGTTAATTATTAACAGATAGCTAAACTGAGATAGTTAGTACGAATAACCAAAGTGTTAAAAACACCATGTCAAATCATTATGTTCATTGATTCTTACTACGTAAGAAGCAGAGAAGAAAGCACATGGAAGTAAACAGGAATGTTCTCTATTTTTTAAAACATACAAACCTGGCCTTCATGCGCCCCTTGCACCAGACCTGCAATATCTGTTACATGAAGAAAAGCTGGAACTTTGCTGTAAAGGAAATACAAGTTAATAAATGCTGATAATGTGGCAATTCCTGCCCTTTCAGTACTAAGTATCTATCTAGAAGAGTACAAAAGGGGGCATTATGAAGACACAAAAGGAAACTAAGGTGTTCTTAGATTGAGGCTTTCATGTTATGGATGTTTCTAGTTTACTAAAAGTAAGACAAACAGATATTGATATCAACAGAGACTGAACCGACTGATTATCCTGTACAGCAACATGCTACGTTCCAAAGTGAGGTAGGACAGTGGGACAAATGAAGGTAGTACTATACAGCTCTTGTAAAATTCACTGCCTCTTACGATATACTTCTTTGAAAAGCCACTTACACTGGTATTGTGAAAGAAAACTTTTTAAAAGTATTACACACAAGATAAGATCATCAACCTATTGTAAAAAAGTGTTTCCAAAAACCATGTAGTCCCTCTCCTTTTGTCCATGTCTGGTCTTTTTGACAAAAAAAGTTTGTGCATTAGATGTTACCTTGCAGGCTTGTGAAAATCACACAAGAAATCCCATCTTTCATCTGGAACAGCAACTCGACGTGCAATGGACAAGAAGAATAAAAAAGAATTATCTATTGACACAACTTTACTTGAGTTTTTCACTGCGAAACTTAGAAAACTGTGGGCAACGTTTGTTGTAAGGAAGGATTTCTGTGTGGTTCCACAGTAATAAAAGTAATGCTCCTATCAATGGTTTGCCCCAGGATGGGGGGGGGGGGGGGGGGGGGGGCAACCCACAGGAAAATGTCATTTTCCCCACCCTTGGGTCTCCACTTTGAGTCAAATTCCCATCCCTGGGGCGAACTAATAGGCACTCACAACAGTCTTTACTGCAGCACTGAGCATCTCCAGAGAGTATTCAAAATAATGGTACCCACAAACTTTGTGCATTTCCCCAAGTGTAGAGGACATATTCTCACTGGATATTTAGTGTGCCTGGCAATTTAACACACATGTGATACTCACTAAAGTACCTTTGAATAATTTATTGTTTCACACAGTGTTAACAGCAATGCAAAATGTGCAGTGCTAGAACATGACATGCCATCATCAAGAAGGGTTAATGTCTAAGGGCTGGCGTTTTCTATCTGTGGTCCATAATTAATTTAATTGGATATTTTGAGTATACTAGAAAATCTAATGCAGAATTCCAGGAATCTTTCATGTCTTTACGTAGGATTTTTTGATCTTTCGTTTTATCAAAAACTTTGGCAGGACAGCATCTGGTGAAAACATATAATAAGAAAGCCAATTACCAAAATGAGACTGTGCAAGTATTGCTTTTCCTTCACAAAGAAATGAACCCATCAAAATGTGGAAAACTCATCCAAATGACTAGTGGCGGACCTTTTATCACTCATTCCCTGGTCCTCCACTTTCCAAGATGGCGGCTGAGTCAAATTTCCCACCCTGGGAACGTTCAGGATGTCAAATTCCCTGCCCACGTGAGCTTCATTGAGTCTAATTCCCGTGGGTTGCCTGCCCCCCCCCCCCCCCCAACCCCCATCCTGGGGCAAAGCATTGATAGGTGCATAAAGACCATGGAAAAGGACATGCCAAAGCATCTTCTGTTAGGCTTTATTGGCTCACAAAACAAATATCACAGACTCAGATGTTAGGAACAACATGAAAAAGAAAGCTGTCCACTCTAGTAGGGGGTCTATATTGAAGACAGGTTCCACTGTCCATAGAGCATTTTCATTATGCAAATTTCCTGGAACAAAAGTAAGTGTTTACGTATTTAGAAAAGAGTACAACCCCCATATGATTGGCTTAGCAAACTAACAAAGCCACTGTTCCATTGTTCTGGAACACCAATGTAGCCACTGTGACATCATGTAAAAATGCTCTATTGACATTTTCACTGCCTGTTTGAAGGCTACCTGTAAGTACTATGACAAAATTGAATGATACTTATTTTCATTGGGATCTGAAAAAATAAAAATACCAATAAATATTGTTAATAAATAATAATATTATCATTGAAATTGATGTGAATATAACAGGTTTATTTAGAAAGAGATGCCCATGATTTGTGAATGAGAAAAATGGGCAAGTACAAGACTCAAACAAGTTCTAAATCATTTCCTCTATAAAATGACTGGTGGCATCTGCTGTTTAAGGGTAATGTTCTCTTAAAGCCTAAAAGGCTTTCAAGCACCAATTTATGACTGGAAAAATGATAAGCTGAGGTAAAGGGTGTCTAAAAGTGAAGATCAACCAGCTTATATGAATAATAATATAACCTGGATACTTTATAAAACAAGAGATAAGATAAGAAATAAGACCTCCTAGGGTGTTAACTCCTCCCTGGTTGCAAAAATTTGGTTAGCAATCAGCATCCTCAGTAGCATAAAAAACAATAGTAGGAAAGGAGATAAAGACTCTTACACATTGCTAAGTCAAACAGTAGTTTTTCCCGATAGTGAGTAAGTCCCATAATAAATTGAGTTGACCTCAAAGTTAATTAACCCCCCTGTGAGTAATCGTCTTATTTCTGATAAAAGACGTTGACTTGGTGCAAGTCTAGTCTCTCTCATAGCCATTGAAGAGTCATCCGAGTCACTGAAAATCTAAACTTAGACACAAGGCCAAAGAGGTACATGTGATTTTTGAAACTGTGGTGCTTGCATGCATGTTAAAGCATAATTTGGAAAATTCTCATGCGCAGGTAGAGAAGATCAATAATTGATTGATAATGTTAACCTGCATTACACTACTATATGAGGTTCAAAAAATTAAACAATTAGATAAATCTCATTGACTGGAGGCGAACTCACTGATTTTCTGTAAAACAGATTAACTCTGAAACAGCCTCACAATTTCAAGACATTGAAATTTTGATCAGTAACGATGGGACATCCACATATCCTATCTTTAAATTCCCATTACACCTTCCATCCTCTACCCTGGGTTCCAGAGGATATTTTTTTCTTACTGATACTGATCGTTTGCGGTGAAGCCGTGTCAACAAGGCACGAAGTGTTGACAGAAAAAAATAGCCTCTGGCCACAGGAGCTGCGAGTCTCATTTCCATGCAATTTTAGGATCATATATCTCATCAAACCGGTTTGGAGCTGATGTGCATGTTTGTTTTCGCTGAGGCTGACAGCTAAGATTTGATCGTATGCGACTCTCTACGATGCATGAAAAAATTGTCAAAATTCTTTTCTAAAAAATACACACTTCAAGTTTCAAGTATATGAAAAGGACAAAAGTCAGCTGAGAAGTACACACTCTGTATGTTTTTAGAAGTCAACAGGATAAAAAGAATTTCTGGTCCGCGACACTTGTATTACTGTACCAGGTCAAACTAACTATTGCCAGAGAAAAGGCTATGCCAAACAAAATATATCATTCTGCTGCATTTTTTAGCAAAAAAACCACGCCACGAACTATCAGAAATTACACAAAAAAGACAAACCTTTTGCACCCAGGGTGCTATCCGTGAGAATGCAGAACTGAGACCAGCAAGACAAAGCATAGCAGGAAATCATCACATTCATTCAAAGTACACTCTTTGGTAGGAAAAATTCAAACAAAGCTTCTTCCTCGAGCAACGTTGATTCAGTTGTTGAATGTTCACTTAAATTATTTTGAAGTTTATCGAGAGATTGCTTTGCCACACTTCCAAAAGTAAACATGAAAGCCGAGATCTCCGAATAACAACCTGGGATTATATTGTTTGTTATGAACATCACATTATTGCAACCGGTTTTTAATCTCATTTGGTGAAGTTTCTCAATGCAGCAAATCAAGTTCAATGTTACAGCGTTAGCTCCCTGCGGATTTGGGGGTAACCAATCGGCGACCCAGATCGAATTCTGAACTGATTTCTCGCATGGAAATGAGGTTGCTTGCCTGTGTGACCAGAGGTCCATCTCAGGAGCCTTATCAAACCGTGAGCACGGTCTATTTCATATTAGGTATTTTGAGAACGGACCTCTGGAGCCAGGGTATCCATCCTCCCGACTTACAGGTACGAGACAGAGAACATGAGAATAAAGACGGTTATCATTTCGAGTTAGAACTGCTTACAACATACTGACCTATTGTGCAGAATGGAAAATTTTCGGCTGCAGCTGCACTCTTGGTCAAAACATTGAAGAAGGTTGATTTCCTGAAAATCCACGTGGATAAACAACAGACTCACGATCAGGCGAAAAAAACAGAAGCCTGTTGCATGCCGGCACGTGATTGACTTACCCTACATTTGGAAGCCCTACTATTCCGCACTTCAGTGATGTTCCAAATCTCCCCATTAAAGGTGTTGGTTTTTCTTCTTCCTTCTTTTTGGGAGGCATTTTGAAAGTAAATGAACGAGAAAAACACCTTACAATTAACCTGTTTTCAACACTTGCAACAGTGAGTGCAATTCCTGCAAGATGGCGGAAGGGCATAACAGAGCATATTCTTTTTGATAAGCCGCTGTAAAGTCTTATCGCAGAAAGGATTTCTGATTGGCGGGAAAATGCAACTAACATTCCTTTCTTTCGTGAAAAAAACAAACGGCAGATTCCTTCATGTGATAGTTATGGTAGAATCCCGACTTTGCAAACCAGCAGAACCTAATACAGTACTCTTTTCTATGGAGGGTCACGACAGAACGACAATTATTAGCATGAGTTACGGAAAGGCATTAGAGAGATTAAGATTCACGTTTACGGCATACGGCAAACGGCAAACGTCAGTTGAAAATTTCTTAGAATAGAAAATAAGCAGATAAAAACAGTCCAGAACGATTCTTGTGGACGAAACTGGCATAAAACTACTTATTTTTGTGTACAAGCAATAAACAGTAAACGAAAAATAAGAGGAAAACTTGATCACGTGGTACAAATTCACGTTTGCCGTTTGGCGTAAACGTGAATCTTAATCTCTCTATTAACTACGGCCGGGGAGGGCAATCTCGTACCCAGAGTCTTCAGGCTTTTTGGTCAGCGGGGCAACGCCGGGAAACGTTGCCCCGCTGACCAAAAAGCCTGAAGACTCTGGGTACGAGATTGGGGGGAGGGGTGAAAACGCAAAAGGGAAACTAATCGTTGATCCCCTCGTCTTTCTCATTCATTTATTCAAATTTTTTTAATTTCATATTTCGCCCTACTGCCAACTCTCAACGTCTGAGTAGTCTAAAAAAACTTAGTGCCTTTTCGGTAGGCTACATCTACAATGATGTCAAAATAATAAAAACTTTAGTGAAACCACAAGTCACAGGCGAGTGGTTAGAAAATTGTTGTCTACTGATTTGCTCTCTCCTTAGCCAAGCCATTTTTGGTGAATATCTTGGAAAATTGCATACCGAGAGCAAATTGTAATATCATTACATCATTTCTATCAAAACATCTTCACAGTGGGCATGCAATGCAACCCCTTTTGCTATACACTTTTGGTCACTAATATTAATTTGATTGTAGAGTAACTTTTGTTCGGCTTTTGGTCACGCGAGTGAGAAGGACCTATATCCTGACCCATTCTCCCACAAAGGATTGCTCTCAATGCAACCAATGAGCGTGTGAGGAATCACTCAGTTACAGCTATTTCGAGAAAGGTTGTCGGAAAAAATGTGCACACGACAATCCCGAAAGGTAATATGGGATATGATCGATACACTGTTCCTGACGACTGTAGCTGTCGAACCTACTTTTTTTGCTTTCAGTTAGGACTCGCAGACACATTTTCATGGCCTTTCGTGCCAATTCTTTCAAATTTCTCTGAAGAGCAGTGAACTCAAAACCACCCACAATGCCTTTCGGGATTGCCGCGTGCACATTTTCCAACAACCTTTCTCGAAATAGCTGTATACAAAGCACATTGGAACTTTCCCTTACAACCACCCCGGTTACACGACCACATTTTTCCAACACAAACGAAAAAACAAAGTCAATTTATTATTCTGACGACCCCATTAACACGACCACCTTATTATTATGACCAGGATTTTATGACCCAACTGTGATCGCATTAAAGGGGTTCTACACATCTCTCAACTGTTATTAAAATTTAGGCCTGGGAGCTGAAAAGGTGAATATACTAAGTTTAACCCAAGGTTAATCCAATAACTGGAGCTTAGAAAATAGGCCATTTTTGAGTTCCCCAGACCTCTGTATCAAAACGAGGTGATATGCACCTCACCCTTTGACATGGAAATGTTTTTCATTCTCGCGCAAATAAAAGTCATTTCACAATCATGAAAGGTTGTGCACTTGGCCTCATTTTAAAAGAGAGAATTTTTGAAATACTCAGAAGTGGCCTAATATGTTGAGCTGTTACTCCAAGGTCCAGTTATGATAACACAAAATAATCCACTGAACAGCCTACAGGAAGGTTAATACAATGGTGAATTGCAAGATCAATCCTAGATTTTAGCACTAATCGCTTTTTCAGAAACCAGCTGGGGGAAACGTTGCTTTGACATTAAAATATCAAATTTTAAGGTTTTTAAGTAAAAGAGAACCATCATGCAACATTTGCATCATTAATTTTTATTTACATGTGATAGTTCATTCAATCTTGGTTCCATTAGTGAACAGAGACTGTTACAAATACCTCTATAGGCACTCCAAACACCAGCTTACAGAGCAGCAGGCCAATTTACCTTACTCTGAATTCAGTTGACTAAACTAAACTTCAATAAATTACTGTTGATTAGTTTGCCACTCAGCAATGTACCATAGTAATAATAGAAAGAGCTTAATAGAAAGGACTTGATCCTTTCTCCCATATATATATGTATATATAATTCAAATGTGTATGAAAAAAGCAACGCAATTCAAAGAAGAATATAGATTTTCCTATAAATCACTCCAATACCCAAGGCAATATTACAGTTTTCTCAGTATTATGGAGTGATTTTACTTAACCCTTGAAATAGTACCTAACAATACTTTTATTGTAAAACAGTTGCAAGAAAACAAAAAAACAAAACAATGAAATTAGAGTGTAAAACAATGTAGTGGTCTGCTATCTATTTCATGGGATAAGTAAATTTACTTATTGTCAGTCTAGGATATTTGGTACTTAATACACACACTATTTCCATGACATTTGACCAGCAGCCTTGAATGTGTACTTCTAGCCCCATACTTAAAAACTGCTCAGTAATAAACTTTACTTATAAGCAATATAAAAATTGTTAACTTTTAAAAAGTATTCTAAAATTCTCTTAATTTGAAGTATGAGACAAAAAATAGATGCAACTGAAAAAAAAATGAAACACAAACTCTACGGAAGATGGAGGAATATATTTAAACCACCTACAAAAATTGATGTTTTCTCCATTTTTTGTCAATGTTTCAATATTTTTAATTACTGTCTCATGTAGAGAAAATAGCTTAACAAAATACATGTTACAACATTTGTGTAAAAAACTTAACCCTGAACGTGAGATGTCTTTTGTTTGTACCCTATATACATACAATTTGAAGCTTTGAATTGGCTTGGTTCCAATTTCTTTAACCACATGTCACACAGATGGCCATAAATTAGCATATCGGCAAACCAAGCTCAATCTGAAATCAACAACGTACAATTTAAAAACCATTGAAATTTACACCAGGCGAGAAGTCTCCCCCTCATTTTGAAAAAAACTATAATATTTACCAAAACATATTTTCAAATTTGCTTTTAAAGCTGGTGGCGAAAACGAGGAACTGCTTGGCTTTCAAGAGATAGGCGTAGAATGTTATACGAAACCTTACTTGTTGCTTAACGCCTTACGCCATGTTTATATTTGCGTTACTAAAATGGCTGTTCCTTGAGACCCATCCATTCGAACAGCAACAAATTCGTGAGCAACACTCATGTCGTTGAGGTATTGTTCAGTCGCTTCGCCAGTAAAATATTCACTTTCACTCAGCTGATTTTGATCAACGGCGACCGCCACACCAGGCATATCTACTCCAACAACGGCTGCTTGCTCTCCTTCAGCATCTTTCAGACTGCCCGCATCCCTTTCTAAAATTGGTCGAATGTTTTGCACTTGTTGCAGTTCTGGTTGTGGAATAGGCTGAATTGGAATGGGTTCCATAACTTGCATTGAACTGGCTTTCATGGTCTTGCCATTCGAATGTGTTCTTACATGCTTTGACAAATGATCGCTCCTCATAAACCTCTTGCCACAATCTTTACACGCAAATCTTTTTTCTCCGGTGTGAGTCCTGCGATGACGCTGCAGTTCGTCAGATCGAGTGAATCTTTTCCCGCAAAACAGCCAGTTACAAACGAACGGTCGCTCGCCAGTATGCCAACGAAGATGGGCACGCAAATGCGAAGTTTTTCCGTAAACCTTTCCACAGCCTGGTACATGACAAATATGCTGCTTTCGGCCATCAGCAGTCCTTCCTTCGCCTTCTCTACAATTTGGACAAGTACAAGCAACACGGCGTAACCTGCGATTATTGCCTCCAGGACTGACATTCAACGAGGCGGCCGCGGCGGCACTAGCAGCAGTTATGTTTACATTGTCCGTTTCTTGTGAGGTTTCTGCAGGTTGAACTTGCACTTGAATAGCAGCGTTTCCGTTTGTTGCGTTTGAAGGTGCCGCGATCACATTAACAGTTCCCGCAGAAAGCCATTTGTTGGGTTCTGTACTCTCTTGTGTTAGTATAATCTGCCCTTGAGGAGTTCTTGTTACTTGGACATACGCTGGGTTTTGCGTCGCATTCTCCGAAGGTTCTGTTTGTTGTTGGGTTGCCATTATGGAAATACCTACGTCGTTATTTCCTGTGTACGTTGGCGAGGACACAACATACTGATGCGAAGGACTGCTTGAGTTTTTCGCCGCCCAAGATAGAGGTTTTCCTTGCCACCACTGTGTTCTCTCTTCAGTGTCCGATTTTAAGCTCCACGGACCAGAATCAACTGCTTTTGTCAAATCATACTCGGGAGCGTAGACGAGATTCACACTGGCTTCGCTGTTTGTTACAATCGTTTGTTGCGGCAGTGAGCACGCGTTTTGTCCGGTAGGACTAGTTGTAACGGCAGTATAATACATCTGCCCATTTTCCACCTGGCTTAGGGAGGTATATAAACTCGTAGCAGAGTGATTTTGTGCTTGTAAAACGTTCGGCGAATTGGTATGATACACACTTTCATTCGCGTGTGAGACCGCATGTTCGGATACCCACGAGGTCGGGTATTCTTGCTGGGTTGCAAGTTGGCTGATCGGCGGCTGTTGGACGGTATTCGGCGCATCAAAACCTTGTCCGATCTTGCTACAAGTCGCAGCTAGCAATGCCAGAGGAGAGGGTTGGATTTCCTGTCGATTAAAAGCGTTTGGTGGGCGGGCACAAGAAAGGGGGTGTGAGTTTGAGAAGATGAGAGTGCCGTTCCAAATCATAATGCTATACAAAAGGAACACTTGCCCTGCTTACCTGAGAATTCTGCGGTGGTTGTAAATATTCCATTTGACCCCGAAATTGCGCGATAGCGGTCATTACGTGGAAATTGTCCGCTGGTTGCTTTTACAAAGCGTTTTCCGAGCGTGCGACAAAGTAAAAACGCATCGCGAGCTTTCTTTTTATGACAACGACTAGTTCGGGAGGACAGCTGCTTACAGAAGCACTCGAATGGTTTTTCGATAGCGACCAATCAGCTAGCGAGTTAGTTAATTTGATTGACAGCTATAGACGCTATTGTAAATGGAAACCATGTGCTTCAGCTGTCATTAAAAAACTTCGTATACCGCGAATGTAACTTAAAATTTTTTCTCTGGAATAAAATCCTTTTTAAAAGAATAGTTGCTATTAAACTTTTAAAACGATTTGATTTGAATTTCTTTCCTTAGCGGTTCCTTTTTAAATCTTTTAAACACTTTCTATCGTAAATCGTTACTCTCTAACACTTAGTTACGAATTGTAAACAGGGAACAAAACAAATGTTTATGAAGTGATTGTTTTCGCAAGCAGGCCTTTTTCTAAGAAGCAAATAAAAAAAGAATGGCATGCGTGTTCAAAAGGAGCCATATCTCCGTTCTGTAGACTTACGTTTAAACTAAACTTCGGTGCCCTGTGCCAGAGGCTTTTCATGCGCGGTTTCCGCTTTCAGTCTTCGGCCTTCGTCCGAAGACGGGTCGGCCTATGGCCGACGACGCTCCTCATCGCACGCGAGAAAAAACCCTCTGGTACCCAGGGGAGGTACTAATCTCGTACCCAGATCTCACTCTGTTTTTGGAGATCTGGGTACGAGATTAGGGAGGTACCTCATATTAATCTCGTACCCAGATCTCACTTTTCAGTGTAAAACAGAGTGAGATCTGGGTACGAGATTAACATCATATTTGAAGACTACCAGCCGCTGTTCGGGAAAATGAGCCCGCACTCATCCACGCGAAGGATGAGGGACGATCAAAGACCGGACCCGGCGGAAATACAGCCTACAGTGATAGGGGTTCCGGAAATAGTGATTTCACAACATTGTTGACGAGGGATAAGTGGGCCCTTCACCACCTCTCCAACATCAGGACTGAAAGGAAAAAAATGGCGAAACAGCTGTCTACGGCTACGATCCCGCTATGTTTTACGTCAGAGAGCGCGAAAAAAACTAAGGGAAAACAAGAGCACGAAAAAAGGAGTGAAGTTCGAGAAAAGTTAACGAAGAGAAAGTATTGAAGAAAAATAATAGTTAATAACTAGTTATAAAGTCAAGTATCTTGGTAATAACTGGAGCCGCTGGCCTGCACCTGGTAAAAATGAAATTTACTTATTTCTGGACTCCGTTTTGCAGAGGTCAAAACTAAAGGGAAACAAAGGAGATCTCCGGTTTGTTGTCGGCAAAGAACCGCCGGCGCAATTTTTTGTCTACTTTCGCTGACTATCAGGAGCCCATACGCTCCTGTGACTATCGATTTACTTCAATAACCTTTTTACCTTACTTAGAATGCCTATCCACGTTGGCACGCGGTGTTAAAACGTTTCTTCCACATACAAATCCTTGCATTTGGAAGGTTATGTAACAACGCCGATGCTCATATTTCGAGCTTGGGCTACTTGTGCATCTACATCAGTTTGCGGGCTTAACTGTCAGCAACCACGGCATTTTATGAAAGCAAGCAGGGTATAAAGTCAAAAATCATGGCACAAGCCTTGTCTTATTGGAAATGCGCAAATGCTTGTAGTGTATTTATCTCTTATTGATGATATAATCCATTCTTTGTGTCAACAGTCATCTCTTCCCATTTTTCTTTTTTTCTTTACAATGTCCATTTTCCTTTTTAAAATCTTTCTTGTTATCGCTGCTTTCCCTTCTTGGTTTTTCCACTCTTAAGAGCCTCAATTTCATCCTGTTGTGACGTCAGTTTTTCATTCATTCCACACAGATGATCACTCATCATTGATAGCTGTGTTTCATAGCTCCGTTTGATTGTCTCCACCTCGTCCTGTAAAAATGAGAAAAATGCAGTGCTAGCCGTAAAATACATTGTTGAAAACGGTCAGGAAAATGGGGGATAAAACACTCCGCTCTCTATTAGGGCGATGTTGTTGGGGTAGGGGAAAGTTGAAGAAAACGCTACTGTATCATCCAGGGCTGTGCCGTAAAAACACTGAAGGGAGCCCGGTGCTCTCACCCTGTGAAATCCAGAGTACCCAGCATGGATTTGTACGAAAAAACTAAGAGTTTCTAGTAGCCCAAGAGCAAGAGTTTGGTGCCAGGAGCCACTAGGCGCTGCTACAGCACAGCCTTGCTGAGTGAGTTACTCACCTCTAGCTGACTGACTTTAGAGGTAGCAGTCTTGAGAGATCTCGCTAATTCTTGTTTAGTCTTCTCTGTCTGTTTTATTCGTCGATATAAAGCACGGCACTGGTAAAGATTGAACAATTCATAAATAAGAAAATCACTAAAATATCGCCTGGATACCATCAACTTACAAGGCCACATCAATACCGGCTCCAGTGAATAAATACAATGTATAAAAGAGCCAAAATAATCTTCAAAACTTCCTTTTTCAGGTATTTTGACTGGATACAGAACCAGGGAAAAAGTAGTGATTAAAACTTTATGTACCTCTGCGCTAATGGACGCTGTCTTGCTCTCAGAAAATTGAACCTGCAATCAAATAAACGAATAAAAAGAAGGCAATGGCATTTCCGTTTGAAGTTCAGAAGTGATCTTAAATCCTTTCACCTATGTTATACGCCGTAAGTATTAGGACAACAGGAGTAGAACTCTTTTCATTCTGACACGTGAAAATACCAAATACATACAAAGATATATCGCATAATATAACCGGATTAAGACGAACACTGTTGCAGATATCTTTCTTCTTTTATGATCGAGCTCAGTTTCTGGTGTCAAGCTAGGCTGCTAAAGCCGCTTAACCAAAATTCAAGAACAAAATCAACCTCACTTCCTTCACCAACGCATTACCTGTGAAGTTAGTTCAGATATTCTCTGTGTAAAGTGAGTCTTGATCAATGCTTCTCTTGCCACATGTTCCTCGCCCTAAATCACCAAAACAAACAGTACATATAGTTAGATGAAATCTAGTCAGCTCATTACCAGGGCGAGAGCTTATGTAATATATGATCACTTTATAAAGCCCTCATCAGCTAGAAGGTAAGGACTTTATTGACAATAGTTAACATAGACCACTGTAAGCCATTCTCAGCTTCAAGTGACTACAAAGCTTATTTCGGGATCAGGAACCAGGCACGACATGAAAATATCAGGAAGGGACATAATTAAAAGCAGCTCATCCCACAAACGAGCCTACAGTGGCTCCAAAAAAGGACAACTAAGTTCTATTCATTTGGAAAGTATTCTTGCGAATTTTCCTCTTGTGGCATAAATCTGTTAAATATGTTAAAACACGAGAGAAAAATAACACTCACTTCATCCTGCAGCCTGAGTGATGCTAGTGCCCCAAGCTAAATGCACAAAAAAGAAACTAACAAACCATCAAAACGACAAAGTAGTTTACCGGCAATCTACATTTCACTATCTCACTAGTTTTAATGTAAACATCATCTTTTGCAAAAAAATGTGATTTTGGAATCCCTTATAAAGGTTATCAAGGTAATTTAATGGTGCAAGGTTACATGTCACTCTGACTACAGTATCACAAACTAAACATATTGTCATTCATTTCTTGAGGAATGTTACAGCTTCTCTTTCAAACTGAGTAACGTTAAGGTTAGGAAAATGTGCCCTTTTTAGTTTGAAATAGACTTCAAGGTTAACAGAAATTAATAAACAGGCAGCCAAACCACCACGGCAGCACCTCAGGGTCGCAAGAAAATACTGCCGAACATTTGAAACGCTTACGACAATAACTGCGACGCTGCTGCTGCACGGTGTGTTGTTGTGGATCAGAGGCCTTTACCCATCCCAAAAAGTTCTTTTCAGTCACAAAGCTTTCTTCCATGATTTTTTCGTATGACCTTGAAATGAAAGCGCGCGAACAAAACAGAAACAACCAACGAACGGAAATAGAGCGATTTGATTGGTTTATCGAACGTACAGACAAACGCGCCTGGCTTTTCATTGGTTAAGCGAATGCTCAGGTGAAAAAACTTCATGCCCGAGAACTTTCTAGAAATCAACCGATACTTCGCTTTGACGTCATACTACAACACGATTGGCCAATCGAACAATGCCTTCTCCATATTAGGGTTTCTTTGGCGGGAAAACGAAGAGGCCATGTTTTGATCTTTTCATCCATTGGCTGATGAAACAAAGAACCAACACTTACCGAAACCTTTTTTCAAGGTCATACGAAAATCGCTCTAACGCAACAATAACGAAATGGAGGTACAGGTACTTACGTCAGAAGGTGGAGCTGGCACTTCATAGCTGTGTGACGTCAAAGATGATCGAGATGAGGTGGAATCTGTTTCATCTGAGAGAGACTGGAAATTAAGAGAAGGAAAGATGCATTATATACGCATTAAAAAAGCGTAAAGGCTTATCAGTCAAGCCTTGAGGCAAGTCTATTAGCGGTTTGCAAAAATCTATAATTGGAGAAATAGTTCTTACCGCAACCCCATCTGTTGTAAAGTTCATGTTTTTAGCTTCCAATAAACGGTGGAGCTCCTGTTCTAGGGACTGTACTTTCTAAGAGGGATAATGAAAATTTGAAATTGTCAGTTTAGGCACTCCTGGTGGAAAACACAGAGCAAGTTACCCAAAAAAGTTAAGAACACAAGCTGCCCTGTTTTGAAATTCCTACCACAGCGAACTATATCCAGGAAATTAAACTGCTTGACTAAGAAAGGGTAAAGGCGTGAACATGTACAGCGCATGACTGCCAGAAGGTGGAGTCAGTGGCTTTGGACTTAGTTGTCTAGACTTATGTGATGTGTTCACTGTCAGAGTCTGTTCATGCCCAAGCGACTTGGTCGACTGGGGACGGAATCTGCCTTTGTGAAATTATTGAAAGCGCACAAACCTTGACTTCTTTTTCATATTTCACTTGTAACAATTGAGACTCCAGCATCCAGTGTTCTTTGTCCTGTTCAAGTTTAGTTACTCTCTCGTGAGTCGCAGCAATCTGTAAAAACCAGGAAAACCATAATTTGGCTCTTAACTCAGCTATATAAATGGACCTTTTTATTCCACACCAAAACATAACTAAATTTTGACAAATGCATCAGATATGACAAGCTGCTAGTAATGCTATCTTTTCCTATGTCTCATAAATCCACATTACCTGAGACAAATGGAAAGAAATCAAACTGGATTTTTTCTCAAATTTTTTAACTAAAAGAAAAAATTACTGTAACTACAGTTTAACAGCCATTTAAATAAAATAATACTTTTTTTTCAGTGCAAATACAGGCTTGATATAACTTGACAACCGTAAACAGGCTGATTCATACCTGTTTTTCCAAGGAATCTTTACTTTCTGTTGAGCTCACCAGGATTTTGTGATTGTGAAGAGCAACTTTGTAAGGTACAGACTCTGGACAGGGCTTAAGTATGCAAAAAAATAAAAATACTCCCTTTATTAAGTTAAGTGTTTTACAGCTGCAAATTACATTTCTTAAAATGGGTAGAAAACCTTTTGAATCTAGGATTTGATTTGACCACTTTGTTTAATTCCCAAGAGTAAACATCAATTTTTTCCTGACAATATCATGAAGGCATTTTCAGGTGTTGCAAAGATTCCTCCTATTGTCTTAGAGAAAAGGTTGACTGTTTAACCCTTTAAGAGTAACCAACACTAATTTTCTCCTAACATCATCAAGAGAAAAGGTTATGGGAAATCACAAAATGATCACCAAAGAGAAAATACTTTGATCTACTCTCAAATTCTCCCAGCTAATTCTGTAAGGAAATGTATAGAGCTATTAAAATCTGGAGAATTTTTATGTGGATATTGGGGCTGTTTAAAGGGTAAAAGGTGAAATCCAAAAAATACTAATTTAGCCAGCTACCCTCATAAGCTTCTGAATGTAGTCTGCCGCATGATGTCTGAACCCCACCACAGCTGGAGAAGATGTTGACTAAACAAAAAGAAAAGGATATTTTTTAAAACAATTTATTTTAAAGTAGACACCGGTCACTGTACAGCTCTCAGCCGGTAGTTGAGTGGTGTTTGTCTTTTCCTGTCGCACAGATTATAAAGTCTGTGCGTAGCAGCCATGTTGGAGGAGTAAACCGTAAATACATATAAATTTTGCATAAAAATGAAACTTTTCCCCAAAGGAAAATCTTTTTGTTTTACTCCTTCAACATGGCCACCGTACACATACTCTATTGTTTGAGGCAATTTAAGAGCAGACATGAGAGGTTGATCAGTGCAAAACACACCTCACTGTTTGCAGCAGATGTTAGTCCTCTTGTTCTGATGCCAGACTTGGCTGAGAAGAAATCCAGGTTACTGCTCATGAATTTTCCTATCTGACAATTGAATTGACAATACATTAAATTCAATTTTTCTATTTACAAATTAGTCACTCATTCAAACTGTGTCGATTATGTGTCATGTGTTGCTGCATTGTACATTATATGTATTCAATTAATTTGTTTCATTTGCTCCATAAAGACTTCTAATATGCCACTACCTAGGGTGCAAAGAAAGTCAGTTTTACAGCTTGCCATTTTGGCAAGCTGCGGCTTGCATGTACTAGCCCAAGAGTCATTTCAACTAGCCCGAAAAAAGTTCTAATCTGTAATTTGAATTCCCAAAAAAATTTCACTTACCCATTGGGCAAGTTGAGAACAGAATTCACTAGCCTGATAGAGCGATTTTCGTATGACCTTGAAATGAAAACGCGCGAACAAAACAGAAACAACAAACTAACGGAAATAGAGTGATTTGATTGGTTTATCGAACGGATACAAACGTGCGTGGCTTTTGGTTGGTTAAGCGAACGCTCGCGTAAAAAAACTTCATGCCCGAGAACTTTCTAGAAATCAATGGATCCTTCGCTTTGAGGTCATACTGCAACACGATTGGCCAATCGAACAATGCCTTCTCCATATTAGGGTTTTCTTTGGCGGGAAAACGAAGAGTCCATGTTTTGATCTTTTTATCCATTGGCTTATGAAACAGATGACGAACACTTACCGAAACCATTTTTCAAGGTCATACGAAAGTCGCTCTAGCAAAATCCACTAGCTCCGGGCTAATGGCTGACACGACTTTCCTTGAACGCTGCTATACCCAACAGTTGTCACAGTGATGTCATTAACTTGAAATTGCATGCCATAGATATCTTCCTTTGTGTGGCTGTCCCTGATGGAAGCTAAGACAAAGGAAACTATCTAATTATGAGAAAATAAAAAATTAAAAGTACCTTAGCAGTCACCGTTACCAGAGACACCAAGGAGGAAACAATACATTCATCTGTGCTTTTTAAAGTCTGCAGTGAAAAAACAGTGACAGTAAATTAATTGGTGTCATTTCAGAATATATGCTTAATACTTTTATGACTGAAATGAAGGTATGATCGTCGCAGTGAAACGCAATTTAAGCAATTGCGTAAAGAAGCCTGAAAAAAATTCAGGACTTCAACGGGGTTTGAACCCGTGACCTCGCGATACCGGTGCGATGCTCTACCAACTGAGCTATGAAGCCACTGACGTTGGGAGCAGGTCAATTATGGGTTCATATGTTCCCGTGAAAGAAATGAGTGTTAATGATATATGAAATAAATCATATATGAACTGCGGAAATGAAATGAAATGAAGGTATGATCGTCGCAGTGAAACGCAATTTAAGCAATTGCGTAAAGAAGCCTGAAAAAAATTCAGGACTTCAACGGGGTTTGAACCCGTGACCTCGCGATACCGGTGCGATGCTCTACCAACTGAGCTATGAAGCCACTGACGTTGGGAGCAGGTCAATTATGGGTTCATATGTTCCCGTGAAAGAAATGAGTGTTAATGATATATGAAATAAATCATATATGAACTGCGGAAATGAAATGAAATGAAGGTATGATCGTCGCAGTGAAACGCAATTTAAGCAATTGCGTAAAGAAGCCTGAAAAAAATTCAGGACTTCAACGGGGTTTGAACCCGTGACCCGTGACTTTTATGACTGTTGGTTTACCTGGGTGGCTGTGGGCAGCTGGTGCTCTAAGGATACTTTGGACTGGAAATGCATTGATAATACTGTGAAAGAGAATAATGATAATAACGTAATAATGTTTTCCCTTGTCTACTTAGGAAGAGCATCTTGGGTGTTGGGGTTACTTTTAGTATAATACCCATGTAATTGATAATTACTATAATGTTTCAAATATAAATGAAAGGTATAATAATAAAAATCATCATTACCTTTCACACATTCATGGAAATCCTGTAGAGAAGAGGTCAGAAGGGAAAAGGAGGTGCTGTAGTTAGTCAAAACAATTCCAGAAGACCCTGAACCTAACAAAACATTGAAGGAAAAATATTAAAACCTACATAAGCATAAAGATACAATTTTAGTGTGTTAGGGTTAATATTGGTTCTTAAGGCCTTGTAGATCACCTTAACCAAACAGGTTTGTGTACAAAATTCCATTGTATTTTATAATGAAGTGAACTTGAAGTTTCATTACTTTAATCTCTTGATCACTTTAATATTGTGGTTCTCAATTTAATTTTTGCCTCATCTGATTACCAAACTTTTTATCTACACTAACTGATAATGCCTTAAAGGGTGATGTATAAGGAGACAGCTTTGCTGTGATGTCTAGAACTTCTATAATCTATCACGATGCTTTTTTCATTTCTATGGCATTTTGTTAACTTACTAGCGGAGCCCAGGATTCTGATATGACTGTCAATCTTATTAAAAATTGTGATCAGTTTTGAAAGTGAATGTAACAATGCTTTGTTATAGGCTTCCAAGGTGCTGGAACAAGTTGACGCTTTACATTCTTCACTGGTGCTAACAAGAAAAAGTACAAAAAAAAAACTTAAAATGTAAGCAAGTAAATGAAGCATACCAAGCTAAACCTCTGTATTGAAGAAAATAATATGTCTCAATGCACAAATAATTGCAGCCACATATATATAGTCTCTTACCTCAACACATAATATGGTAGAAGCTTCTTTAAGTAATTGCTATATTTATGAAAAGTTTCAGAAAAATCATGCAAGCCAGGAATGGTTTCCTAAAGTAGAAGAAATAGCATTAAATACTGATGAATAAAATTTGTATATTTATATATCAGCTAATTAATATAGAGACGAGGTGACTTACTAATAAAAATATGAAAGCAATCTAATCATTTCCATTTGATGTAATGCCGCCTAGCTATTAAATGGATGTTCAACTCATTTTAAAAGAGATGGTGCAATAAGAATGTGAACAGCTGTAAAGAAAATGTATGGATAGCTAAGGAGACAAATCTATCTAATGCAAGCATTAATATCTTACCATTGATATTAAAACATCTGTTTTTATGCTGGTATAGAAGGAAACAAATGCCTGATTAACAGCTCGTAATACTGTGGCATTTTCATGAAGGTAGTCACAAAACTAAGAGGAAAAAAGGATAAGAAATAAGAATGTTAAAGTTAATTTGTTATTAACCTGTGCATGGTCACATGGCTGTATTAATCAATAATTCAATTCACCCTAAGCCCTTTCATTATTATTAGCCTGGGTCGACTTTCCCTAATACAGGTGTACAATGATAGAATTTTTATCTGCTATCATTATTTGAATGTAGTAGTCTTTCTCAAGCACAAAATGTAACATTTATATTTTGTTTAATTTACCTTTTGTGTGACTGGGGTGATTTGCTGTTGAGCTGATTCCACAAAGAATGTTTTCAGCCGCTGCAAAAAGCAAAAATTTGGTTAAATTCAAAGAGAATGTTGTAGGAGCTATTTTACAATCAAATGACAGTCTTTCTGTCATGTGGTGCATGCTATAGTTTGACGAGCTTTGCTGAAAATCATTACATTTCCAATTGATTAAAGACTGACAATAAAATTGACAAAAAATAATACTTTATCAGAAACAAAAATATTAGTGTTTACCTGTTCTGTGTATGTGTGGAAGTTTGACATTCCAGACACAAGTTCATGAACTAACTCAGCTGCTTGACATATAACTTCCTTTGCCTTAACCTGGTGTCTTCGGTCATGCGTGGGTACATTTAACTTGTTAAACTCTCTAATGCCTACAAAAGATACAGAGTACATGTCATTATTGGTATCAGTTTTTGATATAATAAATTATTATACAGTAATATTGGTGTATAAGTAGTACCACCTAACAAACACACAAAAGCATAATTTCCTACAGCAAACTACAGACTTACTTGTATCATTAAATGGAAGCTTTTCTGTTACAACTTTAGAAACATCATCTAAGCAATGAATAGAAAAGAAGTAATACAATGAGTACAAACTTATTTTATCAACTTGTTAACATTCCATTTGATAAGCAGTAGTAACAGTAATAATCTTTAATAGGTACTCCTCAGAAAAGGCTTTTATGTTACTATTTATAGATGGATAAGAAATAATTAGGTCTAATAAAAAGGAAAACTAATGCCTAAATCCAATAAAATTCTATGAACCGATAATCAAAGATAATAGGCAGTCTTTCATAGCGCTCTTAAAAGCAGAAATTGATGGTTGTAATTTAAATGAGTCATCCAAGTCATTCCAAATCTTCACAGCCCTATAGGCAAAAGATCATTGCCCAGAAGCTGTTTTGAAAAGTGGGAGTTCGTGGCTGTTATGGTTGCGCGTCAACCTGTGGTGAATATAATATTATTTTTGTCTGTAATAAGTTAGAGCAAAGAAAACCAGGTGCAAGATTTAGCACATAAGCTATAATGGGTTTCAGTGTAGTTCTCTTAGCCAGGGTTAATGAACATAATGATATTATTATCATTAACTTTCTGTGTCAAGTACATTACTCCATTAGAGAGTACCAAAGTATATTACTGTACTGACACAATGTAAACAAAATCCTTACCATATCTGGACGTCATTTCTTTGTGCAGCAACTTGAGCTGTTGATGGCTAAAAAAGCGAGATAAATCATCTTTAGTGAAAAATACTACACTTTTGAAATTCTGAATTCTGTTGGACATTAGATACTTGTATTAAAGATATATATTTTTTACCTTTTCTCTGCTTTCAAGCTTGCCACTTTTAATTCCTCTTCTGTTCTATGAAGTTTAGCCTTCAGGTTTGAGGGAAAGAAATCAAAGAACTTAGTACCTCACTTATTAGACAGCCCCTCTTTAACAGGAACTGCTCAAATGATAGTTAAGAGCAAAATAATAACACGACTGTAATAAATGAATCCCATCATCATTATTTAACAATTAGTCGCCGAAGGCGACGTCAATATCGGCGAATAGTCACCGAGACGAAGTCAAGGTGACTATTCGCCAATATTCACGTCGCCTGAGGCGACTAATTGTTTTAGTATAATTACATTGATGATTATTCGAGAAAATAAAATTATTGATCAATTTCTGACCCCGAAACATCAAAAAATCTGGCTGCCCTTTTGAAAACTGCTAGCCTTCAATGCTATAATCACCGCGCGGTGATTATAGCGGGATAGTGCAAAGCTCCTAGCCAATCACAGCGCTCTATTTTCGATAGTCATTGATGTAATTATACTAACTATTTTTATTCACTCAAGTTACAACTAGTTGTTTTTACACAAACCTCCAGCATGGCTCTTTCCTCATGAAGTTTATCAACCACCATTCTGTGCTTCTCATTAGCTTCATCTAATATCTTCTGGTGATCAGTAGAATTTCTGGACAAAATTAGTTAATATTAAATCAATATACTCATATCCCAGTGTAAATAACTTAAGTTCATTGATAATTTCTAGGTTAGGCAGGCAAATAAAGTCACTTTCTTAAATTTGATTTCAGGAACTATTAGACATCAATGGTTATCTTCCTGCTAGATGCATGCATGTTTGTTTGGTGGGAAATAGCCCCTTTCTGCATCATTTAGTTAAAATTCACTAGCATAAATTTCCACTTAACTGAAACAATAAATATAACAGTTGTAGCGTACACCTCAAATGTTCCTCCAGCCAAACTCTATAAAAAGGAGGTATTTTAAGGAAACTATTTACCTTTCTAGTAAGTCTAATTTATCTTGGAGGGAAAGTATTGTTCCTTTGTGCTCCTGAGTTGCCTCATACAGCTAGGAGACAATGACCAATAAAATTAAGTCACTATGCATATCAGTATCTACTAATGACAGGAAATGAGTGTTCCTTCTTAGCAGTCCATGGTTGTCATCAGAAATCAAAAATGCAATGTTTCAAGTCACAAACAGGAGGATAGAGAATTAATGTGAAGTCTAAATCTACACACATACTGAAATATAAGAGACTTAACACACTCTGGAGCATGATTAAAATTTCAGCTGAAAGCTTTTATATGTAATATGGATAATACAGATTATTACTTATCAGAACTAATTGGTCCAAAAATACTACACATCTAATAGTATTCTGTACAAACTTCCATATTTTTAGGAGTACAAATAGTGTTTTGTTGTTTGGAGTTAGTTTTTGTCATTATTTACTTCTCTCTGTAGTCTCTCATTTTCCTGGATTTTTATTTGGAGTTCCTGATCTTTAACATCGTCATCATCAGTTCTTGTCACCCCATCAATTCTGGACTAAAAAATACAAAGAACAACAATAATAAGACCTGTGCTTTGGAGTCAATTCATGTGAGAAAATAACCACACTACACAACTAAGATGATACAAAATGGAACAATTGAGTAGTCTAGTACATCTTCACTTCAGGCTATGCTTGGCAAAGCTTGCACATTGCACAAATGATGATCCACATTTTTCCGTTTCAATGCTTACTGCTTACAGTATGATGCAATTCCAAAAATATCATAAGTGCAATTAGATGAAAGCCCATCAAATGCCTTTTTCTGATAGGTATGCTGTGATGTGAAGCACTGATTTTTTAAGGGTGGAAGTAATAAAAATGGTAAATAAACACAGTGATATCAACCTTTCCTCGTCTGTTTCTTCCATCATATTCATCAAGCTCTTCTTGTAAAACAGCTACTCTTTTAGACAACTTCAAAAAAGGAACAACAAATAAATGCTTCAGAGCAACCTTTTGATTTCAGTTTCATACAAAATTAACCTTATTCAGGATACGTAAAAATTAGTAATCAATAAAAGAAAATGATCAAACCGTGTCACCTGATCATTTCTAAACTGCAGACTGTCAATTTCCTGTTCATATTTCCTGATTGACTGATCCTTTTGCCTTACTGTTTCCTTCAGGACATAATAAAAAGGTAACAGGAATAAGAAATTTAAGTCAGTTGTCTGCAGGAAAGAGACCAGTGAAATTACTTAACTCCAATTCAGTCAGTTTTCAAACCTGAAGTGACTTTGTTTTTTCCTGCTCATCAATTACAGCTTTCTTCAAGACAGTGTTCTGGGCTCTTTGCTGTTAAAACAAACTCATATTTTAGTTTTTTGGGGACTTTGTCAAAGAACTTATAAAAATATTTATGCAAATACTTAAGTTCAACTTAAATCCAAACAACCTTTATTGGCATGTACTGGCATTGTGTGCAGCAAATTATATGACTTGGAGGCTGAGAGTTAGAATAGGGTATCCAGTTTTGAAATGCACAGAATATGTTCACACAGTGATAGTAGTGAGCTTAATACCCCAAAATTCCAAAATTAAGCCAGGGGGGTTTAAATTCTTCAAAGAAATTCTGTAAAGGGCTTACAAAAATACTGGTAGGCCTGTTTTTGGAATTTTCATACGATGTGTAGAAAGGGGTATTAACCCATTAAGTTCCAGGAATGACCAACATCAGTTTTCTCTTAACAATATCAATACCTCATCACGTTGAAGGATTATGAGAGTTACTAAAAAATTAAATGATCACCACGGGGAAAATGCTTCGATTTTTTATCAAATTCTCTCCACTAATTCCTGGAGATAAGTCTGGGAAGTTTGTATGTGGATACTCAGGGGAGTAAAAGGTTAAAATTTGACCTTTATCAAATTTGTGGTATCACTTTGAATACAAAGTCCTTCTAAAATGGGGTACAATTTCAAAGGCCTTGGTGGCACATATCTGTCTATAACCTACCCCCAAGTGCCACAAGCACAACCCTATATCAGGTCTACTGTCACCTATCTGCTGTTATACCTGCCAGCTCTCACACATCCATGAGTCTCACACCGGCGGACTTATAGGATCAATCTCAGGCATCAAGGACAATATTTCTCACCCCTCACTCACAAATCTGAACAAATTTTTCTTAACACAGGATTAATAATGGACATTCATTTCAATTTCCACAAAAATATTCCAAACAGGCAGTTAATGTTGACTTTGTATCCTAACTGTTTCAAAGAATGTTAAAATTATTGCCTTTTAAGTAGCTTTGGCAGTGCTCAAAGGTCATCAGAACATCTTCGGACATTGTTCAGCAATGTTCAGAAGTCTCTGGAAATCTTTAGAAGTCCCTGGGATATTTTCATTGTGACAAGACGAAAATCTCATCCATTTGACTCAGAAAAAGTTGGCAGGTATATGCTGTCTGTTACAAGTTTACTTATTATCACATAGCAGCAGAAATTTGTGGTTATAGCCACACAGTCTGCCATCAGCAGCCACTTATGCACTTATCAGCGGTCATCCGGGGGGGGGGGGGGGTAACCCCGGGGGCATACGCGGGCATGGTGCAGGATTTGTCAACTTTGTTCGATAATTTTAAGCCAGGGATGGAGGGATTGGATTGCTTTTGCACTTTCGTAACAGGATCCCCCGGGGAAGACCAGCAGGATTTGTAAATATTCATAATATAAAGCATTTCAAAATATATTCAAGGAATCCTAGTTCTTCATCACCAGGAAACAAGAATATTCTCTTCTCTCCCATTCCATGACTTACAAGGTAAGCTGAACCTCATCACGTATAGAAAACAAGTGGAATAGCTTTCTTTGCTTATCTTTAATTAACTCTTATATGTACAATTATAGCAAATAGAAAACTAATTATGGCAAATATTACACCTTTTGACTTGGCAGGGCACACTTCTTTGCCACCAGGGGAAGGGTGTTAGTAGCTTTTTGTTAAACAATCTTGGTTTTGGGTAAAGGGATTTGTAAATGTTGTTGTGCAAATGACCGGGGGTTCCCCGGGGTCACCCCCCCGGGATGGCCGATGATAAGTGCATTACGAAAAAGGTCATTGAAACCCCTACTAAGTAAGCTTACCTATCCCCTCCACCCCACCCCCTCTAATTTGTACAAACGGATTCTGATAGAGCCACAGTACATAACAAAAAACATTGCTACGGTGCATTTATCATGTAAAGAAATATACTTACTTTTGAGCAAAATATACATGTCAGATTCAGAAACTGTTAATAAAATGAATAGGCTTCAACACGTCATTGAAATGCATACCTTTGCAAATTCAGCAGCCAATTTTTGGTACTTTGCCTGCAGCGTCTGGGAATCTGCACTCATGTTCACTCCTTAAAAGGACGCTTACAGACATCAGAGCCAACATAACATCATAAGAATCCTTGTAATACCGTTTCAGTTTCATGTGTCATTTTGGTCAAGCAGGCCACCATCTTGTTTTCCTCTTCCAAAGTGTCACGTGACTTCCGTTAGAGGAAATTATGTTACAAAGTCTTATGGGAAAAACAGAAAGAAAACAAAAATGGCGGACGAAGCTAAGAGGTCAGTTGATAATTCGCCATATTTTGAATTTTAGCCCTTTTAATTTAAGCACGAGATGTGATATTGTTTAATTGAGTAGTTGAAAAGGGTAGATAATATCGTTCCTTAGGGAAATGTAATATTTGTGCTCAGTTGTGGGAAAATTTTTTTGTCATGTTACGCTTTCACTTTCCAAATTGCAGGTGAGTTTTATCTGGTGTCTGCTAAAACACCAGGCTAAGGCTTTAAGAGTGGATGGATTTGAATGTAATGGATAAAGGAATAAAGAGAGAGGAAAACGAAGACGTCTTTGAAGCTTCAGATAATTTGAGAGAAGTTCGAAGCGGTGCACTCGCTGCAGAGATGGACAGTGCACGTGCAAAAGACGTTGCGGGTGAACTTGAAAATGAACCGGAAGAGTTACAGAGTGGTGAAGAAGAAGCACAGGTTCATATTGTTGGAGTTGGTGATAAAGATTTACCGGCTGAAAACAAGAAGAAGAAGAAACGGAAAAGACGGAAAAAGAAAAAACAAGATCGTGATTCCACTTCTGCTGCGTCAGCTGTTGTTTGTTGTGATGCAATAAATGACGAATGTGATGTTAAAGCTGGTCAACCCAACGAATATGCTGACAAGGAAAACAACGGTTGCGCTGGTTTAGAAGCAAAAACAAGCATAGATCAAGCTGACCACGAGAAAGGTAGAAGAAAACAAAGGGAAAGCTCACAGCTGGGAGACGGTAAACCAGAAGAAATTCCGCCAGGACACGAAAAAACTATGGCTCCAGGAGATAATCCGAGTAACAGCTTTGTGGAAGTTGCTCATAGCAACGAACAGCAAGATTTGTTGGTTGCTGACAGTGCAGGCAGCGGGAAAAAGAAAAGGAACAGACGAAGGAAGAAACAAAATAAAGTTCGTGCGGGTATTGAAGAAGTCATTGAATTGAGTTGTCAAAGTTCCACAAGAAAAGAGCTTCGATCAGCCGGTAGCGTGAGAGATACAGGGACAAGAAATGCGAATCAAACAACTCCAAGCTCTCATGAAATATCTGCAAGAAGAAACACACCGCGCAGAACCCCAAGGAATCGTGGGAATCAAAGGAGACCACTTTATGAAGCGTATTGGCCATTGGAGAAAGTGTCAGCTGCGTTGAAGAGGCAAGAACTTGTGAAAGGAGTTCTACGAATAAGCCCCAGGAACTATGAGCTTGCCTGGGTGACAATACCTGGACTGAAACGTGATGTCCTGTTAGAGGGAATGCTGTGGCGAAACCGAGCTCTCAATGGTGATATTGTTGCGCTGGAGATCTTACCCAAACAGAAATGGAGAATTATGAAAGATGAATTGGATTACAATGGGATTACTCTGGATAAAAATTACGTAGAAGAGACGATTCAAGGCTTAGATTCCTTGTCCCTAAGCCCTGGGAATGAGCCCCAGTCTCCTTCCACGCCTGCTTCAGGCCACATTGATAAACACATCAATGTCGATCAAGTCCCAGAAGAGTTTCTGCAAAGAACTGGCAAAGTAGTTCACATCATTGAAAAGAAACACTCTCGTGTGGCTAGTGGACATTTAAAGCCCTTCCCCCACCCCAAGGAATACCCCGATGGCTGCTTCTCCCCAGCTGACAGTCGACTGCCCAGAATACGCATCCCACGTGACCAATGTCCGCCAGGATTCTTTGACAGACCACGAGACTTTGAAAACACTCTGCTTGTTGCGCGAATTGTTAGTTGGCCCGAGACCTCTTCAAGAGATTCGTTTCTCGCGATAGGCTCTATTGCGCGAAGTCTGGGAGAGGCGGGGGAGATTGAACCTGAGACGGAGGGGATCCTCTTAGAGTACGGAATCGATTCAGGACCCTTTTCAGACGAAGCCCTGGCATGTTTACCTCAGGAAACGCCTTGGAAAATACCTGAAAAAGAGTTAGAGTCCAGAAGAGACTTCCGTGATGACTGTGTTTTCACAATTGATCCCCTTACTGCTAGGGATCTTGACGATGCAGTTCATTGCAAGAAAATTCAAGATGGCCTTTTCGAAGTTGGAGTACACATTGCTGACGTAAGCTTTTTTGTTCGAAGGGGAACAGCATTGGATGAAATTGCCATAGAGAGAGCAACATCTACATACATGGTACAAAAAGTAATTCCCATGCTCCCACGGCGTCTGTGTGAAGAGCTATGCAGTTTAAACCCAGGGGAAGATCGTTTGACTTTCTCCATTGTCTGGTATATGACTGAAAAAGGAGAAATCTTAGATGAATGGAAAGGAAGGGGAATTATTCGTTCTCGCGTCAAGATGGCGTATGAACACGCTCAAGACATGATTGAGAAACCAAACAGGCAGTGGAATCCAAGTGAGCTACCTCCTATTTCAGACGACGCGACGGTTGAGCAAATTTCTGCTCAAGTTAATCAGCTTCATAAGTTTGCCCTACGTCTCCGTCGTAATCGCTTTGAAAACGGCGCCTTGCGCCTTGATCAAGTTAAACTCCAGTTTGATCTAGATAAAGAAACCGGTTTGCCAAATGGGTATCACGTGCACAAGCAGCGTGATGCGAATAAGCTTATTGAGGAATTCATGTTGCTTGCAAACATGGCGATAGCTAGCCACATTTATGCGGTTTCTCCAGAGACAGCCTTATTACGACGTCATCCCAAACCTCACGAAAAACAACTGGAAGATGTAATCGAAATATGCAAATCTTTTGGAATCAATTTTAATGGCACCTCTTCCAAAACTATCCAAGAGTCACTGTCACAATTTCCGCTGTCATCCCCCGAGAGGGAGGTTCTGGTCAATTTGACTATGCGACCGATGAAGAACGCGGAATATTTTTGCACTGGGTCGGTGGAAGAAGACCAGTATGGACACTACGCTTTATGTCTTCCTCTCTACACCCACTTTACGTCCCCAATAAGAAGATACGCAGATGTAGTAGTGCACAGGCTTCTAGCCGCGAGTCTTGGCATCGACGAACCGCTGAATCAAGACCCTGACGTTATCGACATGATAGCGGGACACTGCAATGACCGGAAACTTGCTGCAAAGCGAGCCAATGAACTGAGCAACGAGATGTTCTTTGGTATCTTTGTGCGTGAAAGTGGCCCTCTTGAAGAAGACGGAATGGTTTTGAATGTTATGGACCAGTCTTTGGACATTTTGGTACCCCAATTGGGCGTGGTCAAGCGCGTGTACTTAAAGTTCTGCCCTGGAGTTAAAAGCTTTGAATTCACCAAAGGAGAGAAAGGGAAGCCAGCCGAGATACGCTTGCGTTGGAGCGTGAAGCTCAAATCGGGTGATGAACCGTACGAAGAGGAACAAAGCCTGAGGATATTTCACCAAGTCCGGTTGATTTTGACAACTGAAAGCGAGACAGAAAACAAAAAGGCAAACCCCTTCAAGGTCATGGGAAAACTCGTTCCAAAATTGGCCTGCGGAGATGAGTACTACATCCCCTCGACTTCAGCCAATGACAAAACTGACGAGAAGAAAAATGCTGTATGCAGCTCCAAAACGGTTCACGGTACCATCACAGCTGACATTCGTGCTGCCGATGATATCCGAAAGAAACTTTTCGAGTCGGAACAAGAACCGGAAGGACCACGTACTTCCGGACAAGGGAGTGAGATCTGTCATCGTGAAGCCGCGGAAATAGAGTCGCAAAGTTCTGATGACGTTATTGTAGAGTCTGAAGAAGAGGCGAGCGACTTGCCGAATGGGAACGATAAATCTACGAACGCAACCGAAGATGACTCCGATGATGTCATAGTGGAGTCTGAAACCGATCCCGGAGAGGGCTGACAACCTTACAAGCAAGGGAATAAATTTTATTCTTTAACAATTAAGTTTTTAACAGACTCCTTGAAATCTGGACAACAAACAAATATCTTAATGGTTTTATTTTGTTTTAGTATGTTTTACTAGTTTTGGTTCTCTTCGGGAGTTCTTAATGCTCAAGAAATGAACTCGAGTTTATTTTGATTCGTTAAAAGAATGTTCAGTCCACTATTTAACCCGAACGGAACAATGTATTATGCATGACGGAAAAGCTGAAGTTTAGGAAAGGACATTTTTGGACTCTAGGTCCGTTTCATGAGAGGTAGTTACCGTATATATTATTTTACTCCCAAAAAAATAACGTGTGAAGTACTCTCACTATTCTTTTCACACAAAAGGAATTGTAAATGGCAACTGAAGGAAAACGGAGATAACCTTCGTGTAAGCGTGTCCAATTTCCTTTGTTGCGCACGGAAAAGGCCCCTTGTCCGCGAAGTTTCGGGAGACTCCAAAAGCATACTTTGGGACTCCTAGTTTGCCCAGAGGAATAGAGCATTTTTTAAGACAAAAGTGCAAACGAATATACGTGTAACAAGATTTTTTTTAAATAATTACTACATGATTACGTAACCGTTATGAACCAAATGTTTGAAGCGCTTTGTTTTCTACACAGCTTATAGAGCTCACGAAGGAGTCAGAAACTAGAGCGATGTATTCAGATTCATTACATCATCCATGAAGGCTTGACATGGAAATTTGAGAAAAAACTGGCGATAAAGGAGAAGCGTAATCATTGAGCTGACCTATTGCTGTGTTTTTGTAGGGTAGGCTCTTAGCTTTGGCAGTTTCAAACAACAAGCGCGAAAATCATTGCTCATAGCCCACATTATAAACGGGTTAATGACATGTTTGAGATGTTACATCGCCAGTGTGATCATCTCTATGTAGAGAAACTCTAGCTTGTTTCAGGTTGTTTCAGATTGAATTGTTGAATCAACATTACCATTCCCCTGGGCAGGTAACACACTTGAAAAACCAGCATAAGGGCTAATGACATTTTGACAAGTCGGCGCTTTTGGTGTATGCGTTCTTTGAAAAATTCTACTGAAGAACCCCTTCGATGAAACACTTCTTTGGCTCTGAATACAAGGATGATATTGAAGTACGCTATGCATTGAATAACAAGAGGCAGACTATTGTTGGTTTTCACATGACGTCACAAAAATTCAAACTAAAAAACTATCCATCCTACCGAGATTTTACTTTCACGATGCATTAGAGCAGCTGAAAACTAATTGTCAAACAAATTTTCGCTTCAAAAGGGTTCTTAGTTTTGTGATAGAGTACGCTTGAATTTCTAAGCTTTTGCGTGACGCAGCATTTACATGACGGCCAAGAGAGCTGCCATGTAGGTTAATAAAATGACTTATTTCAGGAAATTTTGCTATCTAAACAGTTCATATACTGGAAAAAGTATTATTGTAATGTCTATGAGTTTCTCGAAGAATAAATTCACGCTTTTGTAGGCAAACTCGGTAACAGATGTTTCTTTTGGTTTCCGTCCGCCATGTTGGAGCTCATCCAGGTGAGCACCAGCATGGCGTCTCCATACAAATCTCTATAAATTTGGGTAAAACATTTCTTCGGATATCTCGTATACGAAATATTCCTCTGACCTGAATCTTGGCGAGGGTGTTTGGATATGTACCTCCTTTCATTTCCCAGATTCTGGACTTTATCTATTGAACGGTTTTTTATTTTATTTTGATCTATTTTGAATGGCGTGACACTGAAAACCAGCAATAAACAACACCAAGATGTAAATCTGGTATGCAATTCGATATTGATCCTTGGTGAAAACTGGAAAACAGTAGTAACGGTCCTCACTATTATTACAGGGAATTCGCATTTCCAACGGCCAGCGAGCCAGAGTAACTAAGACCAAGCTGTTGGTAAACAAACCAACTAAGATAATTAACGAGAAGAAAACTGTTGTGAGAAGTATATAGACTTGAGACTGCAGTTCGTCTGGCCATGGAGGCAGTAGAGTGGTGCTAGCTTCAGTTACTGCCGTTGCGTTTGCCATGAAGTACCTTCAGGCTAACTGTCCAGTTCAACGTTTTTAATCTTGAAAGTCGTCTTTATTTGTAGATCACTTTAGCGCCTGAGCGCCGACCATGTGATGTTTACCAGTCTATTTAAAATAAACCATTAGACATACCGACAGTTAGCGAGATAATTGATCTATATGGAAATTGACAGACTTGGATGAAAATAAACGATTCCTCAATGATAATAAAAAAAACAGTCTAAATAGCTTAATGGTACTGAAAAAGTCAACATAAGTTTGATTAGGTGAAGTCAACTGTTGATAGTCAAGCCATCAAAATCCAATAAAAAGCAGGGAGGCTGGCATAAGGATGTGGGTAGGAAAGGGGGTTTTCTTTGTCAACACCTAATTGACAAGCGTAAGCCACCAGAGCCCACCGACCAGTCCCCAGTCGTCTCTCTTTGCCTCTCCTTAGTGGCGCGAGACGTCGTCTTCTTCCTTTTCCCTTCCCATCACCCCCTGTTCCCGCCGCGCGCGTTACGCGAAGACGACTGGGGACGAGTCAGGTGCTGTTCACTTAGCTTTTCTAGCCCTTGATGAAGACTAGTTTTGTCTAGTCGAACTATTGGGCAAATAAATTGGTTACCCTTAGCTGTCCGATCAGCCTTGCTTTCCATTTTAAGTCTTATTTTATATTGATGATCCTGATTTGGTCCTTGCTAGAATTGTTCGCTGTTCCTTTAAGCTGGTCAGTGACTTCACCAAGCTCACGATTCCAGTTAATATACTGTATTATGCAATAACTAGGCTGACATCATCCCTGAGCAAGTTTGATTTTACATGAATGCAAAATAGGAAATATAGCAAGATTACTTATGAGAATCTTGTGTGTGTGATTTTACTTTATTGAAACTTCAAAAAGTATACCAGCCTGTGAGTGCAGACGCCTTTACAAGCAGGTTATGTAATAGTCTGGAGGCCTGGCGTCTTCTCAGATCTGACAGGTTAAGTTATATATAATCTGAACTCGTGTATTATAGTGCCGGATTCAGATCCAGACCCTGATGTAATGGGGGGGGGGGGTCTCCAAATTTCCGGTCCTTCAGGCTAAAAATGGTCTAAATATAAGGGGAGGGGCCCGTGCCCCCCCCCCCAGGCCCCTCCCCTGGATCTGCCACTGAGTTAAGGAATCCTGCGCAGCAGGGCGGAGTGACGCTAGGTAGGGTGTTTATACCTACATTCTAACTGTCCTCTGCTTTTCCCCAGCTTTACTGAGAAATTTCAGGCTTCTCGGTACCCAGTTGGAAAACGTATATGGATAACTTTACCTCGAATAAATTGAATCATCCACGTGCTATTTTTATAGAAGCCTGTTAAGCACAAAGCCTTCTTCAGTCAGTTAACATGCAGTGGGATCAGAATGTATAAACAGTGTTCTGGGCTTTTCCTAGCTCCATTTCAATAAATAGCAGATTTTCTTTCTTATCAGTTCTCTTGGCCCCTGCAGACCTCTTAAATATTTCTAGTTCTAAAAAAAGTATTAGGCTTTGTTTATGATTTGGTATCATCCAAGTCATCTGTCTCTCCTCCCTTGTCCCACTCCGTCTGGAGTTCAGATGCAACTTCAGTGAAAAGTCGGTTCCAGTCCCACCGCTTGTCCTCCTTAAGAAAAGAGAAGAGAAAGTAATTAGAAAGTTTCAGCATTAGTCACCTGAAATAGAGGGAGAAAATTACCATTAACAGAGCAGAAAAATATGGTTGCTGGTATGGTTTAATTCTGATAGGCAGAATGTTGGACAGCTCATGATATAAGTTTCGATCTAAAATGAACACAGAGCAAAGCTAACGCGGCAAAACCAAAGGAAAAGCCTCAAGTCAAAACAACCCCCACCTCCTGGTCAGAACTGCTGATAGTTTACTGGTATGACTTCTATTCAAAAAACCTCTATAGTACAATACTATCTTACACTGCTATATTTTTTGTGTTATCTATATAGCAGCATACTAATATTTAAATTTCACAAATTTGTGTAGTCAGTGACGATGCAGTCTTGCAGAGAGGTGGCAAGTACCTGGATGATAATCACTGTGAGGTATACAAATGTCAGTTTGAGTGTTACCAGACTCGATATGGCTAACTTTAATTAAACATACATTAGATTAGCAAAGTACATAATTGTTACCTCGAAAACTTCCGTTTCTGGAGACAGAACGTTAGTCAGAAGTTTGAGGTCAATTTCTCCATCCTGAAAATAATTAAAAGAATGAGATATTACGTATTACTATCTAGACACCGATGAAATTATAGGATTTTTCCAGTGACGAAAATTTGGTTTCCAGTGAAGAGATTTTATCCTTCACACGTGAAGATATCACGATTGTCATGGCTACTTCAGTCTCAGCCAATAGGAAAAGAGCATCACAGCATCTTGTCATTGGTGTCTGCATAATAAATAGACAATGTTACATGCCTGCTTGTGAATATGAATTTTGATCTTCTTGTGTTCAACTTGATATCAAGTTGAACACTCGAAGATAAAACTCATATCCACACGCAGCATGTAATATCTTATGTTTGTATCATGTATTTATTTACATCATTTACTCATTTAGAAATTGATCTGTTTGTTTATTTCAGGTTGGGTCATGTTCACTATTTCATTACTCTTACCAGTAAGTTCACATTAAAGAGCGCAGATTGTTTCTGGAAGTAGCTGTCCAGTTCTTTGTAAGTCGCTACCCTGTTTACTTGAACACTGAGAGCAAAAAAAATAAAAACTGATCAAAATGAAAAAGTAGTTGAACACCATTGATAACTAATGGCAGTCACATGCATAAATTAAATGGGGAAGAAGTATTAGGAGCCTCCACATGCCAAACTCAAAAATTCAAAGAAGATGAAACTAAAATAAAAGTGAAAAAAAGGTTTCTCTTCAAGTACTTTGGCTTTCTCCTCATCTCAAGAACCAACATGTTTGATCTGGAAGGTGTCTCTAGTTAGTTGGAAACACTTAGGAGGTCACAGGTTAATTAGTATCAGCCTCTCTCATAATAATAGTTTTTTACTGTTTACATGTATATTATAATCATGCATCATGTGTGTTTATTGTTGAGGTGAAGCTGGTAAGGAGTGGAGAGTATTAAAACAACTAAGGGAGAGTAATCCAAAAATAATCACCTGGGTGGAGCAGCAATCTGTGTCATCATGTCTTCCTCTTGTACATCTTCCAAATCAGGTATCACTGGAATGTCTAGTAAATTCACAAACACGTCAGACAAGAATGCAGTTATCAACTGAAAGAAATTTAAAATCTAACAATAAGACTCTACTGAGTACATTGGTCATGAGAATTCAAACTAATGACACTCTTACAACATAACTTTAAACACTAGTACAATAGTAGCCTGTGAACGGAAGACATTTCTCCTCGCTCATCGTCGCTGAGGAACGTTTTGCGAGGAGGAACGTCTGCGACTCAGCGACAAAAATTCCATACTGATGACGCAAAATCTGTCCAGAATCCGGTCAGAAGCGCTAATTGGTCGACAGAGTAGATTCACTGTTTTAGCTATTGTTTACAAATGACAGACAAAAGACAAAAGGCCACAAAGGTCAAATGTAAACGCAATGAATCTCTAACAAAACAGTCAATATTTGTGGAATATAGTCTACTCTAAAAGTAGCATTTGAGTTTTGCTGGAGCTCATTCACAGATGAACACAACACTTTTCCAAAATCGACCATGTAGGTAGAGAAGCTTGGAGATATGATCCTGGAGAAACGTAAAATTGAACAAATTTGCATTTGATACCCCATGACTACCGGATTTTTTATGTAAACATTGATTTACGCCATCAGTATGGAATTTCTGTCGCCGAGTCACAGACGTTCCTTCTCGCGAAACGTTCCTCGGTGGCGATGAGGGAGGAGAAACGTCTGTCGTTCGCAGGCTAGTACAATAGTTGACATTGAAGAGTAATCTTACCACCATCATCATCATCCTGTGTTACGGTATTGTCCATTTTGAGCCTCTCACTGAACAAAAATGGAAAAAATGCATTTGTAAGACTTAGTATTAATGGTGCAATTTATACGATAATGATGAAAATAATAATTATCTTTATATGTACTAGCTTAATTCAAGAAACATTTCCTAAGTAAAAATGAGCCTTTATAAAAGGAATTCTTACTCTTCTTCTTGAAAGGCTTCAACATCCCTTCTTCTGTCACAGAAAGAAAATTTTAAATATAATTATAAAATAATCAAGCTTGTGCCAGTAGGAGACAAATCTTTGATGAACAAGCTATTAATTGCAGAGCTAAATTAATCCATACCCTTTCTTTTTCTCTTTGGGTGTGTCATCTGCCCAGCCTCCTTGTCTTCTAGAGGGTTTTGGTGGAGGCTACAAAACAAAATTAATACAACCTATTGAAAAATTGGGCTTCTTTCGGAAGGAGTAGGATTATAAAATTTAATATTCAGTTGTGCCCCGTCGACTTTCTAAAAATCCTGGCTCAGTCGCAGGTTGGTGTGGGATTATAGGCATCAGAAATTACAGTATCTCAGTACAGGATTAAAAGGGGAAAGAAATTAATTTCAGAGTTTGCTTTCATGAGACTGTAGAAAAATATTCAAACAGATAGCCCCTTAATTTGCTGTTCAGACAGAAAATACATTATGTAAAAGCAGTTGGAGTTTTACTTGATCGTGTTGAGTTGTAGCTGCTGTGTTATTAGCTTGAAGTGTCATGTCTCCCAGAGATGCATCCAATACATCCTCATCTGCCTCTTGATTGGAGTGAATATTCTGAGCTGCCCTTCTGCCTTGTCGGACTTCCTAATAATAATTGTAATAATAATAATACAAGGTTTTGAGCAATAGAGCATCAATTAAGCTCCTCTAGCCTCCCAGATGATCTTGTTAGCTTGCTAATAATACTGCTAATTAAGCCACTTTTTTCCTTAAATCCACTCATGAATTTAAGGGTCACTTTTATTGGAACATCATGATATTTTGTGCAGTTCTTAATTACACTGTGTAATATTCTTGATAAGAGGTAAAGACATCACACACGAAAGAGAATCTTTTTAGAATCATAAAAAGAATTGAAGGTTATTGAAAGAAACTGAAAGAAGGAGTAAATAGTGACATTAACATGCCAAAGTTACCACATCGACATCAGAAGGAAGAGAAATGAGTGCAAACTGTTCATCAGAGTAGGAATTGATCATCTCCTCTGCAGGCTACCCAGTAGGTAGGCAGACAACAAAAAAAGAGACAAAGGAATAAAATTAAAGCATTAGTAAAAAAAAAAGATACTATAAGACATAAATTTGCTTCAACCTCACAAGCATCAAAGTAAAAGTAAAAGTCATGGACTGAAATATAGAGTTAAGAATTTATCAGTTCTAGTATGAGCCATTACCATGCATATGTATAGGAAAACACCTAAAAACAGACTCAAGGGGCTCAAGAGCAAGTCTATAAATTTTTATGAGCATCAGAAACCTATGATAATTTTGTTGTGTGTCTTTTAAAGAGTACAACCCATGAGTTTTTCTGTAACAAAACATAAAGTTGAGTGAAGTTTTTTTTTAAACATTCAATAATGCAAGTTATGTTACTACACTGTTGGTTCAATCATATCTATATATTTTCTTCATTACAGTTCCATTAGCCTTTTGTGGTTATGCTTAAAATATTTAAAGTTAAATTCACTTTTTTATTATTTAAAGAAAGAAGTCTTTTAATTTATTGTAACAGTTAAATTGTATTATTTTCTCTGCTGCCTCTTCAGTATGAAGACACAGAAAAAATCAGGCCTACAGTTGTATATTTATATTTATATTTAACTCTGTATGTAAATATTTTCATATTTAAGATTCATAATTTCATTAATTTAAGATTTAATCAAGAAATTTAAAATGTTAACATGTACCTTGGCCATATCTATGTCTGGCTTTAATTCATCAGTTTTTGTTTGTTTAGTTGCAAAAGAATTGTTAACAGATGATGAAGGAGCATGCAATTCAAGATGTGCTAAGATATCTGTCCACTCATTCAGCTGTTGGACTCCACTAACTCTCCTGTATGTAAAATAAAATAGTGATGAGAAAGGAAAAAATGAAGGGTGTCACAGTCACAGGCACTGGAGGAGAAAGAGAGCAATAGAGGTTAATTAATAGTACTGCTATTCCAGGTCACTAGGGTGGCTGAGTTACAGACCAATCTAATAATCTACAGTGATCCAAAATATAATAATATAATCCCCCTGATTATCAAGGATTAGGGGACAGATTTATTAGCATGTTCTTAGCTAAGATCTTTAAAGGACAGTTCACTCCATTAGAAACCTGGTGGGGAAAAGAATCATTACTGTTTTATGCATTAGACACAGTAAGAAATGAAATTTATGCATTGAAATATACAGTCTGTATGGTGTAAGATGTATAGTATGTCAAGACTGCACGTTTAGTCTCTTCCAGTCCATGGTCATAACAGTTAGCTTAAAAATGTTTTGACAAATTAAAAACCTTAACCTCTCATGTTGGGAAACTGCTAAAGGGGAAACTTTGTTGGCCATTAATGATTAAAGTGAGAAAACCAAAAGTGAGTTGTTAAATGACTGTGGTCACATTAAGCTTCCAGACAGATAATGCACTTGGACTTAAGTGAAGCAAATATAAGAGTTCTATCTAAAGAACAAAATAATAATATATTAGAGTAAGTACAACTGAGCTGTTTACTTAAAGTCATACTTTAGTTCATTGTCATTTAGTCCAGATAATGAAGTTACTAAGGAGACACACTGCAACAGATATATGCTTAAGAACTACACACCACAAAAGGAACAAATACTGGAATCCATCTGGCGATTCCCACAGACTCTACAAAACAAGCTTTTGATTACTTTTTTGTGAATAAGTAAAAAAATAAATCCTTGTGAGCAATTGTACAGAATACCTTAAAAGAACAGGTGATTGAGGATGATTCAACAAGATGTAAATAATTTGTCAATTATTTGAAGTTTTATATTCACAAAAATCACCACCATTGGTTGAATCCTAAATAAAAATTGACTGATTAGGTTTTAAAACAGCAAAATAAAATTTTATGTTTTTTTTTTCAGCAATTCAATGTTGTAAGCAGGTGTCACACTTGCACAGCTTCAGAAATCATTTGATCACATTTTACTGATCTAATCATTACTACAAGATAAATTTATTGTTTAACCTATCCTTCAAAAATCAAGCCTGAATCTGAACTGGAAATGGTAGGACATTTTTTAAGTTACCGAAAACACGAACCAGGATTAGTGGCTCATGCATCCTTGTACAGTTTATATATTTAGAGCTGGTGTTAGATTTCACACTATCATTACATCAAGGGCCATGTTGTACAGTCGTAAGTTTTTACAAATGTCCAGTAAAATTACTCGAGGCTAGTAAATAACTCTATATGCAGCATGAGTGTAAAGTACTGTTTGTAGCCATATATAAACTTCTGGTTAAGTCCATCTGTGAAACAGTTACCTATCTCACCTATCTGTGTACCAGTATTTGAGTATGTCCTATGATTGGCCTAATGAAAAGTCCATTGTCAATTTGCCAATCAGGGTGAAGGGATATTTGAAACACATTTCTGGTAATTTGTTGAACACACTGGGGGACAAGAACAAGGATATCGGTACTGCTTTGCAGACATTACTATCCAGGGTTAGAATACATCTGTGATGCACATTATAATGGTTTAGGATGTTACTAAAATGGGGAATGGAGAATGGGGAATGGGGAACAAGTGCAGGGAATGGGAAAATAGAAAATGGAAACAAAACCTAACTTGAACCCTAGCCCTCTCAGTAACTTAATTTCCAATTCTCTGTTTTGTTCCCATTTTTCATTTTCCCATTCTGTGCTCACTCCCCACTCCCAGTTATCATTTTAAGTGACATCAACCATTCTTTTATGCTTGGTGGGAAATTCTCAGCAGGTGAGATACGGGTAGAGCTAGTCATAACACAGGATTCGCTTTACAGTATCTTACCTACTAGTCACCTGTTCCTCGAAATCACCATTGGGTGTCTATTCTACATACCCCTTAAGCTCGTTTTGCTGAAGGTTTGTGAATTTGGTGATTTTGTTGGGTTAATTCACTTCTTTTGATAGTGGCCAGTAATTCTAACCCCCACCCCCCCTTGAATTTCTTTCCCATTTTTGTTTTACCGATGAACAAAAAAATTGAGAATAAACTTATTGAACAAGCAGGTGTTCACTACGTTGCCAAGGGAAAGGACGTGAAGAAATATGCCGATTCAGAAGTTTATAACTAAGCCATGTTTCATCTAAGGGTACTTACTCTCTTAGAAAGAAAGTCATCCATGAATGTTAATGCGTCCAAAAAGCCCAAAACAGCCCTAGTGTTATCAGAAATACGATTTTTGTTGGAGAAGGTCAACCAAATAAAAACATTCGTCTAACGCGTCTCTCCCGACTCTGTGTAACAAATCATGAAACGTAGCGTTCATCGTCTAACGAAACCGAGAGGACCTGGTTCTAAGAAAACAGAAACATGGCGGCGTGGTGCCGATTAACCTTGTTGTTTTTATTTTTTTATGAGGTTTTAGCAATTAAAGTCAACGTACGCGGAGCAAACCATATTTGCGCTTCCGGAGCACAGGTTTTTCATGTCAATTTTGGCAATGGTCCGATACATCAATGCGATGTTATGAACACCACTCCACCTTCAAACAATGGCAAGCCAAGTTGCGCGGAAAAAGCAAAAGAGCAGTTGAAATCTTCCCAAGGTTTGTATGATAGTGGTAAATGGGGTGTTTCATATCATGTTAATAATCTTGTGAACTATAAGCTACCTTTTTTAAATATGTTATCTTGCAGCTTCTGTCCATTCATGTTTTCAGAATTTCTTCTAGATAACTTGCTGCTCGCGCGCATGACATTCGCTCCCATCTTTTGTTGTACACGTGTTTGTGTCAAACTTCTGGTTACTGCAAGTTCCGAGGAGCTCTTTTTGTACACCTTTTTGAGGTTCTAATCATCTCCTCCAGGAGATTAATGTAGTCTTTGTCAACGCTCATGACGTTTTAATACATCGTATTGAATTGAATGATGCAATATTGTCAATCAGAGAATAATTAATGCAGTTCAATCAAGACAATTAAAGGGGTAGTCTCCTGATCTCAGCTGCACATGCTCGAAAAATCGCTGTCAAAATCGCTCTTTCCACTCTCGTTTAAATTGTATTTAGTGATAAAGGGGTCGGTAGGCAACACATGACTTTCACTTTCCGCCAAAATGCTGCTTGTTCCAGTAAGTTTTCCTTCTCTAGTGGGTAGATTATTCTCTGGAGGGTTCTAAATATTGACTGAGCAAACAAATTAAATATGTGAATTTTTGCCATTTGTTTCACACTGAGAGATCATGACATGCATACTATTTTTCTCCTTTGGTTTTTGTTTATGGTCGGCAAGATTTGCCCTCTGATGCAAGGGCATTTTCTTTAACCTCTTTTGGAATGTAAATCTCTTAATTGCAGCTAAATTAGGATTTTCCATTCTTTAATTTTCTCCAAATTGCCTTCTAGATCTGAACAACTACTCCATTTTCCTTTGTCCATGGAAGTGATGGTTTCCTGCTTTGTCACGCTGTGCCTAACTCCTTAGCGTTCTATGCACGATGTTAGATTTCCCAGGCTAATATCCTTATTTTTCTGCCAATGTTAGGCTGAAAATATTCAAAATATACAAAAAGTATAATATACAAATGTGCCGCGAAATCTCTGTCGTTCTAACCTTTATATCCTGCCTCCAATTTCACACCAAGCCACGACTGGAATATCTTATCTTCTAAACAAATCCATTTGTGTCTCTTAAACCAATCTTTCTTATACTACATCCTTTTGCGACCCGAATTCTATCTTTTACTGCCATGGCCACCACTTGTGGCCACCACTTGTGGCCACCATCTTGTTTTTGCCAGGTAAATCAGAATTTTTCAATTGTTGCGCTTTGGCTCGCACATGCCCAGTTAACAAGAATTACCCTTTAAATTAACAACCTGTTTCAAACAAAAAATGTGATGTAATTTAGTAAAATACATGTATGGTTGATGTCTGGCATAAAAACGACAGAACTTCTGTCATAAATGATTCAAAGCTCATTCTACGTTGTCAGTGGGACTTTGTAACACTGATTAGCTGTGTGCTAATGTAGTACTTTACTTACTTGCTTTCATTCATTTATTCATTTTATTTTGCCTTTAACAAGAAATTCAACAACAGTATACAGAAATATATTAAAGATAATATACAATATTCCAACTAAATTATTACAAGATCAAATGTGGTAAAGGCAAGGAAGCCTATATAGAAGCCGGGGGCTTATAAACTATAGACTTCCTGGAACCATAGGGTAAACCATACAAGTTAAGGGTACTGAATGAAAATTTCGATTAATTTAAAAAAAAAAGAAAAAGAAGAGGAAGAAAGAAAAAAGAGAAAAAAGAAAAAGAAAAGGTGTGTAGCTCAACAAAGATTCAATTTCACTAAGAAAGAAGGAATTTTTTAAGTCTTTTGCCAAACAAACTGATACTTTCACTGTTTTGAATTTCCCGACTTAGCAAGTTGAAAAACATAGGACCTTGAAACTTAATTTCTTTTTAACCAAGTATTCATATAGGTCACCCTAAGTATAGGAAGCCTGAGATACATAAACTGGTCATTATGTAAATCTCATTATTTTTTTTTTGTTCTTGTTGTGGTGGAGGCAATCTTTATGTTGTTTCCCACCCATATAAAGAAACCACAGAAAGGTAAAAAACAGGGGTAATTTTCCAGACAATTATTGCTCTCTAAAATTCCAATAATAGAGCAATTTTATTTTGACCTTGAAAAATATTTTTTGTAAGGATTTCTTGTTATTTGTTTTATCAGCTAAAATAGGGAAGTGGGATGGCAAAATATCAAATTACGGATTCATCATTTTGGCCATCAAATCTGCCTAATCAGCAGTAAAGTTTTTGCAACTCCCAAGTTATGCAAGGTTCTTAACAATTCCAGTGCCTATTTATACTCCACATGCTCTGATTTATTAATTATGCAAGGCATTTTTAGTTCTTGATTCAGCTTTTTTTGTTCTCATTGTTGTTGTTCTCTCTGTCACAGGCTGTGCCAGCAAGCAAATGTCTCATGCAGATACTTGTACAAAGCTTAGTTGTAATAAAGAAGAGATGATACCCAATACTCATTGTTTCAAGCCTTTGATGAGTGATAAAAAGCACTTTATTATTCACACACCTGAACATGATAAGGTAATATTGCTTCAGGGCATTTTTTAAATATGTAATCATTGTGTGATTAGAGATATTACCTTATTAGAGGAGGTTGTGAATGTATCATTTCATTTGAAAATGGGCATGGGTATTTTTGCCAGTAAAAGGTTCCTGCTTTCTCAATTGCGGTAAAAGGTAAGAAATATTGAGCGCTTACCATTTGTAACAAAATTTTGGTACTGACAAATGGTACTGGACTTGAAAATGTTTCCAAAAAGAGGAATGGGTTAGAGTTGTACCATTTGCAAAACCACAGATAACTAGTGGGCCTGGGTTAAAACAAATTACCTTCCGCCTGAAGAGGAAGCCTGGCACTGGTTAACCAGAGAGATGGTACAAAATATTTTGGTTGTTTCAGTAAAAATGGCAAAAAGGTATTGCTCTTTTTCGGAAAGTTTCCACTGGGATGAACCATTCCATTTCAATTTTCTCAGAATCACCGGGTTTTCCATACAAATGGTAAGTGCACTCATTAACTATTTTGTCTTTATTTTCACTCTTTACCAGTTGTTTTCAATTCTGTCTCAAAGTATTGTCCACCTGGCCTAGCAGTACATCCAATCTTATGCTTACTTCAAAATCCCAGAGCCATACACAGGGCTGTCACTAATACTTCTAGTTGCCAGGTAAATACAACATGTTGGTGGGAAATCAGACCGCAATGGGTCTCTTTTGGTTCTGTTTTTCTTCTATTCAATAATGAGAATAGCCAGGAGTCACATTCATTGTAGCTGAGGAAAATCCCTGCCACCCAGCCCTTAAAAGACAGCCCTGCATACATTATATACACTGTAATACTTCAACTTTTTAATTTTTTTTTGATATGTGACTTAAATGAGAGGGAACATACTTCATTTAACTTCATTTCCATCTATAAATTTTTTACTTTTCAGAGTCTCCATCTAGTCATATCACACAATACAGAACAGAAAGTTATTTTGACAGGAAACAGTCACATTGATGAGAGAGTTGGTGAGGAAGCCATAGGCCCCTGTTATTGATTACTTAAAACATGCAGAGTCAGAATAAGAAGTTAAAGTCAGTGCTCATTTATGGTTTGAAGGTTGAACTAGTCAGCCAGGTTTTCATTTCGCTACTACTCAGATTCCTCCAAGTGTTTTGCCTCCCAATACAGCAGATTAAACCAATGTAAGTTAACAGACATTTTATTTTCATCTTTGAGCTGGACTTCTTTGCTGTAAACAAGGCTCACAATTTCACTTACATCTTTTTACTCACTGACCCATTAGGTTTTGCAACACTTCAAATGAACCGTGGGAATTTGGATAATGCAATTGAGCAATTCACTAGTATAATAAAGGTAATTCTATAATTCTAATTAAGAATTACTGTTTATTGTTCTAACAATAATAATAATAATAATGATATATTATTATTATTATTATAATTAGCTTGGAGTGAAAATAAGATCATTTATAATTCATTGATTAATCTATTTCATTTCACACTGTATTGCCTTGTGCCTTTACGGTGTAATATTGCACACTCTCTGTCTCTGTTAGGAACTATTATCTTCTTTAGTGATTTGGTTCTTCTATATTCCCCAACAAAATATTTTATCCTTCTGGCTCATTACATAACATAATCAGTGACTGTTATTGGAAGTTTTACAACTCGATTGTAAAACGCAGTTAATGGAGCGTGACGCCCTCAATCAGCAACATGTAACGCAATGTTATGTCAGCCCTTATCACATCTGGTAGGGTTTTACTTGTATGTAAAATTACTGCCAGGGTTGTACGTAAATTCACTTCCACAGTTGGGAAATTATGGATACAATAGTGACCCTTGTTTCTGTTGCAGTTGGGGCTAGTTTCTAATGTATCGCTCTTTTTGAATGCCTAGTAAAAATAATTTTCCTCATGCATATCTCCTGGAGCACTTTAGGTGCAAATTCTATTCAATGGTATGTAGTGTTTATCATTGGCTTACCCTCAGTTAGCAGTCTGACTATAAAAGGCCTAGGAAAAATCCTGTGTCTCATTCTGAGCTGTATTGCTAAGTTGATAGTTCAACTCTCCTAAAGGTTTGTAATTCCCACCCTTCCCTCCCTTTGAAGGTTTTGTTTTTGTTCTCAATAAACATGGGTTCACTGCTTTCTTTGGCCTTTGGTTTAAGTCTCACGGCAACTTCCCCAAGCTTTGATTTTAACGCAAACTTTTATATGTGATTGTATTCCAGCACGTGCTGACAGAGTCAGCTCGTAGTGCTGATGATATAAAGTTCCTAGAAAAGAGTAATTGCCTACACCGTTCCATTAAGTTGCATGATGCTGGCCAGAGGTTTCAGCTCGTAGTGCCCTCAACTGTTAGGCCGTATTAAGTTTGTTCCATTTTGGACCAAGCTGAACTTGTCCGATCCAAGGTCCTGTAAAATAGTGCCGGGGAGATAAGTAAAGCTTTATGGTCACGCTATGGAAGTCCTCCACCACGCCGATCGCAGAGCAGTGTAGCCCCCTTTATGGCATATGTTTTGTTGCTATGTCTTTATTAAACTTTAATCTAAAGCCTAGCTAAAGGAAGACTGCGACATTAAATTTTATTTGTTTACTTTGTAATTTTTTACATGTAGGAACACCCCTGGGTGACAGCAGCATATTTTGGTCGAGGCACAGCTTATGTTCAGAAAGGCTTACAGGTATTTCCAAGGCTTTACTCTGTTCATGGTGTGAATACAATTTCTGTTGTTGTTTTTTTTGTATTAAAAACCAGTATTTCATCATTTTCAGAACAAGGAGAATGCTGATGCAGCAATAGAAGATTTTTCATCAATTATCAGATTGAGTCCTGATAATCCTGATGGATGGATAAAACGTGCTGAGGTAATGTATAATCAATATCAGATCATCAGGTCTTTATCATGTCAAAGTGTCTATTAAGGTAGTAGAAAAAAAGTAATTAATTTTAAAGAATGATACACTCGGTACATGTAGGTGGGAAAAAGCATATCAGTCCTTAACTTACTGATCATCGATAAGGCCTTTTAAATACATAACCTGTGGCAAAGACAACTACCGATTCTTTTGCAATTTGTTCATTTTAATGTGTTAATAGGTGTTATCACCCCTGGGAAACATCAAAGAGGCATTAGCAGACATCAAAATTGCTCTTGATCTGAAACCCAGTGCTCATTTGTATGTCATGAGTGGTACTCTTCACTTTATGCAAGAGGTATGGACAGACAAATGAAACTATACCTGATTTACATAATAAAGGATTTAATAATACGGTAATTAATCAATGAGAATAATTACCTGCTTGATTGATGGTGCATGGCCTTCGAGTTCACGAGTAGGTTGCGCTATTTTTTAGCTCTAGTTCGGTATAAACCTCTGTTAAATTTCTATGACTGAAACCTAAAGCAAAGCGGAAGAAAACGATGGATAAACTTAGTTCCAATTTTTTGCACTAAATTATGGAATGAGATACCAGGTAGAATGAGAAATATGTAAAAAAAAAGTGTTGAAATGAAAATTAATCAGTGTTGCTCTTTGAAATATTAAAAGACAAAGATGATTACCCTGATGCGACCATGATAACACGAGAAATAAAATCGCTAAATCCTAAACCTGGGCTTCTCTCACAGATTGTATTAAACAGATTTGTCTTTCTTGCTTTTGAATTTATTACACATATTTCTTCTCGACTTTTTCTTTGCTTTTTACTTATTATCTGTAATGTCTGATTTGTAATAGAATTAATTTGGCATGCCTCGACTAGCGTTTTTTTTTTTTTTGCTGACTGCGTGCCAAGAAATTGTACTTGCAATATTATGATAATAAATATCTTGTCTTGTCTTGTCTTTCTTGATGTTTTTCATTGATTTATTGACTGGCTGACCTACTCAATGAGTGGGTGAGCAAGTAAGGCAGTGAGTGGGGGAATTACTTTTAACAATGTGAGATTTACCATGTCTGAAGGAATTCCAAAATCCTAGCTTAAAACTAAAAACTAATTAACTTCAACTGCTTGCATTTCGTCACGTAATCTTCTGTTCTAGTGAATTTAACTGTTGATGGCCTAAAAAGAAACCTAAACTTTTTATCGTCTTATTAAGGATTATGAGGCTGCCACTGAAAGTTTCCTTAAGTGCCTGGAGACTGACAAGAATGAACCAACAGCAATGTTATATTATGGACTGTCTCTGTACCACAGGGGAAAAGTGAAGGTAATCAGTTTTACAGTACATGCAGCAGCTTGTTGTAAAAAATTCTTTTCAGGAGAGTAGCTCAGTTTATCAACAACAACAACAATCTTTATTTTTCCTTCATTCTAGTTAATTAATAAGTGCCCACGGCCTGCAGATTAAGTTAGGGTTAGGGTTGATACTGGCACTTTTTGTTTGATGCAAAATAACTGTGGCCCCAAACTATAAGGGTCGGTTATGTAAACAAATTCTAACTTAGACCGCGGTGTAAGAAATCTTTGGAACTTCAGATCTCTCCCTTAGTGGGTCAATTTAAGAAGATAAATGTTTTTCTTGTCTACTCTATATGCTTTAATGAAACTGTCAACAACAAATGGTGTTTAGATAAAAGCGTTGGGCAAACTGAAAATGACTTAGAATGCCGTTTTGTTAAACAATGGCTAAACTCTGTTTAAATAATGTACTTATCAATGTAAAGCTGGTGGTGGGGGGGGGGGGGGGGGGGCATGGGGTCGGGATTTGATTGTCTTTGTTGGCCCTGGGGTAGGGCATTTGACTGATCTTGTTCTCCCAGGGGAGGGGATATTTGAATCTTTCTTCGCCCGACGTGGAGATATTTGACTGCCGACTTGGGTGAAAAAGACTGAGACCGAGCATCTGTTCCCACTTCCACGCTTCACTCATGCGCCGTACGGTTTGAAAAGATCAGGAAGTCATGGAGGCCGAATGAGAACAAGCAAAGGCTGAGTGGATTTCACTGTTTTGTCTTCAAATTTCGTTTCTTTTAGCGTGTTTTTGATCTATTGAACCTCTTAAAATACTGTGGTATCAAAGTAAACGAAAGTAAAGAGAAACCAAGTCGATTTTTGCGAGTACAATTGATTAGTGTATGGCTCATTCGCTACAATCAGTGTAAACTTATGAAACTGACTTTTTTTGTACCCTTTACTAAGAACAGTATATTTAAACTTACAAAATGTGGACTTTCTCCTAAAGGTTTATGTATTCTATGCAGTGTAACACGGATATGGTTAAAACGTATAATTGCAGCTGTAACAGGAACATGTATCTTTGGTGATGCAACAACGTTTATAAAAGATTGCAGAGTTTTATTTGGAGATATGTTTATTGTGCCTTTCTTGGGTTCTGCCTTGGGATTGACAGCAATGTGCTGCCCGGGGTGGGGAAATTTGGTTGCATTTGACTGGAATGATTTGCCCATGGGCAGGGAATTTGATCACAAATTTTTGAAAAAAGTCAAGTCGCCACCCTACACTTTGCCCCCCCGCCGGCGTTACATTGATAGGTGCATAACTGGCCCTGAATGTCTCTTCCACATCTAGTATGGTTATTCTTACTTACCTGCTTGCTTCTTTTTTTCACTGCTCGGGTTGATTTGTCAGGAGTCCATTGAGATTTTTAAAAAAGTTCTTGAGACGAACGTTAACAAGGCTGAGTGCCATCGCAGCTTGGGCCACGCCTACAGGTGAGTGATACACAAGATGCCGACACATGCTAACAATGTAAGGTTGATGTATTGGAAGCTATAAACAACATTTAAGTTAGGATGGTTCAATTCTAGAGTCTGTTACTGTTATTGTTTCTTTCCTAAGAGAAGAAACTCTGATGCAGTCATTGCCCCTCCTCTCCACATACCTAGTGGAGGGCAACAAGGAAGAGGGTCAGGTTTTGATCTTTAGAGAAAACATTACCAACCAACAGTATGTGGGTATGTCCTTGAAAGACATTCTATGCTTTGGTAGTGTCTATGCAAATAGAAGAGTGGAGCATTTTTTTGTACACTGCTGTGTAAGTGTGTAAAAATTGAGGTGTTTGTGGTGTGTGTAAAGCCATGATATTTATGCTACAAGTGAATTTATTAATTGTCTCATTAATTGTGCAGGGAGTTGGGAAGTCCAGACCTTGCCCATACACATTTCACAGAAGCCATCACACTAGAGCCAACAGCCTCCCAGGTTTGTAACAACATTTTTCATAAATTTGCTGCTTAGGGTAGAATTCAATTTTTGAAGCAAGGAACAGCTTACAAAAAAGAAGGACTGGATCCTAATAAAGGATCTAATCAGCAATAATTTTCTCATTTAAATTTTCACGTTGTTATAGTATCATATTGCACGCTATTCTTTATTTCAAATTGTAACAGCTTAGCTTAACCTCTTCATTATATGTAAGACCCTGAAGAAGGAAGGCCATGCCTTCCGAAATGTTGGTAAAAATATTTATATTTCCGACTGTAAAATCAGCCTTGCTTCTTTTGTTTTAGGGTAGAATGCCTTTCAAATAATTAAACAGCTCTATAATGACTGTAAGTAATGTAGTTGGGGAAGGGTAGTGGCTAAGTTGTTATAACTAAAGTAAGTTGCTTTAAAAAGTTGCCTGATATTATTTAACATTACTTCTTCTTTTCTTCTGTGATAGAATTTTCAATCCAGAGGGATAATCAATTATATGAATGGGAAACCTCAAGAAGCCATCAAAGATTTTGAGGTACTAGCTGCAAAATAAAGTTGAAAATTCACAAATAGTGTGGGTGAAGTCAAATCACTCAATAGCAATGATGGAAGACATTTTTGTCTGCAGCCAAACCTGCATGAATACAAAGTTTCATTTTTTTTTTCTTTGGTTTTCTTTTCAACAGGAATGTCTTAAATACAATCCAAGTAGCATTTCTTGTACTTATTGGAAAGGAGTTAGTCATGCTTCAAAAGGAAACTTTTATGAGGCTGTGAAATCAAGCACAAAGGTTTGATTGGCAATCAACTCACTATTTTAATACCGCAGGCCCCATGGTAGACATCAGTTAATCAATTATTTCCTGGACTTAAAAGTGTGGCATTCTAAACATCATTGTTATTTTCAACTTGATAGTTAAAGCTTGTCCTTTTCACTCATGAGCAAAAACCTGTAGACAATTTATTCATTTTTTTGTGACAAGTGTATAAACTTAGATTTTTATTTTAATATTACCTAATTAAATGTTCTTTGTTCTCTCTGGAAATTCTTTCAAAGCATGCAAATACAAAGTAAAGGTTAAAGATGAACTGGTAATGTAATGAATCAGCATTGCACCTTGAATTCACAGGTCTTGCTGACAGATATATCTCCTGTGCAAGATGTGGATGTTATCAAAAGCCATTACCTCAAAGGTGACAACGTTTTCTCTAAACCGTTTAGTGTAATTTTCTGTAATAATTGAATAGAAGGTCTTTGAGGACAACTTAATAACCAGAAGCTAGCAAACACTACCCTCTACAGAAGCCAGCCCTGGTGGATAGCATACTAGCTTGCTAACAGCCTTGGAACAAGTTAGACTAGCCTATCTTGTGATAACCTGGTTTATGTACTACAAAGTGACTAAGGACATCAGTACTTTTTTCTGGATAGCATGCTTCTGATCAAAAGATGATCCTCCATGTCATAGGTTCACCACTGTGTATTCAGTTTCTCTAAAAACACTTGACTATAATTTGTATGACTGATTTACTTTTATATGATTTAAGTAAGAGCTGAAGTGTTAATTATTTCTCAGAGTATTCACGGTATCTTCACTCCCACCTGGACACACCTCTCTCTGAGTATTCCCCGGATGTTGATCTTGATGGTCGACTGAGAGATCTCTGGGTGAAGGGCCTTCCTTTCAATGCAAGGGTACGTGACTAGCAAACGTTCTTTAAACTTTGAAATTAACTGCTTTCAAGGGCTAGGACTTTGTAAATTTTTTCTACTCATAATTCATTTTAACGGTTTAAACATTTTCTTTTAGAATTACGATGAGCAACCTGGTATCCAGCCTCATATACGGTTAGTAAAGATAGTAGGCAGTCAACTTTAATTTGCTTTAAGCAAAGTGGTTCGTCCGAAAGTAGTATTACCCTAAAACAATCTGTCTGTGCTGTCAAGGATTTAATCCGTTGTGAAAGGAAGATTTAGAAAAAACAACACGACTTCGAGTGAGAACGGGGAAGGGATAACTTGCCACTCTGCCATCGTTGTCTTTGCTAAATGACCCTAAATCCGTTGCCTTATGGAACCAAACTGAAGGCTGTGACGTGAAAAATAAAACTGATAAATGTACAGGAAAACAAGGTTAAGTCTTTACTTACAGTATTCCAGCCCTTGGTGATTCATAACATTTTTTTTGTAACAGAGAAGTTGAAGATGTTATTTTCGCCGATTTTAGTCCAGAGGCTCAGGTATGCCGAATAGTGCATTTTAAATCGCCTGTTTTTGGCGTGGTGTTTGTGGTAATATTCATGTGATTAACCCTGTTTTTTTCTGATACCAAACGCCTCCTATTGTCTTCCATCTCTAGTTGTTATTATGCAAATCCTCCATTTTGGGTCCTTTGATTCAGTATCATTCGGCTGGTTTCCTCCCCAACATAAGGCATCATCGTGCCATGGGCCTTGCCATCCTTGACGTTGCACAAGTTGCTAGTAAGAACTGGAAAGCTGGCAGGTCTTCTAAGAATAATCAAAAGAAAGCTAGCTGGAGAAACATGTTTGATGTGGCTGTCAAGTGGAGAAGGTAAGAATAGATCGACTGTACATACCTAAAAACTTTCCCAGATCAGAATCCCTTTCTTACGGGATTCTTTCTTTCAATTATTACCCTTATCTTTCAAGAACCTTTTTCTGATATTGCCGCCGTCTGATTTATGTGTAGATTGTCTGATCCAGAGCAGCCAGTATTTTGGTTGGATATGATGCCAGATAAAAGCGTCAAAACCGGCTTTAATTTCCGGATGAATCTTTTAAGGTTTGTAAAGAGACAATGTACATTCTACCCCCACCCAGTTACGTCCCTCCCCTCCCCGCCAACAAGGCTTGCTCATAACTTCTACAGTGTATAACAACATTACCACAGGAATTTTGACGACACACTTTTCACGGACTTGGAGACCTCGTTGACTTTACCATCTAATCAATGTAACAGAAGAGCAATTATCTTTTGTATCTACTTTGTATTTGTGCGAGTGACAAAATGCGAAAACTACTAACTTTACTCCAGAGTTCTTTGTACTGACTGACTTTCTGTGACGCAGCGAGACCGTGACTGCGGGTAGCGTCTCGCAATCACGGATCTTAAATTCATATGATTGCAGGGGCCAGTTAAAAAGCGTTCGGTACTCGGACTACTTTGACAAGATTTTCCAGTTTACGAAAACAATGTTACAGCATTTATACAGGTGAGCTAACTATGATTCTAACCTTGACTGTTTCTAAGGGTATAAATCTATCGCTCCGCGCTAAGCTTGCAGTTTATTTCTGTCATGGTATTCCTGTGGTTCTAAGCCACGTGACCTAAAAAAACGTGCGCTTTTAAGTAGCTTTGAGACGGCCATTAAAGATTGAATTTGTTTTTCTTAAGTGTTTGAAAATGCTATCGTTACAATTTCCGTAACAAAAATAAAGAGTTCAATAGGGCGGGAAATTTGATTGAAGTTAAGACAACAAAACAGACCGTCCTCATGAAGACCAATCCTCCAGCTACCGTTCTCCGTGGATGATCTACCCACTAAGCTGTGGGAGCATGCGCTGAAAGGTACTGACCTACAAGTTGATTGCTTTCAGAGTGGATGAACTCAGTTCCAAGGAATTTAGAAATAATATAGAGAAGGCAAAAACATGTAGGCAGCTTATGGAAGTTTTGAAGGTAGGCCTGAATTAGGACAAGTATAATCAAGCACTTCCTCAAAATAGATTATGGGGGTTAGTTTCTGTAGAAACTGTGGTGTTATGTCGGTTGGCGAGAGTGAACTTAAAAATTCGGTTTTATCAAATCAGTTGATATGCTATCGTAGAAAGATTGAGAAGCTGACCTTTGGAGGGTTAGCCTGCCTTCGTCAGAGTGAATAGAGGATACAAAGAAAACTGATGAATTCGCCATTCTTTAAATATTGCTTGTACCTTTTAGTATAAAAGCACTTAATTCAACAGTTAAATTTTTATTGAGTCATAAGAATAACTGGACGATTCATGTCTCAGTCACTCATCAGTCTCCTGTTGCTGTACTAAAACCCCGCATCACCCAGGTCATCAGTCTAGGATGCTGTACAACTCATCAAACATAGATCGGTCTTTGATTGAGCTCTTTGTTCCCCTAATTCAATATTGATGCCCCAAGCGATTGAAAAAGGCACAAGGAACAATTGCACGGTTCATCCTGAGGTTGTTTTAACCTCACTTGTGACCGTACTGTATCATTCCTTAACATTTGATAGCGCAGAGAGTGGGACTAGAGGCCTTCTTACATCCTGCTAAGAAGACATTTTCTCAATTTCTGTTTCTCGTCTACATTAGCAACACGATTTACGTAACCCGCAGCCTGGTATGGTTTTATCCACTTATGTATCAAGTACAAAAGGCAGTGGAACGAAGAGTTTAGAAGGATTAAATTTAAGTCTTTCTGAAAGGTCAGTTTATTGCTTATGTCTTTACATGCTATTCACACTAAAGGCAGTCGTACCCTTCAATCATTAACACGAAGTGCGAAGGTGAGACCATAGTAATGATGTGAGCTTTTATTATTTTCAATTTTATCTGGATTTTAATGAGTTTACAATTTTGCTCATTCTTTGGTGATGATGTCGACCAATCCCAACAGTCATCTCTTGTTCTTCTACCTCACGCCCATCGCTTATCTTGCACCCCCCCCCCCCCACCCACATCATCTAATGCGCTTACCAGGGTGTGCCAGCATTACTGCGTCCATGATAACTTTTAACAAGCTTTAACAGCAAGATTGAGACCAGAGTACTTGACTTCTGTTATCTTAGCGGTTCCAATCTTTTATTCACAATGGACACCCCAACGACACCATCAAGGACAGCTGATTATCATTCAGAGCTGGATTTTATTTGGGGACAGCTTTATGATGAGATGAGAAAACCAGGCAACAAGGTAAAACGTTTGCGCCTCTTTTGTTCTCGAGACGTGTTTGAATTGTATGTGAAATTGTTGAACTGGCCCATGAGAAAAGGGAAGAACTCTCGGCTCCGAATTTACAGTCCCACGCGGACCGCAGTTAGAACAATATCAGACATCAGGTACCCACTGGGAACAAACAAACTGCACGACAGTCACATTTATGTTCACTTGTTTTTTACAATCAGTTCCTTCTCTCTTGTTCGGCAAAATATCATAATTTACCACTCTAAATAATGACTAAACAATTTTTCGATTGTTTACCATGCTCTCTGTTGTTATAATTGATCATATGTTTCGCCCACAGGATGTTGATATGGTTGGCAACTACATTCTGTATATGGTGTACTACGTTTTTAATCTAATGCCTCTGTCACGAGGATCAAGGTAATTTCTCCTTTCTTGCCAGATCACCACATTTTGTTGGTTTAATAGCCAACTTTTGTTTGAACGGCGCGCTATATGGTTCTCTCTAACAACCCAATATTACGTCTCCTCTTTAACGCAGACCTCGGTGTAACAAGCGATTTTCTTTAATCTAGTTATATTTAGTTGATGAAACAAGAACCCGATGTAACACACTCGGCGTTACCAGTCCCTTTGCACTTCCTTATATCGTCGTGGGCCCCGACTGAGTCAGTAACATGTGAAGCTTATGAATTCTATATTTTCCTTTCTGTACAAGTGCTGTGGCGTACACAGTAGCTTTAGGTCTTTTCCTTGCTGTTGGCTGGGAAACAACTGGAAAAATTCCACAAGGAAAGGTACGTGCTCCTAAAAATTGTTTTTGTTTTCCGTCAAGCGTCTCAATTTGAGGGCCTCATTGGGACTACACGAGAGCGAAAGTTGTCAGATTTCCGAGGGCTCAGACGAAAAAAAGTCTTCAACGCAAAAGCAATAATAGTATTAAGTAACCTGGAATGTTAAGGTCACATTATCACCAATCAGCCAGCTGTATCAAAAATTACAATGGTGCTTCTCTGTTTGTGCAGCGCTATCAGGTACAGGGACGAGTGAGAGTTGGGTCAACTAACATGGGGACCCAGGCCGCGGGCGTTCAGTGTAAAGTAGATTCTAGCTTACGATAGTTTGACATATTTATTTCATCTTGTTGTTTTTCTTACTGTTTAGGAAGTGGATTTAGAAGCCATGATCGGGGGATCCGTAGAAAATTTTGCCAAGCACGTCAAAGAATGGCTAGCGCTTAAAAAGTATGGCCCCAGTTAATGGAAAATTATAAGCCTCAAGTCGAGGCAAAGTCATATTATTTCCAGTGAAGTTTACTCTGTAATGATAGGATATCATGTTCTTCTCCATTCTCCGAAAATCTTCCTTGGGAGTATGTAGTGACATGAAGTCAACTCTCTCTTAACCGACACCTCTTTAAGACGTACATTTCGCTGGAATCTGATACCTAGAGTTGGTCCCTCCCTTAGTTTACTCCTTTCAGTTGACTGTCTGTAAGACGGACACGTAGTACTGGTCGTATGAATGTAGTTTTAAAGTTCAATCTTGTCAAACTCCAAAACTTCCACAACCCGAGCATAGGCTTCTTATAAGTTCGAGTGATCGTTGTGTTAATTCTTTTCTTTTTTCTTTTCTCTTTCTGCAGGTTGTCCAAGCCAGTAACTTCTTTTCCCTTTGTCAGTGGAGTCTTCCCCACTCTCCGCGCTGCTCTGGAAGCTCTAAATGTTCGCTTTACTGAAGATGATTGTAAAAATCTCCCATCCTTTTAATTTTTTTAATAAAATGCACAGAATAACAAAAACGCGAAAATTAATGTCACCGATTTAGGAGACGTCGAAACAAATCTGATTTTTGTAATAAATGGTTTTGTTTATATCTTGGCTCTACGAGCATTTGTTCTGGGTATCCTAAATTTTAAATAACAGACACTCCCTTCATAGTGTTTCGCCAAACATTTTCAGTTTTTATCTGCCGTGTTTTGACTTTTTTCAGTTTACTTCACCACAACGTACCGTCATGTATGATCTGCCTTTTTGATGTACAAAGCTGTTTGTAGAAATAAAAAAGGGAGGGGACGTTGCGCAGATTCAGATCAGCGGCAGGTGCAGTCTGGCGCGTTGAGGCCTGGTGACTAGTATTGCGGTGTGCAACAAGCTCAGACTGGCAGGTAAACCAAGTAAATTGCTCTAACAAACTCCTTATCCCTAAACTAGACTTTAAGAAAACTTAACATGTTAACCACCAACAACCACAGTTTCTTTCACTTTCAGCAAACTTTACTTGATTTCTAAATCTTTGCAAGAGTTCATGAATGGCAAGCATAGTACTTAATATTACAAGTCAATAAGGAACGTGTGAAAATATATTTCCCAAATTTTTCTCAGCCCGATTAATAATATTGCATTCATTGGTCTTATTCAGAAAATTTGGGAACCATGAACAAGCATTGATAATTTGTCGAGGCAAACTACTATCAAATCTAATCCTGTCACTACCCTAAGTACTACATTCTTGGCAGGAATAATATAGTTACATCAAGTAAACTGAATTATACTGATGCAGCCCTGTTCATTGGAACTGTATAAAGAAGCCTACAGACAAGATTACTCATATCCAAAATCATTTAACAATTATTCCTAAATCCCGAATGGGTTATTGACTCATAAGTCATGAATAGGCCATAAGGGCGAGGGGAATAATATTGTTTTAGTAAAATTCAACTAGTTGGTCAAAAATATCAAGACAAAACAACTTTAGCTAGCAAAATGCGATTCAGCCATCATTGTTTGGTTTTCAAAGCCGGTGTTTTACACTACTAGTGGGCTATAACATATAGCTTAGTAGTAGCTCAACCAATCAGAATGCAGCACTGATAATAGACCAGTCGTTGGATTTTTCTATACAATTATTAGTCACCTGAGGCGACTAATAATAATAATTGTTTTAGTATAATTACATTTTGACAACTGCTAGCCTCCAATGTTATAATCACCACGCGATGATTATAGCGGGATAAAGCGAAGCTCCTAGCCAATCACAGCACTCTATTTTCGATAATAATCAATGTAATTATACTAATACATGATAGTACCCCATCTCAAGTCTTATTTGGGATCTAGTTGAGGGCCATAAGAACAAGGTTGTGCATGTGGCATGCATGTTCACACGCAAGCTCCTCTGTCTACTATGTATTGTTTTAAATATATTACTCTACATTACAACAACTACCCAGTCTTGCACAAGTACTAATCAAATAGTAAAATAAGATAAGAAGAGAACATTAATAATTTATTTATAAATGCTGCTTTTGCAACATGAGGCATCAAGATGCCAAAGGCGAAGGGCTATGTATAAAAGTGGGACGGGGACATGGGACGCGTGTGTGGGGACTCGGGACGTGGGGACGCGAGACGAGGGACTTGAGGACATCAAGTATGGGACGCGGGGACGCGGGAGGTGAATGATTATCGCAAAAGTCGGAGGTAAATGCGAGATCTCTTTCTTCGTGAAAATGTGTTATTCATGGTCAACGTTAGATTCCATCTTCCAAAACCACCTTGGACACCTTATGATGTTTACACAAAATATTTCTTTATAATAGGAGTAAGCGCACTGACTATCGTGATTAGGGCTGATTTCCACTGTCGCGTAATTTTTCCATGCGTACGTGTGTAAAATTTACGTTCGCAACTAAAATAGAGGCAATGTATGAAAAAGGTCGCACGTAAGCGTAAAAGTAGAATCTCGCCCAACTTCACGTTTAATCTCAACAATTTACATCTTGCCTCTATCTTATTTACGTGATTAAAATTTACTTGCGTTAACGTGCATAGCCAAAAACGCGCCAGTGGACATCAACCTTTAAGTACTGTTAGCAAGCATTTACTGTTAGATTTGCCACCAAAAATATGTAAAACAAAATAAATATTGCTACAATAGTTGAATCCCCCGTGGTTTAGTGGTACAGGCGATGGATTTCGGAGCTGGCACTTCGGGGTTCGAAGCTCGCTTATGCACCTAATTGTTTTTTATTTGAATCCAATGCCGTTATTCTACATAAATGTTGGCGACCGCAACCCACCCTACCCTAGTTTGGTCTCCAATATTCCATCAGCAAGAAGACCAGGACAACGATTTAACCTTCTTCAATGCAGGGGATCTTCGCCGAGTCTTCGCTTCGTAAACAGGCATGGACGAACCCTAAGGAGGGCAGGGTGGGTTGCCTTCACCAAAACATATTTACGAGGAAAGTGACTGATATCGCATTTACCTCCGACTTTTTCAATAATCATAATCGTCACCGCGTCCCCAAGTCCCAAGTCCCCACACACGCGTCCCCTTGTCCCCGTCCCACTTTTATACACAGCCCGAAGACGAAGAGATAAATTCATACCAGACATTTTTCTTCATGGATTCCTTACAAAAAATACAATTTGCATTAAAAAAGAGTCAATGACTTGCAAGTATCACTGCTCACATAAACCTTCACGCACTCCGACCAGCCAAGTATGATCACAAACAAGGGATTCCTTGGTTCTGAGGCAGTGCTTTGAAATAAGGAATCCAAGGACATTAAAGTACACCATACTTTTCTCCTCCTTAAAAGTATCTTCCACAACAACCAAAGTTGAGAGCATATAGAAGTAACTAATCCATCTTCTCCAAGCATCAGTTATTGCACATGTGCACTGTATTAACAATAAGGGTGTGTTACTTTGAAAGAATCCAAGATTAAACTCTTGATCTTATATTCTTTGGATTCTTTTCACAGAATACTTTGGGAACACACCCTCACTTCTAAACGTTTTATTTAAGTTTTAATTCTAGACTTGATTCTGAAATCTTTACGTGACAAATCTACCAACCATACGGTCGTAGTACATGTATGCCAATTTTTATAATACAATTAATTTTACACATGTAAAAGCCATTAAGGACTATGTCAAGTTATAATAATGTGCAATTGACAGTGAATTCCTCTTTTATCCCTAGTGCAAACAAGCTATAAATCTTTGTATAAAGTGAATATAGATAAACATCATAATAACTGCATGAATGGGAGCATTAAGAACCCCTACAATACTGTTTCAGGTTCATCTGTAACACAAACTTGTGCAAGACTAATTTTGCTCACTGCATGTGTTAACTGAATAATGAAATGCTCAAGCTAAGTAATACTTCTCACATTGGTTTAGCAGGCATGCAAGCAAGTTGCTACATCATTCTTTTTTCTCTTACATGGAAATGCAGAGAAAGTTTGCCTTCTCATCTAGTCTCTTTGTGTGATGCACATGGCCTACTTCACCTAAAATTTCAGTGCATATACAAACACACCCATGAAGATAGAAAACAAAAGTGAGTAACAATAGTAAAATCCCTAAATTGTGTAAAGATTTAAAATACAAACTAAGAATACCTTCATTCTTTGAAAAGGTGGCAAGACCATCATCTAAAGAATTCATGAACAAAGCAAAACTCTACCACACAATGTACTAAAATATGAATTATCTGAAGTTTAAGCTGAGAGACATAAAGAATAAAATTATTATACTCTTTTCCACAAAGGTGATCTTTACAATATCAATAAAAAAAATTCAGTTGCACATAACTCAGACATCTCCCCCCTTCAACCCTGTCATCAGAACAACTACACTATTAAATCCACCAGTAAACCTTTCCACTCCAAATATCAAGCTTCCATTATTAAATCTGGTAACTTTTTAGAAACAAAATTCCATGAAATAACTTAACAAAAAGGATTAACTATTAGAAAAAAATTCATAAAAGTGCATTCACAACACTGTACAAACCATGTAAAAGATAGCTCAAGCTTTGTTGTGTTTGGATAATGAAATCTTACAATACACAACCACTTAACCATTTGAGCCACTGATGGTGCAACAAAGTGAAACGATGGCCCAGTGTGTTGTTTACAGGCATCAACAGAAGCTCATTAGTGCTTTTATAATGTAATAGTAAATACTGTAATGGTTATTGTCTTGAATATTCTTTAGTATTTTACAGTAGAGGTATTAAAATATTTTGTGCAGACTAGTCTCCCCTTTAGATCAGCGTGCAAAGAAAGTAGTGTCTGATAACCTGGGGCTAGTGGATTTCGCCATCAGGTTACTGAATTTTGTTCTTAACTTGCCTGGTGGGCAAGTGTAGTTTTATGAGAAATTCAAATTACAGAAGAACTGTGAAATCAATTCTTCCCATCAAAATGTTTTTGGGGCTAGTTGAAATGATGTTTGGGCTAGTATATGCTAGCTTCAGCTGGCCCAAATGGCAAGCTTTAAAAATGACTTTCTATGCACCCTGTAGATGTACTAAAAGAACCATGAAGTTTAATTTGCTGAGAAAGTTTTGTGAACCCTGCTCTCAATGTTTCATTCAAGCCCCTTGTAATAGAAAACCATTGCAATTCAGCACAAGACTAAGGGTGAGTATATTTGCTATGGTTATATTAATGAGTTTGAGAGTTGCCATTTTTGTCTCTGAGGTCTGACTATGCATTTATAGTACTTGCTAGGATTTTAAAAAAAAACAGCCCTTCCCTTAACAACACATGTATCTACACTTGAGCCTCTAAAAATAATATTCTAATATGAAGGTTGCATTACTTTCAAAGCTTAGTATTCAAGATCAAACACTGACATTTTAATCTTGCATGCGTGTCTGTATCATTTTGCCCTGCCCACACGTATGAACAAAATTTCAAATACATGACAAAGACGAGACTAATAAAACTATCCCTACTGTGCGACTAATTTATCTTAATGTTAGAGTTATCTAAAAAAACACTTTATCTAATTATCTAAGTAAAGTGACCCCTCACAGATCAGCTACACTGTAATCACACCCAAAACACTTGATCATGACTAGATGGGCTAAATGGATTGGAATCCTTCTTAGTGAGAGGTACTCGAGGTGGTGAACTTATCTGTCGAGAGTCAAATAGAGAAGCAAAGTCATTGCCATTTGTTGTATGTGCAGAACTTTGTCCCCAAGATGAGGTACCACTTGATGGCAAAGTAGCCTTCAAATCACTAGTCCATGCATTTGAAAGTGCATCAATCTGTGATGTTGTTTCGGCAAATGGATTTACAGTTGTAAGGAGACCTTCGTTTGGTTGGGCTGTTCTCCCTGCCAACTCCCCTGCCTTTTCCGAGGCAGTTGCCAGCCACATCTCAGCATTAGAAAGTCGTGGTTGTGGCTTAACTGGATGTGGCTGCTGGGTAGGGGTACTCCACTGGGTGGGTCCCTTTACTTGAGGTGACGCTGAAGAAGAAGTAAATGGCTGTGATGGTACTGCTGCTGTACTTGGTACATTGCCTCCTCTACTTAAGTTCAGCAGTGTATTAGGGGCTTGTACAGATGATGGTGAATTTGCACCCAACCCATTGTACATGTTGTTTGGTTGCCTTGGGGTACTGCTCTGTGGCCCAGTGGGTTGAGTCACAGATGTTGTGAATGGTGTGTTGTTCTGCAGTGTGATGGCATCCATAGGTGGAGGCAACTGAGGAACAGATGGCTCCTCTGTAAGGGTCTCATAGCCACTTGTATCTCCACGAAGAGGCATAAAAGAAAGAGGATTGGAGCGATATCTCAGAGACATATGACGAGTAAAAGGTGATGGGTTGAATGGTTGTGGGCGTGGCCTCGCAACTGAAGGTGGGGGCTTAAGAATGGGAGTAGCTGCATTGCTTTGCTTTGGTTGGCTTGGAGATGGCAACTGCTGCTGCGGTGTTGAAGAAACCACAGTGCCATTGTTAATTGGAGCCATAGAGACATTTGATGGCACTGCTGCAGCAGCTATAGGGACTGTAGTTGATGAAGGTGTAGGGGTAGGGGTAGTAATTTTCCCTGGAGAAGGCTGTTGAGGTGCTGGTTGATTTGATGGACTTGTCCCATTCACCAGTGGTGCAGTGCTTGAAGTACTGAGTGTGGCAATTGCTGCGGCAGAAGGCTGCCCTCCTTGTTGTTGTTGTTGCTGCTGCTGCTGCTGCTGCAATTGGAAACAAACAAATACACAAAAAAAGTGAGAATATTAGAATAATTATTAGAATAATAAGAAAATAATAACAGGTTTTGACTTCTTGATGTATGGTATGGCACTTAATTTCAAAGAGGCAATCATTTGCCGCTAAAAAATACAAATATAATCTATAAATGAAGAACCTATTATTTTTTCTCAAAACAGCCAGGAAACTAAGAGTTTTTTTCTACCTCTTAAAAAGAATACAGTACTTTTAAGAACTTGAGTCTGAAGGAGTTAAAGACAGAAGCAGCACTTTTTCCAATAATGTTGCAGTGACAGGTGATGAGCCCCTCATACATGCCTAAATGATGACTAAAGGTGTTATTTCAAGGAACAAAAAAAGGCTCCAAATTCACGTTTTAACATCACCAATGCCAGTTGCAGCTGATTCCTGTTAAAAACCTTAACCATTGTAATTTTAGTCTTTTTTTTCTAATAACAAAACCCTGAGCTTGTGTGAGGGGTTTTTCTTTCTGTGTTGTAAATGGTTAGACTTTCTAGTCTTCTCAGATAAGGACGAAAAACCCTAAGTCCCATCTCACAGCACTTTCACTGATCTGTTCATGTGGGATGTAAAGAACCCACACCACTGTTCAAAAAGAGTAGGGGGCATAGACCCTAGTGGTGTCACCAACCTCCACGGGTTGTGGGATGGGTAGGGATGGCACCTATGAGTCCCATTCGTGCCCATTCCCTCTGGGCAGGCCTGTGTCCAGAAAAGCTGGTAAAAAAAACAGTGTATGGCAAGATGTTTCACTTTGAAGCAGCTGTGGAAGTAATATTACTTTTACTCTTAAGCATAGGTTGAGGACATGACACACAAAAAATGGTGTCACAGTTAGCCCAAGCACAACATCAAGTCAAAAAACTGTTTGGACCTTCACCACAGTAGGAACATGATACACCATCCAGAACAACCAACCTCTTTATGCTGTTGTTGTAGAGCTTGAGCCTTCTGTTTCCTCTGAAGACATGCAGTAAAAGCACAGCCAACAGCATGGCTCAGACGCTCTCCCTAAAAGAAAAAAAGAAGGGTACAATCTTGACTAGAACAAAGTACAGAATCTTTGAAAATGCAAATCCATATACTACAGTTCTAACATGAGACATGATACACAACTCAAGGTTGTTTGTTAAAGGAGATTGCTACAAAGAAGGTCAAACACTCACTGTGTCTCTCATGGCTATAAAACAGTGGCAAATCCATCGTCTTGTGGTTCCATCACGACAGATGTATGAGAACACTCGCTCATTACTGGGATCAGGGGTACAAAAGGAGACTTTCTCAATTGTCTGATCAATAACAAGTGACTGAAACAGAGAAGTGACAAATATGGCATAAATCATTGATTCACAACAATCAACAAAATAGGAGCAAGAATGATAAGATATATACATGTACAATAAACTAGCACAAAATTTTCCTGCAAAGCTGCTGGATAAATGATTATTATTTCCTATTATTCATTCAAAATATTTCCCCAATTCTGATTGCCTAAAAGTACACACATAATTCACCATAACCAGCTACTGATGACCAAATTTGGAAGAATTATGCATTTAATAAACTGATGACGTCAAAAGTGCAGCTTTCTTGCAAGTTAATGCACCATTATCCGAGAAGACCTGGGGACGAGGTTGAGTTGTTTGGTTTGGTTGAGTTTCAAGAGTAAGAACTATGCAAAATAATAGCTAAAAACATGGCAACAACAGCAAGAAGACAAATCAAAGGGCGACACCTGCTATTTGGAGAATATTTGCAGAGCTGAACAACCCTATTGTGGTGCAATACGCTTCCTCACATAGAAATGTCAATGTTTTCATTTTTATGCAGAGAATGCATAAACCTACAAAAAGGCAGTTTACCAAAGAAAATGTATTAAACTCCACTTTTAAAGAGTGTATTTTCGTGTTAAAACATTTCGACCAATCACGAGAGTTGCAAACAATAGCCAAGAAATGTTTACAATTTTACATGATCCACACATACCATTTCTGTGTTACTTAGACTAAGACGAGATTTTGTTGTAAGGAAGTTGAATAGAAAAAAAGGGATTAATATACATGCTGCTTTGCCAAGATTTCATAAAATTTGATGTTTGAACTAATCAGATCCATAGTAGAGACAATAGTAAAGTTAGCAACTTTCTGCATTCCGACGTGTTCACTGCATTTTGGTCCTTTCCCTCTTATCCAGACCATTACTTAAAAATTAATACTGTCATCTAAAGAAAATATCTCAATATTAACCAATAGTTTCAGTTGATCATTGTTTCAATATTAACCAATAGTTTCAGTTGATCATTGTTTCTTGTTTTAAAAGTTGATTTCAGTGGTTTTCGATAAAAATTACGCACTGTCAAAAATTATTATTAATCTATGAGACGCTAAGACATTCCAGGCCCAAAACTACGCAAGAGCAGCTGATACATGTATATAGGGGCACCAAAATTTCATATTATTATATTAATATATTTGGTTATAGAATGTGAATTAATTAGGTGCACTCTGACAAAGTTAAGGTTATTGCACTCTGCACCTGAGTGGACAGCTAAAATTCTCATAACACCGATTTATGCACAAGTAGTTAATACAGAAATTTTTATAAGAAAAAATCATACCCCAGTGAAATGAATACATTATTCCAAATTTCATCACAAGAAAAAGCAAAAAAAACTAAAATTCAGTGTTCAAAAAATATTCTTTGTGAATTCAAATTAAATTCAATAATTTCCAGGCTTGCTTTCATAAAATATGTTTCACTTTGTGTACTTCAAATTTAAAACCTGCACCATCTCAGAAATATATTAAATTTAAACAAAATATTTAACTAAAGTTGGTCACAGAAAGCTCTCAATTTAATTAAGTAAACCAAAGAAATACATAAATAAAATGTGTAAGTGGTGAGCAAGTCTGCATACAGAGATTGTGCAAGATACCATTCCACCCTTCTGAAACTAACACGATTTAAATACTATCTCAACTCTAAACTTGCTTGTTTTGAAGTTATTTTATATTTCCAGTTTTGTTTGACTATTTATCAATTCATTTTTCTTACAGAGCCCCACGAAAACCACAAATTGAACTGTTTTTCACCCAAAAGCAATTTAAACCACAAACTTCTCACATGCGTACATATGATTTCATATAATTATCATAACCTTTTTGTTTGACAGTTCTTTGCTTCTGTCTACTAAAATTATGCACAAATTTGACAAAAATGTCAGCTAGCAGGCATGGTGAAAGAATCATGCTATACGTAAAAAGAATAGATAATAACCATGAAACTGATTGACTAAAACTGAAACAGTTTTTTTCAAAAATGCCCATACACTGTAGTTCTGCTAGTCAGCAAAGTGAAAATAAAATAAATCATTGGAGACAAATTTACTTAATAGTTAAAAAATTATCTATGTAATTAAATTGAGTAAATAAAGAAATACCATCAAAATCTTCTAATTGCAGGAGGTTCAGGGTAAAATAGAAAGAAGAGTAAAATAATTATTTCAACTCTTGTCATCTTCTTCGTAAAATGTAATGTAAATATTCTTTTGCTGAATCTTATTTGAGGCTATACTCATTTATAGTGACAGGCTCATTACATACCACAAAAAATGCACACACATAAGGATATGAATAAGCACATACTAAAGATTAATAATAATCTGAATCCTTCACAATGGTTCTCAGTCCTTTGGCAAATGCTAGCAAAACTTTGCATTTTCAATCACGGACGCACAGCGTAGTCAAGCCTGCTTTTTTACTCAACTGCACCTTCAAAATGACCCTACATCTTTGTTCTCCCGAGCAATTTGAGCCGGTAGTAAACTCTCTTTCATCTAGTGAAATTAGCCAGCAGCCAGCTTTTAGCTACATCTCTGATTTCATGCAGCTCTATTTATTCACTTGTCATCAACTTCTCTAGTGGGGGGCTGTGTAGATGGATTAGGGGACTATGCTAATATCAAAGTGTACAAGCTACTTGCTTCTTTCCTCTCAATTTGTTCAAAACAAAGTCCAACAAGGAGGGACTTCATGTATAATACCACACATATTTTCCAATTTGTTGCAAAGTTACCATCAGAAGATCCAATTCTCTACCATACAGACCAGCTCAACACTTACTCCCCAAATATCAAAACCAATGAAAGGTGCATTAGAGTGAAGGTCTCCAACTGGGGCAAGTCTTTACATTCAGTTTAACTACAATAGTACAAGTGGGGATACAAAGTTAACATGACACTAGAATAATAACAACCTGGCATTTACATCTGCATGTCAAATGTCATTGTTCAAAACTAAATATCTGCAAATTTTCTTCGCTTTCAAGATTTTTAAGAAGACATGATTTGAAATAAATAAAACATTATGCCACCACAGGATCTCAACTACGCCATTTTAGATTCACAATAAACAAAATTAATAGTCATACCCCACATGCCTGAAACACATAATCAGCTTTAAAAGACAGATCTTTTCAATATGACTGCTTTAAAAATAAATGTGGAGATCACTTGATTATTCATCCCAAGAAAATAGTCTAAAATTAAGAGTATTCAAACTGGTCCTGTACTTCATATTACATATTTCATCTTTAAACATTAAGACACTTTTCTTTTAAAATTCACCTGTTTCTACAAAGTTCCGTTTTTGACAACAAATGTTGCGATCCAGCCAAAACCATAAATGCAATACCTATTTTTGGCGTTGCTGCTTTCGCTGCTCGGACAAAATTTAATATACATGAAAGGTGGACCTCAAGAAGAAATATTGAACATAAGTGGAGCAAGTAATTTGAAACTAACATCTTTGGTGTATTTTAGTGTTCTGGTCTCGTATATTTAGTTTTCAATGACAGTAAACAATAAAAACCAAAAATATAATCATTTTACGTTTATAAAATAGTATCCCAAGTATCCAGGAAATTGTCGATCCATAATCTCGACGTTCGGAAGAAACGATCGAAGTAACAATAGACCAATATCAATGAAGAATCCGATGAACCATTTAATCTCACATCAACTTTCGATCGATATTTCGTGTTGTTGATATAAGACAGATTTCAAGTTTTGTAAGGCAATTTGTAATTTATAATTCCACGCTTTCACACGCATCGCAAAATGAGTAATACCAGGGTAACAGGAAAAAATCGAATTGAAGGAAACTTTCCAACGCAACAGCCATCAAAACACATAAGCAATACTGCCGACTACTCTTAAGTTTTGGCAATAATCATATGATGTCAGATCGTAGTGTACAAGCCATTATTCATTTCATACACATCGAGTTTCAATCGAATTAATGCTTACTACAAAAAAATACATATCACTGACCTTAGTTTGTTCATCTACAACTCGCAAGCAATCCGCCGTAACAAGAAGTTGCATTCGTTTCTTCTTCGTAGTGCCAACCTAGAGAGACGAATTAACAGGTCTTGTTAGATCGACACGAAAGTTATCAATCCAACGACTTAGTAATATCTGTCTATAAGCAAACCAACGTAAGAACAAAGATGCGATGCGGTATTACAAGATGTGAAGTGACAGCAAAGACTTTAGAGGAAGACCCCGTTTCAGACTGTTAAATTTAGAACAGAAATCAAAGAAGTTCATGTACAAAGCTTACCTCTTTCATCTTCCGAAAAGCCTCGGCACAAACTTGGGTTCCTCTTGATTCAGTTACTTCTGTTGCTCCTACATACTAAAGCAATTACACGTTCTCAAATTAATCGAAAATCTGGATTTACTCACTTGCATCCTTTCCGTCGTCATTTACAGCAAGCTCATAACCAATAAGTACAACACAAAAAATGCCAGTAAAAGTCTCTTTATTAGAAAGACTTACCTTGACCGGAAAACTAACTCCTCCATTGCGAACTTTGTAGCTGTCGTTTTCCCAGATTTGCGGTCTTACGCTTTCTGGTATGTGCCTTTTTGAGCTTCTTAGACTTAAGCTTCGTTTTAACCTGTTCATAATTGGAAAGTTCTTCAAAATCTCGAGAGAACCGAAATAAAGAGAACAAATCCCCGAAACAGTTCACAAATGCATTTGTTCAAAAGTTATTAGCTTACGAACCGGCCAATACACGCATGCTCAGAGGCCTATTGCGTAATGTATTCAATATTATTTTTAGCGATGTCCAGGCGGATGTGCACACAACTTCCGATCTGCATCTTGCACCAGTCTTTCATGTTTTTACCTGCAGGAAGGTGGGTAGATACCTTTCTTTTCTTTTCTAGAAAAAAATGTTATTGTCGCCCTTCAAAATCTAACTGAGATCCGGGGAGGGCATTCAAGGAAAGTCTGGGTAGAGCTGTGCCGCCGAGGCGTTCAAACCCCGACCCTGTTTAAGACAAAAATTGCTCATTTCGCTACCCTGTTTAAAACAGGAGACACTACTTTCTGACACTGACTTGTTTTGTTTTGCATGCCGGATTAAGTAATTTTTCACAGAAAAAAATATTGGTATTGCCGGAAACCCTCCTGGTACTGCAAATGTAGACCGCTCATCGCAAGTCTTCACACTCTTCGAAAGGCTTCCAGTCCAAAAAGACACCCCGTTCAAGACGCTTAATGGTGAAATTATATACCCTGTTTAAGACTCCAGACCTTGAAAACCATACCCTGTTCAGCGGTACATACCCGCATAGGCCAAATAATGGAGTGCCACCCCCGCCCGGGACTGAGATGAGGCCAAACTTTAGCAGCTCTCATAAATTGTTTCGATGGGTTGCCGCTATAAACTTTAAAGGTTCAAGGAATTTTTAACCTCAACCTCAACCTCCTCCCCAGCGAGAAGACTTTGGGGACGATACTGGATGTCTAAGAAAACAAAAAAGCTAGTCAAGCTAAAACAACGCGTATTTTTTCTAACTTTTTAAACAATACTCGGCTGGCAAGACCAACCCTCTTCAGGTTTATATTATATACAGATGGAGAATGTCGTAATAAAAATTGTCTTTCGGTGAACTAAAACCTATGTGAAAGGGATAAAATCTGGCCCCAGCGGCTAATTGACTGTTAAAACTGTTAACTTTGCTGATTTTTGGCTGGTTTTGCAGACGATTCGTAGATTTGTATCATGCGTAAATAGGGCCTTTTATCTGAGGTTAATTAAAATATGCAGAAGCTGCGAGAAAAAATGATGTCATCTTTGCTTGATAAGAATCGGAAAGCTTTGCGACCAACCCTTTCTCTGAAATTTAGGAATCAAGAGACTAAAAATTGAAGGCAACTGATTCCTGATTTGCAGGAAACTATAATTAGAATCAGAAATACTCCTCGTAACTATCATCAACTAACGTACATCGTCGTACGCGTTCGGACAGGATTCGGAATCGACAATTTCTATCTCGCGCCTGCAGTATGTCAGAGCAACAGTGAAACCTTTCCGTTCTTGTCTTTCTTCAGTCACCAGATTAAAGATAGTTTTACAATTATAGCGTTGTTCAAAAGGTTTCCTGTTTGATTTATGCACCTCATGTTGTAAATTATAGGATGTATAAAGTCCTCGTGGACATCGTGGTGAAAGCCTGTGATGCCGAGAGAAAAATATGATGATGTAAACCAGTTTTAAATTTCCGCATTCAGTTTGCATTTATTTTGTACACGATTGTGCACGGACTTCTGCGCCCAATTACGACAGGGACTACCATTTAGAGTCAGTAATGGCAAGTTTTGATCCTCCAGATTCAAATGGTAGGTATTAAAACTTCAGACAAGAATACTATTTATACATCACAGTCTGTAAAAAAATCTAGTTAGCGAGTATTAAAAAATTTAATCTTAGATAATTGCACGTCGCTGTTTTACTCTGACTGTTAAGCTAATAAGCTTGTAATGAAAGACTTTATAGCTTTTATTGAAGGCTGGATTTAGGTGATCCTTTGCCAGCTCAGCTGCAAAGGAGTTTTTGTTACTTGCATACCGTATATTTACAAGAAAACCCCGCGAAAACAATGGCTTACTGTCAATTAAAAAAATAATGTAAACATCATTGGCCCAGTCAATGGCCTTATGCATAATTGACCATAATTATGTCGGACGAGTTTCACCGCCAACAGGCCTTGTTTTGTATGCAAGATTTTTTGCATTTGCTCTCCTTGTGTGTGGGTATTCTTTTCAACTGTACTTACTGCCTTGGAAATTCATGTACTGTATGCAAAACTTCACAACTTTACAATTTCTCAAAAAGGCTTGGTGGTGTAATTTGCTCATCTAAACATGCATAATTGCTATTCCAGATGTGCCCAGACCAACCCCCCCCCCCCCCCTCCCTTCGGGTAGTTAGTCAAGTCGTGTGTTCCTATGCTTATGCACATGTCATCAACAAGGGAAACCCCAGGCCAACAAGGGGAATATGTCAGGGAACACTTAAGAGGATGGATAGGATTCTCTGCCCCTGGGAAGGGGAAAACTCACAACGTTGGTTGAAGGTCAACGAAAAGGGAAGAGCAAATTCAAAATTTTGTAAAACAGCAGACGGCAACTATGTGGATGTGACAGGGATTCTTGCTTTTCCCAGCCAATAGACTATGGCTACCAATAAAGTTGCTATTTCTATCACGTTTTCTGCTTTTCTCTCTATTGATTTTTCTTTAAAAAGTTGCAGAAACGTTAGATATACCCAGCATATTTTACCAAGAGCTCTGCTTTTAGGCTTGCCTAATTATGTATCCTACAGTGTGAAACGATGTGAGTAAATCGACAGCCATGAACTGTGTAAAGATTTTTGTTTCCTTGGTCAAAGTGAACTCTTATGACATTGCATTTTTTGTCTAATAATATTATTCAAAGTTGGGTCCATGGCAAACCTACCAAAACACCCATTGAGAAGGTTTGAACCAGCTCTACGCAAATTTCAAGTTGCCCTTCCAGCAGATCTTGCAAGACTGCAGCTGCACAAAATCAACATGGAAAAGGCAAGTCTGTTAAATCTGCAGTCATACTAAGAATTAGAGTATAAATGTAAATTAGGTTCCCTCACTGACTATCTTTGTTTTTTATTATAATTTTCTTTTTAATGTTCTTGCTTGGACACCTCTTACTAATGTTTTTAATGCCTGTTCAGTCCAAGCAAAGTCCTTCATACAGCTCACATTACTTTACTGGCAGTTGCAGAATATTAAATTAACCCACAAGATGTTTTCCTCTTTTTTAAGTTATTGACAAACATTACAATAAATTTGTCTGTTAGATTCTGTTGAGCGGTTGGTGTTTTCCTTAAAACGGTTTCTTGCAGTGTTTCATAGTTTCAACTGTGCTAATTGTTTGTTAATTGACTGATTATTTTATACAGAATTTTTTTACTTCCCACATAGTATTATCGATCAGAAGCTTGGTTTGAACTTAATAAGGAACAGATTAATGCTGCAAGAACAGTCCAGGTAATAGTTTTCAGGCATTTAAAGTTATTTGGAGATTTAATTATTAATTTATGTTGATATATTGTTTTCTTAACAGCAACTGAAATCTCATATGAAAGAGATAGAGAGCACAAGAAATCAGATACAATCCTCAGACTTAACCCTATTTGATGAGCGAATCAAGCCAATACAAGATGAAGTGCGAGCTGGGGTTGACTCATTTAGAGAAGTTCAGCAGATGTATACACAACAGAAAAAGGACAAGGAGCCAAAAAGAATGCCTTTTGCCAAAAAAAGAAGTCCTGGTATGAACAATAATAATTAGTTTTTTTCTTATTAGGAGGGTTTACTCTGGGGCTAAATGGCACTGTTCTATTCAATCTTAGTTTGAAAAACCTTTTTGGTAAATCTTATTAGTTTGGGCATTTTGGGGTGGATAATCATAAAAAAAATAACAATGATCTATAGTGATAATTTTGCATGTTTGTTTTAGGGCTGGATGTTGCAGAAGTGTCAAACAGTACCCAACAACTACAGCTTCAGTCACAGCTTGTCGTTGAGGAGGATGCATTAGTATCCTGGGATTCTTTGAATCAGGTAAACTTATCTTTTAATTGTAGAAACCCATTGATTTGTGGAACCAACTCACTTTCGTCTCTGCAAATTCACTGAGATGAATGGAAAGGTCCAGTACTAGAATATACTGAGAACTGAACCAAAGCAAGCTTTTCCAGAAAAAAAGCCTCAAAGGATGTAAGAAATCTGCTACTGATGATGCCTGAGTTGTATACAGTTTAATTAAGCTTAATATTAATTAATAATATTAAAATGTGGTGATATATATAGTTTTTTTATGGTGAAACTATGACAAATATCCTGCTTCAAAATGTTTTTTGTTGAACTCACAACTTTTCCATGCATTATCTTTTTATAGGGATTAGTGGAATTAAATGAACTGATTCATGATTTCTCAACATTAGTACATGTAAGTGTTAAATTTTGTGGTTCTCACTCAAGTAAACCTTTGTTGCAATTCTGCTCTTAATTCTGAATGATGTTGTTTTCTAGGTGGTTATTTCTTTTAATTTTTTTACATACTTCAGGAGCAACAAGAAACAATGGACTCCATTGAGCACAACATTGAGAGTGCCCAAGTAAATGTTGAAGAAGGGGCGACTCTTTTGGGAAAGGTAATAATTATATTTTATGCAAAACAGAGAGCTACTCTATCTCAGCTCCTCTCCCTTGCCTCCCAAAAACGTTGACCTTATAACCATAGGTGTTATGATAATGAGCTCAGTCCCCCTGGCACCCCTCCTAAAGAGGATTTTTTTATTTGAACCTCCCACCCCTTTGGAAATTCCACTGTCCCTCCATGGGGTTGGTGTGCATATTTTCTTGAACCAAGCATTTTCGGGAATTTGTCTTTGTGCTTATGTATTTGGTTTTTTTTTTTCCTTAAAAATTGGTAGTTTCTCAAGATGAACAATGAAGCAAATAAATAAATTGTTTCACTTTTGGGGAAGTCAATCACCCTAGCCCAACTGTTTTGAAGCCAATATTTTTTCACACCACCGTCCATTGCAACCTGGCCCTAGTTGTTCAAATGGTTGATAATGTTTCCAATGGATAAATCACTATCCACTGGAAAGCACAATATATTGGTTTCCCTAGTACTTATCCGCTGGATTTATTTACCAATTAAGTCTTCACTCTCAACAGAGTATTGCAGATGGATAGTGATACTTATCTGGTGGATAGCACTATCCAGCTTTTAACAACTGGGGCCTGGATGTGTTTTAATTAAATGTGTGATAATCATTGATTTTTTTTATAATCATGTGAATACTTTTTAGGCCAGTAAGATAAAAGCTGCAGCATATCCCATTGTTGGTGCAGCAGTTGGAGGATTGGTTGGAGGGCCTGTAGGTTTGGCTGTGGGTCTCAAAGCAGGAGCAGCTATTGCTGTTGGTGGAGGTGTACTTGGATTTGTTAGTGGAAATTATATGAAAAAGAAACAAGATGAATCTACTGACATACAGTTGGAAAACTTGAGTTCAAGGAAAGAAGTGAAAAAAGAGCATTGACTGTGGAGAGGACAGCAAACCATCATATAATTTAAAGCAAATTAATGTAGTAGGAACAAGAGCACCAGCGATAAACGCAATGACTTCTGAGTCAGGCTTGCTATAAGAAAGCTGTAGTAGAGTGCTAACTAGTGCTATTCCCAGTTGTAATGCTTAATCATCACATTTAAGCCTAGGTTCCATTTCCAGCACCTGTTTGGGAAAAATGAGCCCACAAGATAAAAGACCGGACTTGGGTGATGGTGGAAATGGTGTCTAATTCAACCCACACCCACTTGTTCAGTTGTTGAGGCCTGAGGGTTAGGCTACAGTCAACTGTTAGTTGGAGGTCCTCAGCTCAAGATCAAAACTAGAGTTTTAATTTACAGAAAAACTGTGCCTGATTAGCAGAAAGGTGCTAATGGTTGTCAGAGCCAACTGTATACCATCTGTCAAACTGTTGGATAAGTGACTCCCACCATGGTCATGAGTGAATTGATTTTATATTCCATGGGGTATACATCCATATACCAGTCTTGACATTTCTTAGCATGGGTTATCTTCAAATGCATTAAAGAGCTTCCTAATTCAAAAGCTTGTTTCTTTGAATGTAAAATATAGCTTCTGAAACAGGAGCTAGTTCCTAGAGTACTGTTGGAGTCCAAACACATCCCTTACATTTTTGATAATCAAGGAGAGAACATGACCTTTCCAACAAGAACCATGTGTACAGTACAAGGTTATTCATGCACATTACTGTCACAACAATAGCTTATTCTGAAGGCTACTTTATTAGAAAACATAGCTGTTTGAGTACTTAACATTACGTTGTTTATAAATAAATGTGACTCACCAACATTATGACACAACACAAGATAATCACAGAATTTTAAACCAATATTATTCAGTGTTTAATTAGAAGTTAGAATGTTTTCTTTTCTCTTGATTATATTGAGTAATAATAATATCAATTTACAATGAATTTTGAAAGGCCTCCAGAAACAAAATAACTGATGGGAAAATGACCCAACTAAAATTCATTTAGGTCTTGAAAACACTGGAGGAACTTTGATCCACTGGTTAAACATCACGTAACAAATACCTTTTTTTTTTCTGTGAGGTATAAATGACAATTTCATTTATTGGGAGGTCCACCCTGCTTCCATGAGGGAAGGGCACTTGATCCAGACCATATTTTACTTTCAATAAGAAATGAAAAACTGAAAGATTCTGGCGGTTGTTATAGTATGATGTCTTTTATTCAAGGTCAAATTTTGTCCACTGTTTTGCTCAGAGTTATTTACAGAAAAAATGTGAGGAAATCACTGTCAAGAGTAACAGGTTCAATGTTCTTGTACTTGTTTAACTATGGCATTAGCAGTTCCAGATCTTTTACCTACAATTTTAACTCACAGTCTGTTTATGTTGACATCAAAGGCTATGCTTGAATACAAATCTATTGACAGACGTATTTTCCCAAAATGTCCTTGCTATCATCGTATCGTACTTTTTACAGTTTTGTAAGAGTATTCTAGGTTTTAACATAAAATAAATATAAGGAGATGCAAGATTTAACAACTGTTTGATTACCACTCCACACAATACAGTGAAACCTCGATATAACAATGGGCCAAGGGACTGGCAAAATTTGTTCACTAACCCGAGGACTCATTAGATCGAGGTTCTTTTCCATACTATTACTGGAGTAAAGAACATTTTCCGTTATACCAAGGATTTCATTGTACAGAGATTCGTTATATCGAGGTTCCACTGTATTAGTTTTTGTCATATAATAATATTGTTAATGTCATTTATAATATAAAGATTATTTTCGTGATGTTCCCAAATACAACTCACACCCTGCCACATTGGCACTAAGACAGCAAACGTCAGATCTCAAAATATTTGGGAATTAGCTACAATTGAAAAGATTTTAGTCACTCCATAGATAAAACAGTACATAACTGGATAGAATGGATGCTGGTTTGTAGCATTTGAAGTTTTCAATTTTTTTTTTGTCAAAATTTCTTGAAGTCCAAGAGTACCATAATTTACTGTTTGCTTGTCTCTCTTAACTGTGGTTTGCATGTGATAGCATGACAGCCAAGTGGTGTTCAAGAAAAATAGATCCTCCGCTGCAAATTTAGCTCTATCTTGATGCATATTCTGCAGAAACCTTTCTTATTGTATTGTACCCCAGCATGGCCACCTCAGTTGTCACATAAGTTAAATTTGAGGATTATTTTTAAAATACTGCTACCTCGACAAAAAAATTAATTAATCAAAAACAAAAAAAATTCATGGCTCATACAGCACTTTTTAAGGTGACAAATCACACAGATGTTCACTACCTTGTCAACCGTGAGAGCTAGCATAATCTCTGTGTTTGTCTGAAAACTGTCACTGAAAAATGGCAGTTTAGTTTTGCACATGGAGAAATACCATGTACGTTCCAATGACATCTTGTCACATGTATAGTAAGTTGATAAAATATTTGGGGTGAAAAACTGCTTTGTTACATGAGAAATAAAACCTTGACTGATGTACTACCATGTCAAGTCAACTGATACTACACTTTTTAACCCCTCTCCCCCACAGTATGGTTGATGTCCAACTCATTCTATTGTTTCCAAAAATATGCAGAAATTTTTATCTAAATCCTAAAATGTGTGACAATTACAATTCATCCCTCAATAGAGTGTATCTATTGTAACTGGGTGCAAGCTTTTTAAACACAGTCTCTGGTGGTGATGTCTGTTCCTTCTTGCCTGACCCACTGGTCGCTCGTCCTGAATCTGTTTCAGTTTGTGTATCTGTACCATCACCTTGGTCATTTGTTCCAGGTGTACCTGTATCAGGTGTTTGCGGCTCCTCCTAGAAATAAGGTTTTAATGTTAAGTATAAATCCATCTTATTGAACTAAGTCAAATAATTTAAGAGAGTTAGCTAAGGGCAAGCATTATGTCAACTACATCATACATACATACATAAATACTTCATTATACTCCATCCCTTATCAGGGCTTTTCAGAAGTACATGCAAACATGTTACATAACTACCTTAAAACCAAATTTAAATCACATTAAAAGTATTCATAACCTTATTTATATTACACGGGCTGATGAATTATTTTAATTTTAAAATTGCCTAAAATAGCCTAAGATTTATAATGCCAATTGGCATTAAAAAGCCTGCAGTTCTAGTGACACCAGCACATCGTGCAACTCATAGCTTCACAACTCTTTGCATTTTTTGCCCTACAGATTTTAGATTTTAAAAAAAGACTGCTCACAGTCTGCAGGGAAATTGCGATGAAACAAAAATTAATAAACTGCCCTTACAGTTTGCTCTTCTGGATCTGGGCCATGATGGAACTCTCTGTGAAGCTTTCCTGAATGCAAATCAGCCACAAATTTTGGCAGCTTTCCAGGGGTTCTGTTGAAAGGGGTAAAAGGATAGTAAAATTTTATCTTAAAGTAAGAAAGGAATAGAACATTTTTAGGGTTAGGGTTGTGGTGCTCTAATAAAAACTCATCTTATAAACTTTGAAATAATAATTTAAAACAATTATACAGGCAGAAATTTAATAACAATAATAACTACAATTAAGTTTCAATACTTTGATGAAGAAGTGGGACATTTAATATTGTCTTATGACACTATAACCACAACTCCATTTTCACTCCCATAACAAGATGAGTAGTATATGTTACACCAAAGGGAAGGAGGATAGATGAAGGAGTGCTGACAGACTATCCTTTAAGACGTTCTGTAATATACACTGACCAGTTGAAACCACGCATGGCAAATCTCTACAGTCATAAATTACTTACCTGATATCATCAAACTTTGGGAAGAGGTACATGTGTTTAAAGCTGTCAATAGCAATGAGAGGAAGATCCTGAAAAAAGGAAACACATTAATTTTACACACTTACATACAAAATCATATGTAATAACATATTGGTAATTTTTTTTTTACAAAAATGCACTTTATTTAAGTGTCAATGTATTTAGCATGAAAGCACTAATTGCAGACGTTACAGGTCAAAATTAAATTCAGGTTGAATTTTTTTTAACCTAGGTTGATTCTCAATTTCCTTTGTCATCTAGCCATAATTATTCATGAATAAGAGCTAGGCCTGGGGGGGGGGGGGGGTTGGGGGCACTTGGGTATTTTTTGGGTGGGTATGTGCTGCCCAGGACTCCAAATTGGCACTTCGTTCTGAAAAAAATTTCCCCTAAAATTGATACCCTGTTCTAGAAATGGGCCAATTTTTTACACCCTGTTCTAGAAAGTTTGTAAATTGAAATAGCCCTGTTTTTTAAAAAAGATATTTCTTTATTTGTTCGACTTATACATCAAATAAATGCTTCTTCATAATCAGCAACAATTTTAAGCAGAAGATAAAGCCGTGATCCACAATTTTCCATCTTATTAAATATTATACCCCCTTCTAGAAAACACCTCTGAAATGGATACCCTGTTCTAAATCAGGAGCTTCAAAACCACAACCCTGTTGGGCGGCACATACCTGTAAAGGTAATGTGTGGGAGTATCCCCCCCCCCCCCTCCCCTGGGAGCTAGGAGACAGGAAATAGAGAATCAACCTAGGGTAAAAAATTTTAACCTGAATTTAATTTTGACCAGTAACAGGGACACTATAAAATAATTATTATCAATTGTTATTTAAGTCTCCAACTAGAGACGGGAACCCCATTTTATGTTGTCATCCAAGCCACACAAAGGTACACCTGCTTGCAGTGCAAAAGAAGTACCTTCATTTCTCAGTTATTTTAAGAGCCTGAGTATTGGTCTGGTCCGGGGAATTGAACTCGCAACCTCCTCTGCAATCAAGCACTCTAACGAATGAGCTAATCCTGCCATGGTTATGTCACCATGATGACCCTCCATTACAAGACATACATCGTTTGGGAATAATGTCAAAGTGACTGGCACAATTTATTTTTAATAATGCTGTTTTATGATGATGTTACTGTAGTTACCTCTGGTCCTTTACCCAAATGATGCAAAGGGTGAGAAAACTTCAGTCCGTCAGCAATTAAAAAGTTGACATTTCCTGGAAAAAAAATTCAAATGGTTTACATCACGTGATGTAGACCTAACGATAAAAATATTATTTTATAATTTGTAAAGAAATGTACTTTCACAGCCTGTGTAAACAATTAAGAAAGTGAAAGTGGAGAATGATCATCACAGTGAATTTTCCAATTTAAGCAATTGGAAAGAAGAAGCCTGAAAAAACTCAGGGCTTCAACGGGATTCGAACCCGTGACCTCCGCGTTGCCGGTGCGTTGCTCTACCAACTGAGCTATGAAGCCACACATTGGGAGCAAGGTCAATTTATTGAGTTCATATCTCCCGTGAGGAGTGAAATGATGTAAAGTATATGAAATAAATCATTGAACTGCGGTTGTAGATGAAAGTGGATAATTTTTCTGCGATGATCATTCTCCACTTTCATCTACAACCGCAGTTCAATGATTTATTTCATATACTTTACATCAATTAAGAAAGTTTTACAACTCAATTGTAAAACGCAGTTAATGGAGCATGACGCCCTCAATCAGCAACATGTAACGCAGTGCTATGCTATAGCCCTTATCAAATCTCATAGAAGTTTACTCGTAGTGGGTAAAAGTACTGGGTGGTATGTAAAATCACTTCTATAGCCGGGAAATTACTGATACAATAGCAATCCTTGTTTTTGTTGCAGTTAGGGCTAGGTTCTAATGTATCGCTCGTTTTGTATGGCTAGTAAAAATAATTTCCTCATGCATATCTCATGGAGCACTTTAGGTGCACGTTCTATTCTGTAGTACAGTATTTTCATTGGCTTACCTTGGGATAGCACTCGGGAGTATAAAAGGCCTAGTTAAAGTCCTGTGTCTCATTCCAAACTGTATTGCTATGTTAGAATACTTCAACCGTCCTAAAGTTTTGTAATTCCCACCCTTCCCTCCCTTTGGAGGCTTTGTTGTTGTTCCTAATAAACATGGGTTCACCGCATTCTTTTGCCTTGGTTTAAGTCTCACGGCGACTTCCCCAAGCTTTGATTTTAACACAAACTTTTATATATGATTGTATTCCAGCACGTGCCGGCGGAGTTGGCTCGTAGTGCTGATAAGATAAAGTTCCTAGAACAAAATATTTGCCTACACCGTTCCATTAAGTTGCACGATGCTGGCCGGAGGTTTCAGCTCGTAGTGCCGTGGAGTGTTAGGCCATATTAAGTTTGTTTCTTTTGGACCTACCTGAACTTGTCCAATCTGGCGCATGTAAATTAGTGCCAGGGAGATAAGTAGGGCTTTATGGTCATGCTATGGAAGTTGTCCACCACGCCAATCACGGAGCAGTGTTCCCCCCATTACGCCATGCATATGTTTGTTGCCTTATTTTATTACACTTATTGTAAAGCCTAGCTAAAGGAACTGCGACATTAAATTAAATTAAAAAGCCAAATGTCTATTTCAGACATTTACAAAATTAGTGTAACCTTATGCATGTAATACGCCACTGCCTATTTCACAACTAAATACACATAAATGAATGCATGTATGACTGGTAACTAAAAACGTTGATCACATCAAGGGTGGGGGGGGGGGGGGATTGAAAGTCTCACTTTATGTGTCCCCTGGTACTGTTATCTGTGCCGGCACTACTCACCCTTCTCTGTTATAAGCTGTTTGCTAACTTCTGATTTGAAAAGCTCAACACTGGCTTGATCATCGGGATGATGAAAAAGAAGGAGGAAAGGAACACCTTCTTCTGTCAGCTCCTCTGCATTTTCAAAAGTGATTTCTCTGACAAGGGGGATACACTTATCTGACACCCAAATTTTGAGAAGGTTAAAATTTGTGAGATCACCCATGTATATCATCTCTGCCTCTGAACCTCTCTACAAACAGACCAGAAATCATAGTCAAATACATACTTTGATAGGTCTTAGTCTCTACCAGGTGATCTGTGACGTCATTGCGGGGGCTGGGGAAAGAAATTTTAATGCCGTATCCCATAAACCAACGCGCGCACCAATTCAATTCAATTCAATCTGTTCCCGTCAGCTTTGGTTCATGGGATACGGCATTAAAATTTCTTTCCCCAGGCCCCCGCAGTGACGTCACAGATCACCTGGTAGTACTTATATGTGGCCAAAATACAATAAGCATTCTGTTTCATACACACGTTTTCCACTTACATTCTGTGGCCTGAAAACAATGTTTTCTCCTGTTTGTCTTTCTTTAACTGATGCATCCCTGCATAAGAAAAAAATGTCCCTTTAAAAATCCCTTAACTTTTAAAACTAATTCATAACATTTAATCACAAATACCGGTAATCCTAACCATTATTGGTGTGGTCCTTGTATTTTTACATCACTACAGATAGGCTTTCATTACCCAGTTCAAAAGTTAGGCTCTGTAAGCATGTCTCTATAACAGGCACCACACAGTGAAGTAGGTAAAATCAAGATCTATAATTTTTTCTTTTAATTTTACTTACACCTCTTTCTGCAGATATGCGGTGTGAAGGATGTTATTTGACTTTTGTAGATCAATACTTAGCCTATGACTCACACCATCCTCAGTCAGTGAAGCGTGGTATTGTTAAGTGTCTATATGACCGAGCCAAACACCTCATAACAAAACCATCAGTTATCGCTGAAGAAAAGAAACATTTATCATCGGTACTTGTTTCCAACGGTTATCCCTCTTCGTTCATACGAAAACTTGTTAAAACCACAACACCAACAGCCAACAACGAACCCACGCAGGAATTTAAATCTACCGCGGTTTTACCCTATATTAAAGGTGTATCAGAGGTTCTTCGCCGCTGCCTACAACAACAAGGCGTTCGCACCGTCTTTAAATCTGACACAACTCTTCGGTCTTACTTAGTACGACCGAAAGACGCCCTAGAACCAGGTAAACAAGAAGGTGTTGTATACAGAATTCCATGTGAATGCGGCAAAGTATATATAGGCGAAACAGGGAGAGCAATGCAAGACAGGATAAAAGAACATGACAGAGATATACGGCTTGCTCATACACAAACCTCCGCAGTTTCGGAGCACGCAAACGAAACGGGGCATCTTCCTTTATGGAATCAAGTCAAGTTTATCGATCGTGACCCTCACCGATACACACGTAGGGTCAAAGAGGCTATCCAAATAAGACTTCATTCTAATAACATCAATAGAGACAACGGAATCGAAATTCCCGAAGCATGGATGCCTACGATCAGAAAGCACAACAGCCGTTCAACTACAAAGCGGACCCCTGAGGGAACATCATCTGCTAGTCGGAATAATGAGGATCGAAATACACCAATCACAGTGAACCAACGTGCATAAATAGCTACACGTAAGCAATCGACCTCATCGCCTGATGAAGACTAGCAGTATTGCAGTCGAAACGTCGCGATCAATATCTCAAAGCGATTCTATCGTGAGACAAACGAATAAACGTTCATTCCTATATTAAAAATTGATATGTAAAAGCATATAAAAGAGAAACACAATTTACCCAACTCCTACATGAAAATTACAGTCTTCCCTGAACTCCTCAGCAATCTTAAACCAAAAAGAGAACATTAAAGGAAGTCAGCTTGAAATAAAGTTATTGCAAACCACTTGATGTTTTCTTTAGGAAATATCATATAATTGTTAGTGATTGAAATAATACCTTTTACCTTTTCAAAGTTCCTGTAACTGTCACTGTCTTTACTTTCCAGGTATGCAACAACACTTCGTTTTGAAGACTAATCAAAAACAAAGTAAAAGCAAAGACAATTAGAAGGTGATAATAAGCTACTTATCTTGTATAAAAAAGGTGTAATTCTGTCCACCTCAAACAAAGTGCATCACTAAGCAAATCAACACCTTGGAGAACTCACATCAACATTTAAATCACTCAGAGCATGAAATTCCTGGATTTTACTTTGCATTTGATTTCTGATATAGTTTGAAAAAGCATCAATAGACCGTTGGCCCCTGTACTCTTTTCTTGTCACCTGAAAAAAAAACATACACAGCACATGTAAGATTCAAGGCATCGTGTTGGAAACTGTACATGTCAGGTTGAATTTTCAAGCCAAAATACCGCACAGCAGGCATATATTCTCTGAAGGGCTCAAAATTGCGACTGATACAGTCACCGATGTGACTAAAAATTCTGGTTTTGTCGCAACTTTGGTGACCAGATTTCTCTATGATTGAGATTTCAATTACAAGAGTAAAGTTCAAACAAACATTTCATCTTATCTTGCTTTGCTTTCGTCATAAAAATGGCCAAATGGCATAAACAAAGCCAATTTACCTCCACATTCTCTCTGCGATATTTTCAAAAAATCAAATCTGATGGATCCGCCATACTATGAGCTGCGTTATTTACCTTATACAAACTGGCGACTAAAAATCTGCATCTGGCAACTATATTTCTCCAGATGGTCACCAACAGATGATCTGAGGATTTTTTTAATTTGGAGCCCTGTTCTGCACAAAGATTGCAGTCCACATATTTCCAGAGCAATGCAATTAATTAAAACTAATCTACCTGAGCATTTCTCCACAGTTTAATTGTTGGGTATTTGGTGATGTGAAATCGCTGTGCAATTTCTTGCTCTGCTTCACAGTCTACTCTACCCATCACAACACCAGTCTGCAAAGTAAAGACAACATGTCAAATGAAATAAAAAGGGCATATTATTTGTCTTGTGGTATTCTCTACATGAACATTATAAGTGCTCTCTAAAGTATTCAAGCCTTCCAGAGTTAAGTGCACCTATGTTACACTTAACCCAGAATCATGAGACCGTGAGTTGATAACTCAAACCGTGAGATTTTGCAGGTCTGAGTTACACAGGGTTCCTAAACTTCTTCCGACATAAAATTAAAGGACATTTCAAATTTGTTTATTAATAAAAGTAATTAATCAAAGGATCACCTTCTGTAATGATCATTGACTGGAAAGCATGGCAAAAAGAGTTGGCAAAGACATGAATGATTTAATCGTGTGCAATCAGTATGGTCCTCAATCCCAATTTTATTCTGTTCACTTCAAAAAAGTTTTTTTATTAATGGTTTGAAAATGTTCCTCAATTAAAATTGAAGGACCACAATGAATGAGAGAGAATTTCAGGGACTTGAAAAAGGAGACTCAAGGCTTTTCAAGTTGTGTACTATTCCTGGTTATAATGGGGTCACTCAGCTGACCTCTCAGTGAAGTTGAGAATGTGAAAAACACTGTGTCAAGTCTGCAGAAGTGATAACATCAGAGTGACAAAGGGATTTACATCACTGAAGTGTATTTTTCAGACATAGCAGAGAGGCCCATGGATTGCCAGTATGGACAGGGCACACTTGATATTGGTCTGTAATTGCTCATTTCTACTAAAGAACCAGACTTGAGGTGGCCTGTTTATATGGGTTAAGCCAGCCAGCTTAGCCGGGCTGGCTCACTTTGCCAGGCTTGCTTGGCTCATGCCTTGTTTACTCTTAAAATTGTCATTGAGCTTACAATATAAGACAGTGGCTGGCCTGCTAACCTTGAACACGGCACAAACAATAACACAACAACAAATTTTAGAGGAACAAGACATGAGCCGGGCACAGGCCATTATAGAGAGGAGTCACCTCGGCCACTTTTCATTGAGCAGTTATAGCTCCAGTTTAAGGTAGGGTATTCAGCAGAGTGCCAGAGCTAAATTGTCTAGCCTGAGAAAACAGCCAACATTTTGCAACACCACCACTGGTTTCCCTGCATGACATCTGAGAAAAAAGCGCAGAAATTCCATACTGATGACACATCACTACCCAGATCTGGGCAGTGATTCTGATTGGTTGAATCAAATTCCCCATGCAGCACGACCAATCAGAAGCACGTCATCACGTCATCAGTATGGAATTTCTGCACTCATTTCTCAGACGTCATTTGGCAGGGAAACCAGTGGTAGTGTCGCCAAATGTTGGCCGTTTTCTCAGGCTATAAATTGTCACGTGTTTGTTTTTTGACAAGATCCAGTAAATGAAGAGGAAGAAAAGACTATCTACCAAAACATATCCTTATGAAATGAATAAGTATTGATATAACCAATCGCATTATTTCCAGTATAGTGATTTATTCAGTGTATAATGCTCTCCACTTCTTAACTAGGACCAGGGGCCCATTTCTCGAAAGTCCCATTAACTTTTCGGGCCCGAAATCAAATATTCAAATTGAAATATGAAGAATAAGAGCGCGGGTCCTGGCTAGCTAACTACTCCATTTTGTTTCATTAACGGATAATTTTATACTGTTAGATGTAAAACTTTTGAAACCTCTATCTTGCATGTAAACCAAAACAGCTTTACGGGCCCGTTACTCCTCGGGACTTTGGAGAAGCGGGCCCCAGGGCCTGGTTCCTGAAAGGCTGATTAGCACTTATCCAGGATTAAAATTTCATTCCATTTTTGTATTTTACCTTCCTCTGTATTACTTAGAGTAACATTCTGTATTTTCATTACTGTCTCTCAGAGTAAACACTCAACAGTATTTTGTAAGCTCGAGTTGCAAGTTCTTAGACAAGAAAACCTAATTGTAGCTTAAAATTTGGCTTAACCCTGGGTTCAACTTAATCATCTTTCAAGGAACCAGGCCCAGGACTGTAAATGTAGCTAGGGTTTTTACCACTACAGCCTTACTGGATATTCTTCCTTCACAATGTCTGATGCTTGTTCAAACACAGGACCCAGCATCTGACTAAATCGACACCTGAAAGAACACATGCTAATTCAGTTTTCTTTTTTGCTTGTTATAGAAAAACCAATAAGGGAACAAGGTGACAGACTAATGAGCTAAATAGGGTAATTCCTGGCATCTTTAATGATGGTTAAAAAGACTGTTTAGTCTAAATCCATCTTTTAACTAGAGCATCAATATGACTATATTATTGATATGGTCCTAAGCAAAGGCACATACAGTTTATTTTTAATCTGCTCAGTATCTCTCTGTGATCATATTATCTGTATTCTGATACAATGGAATAGGCGTTTTTTTGATGTTCAGACAAGTCAGCTGGTCAATTAAAGTTGCCCAACTCAAGTAAAATATTTTATGAGCTAGAGATCTGCTAAAAGCTTGCAGTATGAATAATAAAAATAAAAATAATAGTATGAAATGCAGTTCGTTGAAAATAAATCCTACTCTGTAAGCTATCAGAGAAAAAGCTTTTTAATTCTAAAGATCAAACAAGTAACAAGGGCTTCCTCTGACTTATTGAATACGAAAAACATATGAGCTCAAGCTGAAGCGCCTTAGCAAATCAACGCTTCTTATGAGTCTTACCAGTCAGCATAAAAATTGACGAGTACTACTTTATTTTCAGCTGAAATAAAAGAAACATACAATTAACGTTGGGATCCTAACACTAATTCGAGAAAAAATGACTTGTAGCTCCAAAACAACAGAGTTGGTGATTGAAAACGCTTTACTTCAATAAAATAAAATAAATGTACAGCGGCTGGAAACAATCAAAGTGTGTTTTAATATTCTTTGGTCTTACCTAAGATCTGATCGAAGTTTTGGGTTGTCAGCTGCACCACATGGCCACAGAGAGAGTAGGGGATGGTAAAAATAGCCTGCAAAGGTACATATCAATATAGCTTCTCTAGAAACCTTGAGGCATTTATATGAATATACTTCGACGTGGCTTTGCATTGCAAGGTTATGTTGTAGGGGCAATCGCTGAAGCGATTCACCAAAAAAACAACGAAAAAACACTTGAAAAATTACTACGTACCAATAAAAGGCAAACAAGCCACATCTGTGAAGAATGCAACATGTTTAAACAAAAGAAGCTGTAAAATAATTTGGCTCAAAGACCTAGAAATAACCCATGTTTCCCGGTTCGTTTACTGACACGGCAACTTATGAGTGGTCTGTTATGCGCATGCGACATGGCAATTTCAAAATTTGCATAATATTACTGCTCTTTTGATTGGTGGAGAAAAACTAGCCAATTATAATTCGTTTTACAATTGCCATAAATAACTTTTAAGGGTCTTTTAAAAATTTTAAACTTTTTTAAGGTTTTGTTGCTGTACATATACCCACTTCTGTTGGGTTTACCTCGGTATAAGAACCTGTGAACTTTTTCTTTGTTTCGGCACCTCTTGTGACTCTTGTGTTGATTTCTTTGTTTCCCTTGTTTTCTGTCAAGAAATGATTGGCGACGTCACATGACCATTTTTCCCGCCTTTTTGTAACGCTTCCTGTCTGTGCGGTCTGCCAGATGCGACACCATATTGTGCCTGCAAAATGTTCGCCTCAAAACTCAGCTTAAACTTCTGCCGGCAAAATTTTTCTAAGCATAATATAACGACAGGGCTTAAAAACGGCTGGACATGCGCATTAAAACTCTGGCGTTCTTCCCGCCATTCGATTTTCAAAATGGCGGACGACGAATGAAAATTCTACACGTCATTGGGACGGCTATTTGCGACATCTTGCTCGCCCAGGGCCTTCAAATTCTGCGTTACTGAACGCAACGAGGACTGTTGCTTGGATTTGAGCCACGATGGCAGACATCGGAACGGTGTAGTGATTTTAATCAAGCGATCAACGCAACGTCCTCAAAAGCAATATTTCACCTTTTCAGAATTCAGTCAAGGTACAGTTTTGCCGTAATATAAGGTGGTCTCAGCTTGTATAAGGTTTTAAAGTGCATTTTCTTGTAGCTTATTTATTATTGTACAAAATATCAAATATGACTTTTTTTTCGTTCTGATGAAAATTTTTTATCGCTTCTTGTTTGTGGACGTCGTTGACATTGCATATGGAAGGAAAGAAGGCGCACCTCGTGAGTAGAGAACATTGTATTTTTCTGTTTTTTTTTGTCTTTAGCGTCTCCTCTTACGGCTGAATAGTAAGCGAAACGGAAATAGGAGTCCGCCGACAGTTAAAAGATTAGTTCATCTTTACTGTATATTTAAAGTGGGCGTAAAAAGTCTTGTACACACGGCTGTTAAGCATAATTTTGTTTTGTAAGTGATGGCGTTCGGAAAACTTGAAATTAATAAACTTCATGCGACTTCAATGTGTACCTTGTTGTTTTAATTTTCTGTCACCGTGAGCTACACTCTGCGGCTGGCCGCGTGCGTCTCCCTCCAGTGTTAAAGTTGTGACGTTATTTGAGTTTATAACCAGCCTGTCATCGGCCTATTTTTACTCTTTTTCGTGATGTTTTGTTTTCATGAGACAAGGCTAGCTTCCGGCCTTTTGCGGACGTGTTTGTATATAAGGGTGTAGAGGGACGATTTTGTGGTTTTGTTTGGAAATTTATCTGTTTGCAAAAGTACCATTTGGAGAAAACTAAAGATGTCACTAAAGAAAACAAACGAAACTGCTGCCCATGAACGTCCACAGAGCAGAGCTCAAAGTATGAAGAACTGAGGCGGAGAAAGGATTGGAATCCTGGAGAAGGAAAGGGACCTTGAAAGAGAAAGAAAAATGATTTAAATAACACTTAATAAAGGTGGTCACTTTAGTTTTCGTACACTATAGCAAACAAAACACATGCATGTGCAGTTTGTACCAAGAATGATCAATAATAAATGTAAAATTTACACCATTACTGATGTATACAAAAAGGCATCCAATCACTGTATCGAGACTCTTTTATGTATAAGTTCACATGCAACAGGCATTTCTCAGCAAAATTGGTCAAATCCAGAGGAAAAATGAGGACCTTCTGGACAAAATTATAATATTCTAGAAGAGAAAATTGAAAGGTAAACACTTCTAAAAGTCCTTTTAACAGTCCCGAGCAAATATACCAATTGACTGTAAGTTTATCTCTGTAGTACATTGGGAATAGTCACAAGTAAAATGAAAATGCCAACAGTTATTGTAAAATTCTCTTCCACAAGAGGACACATTATTTAGCACACTGTTTCTACAATTCCACAAGGCTCTGATCAGACACTACAACAATGGAGGAGAAACTCCATGACCCATTTACGGTGGAACATTTTTGTAACAAGCATGTACCTGCAACTTAACAAGTCATTTCTGATGCAAGATTCATTGATGAAAATCACACCCTTTCAGAGAAAAGAAGAAAGCCACAAAAATCAAGGGTTGCAGCAGTCTTGAATAGTTTGAGTTTCTTCCAAAACCAGGTAGTTTACTACAAGAAATGGCCAAATATTTCAATAGAGCCAAGAGGTTTTTCTAAAATAGGGCTATTTGTAAAAAATGCAAACTGTACATGAAGTACAAAACTACAGCAATTATGTCTTTACTGAGTAGTCAGGGTTAAAATAATTTTTTGACTGTTGTTGGTCATGCTGACTGGCCAAAGAAATTTCAGCTCAGTTAAGTCTATTGTTTGACAGGTCATGTCCAAAATATTAAAAACAAACAATAATTTTTTAAACCAGGAGCATAATTTTAACATAGTAGCTAAACAAGCAAAAATATAACTAAATTCAAATGCAAATACATTCAAATCCATTTACAATGTAAATGTACTGTTAAAATGACTGGCAAACCGAAAGTTAATCCAGACAAAATGGTCATCTTGGCCAGTGATTGTTTATTTACCGGTGGCTATTTTGAGCCTTGGTGGTAACCACTGAAACTAAACAAGACATTAAACAAGCAGTCATTGAAGCCAAGAGAGTAGTTGGCCAACTACAAGTAATGGCTGGGCAGCTAGACCACTTGGCTGACCAACTCTTAAGACAAGCCAGAAAATAATTTTTTAATGTGAAAATAACAATAATTCAATTTATTGAGCAGTACTAATGATCTACCAAAAGACAGAAAAGGACATTAGTAGTGTACATTTAGGTGAAAACTGCAAGACAAGGTACATTGTGTATTGCAGAATAATTTTTTTCTTTGGTCTTTTGGATCATTGCATTCTACTTCTCCTGCTTTGCCTCTCTTTTCGTTATCAACTGCTCCTCTTTATTATGCACAAAGGGACATCTCTTCTCCACTACTGTGTCTTTATTGAACTATACAAGAGAAAAATTCCCTATATCTGCTGCTCTTCAAAGCCGTGTACTCTTGGACTTTTCTTCTATCTTCTTCATAACTTTCTGTCAAAGCATAAATAAATGTTAATCAGCCATAACAATTTTTAAACAGCTATGCAAATAAAGACCACTGCCTCCATGCCCCATCCCCTCCACATCCTTCCCAAAAGAATTAAATAGATGATTTAAATTCCTTGAATTATTGCCTGTAGCACTGGGCTGCTGTATGGTTTGCGAACTATCATGATTATTGAACTGGTATTTGGTTATTGGACTATTATCTTTCCAGGACTTATCAAGATAAATGCCATATACAAGACTATAGATAGCCATTCACCTAGAATGGAATGTCATTAGCTTGTGTATGACTGAACTTGTGATGTTGTTGCTGAACTACTTGTCTTCATTGAACTACAACAAAAGTAAGGAATGTTCCTGTGTAGGCACTGCCCAACTGAAATAAGAACAACAGTCCATGCACTCAGTGGTAGAACAATCGACAATACATTTATTGAATGGTCCCTGATCAGTACACAAGTGCAAGAGGAAGGAAAAATTTGGCTGCACTGGTATTTTTGGCAGCAGAATTTTTTACAAACATCTTCAGTGACATATGGACAAAGCAGATTCAAAACATAAAACATTCCCAAAGTAAGAAAAAAGTATCAGGTATTGAAAAGATAGATTATAATATTTATGCTGGTATTATTTAAAATCTACAGTCGCTGTATCTGTCCCTCAAGAAATTTCTTGTGAAGTAAACAAAGAACTTAAGGCAAAATTGATTCTGTCTAAATAACCTGGCCAAGCCTTGCAGATAATTTTTTCATTTTCATTACTTTTTCAGCCCTAAGCTACCATTTTCCAGTTTTCATGCCAATTTAGACCAACATTGCCTTCCCCTTGGCTATGCTTTTCCTGGCCATGAGCCTAATCTTTGCCTGAAATGTGACATGCCAACCTGTGTGCACAACAGCAGCTTTGAAAACATAATTCGATTGTGCATAACACAAACCAACAATCCACAGACAACAGTTATTTCCGGATTGAGGAAGTAAACTGCCGCACATGTTACCCTTTGTTGGTACAACGGATGAAAGAACTGGCTCAGTCATTAATAAAAAGAAATGTGTTATTGAACAGTGTTTCCCAACTATCTGATCTTGAGACTGATTGTTGTAACAATGAAAATAAAAAAATTGTTACATAAATTTTGTATAAACTTACTATTCATGGACAATTTGAGTTTTTTAACTTGTAAAAGAGAAAGCAATAACTTGAACAACTTCAATCGGCGCGTGATCATTGGCACAAACATTTAACATAACCTAACCAAAAAAATTATTTCCAGATACCTTGCATAACAATGACGATCATGGCGATGAAGATGATGACGAAGGGGATTTGTTCAACCAGAAAGCAGACGATGATACAGAAGACTTCGACGAGAACTGTTTAATATCCCACTTCGCGCACCTTTAACCGTATAGTACGAAAATCAAATGTCAAGCTTGAGGGGCCGTCATCAATCCATGGAAAAGGCCTCTGCGACACAAAATGGCTCTTCTAGAAGCCACTCAATTCAAAAAAGGCAATGACCAACAGTCGCAGACCACTTGTGTTGAACGTTAAGTTGTTGACAGTTTATTCCCTTCAAGACGTCTGTTGCATCAAAACATGTTTCTCTTTTATCTATTGATTAAGTAGCCGAGGCACTATGTTTTGGGTATCAAAAATTACAAACTGAAAAATATCATTTAACAGCACGTCCTGATATAGTAAGAACTTTGAAAAATGCGCCGAAATACAGCTCCGAATCGGCCACCGATCGTCGGCCATATTGACAACAAGATCATTCATTCTTAACTTTCCGCATGCGCAGTAACTGCGAGATCACTTTTTTACGTCACAACGTCTCGACCAATCAGCCGTTTTTAAGCCCTGTCTAATATAACGTGTATGAAGGAGGAACTTTTCAGGTAACGAAACAACACGAAGTTGGAAATATGTGAGTATTTTTCAACACAATTCCTTTTACTATACTCACTTGGAAAATATATGGAGCCAGTTTCGATATTGAGCAATGATGTGTTTTAATACCATTTTAAGGTACTCTACATTTTAGGGGATACATTGTCATAAATAGGCTCAAAACAAAAAAAAATTGCTCAACAGGTACTCATCTGAGAAAAGTTACAAATAGAGAAAGAAAGTTAGTTATTGTCGTTGTTTATAGTTGCCTGAAGATCACAATGGGGACGTGGAACAGTGTGCAGTGTATGACATAAAAATGCTGAATTAAACATTTGTTACATTTAAGATGGCAAGAAGTTTGCAGAGATGAAAGTTTGCCTTTCAAATGATTTGTTTGATTTTGGCCTCTGTAATAAGGTGGACCTCAACAACTTGAAGAAACTCTTCTCTTTCATCTCATGTTTTCTGTCTACGGATCTCTTTCCTCGTCATATTGTACTTTTTTTTACGTATTCAAGTAAATATCTATTATCATAAAATACTTACGAAAAATGCTGATCTTGTACGACGACCAATCCTCGGCAATTATGTAGCCTGGCCGGGACCGAAAAAAGCGGGGGAAAGGTGAAAAAACCCCAGGCCGCCCTTTCCCCCTTCCTAGTCCACCGCTCCGATTTTTGTTGCTGTTTCACCCTGTTTTTTGTCATTTCCCCCCTTACAGAGCCTGGTCCAAGGTTACTGTTATAACGATGATTAAAGGAAATGCAGGACAATTGCCGAAAGACACCGAGCAGAAATATGCAATCTAGAATCCTTTCCGAAAAGAGGATTCTTTGGAATACTCATTCAGGCTTTGAGAACTGTAATCTATAGCAACGAAGAGAATGTTGAGAGTGAAGCTTGAGAAAAGTCACGGTAGGACCTTTGACGTAAACAGAACGGAACCTGATGTGAATAAATCTAATGTCAACTTAAAACTCATATAGATGTGTTTTAAAAACTTATCTTTCGTTGAAACAGTTATTGCATGGTGCTGTGTGCTTTGTCGGTATAGCAAATTACTGAAAGGACTATAAACGATTACAAAAATTACCTACACCCAAAAGGTCGAATGTTGCTAACTGGGTGTTTTGACCTCAGCCGTTGAAAATACGTTTCACTCAATTTACAAAAGAGTATAAAGTCAAGTACTTAATTAGGAGAAATAAGCTTCATCTTGACACAGCGAACAAGATACTTCCTATAAGTAAATACTGGAAAGGCTGAAATGTAACTGATCACTCAAGATCACGGCACGTAAAACATTTTTTAAAAAGCCTTGACCATAACGTAAAGTTTAATTAGAAGGGGATGTTGCATCTGATTCTGTTTTAGTGTGAGTCTAATCTATAGTGCAGAAGCCTTGGCATCTGCTCTCCAAAATCATAGTATTATAACTTATCATCAACAATCATAAAATCTAGAGGAAATGTTATTTATTGTTTTTTCTTCGCTTTATCCGCTTGCAAAGTGTAGGATTTTTGTGGTGTAAAATTAGCAGAAAGCAGCTGACTTACATGAGTTTTGTAAACCGCGAAGCCACTTTATTAATCGTGACCTTCAACTCGTAGTCGCTGGCATGGGTGAGAGGTTTTGCCTTTGCTTAGCATTAAATTAGAGCAGTTTAACCATCTATGGGGGGTGAAACTAAATAAAGAATCATAGAAAGCTATTGGCTGTTTATAGAAAGGCTTATCACCAGATTTTTCATTCTCTTGCTGCGTCGTTCTAGTAGTCAATAAGGCCCATAAATGTTTAACAACTATACACTGTTTTGATTTCTTTTCATCTATTCTCTGAAGGATCGACAACCAAAACGGCTCTAACCTGAAAGTTGATCTCTTTTAGAGAATTTTTAATTCCATTAGTGTTGGGCTGACAGCCGTTAGAATACCAAATCGCAAGAACGCAGTGAAGTGCAAGATAAATATATTTCACGCAGAAAAAGGGAAGAAACATTAATTTACCAGGAAATTGTACATTACAATGTAAGTTTATAGACGTTCTCATCATGCAAATTTTTTTTTAACTAGCTCAGTTTAAGTTTCTTGAAAGTTTCTTGTTTAATTCTGATGCATAGCTGAGGAGTAAATTTATTTCTTTTTAGGTCCAAAATGAATCTTAAAAGAAGGTCGGTCAGGGCTGAAAATAAAGTCATGTCGTAGAGAAAGATTCACCAAAGCACTGAAGACGCTTAAAATATTAATACTGATTAAGACACAAAACAACAAAGGTAAGTTCTAGAATTTTACAACTTTCCCTGTTCTAACTCAGAAAAGTCGTGTGTTTTGATCGCGTATGAGAGAAGAAATCTAAGAAACTGAGTTTTTCATTACAATGGCATCCCTGCGCGATCACGAACAATTCACGCCAGCAAAGACACGAAAACTGCAAGAAAAGCTGTTAGTTCATTTAATTACCGGCGAAAATCTAATAGTGATACTTCAATTTTGTTTGATTGAATCCATAGTCTTGTTGATAAAGCTTTTCTATTACCTCGGCAGCTTTACATTGGTTGTGAAATCCCAATCATATTCTGTAGTTTTTCTTCGCTCAGTAGGGCACTTACGTATAGGCATAGTACGTTTACCATGCTTGCATAAATAATTGTTCTTCCTTTGCGTGTTTTGCAAACGATTAAAAAATTCGTGTGGAAAATTTACACATGTAAATAAGTATTGGACTGATGCAAGTCCTAACCGTAACAGGAAACTGTAGAGGATAATCGTTTTATTTTCACACGACTGTGGGCCTGTTATTTTCGATTAAAACTTTGAGTCATAATATTTGTAATGACTAAAACAATAATTTACACTGAGATAATTAAAACTTCAAATGCTGTCTGTTATCAATGCTGTTATTGTATGAGGAGAGAGAGTGGTTTGTAGTTCATCATTTAATTAAGTAAAAAAACAGTTTTAGGTCGTATCTCGTTGCTCATTGAAGAGAGGCAGAAAAATCTGATTTTGAATACAAAGTATTTACAGATGTACTAAGAAAAGCATCTCAAACATGACTATATCTAGTTTCATATATCACAAGACTCTTCTTTTTGAGCAGAATTGAAATAAACGGGGCTTTATCGCGGGCTAGTTAAAAACGGAATAAGTCAATGGACTGACATCTGTGATTTTCGAATTCAAGGTAAAAGAACAAGGAAACCAACGCCTAATCTAGACTTCATTCGCACAACCGCGTAAATGCTTATTTTACTAAATACTTCGAAATGTGCTTCAAATGACCACCAAAAATGAAGACTGTGTGCTCTATTTTTTAGATAATTCAGACCACAGGAGATTTATTTTCAAATGTATCAACTTGTGAAAAACAAGATTAATGAACGAGTAAAATAATACTGTAACGATATTGTATCACATATAGAACTTTGAAAGTAAAGAAAGATCATCGCAGTAAATTTACTGCGATGATCATTCTTTACTTTCATCTACAAAAGTAGTTCAAATATGAATTATTTCATATACTCCACATCATATAGAACTTTGTTGTCTTTGAGTTCTCAGTTTTTTCAGCAATGTGCGGGAAAGGTCTTTAACTGTGTTCAGCGGGTAAAACAGTCACTTGTGAGAGACTGAGTGAAGTAAAAACCTGAACCGAGTTTCAGTGCCGCTATTTTGGGCTCGCTATGAAATAGGAGCTGTTTCCCAATTTGGTTTTCCAGTCTTAGGTATTGCCGCCGGGCCTCTGATTCGCGTCCGTCCTTGTTGCACAAAACCGTTGAAAATGGTAAATCAGCAGCGTAAAAATTGCTTGCTGCACTGGTTCACTGAAACAGTTTACCTCTGTTAGAAGAAGAAAAAGTGGTGCAAAGTTAGCTTCGGTTTTCCCAGCGAATATGTTATGTTGTACTGTTCGCCACTGAAAATTACAGATACAATAGAGCGCCGGCAAAATATAAAAAGAGGTAAGTAATTCTTTTTTGAAGAAATGGTAGTTCGAGTAGATTTTAGTGTTAATGATGGGAACGGAATAGCCATGTTAAAGTACGTATAATTGAACAAAGGGTTCGGTATACTGAAGTGTATTGTATTACCTGGAAACTGTAAACAACTCGTCTGTCGACAAGCATTATATGTCAATGATTCAGTGAGGGTCTATAATAGTGAGGTATCACACAACGGGTAGTTTCAGAGGGTACTACTTTTAATTTGAGTAAAAAAATTGTGAATAACCACTGAAAAAGCTATGCAAAGTTTGCACTGGACCAGTGTTAGGTGCACAGCGGATGGTTCTGCACTTACAGTATAAACGTTTTTCACTGTGTGGGAACACGGAAAGCAAAAAAGTGTTTCTTCTAGAATCTAAAGTTTGCTGTTATTCGCTTCTTTGAAGGGACGCCGATAAAAGAAATTAGCTTAAGCATCGCTTTCTGTAATCACAAAATAATAATAACTACTTGAGAAATTGAACAAAACAATCAACTTATCAGCACCTCCGGCATAGATAACCCGGCACGGATAGTGCAGGGTAGTTGAAAGCCAAATTCATGGGGGCGATCTTCAAAGGAGACATGAAATCAGTTGAGCCCACGTGTTTGACCGGCTTCCACAAGAGCGTTCTGTTAATGAGGTTTGGCAGGTGAATAGAGAGATGCTATTGGGAAGAGATAAACTTGTTTGTTATTCGTTAAGTCATACGTAAGCTCAATATTTAATATACTGAGTCTACTGTGTACGGAACATTAGAATCTTTACCCTATCCAACAACTTCTAGACCGTCATTAAAAGAAAAAGAATTTCTATCTCTATTGAAGGTTAATTCAGATTCTTTAAGGGCTCAAGTAGAAGAAACCGATGTTCACTAAAAGCCTGCATACATTAATGAGTGCTACTAAGGTTTTTCTACTAATCGTCTTAGTTATAAGCTCTTGTTATGAGTTAATTCCTATGATTTTATACAAGGAATTTCAGCCTTTATCATGTACTTCTACTTTTTTCTATAATAAATTTTGAAGAAATTCAAGCTTTACATTGCTTACTTGAAGCGTGTGTTTCTTCAAAATTTATTTTGTCCTGTCCCGCCATTGTTGGATTCGGCCTCCTTCGCCATAAAACCCATCAAACTTGGATTGTAGAGTGCAATACAGGATTGTACCATGTGATATGTGTGTTATCCTTGCCTAATAAAGTAAAATGACTTAAGAGTGAAAATAATAAGCACTTGTTGGGTAATGAACTCCGAGCTAGCCAATCAGAGCGCGCGAAAAGCACTCCGGCTTCCTTGGAAATACCATACAGAGCTGAGAAGTTGCTTAACTTTGCTGATATGTAAAAGACATGCATCTTGTTACAATCATCGAGAAGAGCTGACGCAAAATGGTGCAGTGGTCACCGGGATGTTTTGGTCCGACTTCTCATTTCGCATATGAGATAAGAAACAGTTTGGGTGTTTTATCATAGACCATTAATTCTCTGGACAAATTAGTGAAAGGGTGACTGAGGCTAGTGTCAGCGGCCGTATTGAATTTTCTATGATCAGCGCAAGTCGCAATTTGCATATATCCGTCATTCTTTTAAACGCAGGTTTGTAAATATGATTTCTGAGTAACAGATGCTTTGTTCTTTGAGTTAAAGTCATTTTCCCATGGCCATTTCTTTTCCAGACAGGCCATATCCGGCATGCCTTTTGAACTAAATTGATTATATCCATAAAGATAATGTCATCTTGGTATAAAACATCAAAACAGCCGATTTGAGTCACGAACAAATTTTTACCTGCCAAAAAAACACACTTATACATAAATCACTGATTGTTGAAATGATTACAAAGACGGAGAATTTTCGTCAATATTTCAGTTGCTTTTTGTTGGGGATTCGGGTAGTTTTTAGAAAGGAAGTAGCGGTTTTAGAAGTGACATATTTTAAAAAACATAACTGTACAAGAATATGCCGGACATATAAAGCTCGTGTTGAACTGTTTTAACATAATGGTTTCATATACTATTGGTCACCTTTAAAGGCTGGGTATTGTATTTAATTATTGCTAGTAGACTTTATTTTTTAAGAGAGTTTTTGTTGACAATAATGTCTTTTGTGTACAGTTTATCATCTATAACGACAAAATGGAAAGTATATTTATTCGAATAACTTTTCTGTACTGGAAGTGAGTGATTTGTTCTAAAATGGTCTAGCACTTAGAATTATTTTCATACTGAAGCAAAAATCTGTGTTAATCTCTATTCTTGCCCCAAAAAACACCTTTAGAACTTCAATATGCAGGTGACAACTTGTAATTTGATAAGATGAAATTAGTTTTTTGCTTGAATCTAAAACCTTCAACAAACTGCTAAAACATTCGAGTCATAATATCGTGCGTGATAAGGCAGGATGTTCAAAAAATCTTCTTATACTCTGAATCACAATTCCATTGATGGTAGGAAACTAAGGTGTTCTGCTGTTTTTGATCCCCTAAGAACCTACAATAATTTTCATCATTCCCTGCCGGAATTTCTTCAAATTTCTTTTCTGGTTATTTCAGTCCAACTCGACTGGCTTTTTTTAAATTTAGTTCACCATCAGTAAAGATAAGGCTGTTTAATATTTAAAGCCTTTTGGTTTTGTTATTAAGTGATTTTAATTTTCAAAATCAGATTTATCCCTTGATAATGAAGCATAACGTTACGACACTTTCATTCTTAGGAAACAATAAATGAAACATTTTTTCCCTTTATTGGAGGCACGAAAGCATTGTTATGGTCTTCTAATGTAAATTATTCATAAGATAAATTTTTGTTTCTCTATGCAAAATTGCTTTTAAAAGGGGTGGCGTTTTGCAAACCGGATCACAGTACAAATTAGTCAGAAGGAATAAAGGGGTTTCTATGCTTGTTCGTGCCGCTGTATAGGGCTGTACCACAACGAGTCAGGCACATTTACCCTGCAGTTCCAGCACTTGGGGACAACAAAAAAACTTGATATAATGTATGTAGACGGTCTTCCCAGGATAACCGAACTTTAATTAAGTAAGCCTTGTACCTTGTAACATTTTTTTTTGAGCCAGAAAAAGATTTATGTCTTATGAGTTGTTGTGCAAGTAAGAAATTTGGATCAAAATTTAAATTACTGTCCTATTTAACCTTGCAGGAATTTTCTCAGGAGGTGGCGGAGTGAGAGATGGCGCTGAAGTACCAAGGTTGCGGCTACATGAGATCAGGAATCGTGTCACGAGTACCCCTCAACTAAATCAATCAATAGTCAACAAACGCATCCGCATGCACCGGAAATGTTTAAATATGGCTCGAATTATCGAAGATCTCTCTATCTTAAAATGCATTTTATTTTGGTTCGTTGTCCTCGGTAAGTTTTTGCTCTTAATTTTTATCTTTTTGCTAAGAAGGGTTTATTTGTCATATCATTCAATTAAAATAGATGACGCATTTGGAAGGCGGATCAGGCAGAGAAGTTTTAATTCCACTTAGAATGCTAAAAAAGGCTGCTTCGTTTATTGAGAAACAAAAAGTAAATCCACTGAGCCATCAATTCGATCGAAATTGTTAATGGTGTGTAACTACCTTGACCTGCTGATCCTATTGTGCTGAACATAACTGAACTGAGGTATTTATTAATATTCATACTCCGTTAATTGACAAACTATTTCGAAATATCTTTAGTACTTTAATACCCATAAATGATAAATGATTCATTCCCTGGTGATACGTTCTTTGTATTTTCTTCACACTATGCCAAACCCCCAGACACGAAATATGGAAAATTTAACGTAAATAGTTTTTAAGGCCTTAGTTCAGTATGTAAGCGGCCCGGGGTAAGCGGTCATGTTTTGCTTCAATAGAGGATTTTTAAACCTAATCATGATACAGATAATGAGATTACACGGCTTTTTTGTCGTGATCAAAAATTTCTTCCTTGTTGACGAAATTACAACCGCAACGTTTCATTGTATATACACATTATCTCGCTAAACTTTTTTGTGGTCATTGTTTTAGACAAAGCATTTAATTTCAACTAGTGAATGATGTAATTCAGTAGTTTTCGTAAAAATATTTTGACCGTCACCATCATTTTTTTAGAGGTGGCTAAACGACATTTAAAATGGAAAATCAAGTCAGGTTCAAGTTTTCAACGTATGCCATCCACTTCCGAAAGCGTTTTCTAGAAAACTTTAGCTAAGCAATTCTCCACAAAAAAGTGAATATTCAGAATCGGATGATGGAAGCGATGATGAATATCGGTTGCTATTTACATGGACCTTGAATTAAATATCTTGCGCATTTATTAAGAAACAAGTACATATCAATTTACTCTTATAGGAAATATTAAACGTTGTAGGAAACACCTAAGCATATAAGTGTCTTTGTCAGTTTTATTTTTCCGGAAAATGTAATTCATCATAACAACCATAAAGTTCAGTTTACCAATCTAAAACTGTGTATCATTTTCGGGCGAAGAAGTTTCAAAGACGATAAAAACGTCAATTCTATTCTCTATCGCTACCCTCAGCCGAATATTTCTGTTATAAGCCATGATACATGGAGGGAGCCGCCAGCACTATAAGAGTTACAGCAAATGCACCAAAATAAGAGACATATGTGAAAAATAAAGATACAGAGCCTAAGAAAAGCTAGGTCCCGATAGATCAAAGACACATCATAAGCGCTGGCAAGATATGCTGAGCAAACAATTAACAAGGTAAACGGAGTCAGATCACTAACAGCGATGCAAAAGTACAAGTACAAATTATAAAATATATAATAACCTCCTACTGTACATAAGAAAACGAAAGAAGCAGCTACGGGTAAACTGAGAGGTCAATGATCAGAATGGGAACTTAACTAAACAATGTAATCAACAACTAAAAGAAGGTTTTAAGTACGGGACCAGTGGTCTGCACTTTAGCAGGGTTTCCGGTTGGCTTTCCTTCTCTTATCGATTTTCCTCCATTTTTGTCTCAGGTGTTATCAGTTGCTTATCTTTGTTCTTTCTAAAGGCATTCTGGGTGTGGATCTAAGGAGGACCCGGAGGCCTAGGCCCCGCCTCATTTTTAGGATAAGAAAAATTATTTTCGCGCCAGGCCTCTCTTATTTTGTGGTCTACTTACTCGAAGATCAAAATCGGCCACGCTAACTGGCAAGGATTCATAGAGAAACTTCCTTAAGCTACAGTTAATAATTCCTCCAGTCTGTGCTAGTATCAATTTTTCTTTAATAGTCATTTCCTTATATAGATGGTCATAGACATTTCGAGTTTTCTTCTATGTAAAAGATGATGACAGTGAAACTAAAAATTCAACAAATTCCTCCCCAAGACCTTTAAAACATAGCTCAGTGTTGGGTGTACTTGCACTCAATTGTTATTTATAGTAATTATTACAGTTTCATTTAAGGCAAAGGACCACGTCACCCCCATGGCCATAAGTCCCCACCTAAAACAAAGTACCATTCGCAAGGATTTTAGCTGTTATTAATATTCCAGAACTGTACAAGACTACATTACAAAGATTTACTTGTTGCCTCCTAACTGATTGTTTTACTGCGTTTTATTTTCCGACGCTGGACTTTCACTGAAAATTCTTCACACCTGGATTGTGTTTTAGTTTTGCCACGTTTTTCCTGTAAGTGATATAAGAACACACTAAGAACACGAATCCTCACGTAAGCTGCCAGATGGTAGCAAGAGCTCTTAAAAATAGACCTAAGGACACATTTATGTTAATTTGTTGGCAAAAAAAATACTATTTATGATATGTTGGTTATTTTGGCACGGTATTCACAATAGAAAGACAAAAAGGTATGCACTGCTATGGCACTCAATTTTAGCCATGTGTCTGTTCTTTCGTTGGGCTAGGCTTTGACGCAAACGGATTCACAGATATCATTGTCCATTTAGGTTGAAACCTTGTTTTTCAAGTTTCTAGGTTTTTATTCTTTCTAGGACAATGATACACTGGAATCCATCTCTTGGATTAGATCTCTCAAGGCTCTGGTCTATTGGCCTCCTATCCAAAAACCACGAGAAAAAATAAGTGATCACAAAAACTTGTCCATTCTTTATCCGTTAGTTCCTCTTTATCCGTATCCTGTTTGGGGATCTCCATATCAAAGCGCGGATCACTACTGGCCCATGTATAACATCACCGATGGTTTCTTGGAAGATGTAGAAGGTGCTGCGCACACCGTTGTCTACAATGGTGGGAAAACTATCGAAGTGCCTCAGTTAGGATATGCGCTGGTTTTTGATGGAAAAGACGACTGGGTGGATACAGGTAAATATATACATGAAGTGTCTTGCTGTCTTCTGACATTTGAGCTTAGAAAACTAGGCTTCTACCGACTTTACCAGGCTTTTCTTTTCCTAGTTTTCTAATTTATTGAGTACAGAAAACTTGAGGACTTAGTTGAAGCCAAAACCACTATAGTAGTTTTTTTCCAGGATTTCACAATCTATACTTTCACGAAACTCTTGTCAAGCAAGTATTAGCAGACGTCATAGAACTGATCATTGTCTTTCTTAAATGCGCGACAACCCTATTTCAATCCAGCTACGTCGAGATTAGTTTCCTTTTAAAGTTTGTAGAAAAGTGAAGGTTTCACATCAGCATCAAACTCACCTGATTTCAAGTTCAGACTCCCAAAATTTGTTTGCCCTTATACATTTTGCAAATATTGACAGAAATCGTAACAACATATTATCCTAGACAAAACGGCAGGGGATATTGCAGATAAATGTCGTGTTAATATTAATTTTTTTAAGGAGTAACATAAAGATATATTTTGTTGACAATTGACAACTCTCCTCTAGGGAGGAGTCGGCACTGCAGTTCGGTCCCCTCCGACAAGTTTGGTTGTAAGTACGGTCTCACTTCCAACACATCTCCACAACTGACTTCAGGGACACTGTCATCTATTTTTTGGCGATTTCGAAAATGCCAGCTTTTCAAACTATTATTCAACAATTCAACAGAAATGTACCGCGCAATAGCGAATCTAATAAAAAAATCTCCAGAGAGTAGAGGTTATTTTCAATAGCAAAGGGCTCCCTTTAAACGTGGCAATTTTGGCTAAGATGTCATATTTAAAAAAATAAAAATAAAATAAAGTAAAATGTCATATTTCACGAATTTGGCGAACATTCGTATTCGTATAGTATTTTGACGAAAATGGTGAACTCTCTTTAAAATTTGGCGAATGTTGTATGACGTGGCAAAAGGTCCCCTTTGGGAGTGGCGATTTTGACGAATAAGGCGAAGAAATCCTAAGCCACCTCATAAGGATATTCGCTAAACTTTGGCAAATTTTCTTCTTTTTCGCCATTTTCGCCATTGCGTGCATTTCTGTACATATTTCAACTTTTTTCAGAAACGCCACGGCAGCTCTCCATTAAGAGCACAGCACTTTATCTGTTTATCTGAGAAATGATAATACTCCTATTGTAGTAAGGTAAACCTATGAACTGGTATCAAGACTGCATTATTACAAGATACTTGACAAATGAACGGTCTGATTCCGTCAGAGCCAGAAAGAAAGCGTTGAGGATATGAAAGTAAGTAGTTTTTCTAAAACAGGTTCAAGTGTATTGCATAAAAGAACAAACAATTCATGTCCGTCGAGGGCTTCAGGTTTCATACTTGCATGGCTTTCCTGATCTTCTATAAATCTGTTTTACTTTTTCTTTTTTCCCTTACAAACTGGAGTAAATTTTCTCATGTTCTTTATAGAAACCAAAAACCTTTAAAAGCAGGTAAAAGCAGGTTCAGTGTAAGGCTTAATTTGCTAAGAAGAAGCGCTAGCCCTGATTTCCGTCAAGTCTACATGATTGCAGATGACATGAAAGTAGATCCCAGGAAAGTCACTTTACAACTTGATTTTGTTGATTGATCTTTCTCACAGGGCTATTTTGGATCTTCCTGGATGGGGGGGGGGGGGGGGGGGGGGAACGCGAAGCAGATTAAGATTAAGGAAACTTTTGCGCCAGGTAAACGGCCGCGCAACTTTACACATGATGACAGTGTTCCTTTATCACTAGCACGCTTTGATTGTTTTAGTCTCACCAGGCTCTAACCTTTTGAGTAGTTTTTCATCGCCTGCACGTCATTTATTTAGTAAAAATCATTTTATTTTCAAGCTTTCTATTTTAAACATTCATTTGTCTTTGGTTTGCGTTTGATTTGTCTGGCTTTAAACTAGAAAGACTTGGCAAAGCTTACAGCTAGTGATGTTTACTTTTGAGATTCTTCATCGACAAAGAATCTTATTTCTCCTTATATGAATTCCTGGTAATAAGTCTAAAGACAAAGAGAATAAGGAATACTATCACAACATATATCATAGTCTGATCTTTAAACAAATTCTACCTACAATAGCATCAGTACCATAGGATAGTGAATAGCGGAGAATAGTATGGAGAATATGCACAGTGATATCGTAGGTTCAAGGCCTAGTTTATACAGTGTATCAGCTACTTCCTCCTGTGGTATTACTGTTTTGAGTTTCAGTTCTTAAAATTGATGACAAATAGTCCAGTTAAACTAGTAAGCAAGTGCAATTCAAGAAACCAAACGGTTGCTAGGCTACACTGTACAAACAACAAAAAAAATTTCTTGCCGTTTAAGTTGGATCCGTCTAATTTAGGAGCAGACCAAACATGTCTCTGAAAATATTCCTGAAGTAGTTATATTTTTCACAGCCTTAGTCATCCCAGTCCTCTTGCCAATAGTCGGTGTAATAAGTAAGTTCCAAGGACTCTTGGCTATAATGCTCTTTTTTCACACAAGTCTATTTATTTTTGTTATCCAAGTCTCACTGTAATCACAATCGACAGACGCGTTCAGAATGCAGTGCTCTGCTGTCTGAACTCTTAAACGCTGTTTGTTTGGCAAATTAGTCGTCCCCCACTCCCCACGTCCACCCCTGTACAGAAACCCGTCTTTATGATTTTCTTAACTTCTTCTTATCATGTCTTAAGGTGGTTTTAATGCGGATTGCGTGACGAATCCCTCGACTTGCCGAGAGGGTTTTACTTTGACTTTCTGGCTCAAGGTATACAGCACAGGGTTCATTATATCTTCAGGATCATTCACAAACCACAGGAACGGCCCAGGATTCCAGCTTTATTACCACCAAAGCCTGAAACGTTTCCAATTTTTACTTGAAACACGCAATAAAAGATGGACGTTGTTAATCCACCAGGATGTTGGTTATTGGACACACATGGCGTTCACGTGGCACAACCAAAACGGATTGAGGTACTACGAAGATGGTAACCTCAGCACGTTTACAGATCGACCGGTGTTACTGTCTCCGCTACGCCTACAAAATTATACGCCAGTTATCACGTTAGCTCGACCGAGCACCCTAAGGAGGTTCAAAGAGTTTGGAAAATTTGAGATTTCACAGTTAGCGATTTGGCTGAAAGACCTGTCGGCAGACGATATCGCAGGAGTGTACTCCAATGGAGTGATATTTTTTCAGGACACCATTCTTTGCTGTTACTTCAAGGGAGGTACTACAGTATAAGAGGAGAATATCTCTTTAATGTAATGCTAAACTTACCCGGGGCAGTACTTTTATCAGCTTACGATAGGTGTGTGTCGCGAACCTAATCAAGCCAACCGCGATGCATTCTTTCAGGCTGTGCTTATTAAGAAGTTTCGGACATACATAATCATACTCTTCTTTATTGCTATGTTCAGAAAAGGCGTTTTGAGGGAGATGTCATAAACTATAATCCAGCCAGCGGAAGGTACCTATATAGCTTACTACTTGGAGTACCTTCGAGTGACAAACGCCGTCATCTATTCCAACTCTTTGCTGTAGGGCATATTCTAGAGCATGGATTTGCTCAGTCCAAATGTAATCAGTATAGTATCTATTAAGTCCATTGGAACGAACGCAATAAGTTAAGGTCCCTTTTTACAAGTGAATTTATTCCTCGGTTACAAAGTCTGCTGCAAATTGGGCCAAAACACCGCCGTTTTAAGATAAAACATTGCTATTATTGCCAGACAGACATTTTCCATAAACCTTCGTTCCTAGATTAAGATGTATATAGTATAGATAATGAATTTTGCTTACTTTCAGTGAACCCTTGTCTCACAAATCCATGCCATGGTGGTGATGCGTGCGGAAAACTAAGTAAATCCAGTGAAAAGAAGTGCATCTGTCCAAATGTCAACTTAAGAATGAAAACATGCACAGGTAAATAGCTGCAATATTCCATGTACCATGCAGCATCTACAAAACTACAAACTGGCCTCAAATACGCATGACCCTAACCGAAACAAAATTTTTATATCTCACTCTCCCACTGACGCAACACCACAGTTTGCTTAGAGACTAACTTGGTCACGTGATGTAATTCTAAATCTTTCTATTGATTTGCTAGATTTTAATTGAAAGAGACCCAGTTCATAAAAAGAAATTGATAGATGCTCTGGAGAATGGTAATAATAATAGTAATAATCATGACGTCTTTTCTTTCTGACGGTACTACCGTCATGATACTAACCATAGCAATGATGACAATAGAACAGAAGGGTATGGATGGGGTGATTGTGTTAATGTTGATAATGCTTCTTCTTACGGCTAATGATGATTCTGACACCCGTTATAATACAATTAGACATTTACTTACTGATTTTTACAGAGAACATAACTGGTGTTTGCGAAGATAAAAGTACAGGCTGCAGGAGTTTTGCTGCGCAGTCTTATTACTGCATGCACAGAAAAATGCGTGAGATATGCCCAAGGTCTTGCTCCTACTGTGGTGAGTATTAGTGTGTTTGACAGTAACAATGAGTTGACAAAGTTTGGTGTTCGCAAAACGCTTAACATTCAGTTTCGTGATGTGTGGTGTGTAGAAATAATCAGAAAAAAACAAGCGAGCTCTACATACAAGATGTCAATAACTTGAAACATCGGATTCAAGAAGGGTTCTTGGTATACAGCGTAAAGTAAAGTGTGCGCGAAGAATTCTCCTCGAAGAATGTTCCTTGAAGAGGTTACCACTACCGGTCAAGACATTATTAAAAGTAAATGAACGAGGGTGCACTGAGGATCGATGGTTAATTTTTTTACGGTTCGGTCTAAACGTCGTGAATAAGTAAATCTGGCAAATTTAATGAGATTCGTTGACTGTATCCTAGCCTTCCATTTTTGTTTTTTCAAATCCGACAGCTGTGAAGATGACACATGCGCAGCTGGGTTATCAAAACATTCACCTACTAAATAAAAAAGAAGTGTCTGAGCTTTACGATTTATATTTATTATCTTTCCCTATTACCCAGGAGCTTTACGTCCTTCTACAACTCTAAAACCAACCTTAAGTACCGGCTCTACGCTGATGTCTCGGCTTGCCAGAGGATCTAGAGACCCAGTCACGCTTGCTCCATCTAGTTCGCTTTCCCAGACGAAAACAAATAGCCCACCTACATCTTCAAAGCGGAGATTACCAAGAGGTAAGCATGATTTGATTGCAAACTTGAGGTTTCCATTATGACGGACCTCCTTTTAGAATACTAAAACGAAGCTTACATAAACCTACTTTATATTAAAGATCCGCAAATTAAACTTGGTTTTTATCCGTGATGGACTGCAGGCACTGCATGCTCAACAAATCAGAGCAGCCATTCAAATTCAAAGTACTGTACCTTTCAAATTAGTAGTGTCTTTTTCTCTGACAGGTCAGTCATGCCAGGACCTACAATGCCCTTTCTACGCAAAATGCTTCCAAACAAGTGGGGAAGGTGCCGAATGCAGATGTCAATTCTCATGTGATAAGGAGGAAAGGAATATTATCTGCGGAACCGACGATATAATGTATCTTAACCATTGTGTGCTAAAAATGGAAGCCTGTCGACTGGGGATATGGATCAGGATTAAATCAAAGGAAGGCATGTGCAGTAAGTGATCGTAATTGTCGTCACTGTATATAGCTGTAAAATGGAACTTTAACCTTGGAGCGTTTCCTGCATTAAGTTTTGTGGCAATAGCCGTATGAACACTTGTTACTGTTTTTTTGTAAAGGGAAAGGAACATCAAATAGTATGCTAGTGGTGCGCCATAAGCCCTGGCATGGGATTAGCGTTAGGCAATGGCGAAGTGACAGTATTTTTGTGTTAGTCTCGATAATACTTTTGCACCTGTTGACTTAATCAACAGATCTCAGTCGATCTCAGGTTGATCCTGTTCAGTCTCTCTACACATATTAACAAACAATCCATTGCAAAGAGAAACAACAGGAGCCACACCCTCATTTGAAGGCAACTCTTTGGTTGTCCTCTGTTACCTCTACTTACCCCCTCCCTCCCCCCCCCCCCAAAAAAAAAATACAACAAAGTAACAATGGACGTTAGAAAGGAGAGTTGTACAGACTGACGGTATATATAGAACAAAATTAACAACATCATACGACCAAATCAGTTACTAGGTCGTTAATTTTTAATTCCAAGTAAGAGGAAATTAAATTGCAAAAACATATCAGTTAGTTGTTGGTTTGGTGACAAGGTGAAGATGTTCTTAACTTAACATAAAATGGCATGCCCGTTCAAAGTGATTCTCCTTGTGTTGGGGCTCAGAGTTATTTAACGCATGAACTCTTCTTCTAAGTCTCATAGAAATGTAAATTTTTAAACTCCACGCAAGTTTCATCTCTTGTGAGGAAACGGGCGTTTTTTTCCAGTGTTGACATAGATCATCTTTCTAGAAAAATATTTTTGAATTATGAAACAAAGCAAAACAAACACAAGCAAAAACGTTTCCGACATAAATTTTTTTCTCAGAGCCACTGTATAGCAGTAGTTTACTTTGTAGCTCAAAAAGAAACTTAAGGTTGAATCTAAAGTGACTCGGCGGATTAGCCTTTGGGCTTTCATAAATTCCCCTAATTCAAAGAGAATAAAGCTTTTACTAGGTTTCAGTCATTATAGTTAACAGGCTGAGTCGACCATGTTTTATTGAATCCAAAATATCTATGCTAGTACTTATTTTTAACACTGTTAGGTTCATAAATTTTGTATCAGGTCTGGACAAAGTGATCTTGATTTATTATTATTCCCTTTCAAATAAACTTTTCAGTTTTTTCATATATCAATAACAGTGTAAGGGAATAGGATTAAGGATTCAGTCATTGAAAATCACTTTCAAAATAAAATTAAGTCAAATCCATAAGAAAATTCATATCGTCTGTTTTAACTGCAAATATTCTTGCACGGCGTACTGTCGTAATTAGGTTTTCATTACACATGCACTATTCTTTGTGTTTACATATAAACAATTATTTCATTTAAGAACAAGCCGCTAACGCTTGTTCCTCTAAAAAGAAAAAGGTGTCCCAACACACCAGTGATCTTATTATGTTTTGTTATTGTTTCACTTAAAAACACAGTAGGAAATCTTGGAGACTGCAGTTTACGTGAATATTTTTTCAGTAAAATCAAAATAATACGTTTGGGATTTGAGCCGAATCATACATTCGTGTTTTTTATTTTGCGCACTTTATATTTTAGTTCAGTTATGTTAATAAAAATGCAGTGACTTTCTTTATTGTAGACTGGAATAGCTCAAATACTTTTTATTACTGTCAAAGATCCCATTCGTTGCCACATTATTTTAATGTCTCTCAGCCAGTACTTGCAACGCGTTAAAAACGCATCTATTTACATTATTTTTGGTAATAACATAACGATGACCTTAGATTTTGAAATATTTGATGAAATTTAGGATACTGTTCAGAGTAATGTCCTGCAGAGACCAGGTCTGTATAGAGTTTGCAAAGCTGTGGTCTGAAGTTGGGTGGCCAAGGATAAATTATCTTCTGAAAGAAAAGAAAAGAAAAGAAAACGTATGAGAGTTTCATTAAAGGGGGGTGGTTGGACTCTAACCTGCTTTTCAATTATTATTTTCAAGGTAAAAGTACAAAAACTATTCATTAGCGAAAACATTACAAAACATGAGTTGCAAAACTGTTTATTTATTGGTCGAGTTCAACCAAGAGATAAATCTATAATCCTCACCTTTGCCAGTTATAAAACATTTGTGATGTTGCGGTTGTCTCAAGGTTGAATTTATATCCTTTTAGCCCTGCTCAGCTAAATGTGTTTGTAATCTGCTTCATTAACATGTAAGTGGATAAAAAGATTGTAGTTTGCCTGTTGTATATACTCTGTGTTTCAAGCTGCTTCGTTGCCTTATTGTAATACAGAATTGTAGTAAAAGGAAAACAACACCATAAAGTCAGCATCTAGCAAAAAGCGGAGCTTGTAGCAAAAATTTTAAACCGGGTGGGAGGATCGAATTGAAAACTGCTTTTACGAGATAATTACACTGATACCTTTCACTAGTGAACAGAACGTTATAAATATTTTAATATGGTAAAATTGTATACACAATTTCATAAAGAAATTGCTTGCTTCTTTAGATGACTGTCATATTACTCCTCGTGCTTAAAGCGATTGCAATTAGAGACTATTTGCGCAGATTTTGGGCGGTTGGATCTTCCAGATTGCTTCGACGGAAAAAAGTTTCTGTGTGGTATCATTTGGCAAAATAAAAGACAGCTCAGAAAAATTACTTCCTCTTTGAGCATTTTTACTCGAGAACAACTCAGTCAGAAAGTTTGATTCGTAATCTGACAGGAACAAAAGCGATGCTTAGAAAGAATTCACGAAAGCTAATCCAAATTTACAGCGAAACAAGAAAGTGATTTTTATGGGCTTTCAATAATCTCTTCTTGAGTTTCCGAAGTTTGTTAATTAGCATTTTGAACAGCAATCGTAGCTGATCAGAAATGAATAAATTATGAGTTTGAATTTTTATTGATGAAAGCGTCAAATACAAACTGCTGCAGCTCAGTATGATATTAAGCCATTCTTCATTCTCGAGCAAACGGGACCGGCGCGCGTTCACAATTTGTTGTTATGAGGAAAAAAAGGAAATGAAATCGCAACATGCAAAACTAGATCGACACCAAAGATGAAATATTCGCGGCTAGCATAAGTGTAATTAGTTTGCGGTGTTCATCCCCGTTGGCTCAATTTATCGACAAATGAACTTAACTCTGTGCTTGCTACTGCTGGGCATCCTTCTGTTTTCTTGTACTTGTATTTCAAGTGTACGAACAAACGGCCTGAAACGAAAACACAGGAAACAAGCCTTTAACAGATTCCAAGGTGAGGAATTAATTCTTTTGGCAAGTGAGAACTATAATATCTGAAATTTCTTCTTCGCACTCAAACTACTTTGCAGAGCGAGTCCTATGATATGCTAAACCATTTTTCATATAAAGCACCAGTTTACACTTGCAAAAGTGGAAACTCTCTGTACGGGCACGAAAACCCAAGGACAATATTCTTACTTGCGCAATCAAACTTGATGATCTGACCCAAAACTGAGAACCTGCGACGACGACGATAAAAACGTCTACTGTTTTTGCAATACAGTTGCGTCTTATTTTGACTATTTCGATCTTTCATCATGTCTAAAATATCTCGAATTTTAAATTAGACTTAACTCACAATCGGCGAGTCGCGAAAAGACAATTTCATCTTGATTATTAGAATACATTAACAGAAAAACTGTTTTGTTATTGCTTGGGTCTAAATGTCTGACATTTTCAGCCATAATCGTTCAAGATATGTTTTGTCTTTTCGACAAGCCTCTTTTTAGTTATCTGACAAGCAACACCTGAAATTTCTTTTCTTCTTCCGACGGAAAGTAATTCTTTTATTCGGTAAAGAAGCTTGGCTCATTATTTCGTATCAAAAAGTATTCACATGTGGTAAATTTGTTCATGCTGTGAATGTTGACAGTGTCCTTCTATTGTAACTATATCTGGCCTTGTTTACTTCATAAAGTATAACTTCAAAGAAACAAATAACTCAACAAGTCTCCAAGAACTCTAGTTTTCGTTTGGCCATATCATTGCCTTTGTAGACGAGTTCCAGCTTAAATTAACTCCGCGACAAATTCTATAGGTCTCAGTGTAATCAAAAACAAAGAAACGTGGCTTTTTTTGCCAGTTATACAAAAACTGAAATAACAGCTGAAATAGAGCTTACTGAGCTTAACGTCTGCTCTAATTAATTTTTTCTCGTATCATGATTCATATTTCATGTGAGGAGCGTCGAAACACAATAATCTACAATTAAACCAATATAAATAGACTTTAAGAATAGAGGAGGTGTAAAAATACTGAAATGGAAAGAAATCGGAAAATATGTTTTTCCGATTCCAGTGTAGACCTAGTGTACTTGGAAAGTGTTTTAATCTAATATTTGATAACTTCTTCACCAAAGATTTTTATAAATTTTTCTTAATTTAAAACCGAAATAGATTTCTTAGATCAAACACATGCATCCTGTGATAAAACTACTTTATTTTTTTGCATGATTAGGCCCCTTCCACACGTATCTGGATTTTTTTGAAAACAGACGTGTTTTCCTCCGTTTCCGAAGAAATACGAGTCCACACGCAACGTGTTCGCGGTCGTTTTCGCCCATCCACACGAGAACGCTGAAACGATGGAAATACTATAGAATCCCTTACCGAGCATGCGTTACCTCCGTTTCGTCTGTCCACACTCGTTAACGAAAAGCCGTCAGTTTTAAAAAGTCTCCACTCTGGAGTGCGTTTTCAAAAAGCAACCTCGTTCCAAAAAGATGCGTTTTCGGTGGCCGTTTTCACCGGATGCTGTGCTCAGATTCCCACAGCATTGTCCCAATATTGTCGCGACATCTGATTGGAACTGATGCTTTGTTGATTACCACCCCTAGCTGCCAATATCATTCTCGCATGGACTAATATGATTTTTTTATTCTCAAGTGTTGAGAATGATTCTGTCGGCATGGTCTCAACATCCTCTCAACAGGTTTTTTCAGTGAATGTTGGCAGAATATATATATTGTGACTGTTTGCCGGATTGTATCTTTTAGTAGTTGGGACTGTTTAGTTTCCGAAAGGATAGTGTGGTGCTAATAGCATTTCCCAGTCCAAATCTTTCCCAAATCTCACTTCTCAGTGTCAAAGCCCCCATTTCAAAAGCAAAGCGGTCTGAGACGTATTAGACCAGGGCGGATAAAGGTTGGGCGATGAAACGAGCGCTCCGCTCTTCATTTAATGTCTGATGCGGAGTAGGACTGGCACGAGCGCTCTTTCCGCGCTTCCGGTGCGCTTGAAGGCCGGCGAAATTTTCGTTTTTGCAAACCGGAAATCCTATTTTCTTTCTGAAATTTCAGGCTACAGTGTTAAATAGATAAACTCGTTTTGTAAAAATATCAATAAACAGTTCCATATGTTTGTGTCTGTATGCCTATAAATCAAACTTGTTGGTCGTATAATGCCAAAATTTGAGTTTAATTTGAAAGTGTTGAATACCTCCTCCTTCCGCTAAATATCACCTAATCGTCTTTCACCGTTTCGTTTGGAAAAGCTTAACACTTCTTAAACTCAATTTTTACATATGTTAAAGGGGGATACATTTTGTATAACATAACAAAAAATTAGATTGATATATTTTGATATAGTGGCGTTGTGCTGCTTCAAACTTTGCTTCTCGGGTGCAACGCGCCATGGCGATTCGCGCAATGCGTCGCAAATACGGCAACCGCATGTAAACAAAATTTATTGAGGTTAGTTTTAAGGTTTTTTCTCCGTTTCTCTCCCTAAAACAAAACAAGGTAAACAGTAAAAACTGAGGGGAAACTAATTTTGAAGTTTCGATGAAACAGAAAGACGTATGAGATGTTTTTTTTTTTCAAAATTAAAAAGAAGGATGATGGTGATTGAAATTAGCATAATTTCACCTTGCACGAGCTGCACGCATTTATAAAATACACGTCATCTAGTAATGAAACACAATTTGCTGTCTTTTAGTTTTGCCATGGATAACATGGATGAGATTTTCCTTCGTGTTTTAGACAGTACTTAGTTGTTTTTTGTTTTGGAATAACATCGACATTGGCGAGTAGTAGAACGAAACTATTATTCAGTGATAGAGTGATGAAAGTAATAAGAGAAACCCTTTGAAAGAGATGTTTGACTACTCCTGACTAAACCTCCCGCAAAAATAGCAACATTTGCCTCTAGGAGACAGCGTACCACCACAAAGGAACGAGGAAGAAGTGCAAGAAAACAAATCAAGCAGCTATAATTCAGTGACAGCGGCAGTGTTAATGGACAAACCACATCGCAAGCCCTGACCGAAGTCGCAAACAAGCGATATTTCTAAGCAGAGTCCCAGTCTACTGCATCACACCTTTTTGCTCGGACGCGCTCGTTTCACCGCCCAACCTTTATCCGCCCTGTATTAGACATTAGTGAGTTTACGCAACAGGACGGCAGGAAGACTGAGGACGGCAAAACGCTTGTGCGTGACGAACGTGACAAGGCTGTAACTTGCGTGTTTTGTAGTGATCTTCACTGACATCAATGTTTTCTGGTCTTTTACAAAAAGATGTGTTTAAAAGAAAGTGAAGTTTGGTGAAAAGTTATTTCAAAAAAATTATCGTCACGCTTGTCACACAAGGTTTGCCGTCTTCTTTCCTCTCCCGTCCTGTTGCGTAAGTTCACTATTAACGCGGGGACCGCTCACACAACGTCGGAATGTAAATGCTTTGCGCACATTACCCCGGCTCTCAATCACGAAGGGGCTGCAGTAACCTTTATCGTAAATCACGCCTTCTCATGTGTTGGGCAACAAGTTTATTGAGCCATATTCGATAACAATTTGCACTGATTGGTGAATGACATGGGAGGGAGGGCTGGGTAAAGTGCTTGCCCTTCGAATTGAGCTTATGACTGACAGATATGCAGCGAGCCTTCAGATAAGCTTTGCATGACGTCACATATGATCGACGCGTAACTAACCAAAATCAATTAATGTAATTATAAATAAAAGCAGTTTCTTAGTGAAGGGTGAAGTAACATGTTTATAAAATGTTGGTTTCAAATCAACGTGCACATTCGGCACACCCTCAGACTGTCTTCTAACGGTAGTTTGCTGGTGTTGCGGACAGGTGCAATCACCAGTTGACGTAATACAAGAGACTGAAACGACATTGACGTCACTGAACAACAACCCCCCCCCCCCCCCTCCACCACATCGCAAAAGTGAACCAACAATTGTTTCCACAATACCAAAAAAACACCCCTTCTAACTTACAGTTAACTTTTTTCATTCTTAGGCGTGCCGTTCAGTAAAGCCACCCACTACCTCCCCATGAACTTTTCTAGAGAGGATAAGACAAAATTAGTTGACATGCGGGGCAACGCAACCGGAATGGTCTTCAATATGATCAATGCATCGACCGCTGAGCAAATAGGACAAGTGTTGAGCCTTAACGGAAAAGATAACCATATTGAATTGAGCGAACTGAGAGATGAATGCATTACTAATCCAAGCAAATGTACAGAGGGATTGTCAGTGGCAGTCTGGATAAAATACGCTGAAGGTAAGTAAAAGTGTTAAAGGTACTATAGCAATGTCGGGTCCTACTACTTGACCACTCTTGTACCCATTAACAGGAACGACGTGTCGCCGGTGCGAGAGCGCATCCTCGAAAAGAATAGTGTCGTGGATGCCAGTGATTGCGTGACTTAATCCGTCCTTGCTGAAGATCTTATTCTCCAGGAAAAATATCCGACGTTGGTATAAACAAGTATGTGTTTCAAGGGCCACCTTTTGACACATCCTAGCTCTTTAGCTTTTACACCTAGAATGAAATGAAATGGTTGATTTAACTCTCCCTTTGAACTGGACTAAGACACTCAAAATTGCCGAGCCTCGAAAACTCTCTTCGGTCCGGTCTTGTTTCCTAGGGGAACAAACAAACTAGAACGTTCAGTTCTGATCTTACTGACAGTTCATTTATTCTTTTTGTTAGGCAAGTTCATTATTTCGGCTGGTAGGTACACGGATAAAGCTGACGACGGTCCTGGGTTCAGGTTTATCTGTTCAAACTGCAGCAAGAACAGTGGTGTCCCAGAAAAGCACAACTCAGGAACCTTTCTTCTAGAGCTCTCAACAACGACGAAAAAGTGGCGAATTCATCTCGACACTATACCACGTTGGTGGTTTCATTTTGCTTTCACGTGGAGCCCGAACCAAGGGCTCAAGTACTACAAAAACGGCAAGTTTGTCGTGGGAAAGAAAAACCCTGAAAGGTTTATGGTTGCCACTGACACAAACATTGCCAAAAGGATCACTATTGGTCTCCCGAATTCACTAAACGCTATGTCAAGAAAAAACAGTCGTGGCAAGTTCAGCTTGGGACATCTGGTTATTTGGACTTACGAAGTGTCAAAATATGATATGGAAATTGCATTCAGATCTGTCTTAACAACAGGAATCAAGTCGTTGTACTGCTGCCAACAATTAAAAGGTGATGATAATAATAATTAGTTATAATTACACATTATGGTCGGCAAAGTGCAATGCAGTTATAAATTTAACGATCAAGTTTCTTGACTTAGGCAAAAAATGACCTTGAAAAAACATGCAAGGGGGACAAAACGCCAGTTTGTATTCTCGATTTCTTCGCTGTAAGAAAAGGATACAGAAGTCCTCTTTCATCAAAAGCAAAGATAACGATGTTGTTGCAGATTAACAAATGACTAAAACTGCTAGGATCGGACGCTGAGTAAAGCGTAAAGTAAAATAAACTATGAATTCATGTAGAATCGTTCTTCCCGTTTGCCAATTTCAGTTACAATCTCAAGCATAAGTAAGGTATGTCACTTCTATGACGTCATTGTACTACCAGAATTCACTTCGTTTTTGCCTTCTCACTTAAATTTGTCAATACCGCCGAGGTTTAAAAAACAAAAGCCCTAATTTGCACCCCCTGGCGAGAAAACAACAAAATGAAGGATTTTGGTAATTAAATAAGATAAGCAAAGTTTCTTTTATTTTACAATGATAATCTGTTTTACCGGAAGCTAGAATATCAAAATGATCCCACTTGATGTTGTGACCTGTGGCTCAAATATGGTCAGCAATGGCTGATGTGGGGTCATTCTTAGTGAGAGCCCTGAAATGTTCCGTTTTCCGATCATGAAGCCGTCGTTTCGTTTTGCCAATGTAAAAGTCACTGCAGTCCCAGCAACCAGCTTTATAAACGACCTTAGATTTCTGTGAACGATTTAGACGGTCCTTGTATGGAAGAATGATTTGATTCGGCGAGAGCTTTGAAAAATTATCTTGAGATTGACAGCTGAACAGAATTGTATACACATGATTTCAGACGCTTAGAGATTTGGTCACTTTGTACACCTAAGTAAGGTAATAAGAGCCACAGGTCACAACATCAAGTGGGATCATTTTGATATTCTAGCTTCCGGTAAAACAGATTATCATTGTTAAATAAGATAACATTTATTTAAAGAGGGTTAACACTAAATGGCTACTGCTAATAAACTTGTCAACCTCGTCTCCAGGGCTTTTCCAAACTTGTAGCCTTCTAAAATACTAAATAAATTAATTAATAGATAATACTAAACTGTATGTGAGACAGATACTTCAAATAGTAAAAAATAGCAAGAAGTAAACAAAAGAAGACGATAGAATTAGTGCATAATAGCGCGTACTATTCTGCTACCTATTTCATGAGTCAAGTAAATTCACTCTAAAATACACGATGAAAATACAAGTAAATGACGTCATCATTCAATTGTCCATTTATTCATCAGAGGACCCGTGCGTTCGTAATCCGTGTCATGACGGTGCCACGTGTCAGCGGATGGACACGGGAGACAAATACCAATGCATCTGCCCAGACATCGACCATAACGGACGCTGTTCCGGAGGTAAGCCTAAAATGTTCTTACGTGTACCATCATACATAGCGGGCTGAACAACGTTTACGGGGACAATCTCCGACGTTTATATAAAGGATGGCTAAGAATTCATAACCGTTACCACAGAAAAAGAACAGATCTCTGAAGAACTTCTTCCCATACATATGATAAATATCTCTCTAAACTTATACTGACATTGGAAAGAATCATTGATTTATGCCTTTTCTTCCTGGGTATATGGTCCCTCCATCTAATGAAAATCGCTTAGCAGTATAATAGTATCTATTATCAGAATCGAAGAATGGAAGAACTCACTTCTCACTGTCTCACTCTGTCAATGTATTAGCCTGTTCAGTTAGGGCAAGTAAATGTTGTCATTTTTGTGTTTAAGTGGTGCTTTTGGAAAGAAAGATCTTTGCTGATTATATAAGAAAAAGTTGTATCTGCAATAAAGGTGAAAGTTCAAGCACAATGTATTGATTGTTACCTAACTTAGTACTCCTGGACTTGGTTTGATTATAGCGGAAACGTTGGCTGAGCACTGTGAAGACAAGTCTGATCAGTGTGAGAAGTTAGCGAGTCAAGAAGGTTTTTGTGATTACCGCTGGAGGCGTATGAAAAAAATTTGCCCAAAGGCCTGCAAACTTTGCGGTAAGTGATATACTTAATATTCCAGCTAATTTATAAGCACTGCTGAGGTACTTCCGTTAGGATAACACTAATACCTTCTCTTACTTTTCTTACTTCTACTATATTTCTGCTTTTTTGCTGCTGCTACTATTACTAGTACTACTACTACTACTACTACTACTACTCGGGTCGCATGTCTCATGGTTAATATGATATCGAATTGCTTATTGTTAAAAAAACCCTTGGTTTTCACCGTCACTCAAGCAACGACACAAACCTAACTAGATTCTAACTACAAAACTAGGTGAACATTATTGAAAATTTTGAGAAACGTACTCTCTGGCTTGATAGGGAAACGTTTGAAAAAGTAACAAATAAATATCTACAGTGAAAGCCGTCTGCACCGCAGTATAGGGATTTAACAAAGGTGAAGTGCTTTCCTTAAGTCCAAAGGAGAGACATACGAAACAACCGAGATTATCAGCACGAGAAGATACACTAATTACGCTTGTAATATGTGTCAGTGAAGTGAACAATTGTTGGGTAACATATTCTCAATCCGAGGACTGTGGGCTATAACTTTTCCATTTCTCTTGTGTTTTCTCAGGTCAGTATTTCATATTCGTATCAGCTTTCAGAATACTAATAGGCTTTTCCCTCTGAACATGTTCCAACACATTTCATTTGCATACCATTTAGAAAGTCATAAAATAAGATACCAAAGAAGCGTTTGAAAGTTTTCAGTTATTTTAATTCTTTTTTTCTTTTTCATAATGTCTACGTATTGTTTGTTTCGTTTTAAGCAATTGTGTGCCTTCATTATCGCCTCCATATCAAGCCAGGGACGGCGTTGTTCACCACACTCCCCTAAAACTGTTTTGTCACAAATATAATCTGTCTACATACATCACGCTCATACATGGCATACATTCCTCTTTTTTCTATTTTCTTAAACAATTTTAGTCTTGATTTTTTGTTTTGTTTTATCCTATGTTTTACATTTGTTTGCACTTATGCCGTACAAACCATTTTGATCACTGCATTTATAAGCTCTGTTGCTTCAGTGTTTGGTTGTTCTGCTTGATCTTTTTGGCTTCAAAACGCTTTAGTAGTGACTTGATGATTTTGAAATAATCCATTCACATTTCCGTCTTTTATGATGAGTCTGTAGCCCTTAGTTAGGCAACTCTTTTGTCACTGCGTTTTGGCTCTTCACCAACACGCGCATGCGTCCTTTGGCCTGTGTTTATTTTCAATAGTCCTCATGTACACCTGGAACTCAGCTTCCTTTTCCCTTCTTTTTTATTCTCATTGCGCTTTTCCGCTTCATCAGTAAGCTAACCCTACGGTCGTTACTGATTTATTTGGTACTCTACAGAATGAACATGATCAGCACTTTATGTCAGGTCATTTTCTTATTTCTTGCTTGTCTCGTTGCTTTTTGACTTCTGACATCGCTTATATCTTCTTGTTTTCATGTTTGTCCAAATTCTTTGCGCCTTTCTCTCTCAGTAATCAGCAGTTTTCCAATATCTCTTTGTATCGACGGCGTCTGTTGTCACATAACAATGCCCCTAACCCTGAAAACAATGGAAGTGGATATTAAAGGGGACCCGCATTGAATTAAGAGTTTTAGAACGGTGCAGATCTACTGGTCTGTTTGCCAATGCTGAACTCGGCATTTTCCGCTGGGTTCAGTCTAAGTGAAGAGAAAAGATGGAAGGATCATGTTGAGACTCTTCTGAGCGAGAACAAAAGTCTCGGGGATGATCGACTGATAAGTTCAACTATTTTTTTTTTAATCAATTCAACTGATCGTTTTTAGTCGCTGAAAAACCGAGTAAAAGTTGAAAATAGCCTTTGGCCATCTTGGATTTTTATTTCCACTTGAGAAATCACTGACGTCATTACTAACTCAACTAGATCTAGTAAGTTCTTCGTGCGCTAGGCGGATTGTGATAGATAATAGTGGATTTAAAAGTTGCTTGTTATAAATGATGATAGTCCGAAGGTGTAGAAGCTTTACTTTGTCAGCAAGAGGTTGTAAAATTCTTAGGAGAGCTAACGAAAAGTGTTTCATTTTGCCGAAATCAACTTGTTTTTAAATAAGAAAAAAGTTAACTACCCTCAAATTTAATTACAAGTCAAGAGCCTTCTTGACTTATTAACCTCCAGTTATCATCGCTTTATGACAAATTTATTTTGGTGTTCTAATCCTGTAAGATCTTTTGCATTAAAGTCAAACCACATTAAATTAACATGAAATGAGTCAATTGGATTTTTCTATTACGCTTAAATTTTGCATTGACTATATGGAAGAGGCTTTTGACAGGGCGTTCTCGTATTTTGAGTCATTTTGCTTTGCATGAAATAATTTTCTTCTTTTTTTAATTTGACACTAGCATCCTCCTACTCTGAAGATTATTCAACATTAATTTGTGAATATTCAAATCTATAAAAAGACTTAATTTCCTCAGTGCCTTAACAGATTTAATTATAAAATTAAACACAATAAATGAAAAATTCTACTTAAAATTGGTTTTGTACAATGTACTGGTTTTCGTTACTCGTTTTTTTTGCTTTTAAAAAGTTGATTGTTTCTCTTAACTCTTTTTTTGTTCTTTCTTTTCTTTGAACGTGGAATTTTGTTATGACTAAATCAAAAGACACTGTTGCTGCCTTACTGTCTATTATATTCTTTGTAGAATGGTTAAGTTTTCAAGTGTGATATCGAAAACCCATGCATTTAGTTGATATTCCATTTAGGTTTTAAAATAAGTTTAAAGTTTCACTGTGGCAGTTTGTCTACCGCTGAAGTCACTCTTCTAAACAGTTGCGACAGTTCAAGGTTGTTTAATGCTATACTTATTCCTTATGTTAATGAATTTCCAACAATTTGCAAGCGTTGCTTTTGATGCAAAGAAGGTAAAGGGAAACCAGAGCAAAGTTTGTATCTGTATCTTCCCACTTAGTTCCATGCAGGCTCCCATCCTTTGTTCTGTTCGCTTCTCGTTCCCTTAAGAAAACAAAGTCATTTTCAAACTATGTATTTTATAGCAGAGGAATAACCAACTGCATAACTTTCTTTCAGCCCTGGTGCTTCGATAAATGTTTTGGAAAATTTTGGATAATATTAACCAGATAAGATGCGCTTCCCTAGATGACTAAACTAACGAAATTCGTATGCTCAAAGTCGTAGAAACAGGGTACAATGTGATTAATAGTAGGCATGAAAGATATTTGGGTGTCATTAATTTAACTCCTCGCAGTTAAGGATTTCACCAACTCATCCAAACAAGGCTAAAACATGGCTGAACAAATCATCTACAACCGATGATAGAAAAAAAAACCACAGTTACAGCAATCGCGGTGGTCACACTTAAGCAACCCATAAAGAAAGGACCTTCATTCGTATCATAATAAACCTGACCAGAATAAATCAATCATCAATAACTTACATCAATAAAATGGCGACATTTACTTAGGATATTAGTGACGCATGTAAATTTCGAAACCTTCGCATAGTATTCTGATTCTAGCCGTGTAAAAAAGGAGAATTTCTGTTATTCTAAGTTTATCTTGTAGATAATTATAAAACCGAAAAATGAAAGATATTTTAGGAAGTAAAATTGAAAGTGTTGAATACTTCGTCGTGTAAATTTATTCACAGTTCTCTTGATTTCTTAATTTGCACTGCGCGTTAGCAGGAAAAATTGGTTTCATGCAGTTAGTTACCTTTAATATTCAATAGACATTTGTGTCGTTTACATGCACCAATATGCTGACAATGGCTTGAGACGGAAAGAAATGGACTGATATTGAAGAAATTGTTGGTTTTAATTAGAGCGACTAAAAGCAACAAAACTATGAAGATGTATTTTTAAAAGGATTTAAATGAGGAGAGAATCGAAGAAAATTGACTTTGCCCTGTGTTATCTTGAAAACGAATTTCCTATTCGAATTTTCGCATTTGTTACTTTTCAAAATACCTTTTATTCCCGCACTGCAGGAAACTGGTCCGCACATCTAAGATAACAAGCCACTCTTTGCACTTCGACAGAAAATGCGGAAAACAAAATGAAGAAAAAACCTGAATATTTAATAAAACGAATAATCATTACTTTTTGAACATTAAATATTCGCACGTATATTTGCACTATATTCAATATGTGCGGTTTTCTTGTTTGGCAGAAGAATTCTTTTATCTTTGTAGCAATCGCAATTAAGGTTGTTATTGGAGGTAAAAAGAGAAGTGGAATTGTAATTCTCAAAGCCACCAGTCTAAATATGAAAGGTACAGCGAATTTAAAACAGAATCGTAATCAAGGAAGTGTAATGTCGCTGTACGACGCCACTTTATTGGGCTTGCGTTCATTGCCACCTGTTCAAAGAAGCTGTGTCAATCAGAAAATGTTTACTTTTGAGTCCGTGTGAACAAGCTACCAGCGGATATTTTATTGGTAGTTTTCTTGCGCTGGGAAGAACGCAATGTTTTCTTCATCGCCAGGAAAAAGTGCAAGTTTTATGGCACCGTGTAGAACGCAAAGTTACGTGGGACAAAGTCGTTGTCATACACAATAGCTTTGACTGATTCTCAAAATCGGTCCGTATTTTTCGAGTATGCTACTCTCGAAAATTGAATTTCACTCCGACTTTTAAGCGTGAGAAATTGCACGAATGTATCATCTGTGTTCTCTCTTTTTTCTCGCTCTGTTGAATATCTCGATTTGTGAATCTTTCAGCTTATATTCTTCAAGTAATTCTTCCTCAGTTATTTCGTCACTCCGGGCTACATTACTGACGTACACGCCACATCTCAGTGGAGTAACGTACGGACAAAATCTTCGTCCTTCACACGAGCAGTTTTTACAGAACTTTTCATTGGAAACGACCCCCAATTCTGTTAACGATGAATTTCTTTCTAAATTTGGTGTATATACAGGAAAGGAACAGACGCCCGTAAGCAAAACAGATTTGTTAGTCTCCTCAAGCCATAAAGTGGAAGTTCAAATCGCTCACACAACACAAAGAAGTCGGCACTCTGTGGAGAAGACACTTCAAAATGAAAACCACGGAGCTGAAAGTACAAATAGAAGTGGATTGACGAGACCTATGCCAAACAAAATGATTAAAACAGGTTCTGTACAACTCAACACAATAATAGCGAAAGAATTTCTTACTACATTCCCTCGAAGTGGATCGATAAGCACTCGGGAAAGGTTGCAAAATGACAGGTTTTCCGCGGGGTCTTTGGTCCAACCTAACATGGCAATGTCAACGACGAACAGCTTTATAACTTTGTCGCCTTCATCCATGGTACCCAAAAGATACGCGAGTGCTACGAGAACGCGCGATTTTTCAGTTTTGTCTTCTCGTGAAAAATTGACTGAGTCCTCATTGCTTATATCAAATAATTTACTAAGTACTCATAATCTATCGCCAGGGGCTGAAAGCAGTAAATCATCTTCCTTGTTGTCGAATTATTCTTCAGGTGTTTCATCCGCGCAAGCACGACAAGTGTCCACCAGTCAGCGCACTACCCATGTCTCATCAATTGTTACAAGTTCTGCCATTAATCAAGTCACATCATCTTTTATCAGTCTAGCCACCACCCGGATTTCACCGTTTCCACCAAGCTCCATCATATCTAGAACATCAACAACACAATCATTCTCAAGTAGTTTGATTGTTAAAGCCAGCTTAAAATCAGCCTGGTTAAAAACATATCTTCACCTCACCAAAGCAATTACCTCAAGCTATTTAATCCACACCACTTCCGCACAGCCGTTATTGTCGTCTGTGGTTCCTACGCATGAGGAAACGTCTTTAACTTGCAGAGTAAACAACACGATGTGTCTTTGTTTTAACTGCGACGAAGCGCCCAAAAGTGCAAAGATATGCTGCATGGATCTCATTGAGAATAAAAGTACCCAGCAGGGAATAAAAATGACGGTCAAAAATATTAGTGTTCACGAGCTTTATCATATAATCATGGCTGTATCTAGGGCTATAGCAGATATTGTTTGGAATTCTTGTCGCACAAATGTTAGTCTTTGCCTTACGGGGGAATCCTCACCTGGTGCTGAAAGTGTTCGTAGGAGGCGTTCACTACGTGAACAAAACATTCAAAGCAAAACGACATCAGATAGAATAAGAACCAAATGGGAAGCACTTCACCCTACTAATAGCCCTTCTTCGCCGAATAGTTTCAGCGTTGAGGCAGTATTTTACAGCCTTTCCCTCCAGGCCGGTACTTTGTCTGGGGTGCAAACGGCTTTTTACGTCATAATGAAGTTATATAGTAATGGAACCAATCAAACTATATTGTTGGATGGCAAAAAGCTGTTGAAGATTCTCACTAATGAGACCCGCACTCTTGAAAGTAAATTAAATATATCAATTGAATCATTTACAGCGGCGCATCAGTCATCTAAGCTTGCTACCACAAGCTCACTTCCCGCTACTTTATTGCCTACTTCATCTCAGGGAAGCCAGAATATACAGATGACCTTGTCTACCGATGAAGGTAGGAATTTTGTAAACAGACGCACTAAGCACCTATACAGTAGACTCCGGCTATAGCTTTCGATATCTGCATTAGAATACCATTTTCCGCTTTGAATGACACTGCCATACAGTGAATTTTCCTACCTGGCACTTTCTTCAGAACCTGTCGACAACACTGCAGCAAAGAAGCTTCGTGTTGCCTTTTTTATTTTTTTTATTTTTAATGCTTGTCTTTACACTGTTTACACTGTTGTAAACTTGTTACCTTAGATACAAAAGCGGAGCCGTTTTTCTGCCTCAGACTCCCGCCTTCTTGAACAATTTTCTCCTTCTGCCAAGTGAGTGTTCCAGATAGTGGGAGTCTACTGTATAAATTCAGTTGTCACTAATGACCTTTTGCCACTTATTCTCATTTTTGTTCATGCCTGGCCTCCTCCTCTCTCGCACATGTTAAGCCCATTTTTGTATGTGACTTTTCACTGACGTTATTTGCCACAATTCCTGATTTCTTCGTCTTCTTTTATTTATATTTCCTTTTAACACAGCAATCAGTCACTAAATGTAATTGATTAATCAAACAATTAGAAAATCAGTAGATAATGGAATGTTTTTAAAACGGGGAGCAGGGAGCAGAGAGCCAATACGGGGAACGGGAAAACCGTCGATTAATGGGAACAAAACCTAATTTCAACCCTAAGCCGGCCCCATTAGTAACCAACCGATCATTTCCAATTCTCTGCTTTGTTCCTGTTTTTTATTTTCCCATTTCCCATGCTCGTTCCTCGCTCCCCGTTCCCCGCTTTAGTAACATGGGGTAATGAGTATTTGTCCTACCGATCCAGTAAGCTATGCCTTAGAGAGTACGTACGCCCAGAAATGCACGCAGCGACGAAATTTAATACAATTTGTAAGGCCGTGCTTTATAAAAAATCTCAAACACTCTGAACAAGCTCCAGGCTCCAAAAGATTAATGGGAAACAGGAAAGACTCACATTTCGAAATTTCCAAGTTTTGGAACAACTGTGTGAGGTACCGATGGATAATAATACGACTGGAAGTACATCATACATTTGGCAAATTTTGCATTTCTATAATTCTAGAAGAGTTGCCGCAGTTCATCATAAATTATCAGTTTAAAATTTAAAATTCTTTCCATCGTGCCTTTCTAGACAACATTCAAGGCACTCATTGTTGCTTAGTAATAAACTCAGTTTATATATAGTATTGGAAATAAAGATAAATTTTAATATGCAACAACTTCATTCTGTAGTGCTTGATAGACATATAGTTTGCTCCCGTTATCTTTCTTATGTTGTATTTTTTTCCTGTCTTACAGTACCGACTACTGCTGTGCTAGGCAAATATGTGGACGGTAAAGGACTATCCGAAGAATTACTCATCCTCATGATATGCGCGGGGATTGGTGGATTGATTCTAATTAGCATTGTATTGGCTTGTGTATTTACGCGTTTCTACAGGTGGGAATGAAATTAAGTTATAGTCTTGTACACGATTACTAGTTTCATGACCAGTAATCCCCTAAATTGTGTACAAAGAGGATACGACAATCGCACCGCACAGTGAATTTGTGGTAGCCGAGCTTTTATCTTTATTTTTGCCTTCCCTTACTACGTCCCGTTCACGATATGTTTCATGGAAAATTGACAGAATATTCCTTGCTGCTTTATGAAAGAGAAACAGGGAAAAGCTGCTGCGCGTGAGCCCGATGGCTCGAAGTGTGCCTTTATCTTTTTTAGGCCAACAGATATGTGTCTGATACAAACCTCTGGACATTTTTTTCTTTACTTAGACAAAGGAAGGGTGAGTTTGTACCAGATAAAACCTATCCTAGTCCTCACAACAACAAACACAACGGCGATGCAGCAGGTGGGGAAGATGTAGAAAACATTGATACGTTCATAGATCCGTCAACGCAGATCACTGATGTCCCTCACAAACCAACAAGAGGATCAGCTGGAGGTTCGTCGGGAGGGCCAAAAAAGCAGAGAAAACCCATGGGAGTCAAAGTTACTTACAAACCACCGGAATGGGACTAAATATGAAACAAAGGATACGCGTGCAATAGGTATATTGTTTCCATACTTGAGCGTTATCTTCCGACAAAAAGGTCAAATGTACCCATTGTGCCATTCAGTGTTTTGCACGGCGGTTTCTTCTAGAACGTTCGTGCTTGTTTAAATCCTTCTTGTCATGAAAAGTACACAAATATCAAAGGAAGTTTTTTTTATAAAATTAAGTAAAAAGGACGTTTTCCCGATAGAAGTGTCTCATAGCATCCTTTGCATTGGAGCTGAGCCTCAGTCCCAGATAACTGCCCTCGGAAAGTTGTTAGTCCGGCTATACTGACTATTAACTCAAAGATAAATTCTCGAAGGTGTCTCCTTTTGAATCATCACAAAGGTCAATTGCCTCATGCAGCAGACAATTGCTAAATTGTCAACAATGCTCGTGTCGTTAAATTTTAAGGTTTTCCTTCAACCAACCCAAACTTGTGATGCAGGTACCCTAGATTTAGTTTCAAACCATGCAAGCACTGTGTTATGCTTTTGCCCACGAACCGGTTATGTGGCTTCTAAGCATTCTAAAAACAGTCACTAACTAAAACTGTGACAGTCACTAACTAAGATAACAAAATAACTATTTGTATTGCTTAGTTCTTTTTTTAATTGCCCTTTTGTTTTGTTTTGTTTTTTGTCTGTCTTTTTTGTAGAAAGGCCCTCCGTAATACTTGCCGAGAACAAGTGGAAAAGAAAAACCGTATTTTGTATAACGTGGTCAAACGAACATTTCACAAACAGATAGCGACATAAAAAAGACAGAAAAATCCTCAATTTACAGTTGGGACTCCAGAGGAAAAACACATTCAACGCTGTGCGGAATCAGCGCCAAACACAATTGCCATGACCACGTTATAAGAAAGGACAATTTTGGAAGGATTTTAATTCAATGCTGCATGTGGAGTATCGGGGACAATTTGGTTTTAAAGAAGAAATCCGGAAACCGATTAAAAGAAGCATGAATAACCATAGAAATGTACCAATTTGAATACAGGCAGACCTTTTAGAGTTAAGGCAGAATTTGCTGTCTAAAAAATAGACCAAAATTGCGTTGGTTTACCCTGACCGCGATGAACACATGCAGGCTTGACTGCAGCGAGGCAAAGAAGGTCCATTGTTCTCTTTTAAAACATGCCAAGTGAGTTTCTTAGAATGGTACGCTAAGGAATTTCGCTATCGATTGCTTTTATCAAACAACTTTTATTTAAAAAAGAACAATTTTTTTTTTCGGGCAAAGTTTTCTATGAGTTTACTGGTATATTATAATATAATAAGCGATAGGTTCTTTGACCAATCAGAACACGCCTATCTAAGTTGTTTTGTTAACTGGAGTGAATGTCGCTGCTTGGTAAAGGCCTTATGAGTGGCCCATAACACCGGTAGCGCTTTGAATATTGCATAAAATTTAAGGGGAAGCAACTGCAAACGCTACACATCGTAAAAGAGTCGGATATTTAGATAGATAGCTAAAACGAGTAGGTCGACACAAACGCGAAATACAATGGACACTGATGACATCCACTCCTGATGCTCGTTTCTCAGAAGTCCCAGTAACTTTTCCCGCCCAAATTCGAATATCCGAATCAGAATCTAAACAATAAAAGCGCAGGTCCTAGCAAACAAACCAGTTCATTAAGGGATGGGCCCCAGGAATGCTTCTGACGTGCCTAATTGTTGAAGTGAATTGGAAAATAAATTTGAAATTAACCGCATAATTAGCTGGCGCTCATAAACTGACGTCTGATATATTTCTCAAGAATACGTTAACTGTGAAGTAAAACGGCGACCTATAACGCGCTATATAAGTAATCTATTTTATTTTCAAATCATTTTATACATTCAAAAGGTTTAAAAAAGACGTCCTTACTTATCTGATTTTAGCATACAAAAAGTATTGAGATTGTAAGTTTTTGAAATTCGAGCGTCGCAAACTTTGAGCAAATCTGTGTCTTTTCAGGCTTAGTTAATGATAAAGATGTTTTATTCAATATGTTAAATTTTCTATTAAAAAGGCCAGGGCGAAACCTACCCGCTGAAATATGTCTATCCCAAAGCTCCCCTCCCCCCCCCCCCCCCCCCACAATCACGGTTAAACAGTTACCTGCGCAGGGAAGATGTACAAATTGTAACGCCGTCAACTAGTTTAAAAAGGAAGACACCCAGCTTGATGAACTCAATATCGTTAAAGCAGATAACTTATATTATGGGTAGTTGATGCCCGGCAATCTAGATATCTGGGACTTTACTGCGCACCATAATCAAGGGATAAATTTTCTTTGGATGTGTCATTGACCTGCAGATATCATGACAAATTAACGAAATAATATAATAAATCTAAAAAAGTGAATTTATGACCTTGCATTAAGTGACCCTGCTGAATCCGCCTTATGACTCTCTCGTCATTCCTTTCTAATAAAGTATGTCTACTTAATGTTTTTGACGTTTTGAATTTGAAATCAAAGCCTGGCTCTGTGAAAGAAATATCAAGAAGAGCTGAAATAATGAAAATAATTTAAAACAAAAAATAATGATAATTAAAATTATTTCCCCTGGAGTCCATAACATGCATAACATGACACTCTCTTACAAATGTATTTTGTTTTCTTTATTTTTTACACTTAAAAGATAAAAAAAAACTGCAAATGATCTTGGTCTTTTTGATGCTTTCAATAGAAGTTTTCGACAGTTTTCAACTGAAAAAAGACCCCAGGCTCCCTTTGAATTTAAATGGACACGCGAGAAGTTATGTTGTATGCAGGGACAAGTTCGTAATACACGTTTTGGGACAAGTTAGCCCACGTGATAAGCGCGCAGTAGAAGGTTTTAGCATCAACAACGAGTGCGAGTAAGAGATTTAGGGTGCGTTCGATTGGAAAATTTAGATTTAGATTTTGGCATCTAGTTTTGGATTTCGCAATAAAACGCAAAATCCGATGACCGACTTCGTGGATTTCCTTCTTGACCGTTTTTTGGGAAATCCGAAAAAGAATTTGGAAAACTGTTTTAGAAAATTGTTTTCTGCTAAATTAAATTATGTCCGCGTGTCCCAGACTGCTGCTGTTCTTGTTGAGAACAATTTTTTCAAAGACTATTACGGTTTTCCTAATAAAACAAAAAAAAGGAAACCAAAAACCAAGATTTCTCGGGCGTTCAAATCGGTCTTTTGGATTTCGCTCTTTATGGCAAATCCGAAATCCAGATTTCAAAATCGAAATCTAGAAATCCCAAAGTCAGGGAGTGGTTACCAAAGCTTTCTGTAAATCTATAAACTTTGATACTAGTTAATACAGAGCAGACACTTTTCTTTTGCCTTGTTGGCAACGGCAAGTTCAAGAAGGAAAGGTTGTTTTGGTGTGATAAATTTTGATCAACAAACGTTTTTTAGGCGTTATTTAGGCAAGCGAGAAGCGGCAGACGCCGGCAGGCACTCCTCGATCGCAGTCTGAACCCCAAGGGGTTAGATAGATAGATAGATAGATATTCTGTTTATTTCACCCACTTGCAGCAATAACTGAATTGTTGGGGAAGGTCATTGTCACATACAATTAACTATTTACATACATTCACTGAAATATATAAGTTACATGTATGACCATGTTGGCGTCTTGGAAGTTGGACCCTTATACTGTAATGAGACTCAGTAGCGGAAGGAGAGGGGATGATGTTCTTAAGGGGGGACATCTGGCGTGCAGTAGCCATAAACTGCTCCTACCCTCCTGTCACTAAGAGACTCCAGGCCGGCCAAGACCAAGGCTTCGTATAGTCTACCCGGCCAAATATTAGGGTTAGGGGGAGGAGACGACTGACATTTCAGACTATCTTCGATCGGTTCGCGCTTGCCTTCGCTCGCCTGAAAACGCGAAAAGATAACGCCTTTTTTGTAGGCTATCAGTTTCCTCCCATATGGTTGACTATAGATCATCATTTTGGGCCACGCAATCAACAATAAGAATGGAAACTATACAAGATGTAAAACCCAGAACCTGGGATATGAAAGAATATGAATAAGCAAAAGGCCTCACCAAGATTCGTGTCTTTTCTAATTTTCATATGTGAGCCACTATGTTTTACCCAATTTATCGAACTTTGCAAGGAGACGCCATGTTGGTGTCCCCCAGAAGGGGAACCAACATGGCGCCCGCGGGAAACCAAAACTGAGGCGTTATGCTAGGAAAGCTCGTATTCATCACTGGAGGAACTCAATTAATACACGTTTTGATAAAGAACTCTTCAGGAAGCAAAATCTGAAAAAAAAAAATCACCTTTTTAACGTTTATGACAGTTCTCGCCGCCGCCCTTTAAATACAGCGTCACGCAAAAAATAAAAAATTCAAGGGTACTTTATGACAAAACTAAGAAACCTTTCAAACTGAAAATTTGCGAAAACATTAGGTTTTGACTGCTCTAAAAGGTCGTGTCAGTAAAATCGCAGAAGAACCGATATTTCTTTAGCTTGAATTTTCTTTAGTTTAAGGTTTGATGGCGTCACGTGAAAACCAGCAATACATGCAATGGACAACAAATATCAGTTCTAAAGGTTTTGTTAACAATGATGATAACATATCAACTATATAGTTGATATCCCTAACCCTAACCCTAATATCTTCTCTGTACTGATAAATACGATTTAGAGATATTATTATCACGAAATTATATTTATTTGCAGTGAGCTTGAAACGATTCATGCATGGTTTTGCAACCCCCAAATTTTCCGCCAAAAGTTTAGAAACCAGAAGCTGTTTTATTTTATAACCTATGGCCTTAAGATTCATTCCTTTCTGGGTAGTTGAAGTTATCTTTTTTATTCCTTTTTTTGGCAGAAATTTCATGACAAAAAAAACTAGACAGATTTTACGCCTTTACACTACATCATAAAAGGTAGACTTTACAGAATTACCCAGTACTTATTCATTCATTTCTTTACTGAGAAACTATCAACATAAAGTTTTATAGAAGGATGATTTTAAGTTTCAAGGATCATAAATAAAATATTGGATACAAAACAATGTATGAAACCATAAATTGAATTGATAAAGTCAAAGGGTACCGCCTTGTGGTAAAATTCACAGATTTCGTGAAAAGCGCAGACTTTATGAGCTAACAGCTGTTGCCTGAATGGGTCATTCAAAATCTTTGATGGGTTTAAATCCCCCGGCTAAATTTTTAAAAGGCGCAAACACTGACCAAATTTGGCGAGTTAACGTCAATAATCCAATAAAGAATTTTCATAGGACGAATGACAACAATAAATTGGAGCTTGAGGAATTGACTGGAAGATTTTAATTGCGTAGCAAATACAAAATGACCAAAACATTGATTAAAACAGACAGCAAAAATACACTGTAACCCACTCAAAAGATGTTGACTGATTTGTTAAGGAGATCGAAAAAAAGATCCGTAAGCAATCTATAGGAATATCGAAAAAGTAAGAAATTTTATTCAGGGAAAGAATGTTTTGAACCTGGAAACATTTTAATTGAATGTAAAGGCAATAACATATTTCGACTTTTGCAAGATACGAAAAATTACCCAGATTTCGGAGAGTGCCGGTATGACCGCCTCCGCCCGAGTCAGCACATATTCGATCCTCCTCTACCGGCATAATTGTTAAGTGTATCCGCACTGTTTATTATTTTAAGTTGCGCATTCCAAATGGATTTTAGGAAACGCTTCTCTTCAGTGAAACTTGAGTAGCTGTAGAAACTTGTTTGTAATTTTAAAACTCTAACAGGCGACCTTGGTAAAATTGATACACTAGATAAGCTAAGTTTTGTTTTGGTTCATTGAGGCTTTGTAGCTTTTCTTTACCAAAACATGCTCTTGTACTGACTTGGTTGTTGCCGCGCTAAAGTATCACCTGATACTATAAACTGTATCAGACTTGAAAAGAACAATGCCAAACCAACAAAGATAACCTGGACGTATAAAGCAAGAAACGACATCAGTTTAATGAGCAATTTTTAGTGTCCACTGAGTTTCCGAAAAGAAATATTATTGTAAGAATGGGGGTTTGACAATGTTACAGTGATATTCCCGTCATTTCACTTAAAATAAAGAGAGGAATAAGTACCAAAACGTTCTTTTTTGGTAATTATCAGTGGAGTTAACCACTTTAGTTTTACCGAAGCAAAGCAGTTCAAGCGTTAAATTACAACAAATCGTTTACGTTTCTCCGCTTATTGCCTTAAATCGCAAGAACATTTCTTGAAAGAAAAGTTTAAATCACAGGGAGGTTGGGAAAGAACTGTGATAATGTTTTTATTTCTGAATGACTGCACTTATAAAAAAAACCTATTCATAGATTTAATTTTGACAAACAGAATGTAGAGTCTGTAAGGTCAAATAAATCAGTTAAAGTTTAGGCTTTCCTTCAAGGAACACTGATAGTCTCAAGAGAAACCGCATTCCGTGGCTTGCGAATAAAGTAAGTTTAATATTCATCCTCAGATTCAGTTTTAAACTGCAGTTGTTGTGAAGGAATTACCGTTCACAACTGCATGTTTAGGTGTATTTCTTCCTGACTCTGTTTTTGGCAAAAGTGTAAGAAGATTTCTGTCTTGACTTGGACGAGATTCTTCCACAGCTAAAAGTGTGCGACTAGTGTTTGATCTAGTGAAAATTTTCGTAACACTATCACGACTTTGTAGCGATTGATTTCGTTGGAGTGACCCTCTAAGACGGCGATTCAAATGTCTTGCAAAAATTCTCTCATTTGCCGAAGCACTTCTTTCTCTGATGGAAATTCGTTCAAAAACTCTTCGAACAGGTCTGATGTCTTCTTCGGTTACTCGGCAACATTTTGTGATATACGCTTTGAAAGCCAGGCGAAATTCCTCAATACAGATGCTATAAACGATCGGATTTGTACAGCTGTTGGCGTATATAAGTATTTCACCCCATCCGAGAACCTTCCTCCCGGACTCTGGGAAATCTTTGGTAAATTCTCTTAACAGCCAGAGAATGTGATTTGGAAGCATACAAACAGCGAATAATAAAACTACAATTGCCATCATCCGTACGACTTTGGCAACGTCCCGGTCTTGAACCCTGTGTGCGGCAGTAAGATGATTCCGATTCCTGCGAAGTAGCAACGCTATTTTCATGTAGGCCAGGGAAATAAATGAAAGAGGAACAAGGTACTGAAATAGGAATATAAAAATAGTATAAATACGGCTGTAAAGCTTCGGCCATGTCTCTTCGCAGCGAGAGTTTCGAACTCTTAAAACTGAAGTGTATGGAATAACAAACGTTAACGATGCTGTCCAGATGATCGCGATAGTAATTTTGGCGCGTTTTCTGCTCGCTTGCACACGCATTGGACGTGAAATGGCGGTGTATCGGTTATAGGCGATCGCAGTGAGAGTTCCCACCGAGGCGAACGTGCACATTGTCATTATAGGATAAATGATGTGACAAAGAAACTTTCCGAATGGCCAAACATAGCTGTTTTCTTGAACCGCAACATCGAATGGTATGCACAATACAAGTACGGCAAGATCTGCCACCGCCAAATTCACGATATAGAAGTTTGTTGATGTGCGAAGCTTCCGCTGTCGACAAACGACCAAACAAACCAACATATTCCCTGTTATACCAGTAATAAAAATGAGACCATAGAGTATAAGCTTCACTGCTCTGATTGATAAGTTTTCTCTTAAAAATCCTGAGTCTAAACTGATTGCAGTAATATTTTCCATACTGAGCTTGTAAGCTAATGAGAGGTGCTCGATCTGATTTACTCTATAGCAAAAGAATGGTGTGGACGTCTAATCAGACTGTTGAAGTAAATGCTTTATAATGAAACAAAGGAGCTACTCAACGTCGGAAGAAGCCATAACATAATGATGAATCAGTTTTCCGACACGGTTTAACAATCAGTGGTTCATTTCTTAATCCGGCCACCTTTCGCTTCCATGGCTAGCGGCGTTTGTTTCAAAAGTAGAATAAATTACGCTTGGTACAATGAATAGAGATGGCAATTAATCATTAACACCATACATATGTATTTGAACCCCTAGAGGCAGACGAATTGCTTGAGAGAAAAAACAAAACCTCTAGAAACCCTAAGGACTTGCTGGGTTATAGAACATTTTGTCTTCTGGGCCTAAAGCTGTCCGCGGATCGAGAAAAACCCTTTTGTAAAAGCCGCAATATTTAAGGTGTTGTTAGATTTATAAGTTTGTTGGGTCACAGCAATACTCACCACTAATGAAAAGTAGGAAAAGTAAACAGAACTTATATTAAACGATAAAATCACGTCTGGTAACGTGACAACAAGAATTACAAGTATTATGAATTGTTTTAAGAAACCTTTATAACAGTATTGGTGTGATCGGAAATCTTGATAACCTTGCTTTGTTATACCACTTCTCCAGATGGCGATTTTTGCGATAAAAGCGAGGATACTGAATTAAAAAACCGAGTTAGCATGACCTTAATAAAGGTTCTAAAGTCTTGAGGTCCAATCACAATTTATGCGCTCAAAAAGATCTTATTACTTTCACCATAACAGGTGGACAAGATAATCTTCAAATTGTTGCGCGATACACATATTTCTTTCCTAAATCGTTATTGTTTAAGACGACGTTCTTTGGACTTATATAGGTTGAAATACAACACGTTTTTTAAACGTTACAAAATTGACCGTGTTTAATTGATTTTAGCTGATTCTGTCGATTCGAGGGACTTTACAAACGTCCTTTTCGCGCTCAGTGGTACTGCGGAGAAGTTCTAGATGTAATAAATAGGAAATGTATTGTGTGTTAAAGACGAAAAAATGTAGTTATTTTCTTTCAAACACGCGTTAGCACTACATCAATTTCTTTCGTAGGCACCCCACTGCGATTCACCAAATCCTTCCAAGGCCGGTGTTGTTAGGTCTCAGTAATAGAAATGAATTAAGGGATTAGTTTCAAAACAAAATGTTCACAGCGGGGGAGTTTAACACATTCGATTGGCCCTGATCATGACAAAGGGCTAAAACACGAAACGTCAGTTGAACAGGTTTTTGACAGCAAAATTAAAAAGTAACCATTGTAATCCTTGTCAAATCTGATACCCAGTCTCTTAAAAGTGTTTTAAGGCTTGTGGCAACGCGACCCATAATATGAAAGCATTTTCAAGCTTTACATATACTTTGATTGATATAGTGAGGCAAACTTAACAAAATTGCACCTTGATTAGATTTAACTTTTTCGAAGCCAGTAAAATTATTTATCACCGATTAAGTAAGTCTTTTAGAATCCCCTGGATACTTGAAATAGTATTTAATGACTTCCTCGTATTAGTTTTCACTGAAACATACCGCCTTGAATAGAGTCGGAGCAAACAGACAAATGCAAACACTTCAGTTTTAAGGCAAAACTTTACTGAGAGTGTTCAGTTTTGTATGTTATATCCTCGGTTAATTTTCGTGGTGGGCAACACGCTTTTCACCTCTTCTGTCATCTCAGCCTCATTAAAATAAAGCTGTTTATTCAGTGAAGCTTAGCCGACGAAAAATACTTTCTAACGACGAATAGGAGTTAGAAACTAAAGAACAGCTCTTGATATAACGCAGATTAAAGCGTTATTTGACGTCGTCTGTTGTAGCGAGAGTCTACTGTAACCGAAAATATTAATGTTATGAGCAGAACGTGACTAGAATATAGACAATCGCAGGAACAGGCAGACTGAACAATCCAACTTACACCTCCCTGTGATGAAAACACATCAAATACAACGCACGCCAGGTGTTTCTAATAGAAAAAACCTTTGATAACATTTTTTTCAGCCTAGATCTTCACAACAAAATGTTTAATTTAAAGTCAATGAAGTGAACCCAAGATGGTAATCTTAAACCGACTGACTTTTTGACCAAAGGTGTGAAAAGGCAAGATTCTATTATCGCTTCTACGGTAAGGTGTATCACCACGACGAAAAGATTTAATAATTTGTGACCGCTTCAACAACCAAGAAAAAGAGTTTAATCAGGGTTAGTGTTAAAATTTATAGTTTTATGCAGTTCTGTGTGCCTATATCATATATATTGTAGAAATTGAGAAAAAGAACTGAATTCAAACAGTTTGATTCCTAAGCCGGCAAATAACAGAATTTATGGATCTTTCCTTCAAGGCCCATTTTACAAAAGTACGTCCCTTGAGCGGTTTTCATATACATTAAGTTACAAACTTGCCGTGAGAATTCTTTTTCTGATAAATAACTCATGTGGAAGGTCAAAAAATTAACCTGTGCCCGAGTATCCTTTTTCTTGGACAAAGTCGAGTCCTCTTGAAGTACCCTGGGTGCCAGAGGCGGAGATGTGTCGGCCTTCGACCAACAACGAAAATTCTCCCGCCGCACGCGAGAAAAACCTCTGTTACCCACGGTACTCGTGAAGTCTCCTGGGGGCAAATTCTTCCTTAAAAAAATTGATTTTCTTTAACATTTCTTTTGTGGTCAGCCGCCGACCGAGGTTTAAATTTTCAATCGGACGTATTTCCCACTTTTCGACATAACACAGTTACAGAGTTCTATTTCCCCTTCACCAAAGGATAAGCTTTCGAAATTTTCGAAAATAGCATATTTCTTTGCTATCATTTTGCAAATGAAATGCTTATGCCTGTCTCGCCGTGAAAAGTGGGCCTGTGTCACAACCCCCCACAGGTTACAAAAGCGTAAGAAATAAAGGACTATGACGGGTCAAAGTCATCAGTAAAGTGATACAACTCACTTTGACTCTGAAGATAACTACTCACAGGTTGTCGAGACGTCAGTCACTGTCAACAACAACAGTCCTATTCAGGACTGCGTTCACCCGGACGATCAAACTCAACCTACTTTTCAAATTACCCCTGGGTTCAAACCTTTCACAAAGTGAAAATATGTCACTTCGTGGCGTTTTTCGTCTTTCGAGGAATTTTCATGTGCTGACCAAAAGGATGATAGTCTCCCTCGCAGCGTTGCGTGACATCCAAAAAACGGCTGTGTTTTTCATTGATATTACCTGTATGTACTGTATTTGCACTTGGGCGACCTGTGCAAAAAACTTGTGTAATAAAGATTGAAAATTGTAAAATCGACGCTGTTTTAACAGTCTGAACCGATGTTTCGACAATGCTGCCTTCTTAAGGGTACAAGACTTAATGAGTGAGCTAAGTTTTACGAACGTTTTAACGGTGCTTGATTACATACATACTCGCGCGTCCGCGCGCGTACCACATGACCTGTGCAAACCCCCTATGCTGCAAATATGGCCGACGGCCTTTTTGTCTTTCTGGAGAATTTGTTGCTGTCTTGCACAGTTATTGTTATTGCATGGTACATTTTAAGTGTTCTAACAAAAAAGATATCACATAAACGGTAAGAAATGATAAAATTTAACCGAATAATTGTTACAATATGTTTTTGCATATGGTAATGTATGATAACAAGTAGAAAACAGAGAAAGAAAAAATCGAGCAGAACGTGGTCTATGTGGCTTGGTTTGAATGATATATGACACTGTGTGCCTGTTGCATTGTGCGCGTGTTGCCTGTTTGGTCTTTTAAGAAGAAGCATGTCTTGTATAACCGTATTAAATGTACGCTTTTCTCTCATTATAACGTTTCCAGACATGCTTGCCTAAGTGATTATTTTTTAGGTTAACTATTAACGACCATCAAGTTATTTTTTCTCAGGCCCACGGCCCCTGGTCCACCAGCTCACTGGCTTTCTGGTAACACAGCCATATTTCAGTCCAATGTGGAAGAGCGGCATGTGAGACTCCTAGAACTGCACAAAAAGTATGGCAAGATAGTGAGGATTCAAATGGGGAGACCCCCATTGTATGGAAGAGATATCTTCTCTATTGCTGATCCAGCATTATGTGAAGAGGTTCTGAAATCCAAGACCTATGCAATTTCAAAACTAACGCAAGCTCGTTTTCAAACCCTTCTTGGGAAATATGGTCTTAATGCCTTGGAAGGTGAAATATGGAAGAAACACCGACGACTTATTTTGCCCTTGTTTCATTCTGGTTTTCTGAGCTATGCTTTGGAAATCATTAGTGAAAAAACTAAAATTGTTATAGATAGGTGGAAGAAGGTCTCTGTTGATTCATCTGTGGAAGCTTTTGCATGTGTAAAAAACCTTGGACTTGATATCATTAGCAAAGCAGCATTTGGTTTTGACCTGAAAGTGCAAGAACAACCTGATGACAAGCTTGTTAAGGTTAGCTCTTTTTTACTTAATTTTTTACTCTTAGCAACATCTAGAGCATAAAGAAGGCTGGTGGAGCACAGCAAATAAGAGACTGAAGAAAATAATTTGTTTAAACATTTAAGGTATTTACTGTGCTTTTCACAAACATGCGAATACTGAAGTTCAAAAGCCAACTGACGATTGTGCTTTTCGCTGCTGTCAATCACCTTAACGGACCTCTTAGGAAACAAAACTTTACTTTAACAGGTTTAAAAGGTCATGGTTTCTGATTTGTGATTGGTGGGTTTTGATCCGTTTTGTGGGTTTCTGTGTTTCAAACTTTCAAGGTTCGTTGCTTGTTATCATAATTATGATTGACGGCAGCGAGAAACACAATTGTGAAGGCGGCTTTTGAACTTTAGAGTTCGCATGTTTGAAAAGCGCAGTAAGAATCCTACATAGCAAGAGGTGAACCACTGGACTAAATACAAGCGTGGCTGTGGATACTTAGAGTAGTATTTGGAGTGATAGGGGTGGGTTGAGCTTGAAATGGGGGCCCATTTAGGGACATATAAAGGCAACCTGAGATGCCTCAGTGCCAGCCAATTCACACAAGATGCAAATTGTGTAGTTCCAGAAAATATTCGTAATTCCCCCACAGAAGGGATTGGAAATTCCTGGGGGGTGGGGTGTTCTCAAAGGACCAAAATTTAACTTAATGTATGAGTCTTGACTGGAATTTCCAGAGAGGTGGGTAGGGGGGGGGGGTCTAAGGAAAAATCCCATCTCAGTGGGGGAGGTATGGATATTTTTTGGAACCACACATTCTGACATTTGTACACGCTGCTTTGCACAGAATTAACTTTGTACTTACAGGAAGGTGGTCTGAAGTGTTACCTATCTACTTGGCAGGCAGCACTGCTTTGTGCTTAGGAGTCAGCTAACAATAACATTCAGACCAATTTAAACCCTAAGGTTTCTCTTTTCTATTTGTTGACAAATTCAATATTAATACATAAGATAAATTGTTGAAAAAATATTCAGAGGAATGTCCTGCAAAATTCAAGTATGTTAATATTACTGTTCTCTGAGACTTAAAATGTTTCAGTGTTTTAGATTCGTTTTCTATCATAATTTGTAGGCTGTGAATTCATTCCTGAGGCATGCTGGGGATATAGCTTTTTTAGTATTTCCAAAACTTTGGTCCTGGAGGCATCCTTTTAAGGCATTTCAAGTCCATCAGCACCAAAGAGTCCTTGATAACCTTGTCAGGCAGATCATCAAACAGCGTCAGTGCAAGGAGGATGGTAATAATAAAAATGACTTGTTGACTTTGTTGCTGAGAGCACGAGACCCTGAGTCAAAGTATAGGCTGACAGATCAGGAAGTGCATGATGAGATCCTGGCATTTTTGTTTGCTGGGTTTGAAACTACTACATCACAGCTATGTTGGGTTTTATACCATCTAGGTGAGTACAGCACGCTAACCTCTCAATAAACCATTTTACAGCTGTGGGTTAAGTACGCTAGCTCTCTAGTGAAAGTGAGGCTGAGGTTGACCATGTTTTGATAGAAACCTCCTTGGTTTGCTTATGGAAATTAGGCTTATGTAATATACTAGCTAACAAAAGAGCAATATGATTTATGTAAGGAAGCATGAGTGGTTGTATCAGAATAAGGTCTACTTCAGCCTAGATAGCAAAAGACCAATATGATTTGCATAAGAAAGCATGAGTGGTTGTATCAAAGTAAGGTCTACTTCAGCCTAGCTAGATAGCAAAAGAACAATATGATTTGCATAAGAAAGCATAAGTGGTTGTATCAAAGTAAGGTCTACTTCAGCCTAGATAGCAACAGAACAATATGATTTGCATAAGAAAGCATGAGTGGTTGTATCAAAGTAAGGTCTACTTCGGCCTAGATAGCAAAAGACCAATATGATTTGCATAAGAAAGCATGAGTGGTTGTATCAAAGTAAGGTCTACTTCAGCCTAGATAGCAAAAGACCAATATGATTTGCATAAGAAAGTATGAGTGGTTGTATCAAAGTAAGGTCTACTTCAGCCTAGATAACAAGAGAACAATATGATTTGCATAAGAAAGCATGAGTGGTTGTATCAAAGTAAGGTCTACTTCAGCCTAGATAACAAGAGAACAATATGATTTGCATAAGAAAGCATGAGTGGTTGTATCAAAGTAAGGTCTACTTCGGCCTAGATAGCAAAAGACCAATATGATTTGCATAAGAAAGCATGAGTGGTTGTATCAAAGTAAGGTCTACTTCGGCCTAGATAGCAAAAGAACAATATGATTTGCATAAGAAAGCATGAGTGGTTGTATCAAAGTGAGGTCTACTTCAGCCTAGATAGCAAAAGAACAATATGATTTGCATAAGAAAGCATGAGTGGTTGTATCAAAGTAAGGTCTACTTCAGCCTAGCTAGATAGCAAAAGAATAATATGATTTGCATAAGAAAGCATGAGTGGTTGTATCAAAGAAAGGTCTACTTCAGCCTAGATAGCAAGAGAACAAAATGATTTGCATAAGAAAGCATGATGGTTGTACCAAAGTAAGGTCTACTTCGGCCTAGATAGCACCAATATGATTTGCATAAGAAAGCATGAGTGGTTGTATCAAAGTAAGGTCTACTTCAGCCTTGTTTCCATCTGTAACTGTAAAATGGGTTATTATATGCTTCACGTCAAACGACAACAACATTTATTTAAACATGATAAAATTACAGCGGAGCTGATGTGGTTGTGTATCTAAAAGTTAAACACAGTTTACAAATAAATAAAAAAGCTTAAAAACTAATTAAAATATAGAAAAAGATCTAACCAATTTGAAAAAATGTATATATCTATAAACAGGTTAGATCTTTTTCTAAAATTTTAATTAGCTTTTAAGCTTTTTAGTCACTTGTAAACTGTGTTTAAATATGGAAATTCATTCTATCATAGAGCATTTTATTCTTGGGCTCTTTGTAGTTTTATTTTCTATCTCAGGTAATTTTTGTTTTTCTTTTGTTTTTGTGTGTTAATGTATGCTAATGTCAAATGAAGTTGAAACAAATAGAAATTATTATATAAATTACCTGAGATCAAAAATTAACTACATCATATACATAATCTATTAGTCCCCGCCTAAGTTTCTTCACCTGATGCTTTTTTGACATTTGGCTAATATACTTATTCATACCAACCTAAACTGAAAGAACACAAACTACCATTTATACTAGTAAGGTTCAAATAGGATCACTCCCCCCATGTCAATCACTAATAATTATTACTATATCTCCTTAATTTTGACTTTAAAAAGTCCATTTTGGTTATGTATGCAATACCTACTTTAATTCTGCATTCTGCAACCAAATCTTAGCTCTTATAAAACCACACTCCCAGTTAAATTTAAGCCTATCCTAGCTTTAAATAATTCGCCACATAACTTTTTGATTTCATTGCTTGTTACATTAAGATTTGCATCTCTATACCATATTGTAAAGTCCTGCCCTTTTTTACGTGCTTCCTTTCCAGCCAAGCACCCTGAAGTTCAGGCTACTGCTCAAGAGGAAGTAGACAGAGTCCTTGGCGATTCTGATATGATTAATTCAGAGATGGAGAAAGATCTCAAGTATGTGACAAACTGCATAAAGGAATCTCAGAGGCTTATTCCTGTTATAACAGGTTTTAGTAGAGGAGCTGTTGAAGATACTGAGTTGGGAGGTAAGCTCCTTTGTTTTCAAAAAAGGGTTATCCTTATTTTTACCTCATCTAGGTATACTTTTGTATGGAAATTATTTTTAGGCCCCCACTTGAGCCTGTAAAATGTTCATGTGCTTAGCAACTATGTAAGGTCTGATAATGTTACCTCCAAAGCAGAAAAAGAAAGCAAAATAATTTTTCTCATGCATTAATTGCTATTCTAGGTTTATTTTAAGCTTTGGAAATGAATCAAATAGGATGATGAAAGCTGTCAACTGAAACTTTACACTGCATGTCATCTTTTCACAACTTCTAAGAATGGGATCTGATTGTATAATATTTGAGAGATTAATATAATGTTTTTTTTCTGTTGGTTATTTTTAAAAAGGATTTCACATCCCCAAAGGGTCTGTTTTGTTTCTGGATACTTATGTCCTGCACCATTTGGATAATTTGTGGGATAAACCGGAAGTGTTTGATCCAACCCGCTGGGAGGACAAGATGGCTGTACACACCTTTTCATTTCTTCCTTTTGGGGGTGGAAGCAGACGATGTGCTGGGCAGCCATTTGCTATGGTAGAAATGAAAGCTGTGACTGCGTTGATTCTCAGGAACTTTTCATTGAAACTGGATGAAAGTAAGCCCATTCACACTGAAGTAAAAATTGCATTTGGTCCAAGGCAAATCCATTTCTTTATCAGCAAAAGATGACTCTGTTCAGTGCTGTATACAAAACTTAGTCGTCTGTAAACAATTAATATTGTAACATCGGTCACCACAGCGAAAGAACTAGTACATTGAAGGTCCCTAGCTATATTCTTCATTAAGTATGCCTTCAACTTAAATAAAATCACTTATGTTAAGGTTGCAAAGAGAAAGGCTACACAGCACTTAAAATTATCATTTTACATGAAGTTGATTAGCATTTCTTTGCACTTTTTCGGATTTAATTTCATATTATATTTGATAGAAACTTGTGAATATCATTGACAGCTACATTTAGCAAGCTAATACCGTTCCTTGGCAGGATTTCTAATGCCGTGGTATCATCAACGAATTTAATCCTCAAATGCCAGTCACGCAAAAGAGATGTTGGTCATTACAGCAAAAAAAAAGAAATCACACCCAGTTTCGTCCTTTGCGGGATACCTCCCCTGGGTGACTTCCAATCCGACAGAGAGTTACCAATCCTTACAGCTTGCGATCTCCCAGTCAGGAAGGCACTAATCCAGTTAAACCTCTATTAGCCCGGCCTGGCAGCCACTCAGTCTCGGGAAAGAGAAAAGTGTCTGCAGGACTAAGACGTTCGGTTAACTGGAGGTGGCCGTTAAATAGAGGTTTGACTGCATAATAAGTTTCATCTGAGGTGTAAATGAGTCGCCTATAGCCTGCGTAGCAGGCACGATTAGCGGCCGAGAGCTACGCGGAATTTTTGGACGGCAGAGCCGCGAGAATATTTGGAACACGTCAAATTAAAATTACGCATGACCTAGTTGTTGGGTATTTCAGATTTAAAATAGAGAAGAAAGAAAAAGTCCAAGGGAAAGTTTTATCATTAAGCTTGTAGGTTATTACACTTGCTGGGAAAAAGGACATATATTAGTTAAACCACTTTTTTTAAAAAATTGAGCATTGAAGGTTAACCGCTGCAGCCTTGAATCTTGTTAAGTTCATTCATTTGTCCTAGTTTCCCTGTAAATATTCTGTTGATTTAAAAGATAAACAGGAAATGGAAATTTTTGCTACGAATACAAGCATTTTAAAAATTTACCAAAACTTTCCGATGTCTAGCAAACACACGACAGTTCGAACACCATGAAATATTTTTCACAAGTTTCAAGACGTGGCAAAAAAGACAAGGGCCACCGGATGAGATTCTAGATATTCCGCTTGTTACTTATTGTCTGGTTTTGATTTATTAAGCAAACTTCTGCGTTGTGCCACGTTCATTTTACTGCTGATGGCAAAACAGTCAACAGGCTCTGGCAAAGATTAAAGGCTGCAAGGTGAATACTTTTTTTAAGGGTTCAAGAATGTATTGTACTTGATGGTTAATGCCTTTTTGACCTACCATCATTTATATAATTAGCCATTTAGTATGAGTTCGAGGCTCCCATTGCAAAAACATAGAAATATATTTTTAACCAGTGTATAGCAGAGTGGTATGTTTTCAGTGTAAATATGCAATTTACATATATTTTAAACTATCAAACTACAGTATATCAGTGTGGAATTTTCGTGTGAAAACCTCCCCTTATTAACTCAAACGCTAATAATTTGATTTTTCTAATTATTGAGCTTTGTTTCTCCGTTGATACAATCGTATGTTTTTACTATATGCGACAATTACTTTGTTTTTTATTGATCGCTTAAGAAGTTACCCTTTATCAACATATTTAAAAATCAAACCAAAACTCTCCAAGAAAAACAAGCAGGCTCGTAATCTCCCTCTGTAAAATGCCACAAAAACTGTACCTGTCAAAGGTTCAGGTTTTGTATTTTCCATAGACAACCTTTAGTACGCACCATAGAACATTTATCACAAGATTTAAGAGTCTGCTAAAAGGACATAAATGATGAGTTCCTAGAAAGTCTACTTATTAAGTATCGTGTGAACGGTCTCCCGTTCATTTTGCAGTAATCACCAATCAGAAGTATGAATTTTAACCTATAAAGTTTCCGCCAAAATGAACAGTTACACAGGAATTTGGAGATCATGGTGCTAATACCCTTGTGAGATAACGCTGATTCCACAAAAACGGGACCGTCTGCGATCAAATTCTGCCATTTTAAGGATTTTCTCTAGACCCTACCGGTAAAAAGCGAGGTGTTTCATAGTAGATGTTTAAAATGAAAACGGAGGTAACTTATCGCCCGGGGTGAATTGAAATAATTGAAAGGCGAAAAGAAGGAAGAAGTCATTCATCTCAACTGAGGTATCACTACCATGAGAGGCGAGCAGGTAACGTTTTAATCGTTTTTTTTTGTCACCTACGATATGTTTTCTCTTATTAATTAAACTATTCAGGTATCTACGGTAGTTTTGCTTGTTTTCGTTCAGCACTGATTAAACATCTCCCGAACTCAACCATTTAAAACTTTCCAGCTCGTTATATATATGTCTTCTTCGGATCCACTTTATCTTTTTGCTTCAGAAAGCTTTGTCTGAAGACGGCCTGCAAGAAGACTGATATGGCTGTGTTTTGTACTGGTTTCTTCATCGTTATGACAGCATTGCAAATCACTGTGGAAGGTATGAGAAAAAAACACTGTCCTTTAATTTCTATTTTAAAAGTGGTGTTGTTATTTTTACTTAACCCTGAGGCACTCTCTGACTAACTACAGCTGCTGTTACCGTATCCGGAGGATGTGCTAATGTACAACTGGGCCAGGCTTCATACAGTGGTAGTCCAATAATTCCTGAAAAGAAATGGATTCAACTCCTTCTGTGGTTCACATAGACAAAAGTGAGTATTTTCATATAATGTCTTTTAACAAGAGAGAAGAAGAGTGTTTCATTAGGGTTCATCAGTCTCTCAAAACAGTAAAAAGTCGGTTGAAAACCGAAGGACAAAAGAAACTTTGTTTCCAAAAATTCAACTATTTCAGAAATGTGAAATAAATGTGAAATGAACAGGGACATGAACCGTTCTTCAATTAAAGGAGAGAGAGCCCTCCACTGATTTTCAACAAATACCTTTAATTCCAGATAACTATCGCGTCCTTGGGCGCGTTCATATGAATTACGTGAAAGAACAGTTAGAGACTGAACGGCACAGTTTGACGTTTGCTGTCACCCAAGAGGAGGTCAACAAATTCAATCTGGATGTTTTTGCGGACGTGGTGTACGTTGAGGTACGTTTTTAACCCTTCAAGCACAAAGAGCGATTAATACATTTTGTGTCTCTTTATTTTATTTCTGCTCGGTCAAACATATCCTTAGCAAATTCGTCGGGAAACGGTAAGGAGAATATGCTGAACATTATGATTTAAAGGGTTGAACCAAGGATTCATTTAGCATTCAATCTACCTGATATTGGTCATTGTACAGCAATTTGCTGTTTTCTATACAGCCCATATAAATGGTTAAGCGTGGTTTGGGATATTTATAATTCCGGCCTACTGACTTTATTGGTTTCCCTCTAAATAACAGCTATTCTCGCCCGTGTCATGGTTCCGACCTGTAAGCCAGCCGATGATTTGAATTCAAATACAAGCTATTGACTAGCAGTTAATTTGCTTCATTTTGTGATGCTCTTGTTTTTTTTTTCAGGGTAGAATCGCCTTTCTTGGTATCGAAAGATTAAAAATATACTCGCGTAACTTTGTTGGTTCTACAGGAAGTGGCTTAGATCTGTCTGCTCCGAAATTGAACCAAGTCTTTGCAAACCGAGTTACGACTGGAAGTAATGGAGAGAATGGGAGAAACGGCGTAAATGGCCCAACAGGTAAGTTGAGCTCTCCGCCCACCACTGATACAAAAGAAGGATGCAGTTTTTCTAATTTTTAAGGCGGCTGGCGAAATTTCTCAGCATTTTAGATTGTCATCATTAACGTTTTTGTAAATGGTAAACAATCTACACGCGCTCAATTTCCTCAGTTTGTGTGATCATCTTGTATTTTTGTTGATCTGACTCTTTGTTTTGGTCAGTTGAGATATACGCTGGCAGTGTTCAAGGAAGTTTCAGCGTTACTGCTAATGGAGGAGCTGGACTGAAAGGACAAGATGGTGGACCTGGAAAGGCAGCAGCAGACAGCAGAGTTACAGTAAGTTTCTGAATGGATAGTGCTGACACTACGGCACCAAAATATACAACAAATGGGCTCCAGTTACATAGCGAACCTGCACCAACATTTAACTATAAAGCAGCATTATCAGTGAGCGAGATTCATCGCAGACTGTCCAACGGATTTGGCATTTTGAATTAATCTATCAACTATATTCCCAATTATATAAGGGAGCTTCTTCATTACAAAGAGTCGCAGTTGTGCATGTTTGCAATACGAAAGCTTCCCAATCAAATGTTCTGTGGTCCATCAATACTCTGATAATTAGTAGCTTCGCTTCCAGAAACATCCACAAACTCACATTGATGCATGCGCCAGTGTCTTAAGTCTCTTTTCTTTCAATTAGGAACCTAACAGGGGGGGGGGGGGGGGGGGTTCCGAATGCTCTTCCCAAAGTGCATATGATTGTTCTTCAGTTGGCAGAAGACCCGGCAAAACAGAAGCATCTGGAGGGAGAGGGGGAAATGTTGCAGGGACTTCAGGTGAAGAATTTCCCATAATATTCAAGTTTCATTTTCATTACCTAGTACTGCAATCGATGACGAGTGGATCTTTGGGAACGTTTTTGCACAGAAATCAACACGACTTTGATTTGATAAATTGTAAGAACTTACAGTCGAACCTCCCGTAAGCGACCCCCGAAAATGCAAAGACTTGGTCGTCAATTACGAGAGTGCGACCACAAGGGCGAAAGTTTGTAGTCAACCTGGAAGGGAGTGATATATTTATTCTAAAAAACAATAAAAGCTTACTTTTCTCTGCCAATTACTGGTAGTTTTATCGGAAAAATCATTAGCTATTCTACGTGACAGTTCATTTACGGAAGTGCACTAATTAGATAACGTGAGTTATAAATTTGTTATAATTTTCGTACAGAAATGTCCCTAAAACGTCTGACAAACAAAAACTGAACTTTTTTAACTGAAACCTGGAAACCTGAGTCTTCTTCTCAAGCGTAATGGTTAATATTGTAGTTACAGATCGAACTAATAAACACAGTGATAGATGCGTAGAGAATAATGACAGCTAAAGATTAAATTCGTTTTTGTCCATTTTTACAATGTACTTCACTGTTTAGCAAGAGCATGTGTTAAGTGGTCGCTTACTGGACGTTGAAAGCAATAGAACACTGTCAGTCGAAAAAGTGGTCATTGTCGCTTACGGGAGGTGGTTGTTTACAAGAGGTTCCAGTCAGATAAGGCTTTGACTGAGAACATTTTTGGTGTTTTATTTGGGAGGGTGGTTGCTCGTGGAGGTTCGACTGTATTTCCAATTTAGCCACTTTCCCATTTCATTTTTCTTCATGGGAATAGTAAGATCCACCGGCGGTGATGTTATACCTCGCTATATTCTTTAACATGCTTTTGTTAAATCAAATTATGTTGTTAACGCTGCGTAACTAGGAAGAGTCTGCAGTCAATGTTCTAGTTAAGTCTAGGCAATTTCAACTTGCCTGGTACAATATTGTAAAATTAAACAAGAACAAGATTTTTTTTTTATCCTCGTTAATTTTATGCTGTTCAAAGGAGTCTAAAAACCCAAGCATTTCTTCACTTTTTCTGGTTCTTTTGCTAAATGTTAATTGCTGTATACCAACTTGATGGGAGTGTGCATTGTTAAGTTAGTCAAGAGTAGATTTTAGATTTCTTTGCAATTTCCACTATTTAGTTGGTAATTATTTCATCTCTATTGAGTTGTGCCTTTTCTCTTCTTGTATGTGTTCCTTATTCATTGTAAGGGAGTGGTGGAAATGCTGGTCAGATATTGTTTCATGCGAAGAGCTTTAATGGAAGAATAGACGTGAGGTCATGCAGAGGGGCTGGAGCACCACTGGCCAATAATGGACGTGGGAGGAATGGTAAGAGAAGCTACAAGTTTGTAAATCAATGGTTTGCGTGTCGCCTGTTGATGCCAGTTTTACTGTAAATCTGCAACAAAATTGAAGGGGCAATTACATCTATAGAGGATGAACATTTGCTGTTCGACATGTGAAGTTGGCGTTTCATTCTTATACAACGCTATCTGATTACCAGGGAAACGGGAAACAAAATTAACACGAAGAATAAGATTTTATAGTCACAGGGTAGACATTTCTACTGTCTCCAACCGATATCTTGTCGCAATAACGCCTTCAATTTCTAAACAGGTGGTTTGGGTAGTAATGGTGGATTGGGCAGGCGCTGCTATAGCACTCGCATGGAACCAGATGCCCCCCCGGCTTTCCTTATAAATGCCGAGATAAAGGAAGCGATGGTAGACGTGCTAAACGTGGAAAAAGGGGTAACAAGGGACAGCCAGGAAAAAGTAAGGGAAAGCTCTATGTGTATTTCACTAAAACCTTCAGACCGTGAATAACTTTTTCTTGTGTGGGAAGCAGTTTCCTTTTGGCAAAAAGCATTCCTCTCAAAACAGCTGCCACTTTCATTTTTCAGTAAAGAGCTTTCGCTTAACTTTGATCTCAATGAAGTTTTTGACACTAACACTTCAAATTTTAAGTATTCAGTGAGATCAATTATCACTGCTTTACGTCTATCTCTTGCTTTAATTCGCCGCGTTTAATGTGCTTTTCTTTACCTTTTTTTATCTTTGACATTTTGTGAAATGTTTATAGGTCTTGATAGTTCTAATTAAGAGAATTTTGATTTCTTTTAAGCCGGGTTAAAACAAAAGAAACAAGAAAAATCAATTCTTTATTAACCAGCAAGCTTTCATCCGGTGGTCAGTAAAGAAAAACTTTTTAAATATGATTTTATGATTTGTAGCTCCAACTAAGCCTGGTATAGATGGCACTGTAGATACCTCATCGATACAACCAGGAGAATTAGACCAGGCTGGCAAACACAGTTACCCAATAGTTCTTCTCAGAGTCATTAAGAGACAAGCTGAAGATTTGCTTTGGAAAGGAGAGGTTACCCAAGGCCGTGCGGCTCTCGAATTTCTAAAATGGGTGACAAGTAAAAACACTGATCTTGATGCGGCTGCTATAAACAAAGGTACGAGTTACTGAACGTTTATCTTTAAGGACTCACTCTTTATTACAGAAGGTTCACTTGGTTCGAAAAATAGAGGCCTTGTCATATAGTTATTGGGTCTAGCACATTATTGTCCGTGTTAGGCACATTGTTTTGTATTGTTTTTCTGACGCTCCCTCTCCCCTCTCCCTTAGGAAGAGACAGTCATGCTTGACTTTCAAAGTGGTCCCAGAAGAAGGCTACCCTTGTAATACACGTTCGCAATCAAAACGGTATAGTTAGTTGCGTAAAGGACTGGTTATTGATTATTATGCTATTTTTCTTGATTTTTTAGCTGTTACACGAAAGCTTGGTTTTCTAGAAGTAGAAGGGTACGACATTTTTGGAAAGAACGAGTTGTTTGCTCCTCGAATTAAGTGGGAATCACTTAAGACGATCGTGGAAGGCATCAAGAACACAGCGTCTGAGTACGAACGAGCTTATAATGACATCAAGGAATGTATTGAAAGCAAATCAAGCTTTCATCAGTTGGATGATGATATTTATATTTTAAATGATAATAACATTTAATCGCCATTTGGAAGAGTCTAAGAATCATGAAAATAGAGATGGCAATCTATGAAGTAAGTAAATGTGTGGGCAACCCTTATTTCCGTAGTTATCTTAATTACTTTGGCAAACGCCGATCGCGACTATGTCTTAAGTAAAAGGACATGGTTGTATATTTTTGGTCGTAAGTAAGCTAAGTAATATTTGGTCAACCATAACCTAGTCCGACCGTCTCTTCTACATTTTTTGCCTTTCATTCAAATAGTACTTTTTGTCAAATTGTACTTTTCTGTCAAGATGTCGACATTAGCCCAGTCACAAGTCAAGGCAGAAAAAGATCGCTTAATCGAGGCCAAAAATGTTGCTGAGAGTGAGAAGAGGCTCTATGTTAAGGTTTGTATTGAAACGTCCAAATGTATCAAGTGAATAAAATCTTAACTAAACTCACTATTTTTGTCTCGCGGTGTTGCTAGTGCGGTGCTGTATGACTGGTTTCATTTTTTCAAGTTAATAGACGACTTCTCCTATATTCTGCTTCTGTTGTCGAGGCTAAAAATCACTTCCAACACACTAAGGGCTTACACAGTCTAAGGATGTTGTAGTCGAGAGGCATAAGAACGTCTGCGTATGACGTATGACGTAAGGTTAATGATAGTGGTTGTACGACTAAACCATCCGTATTGACGTAGAGTTTTTTGTGTGCTCGCTTTTGATTAAAAAGATTTGTAGCTGTTGTCTTATTTATCTTATTTTGGTAAATTAGTCATATCAGCTTTTTGACAATCGCGGGAACAGAATCTTGTGATGTAACGTTAGGCAAGTGATCGATAAGTTTGTTATCATCCAATGCAACCCAACTTAATGTTCCTTCCAGGCCATCAAAGAGCTGGAGAACGAAATGACAGGCATAACAGAACAGATACGATCGATTCTACCTGAAGCACTAAGAGCCGCTAAGTTTAACGAAGATGATTTTCTGGCAATTCTTCAAGGCATTGTGGGGTTTGTAGGAGCAATCAAAGATAAAAATCCTTTGGATTTCATCGGAAGTGCTGTTGGACTTGCGCAAGATTTATCAGGCAAAAGATGCCCCTTGGGGACCCTTGAAGACAGTCTTGACAAACTCGAGAAATGGCTGACATTTGGGAAAGCTTATGAAGCCTTACAAGACTCAAGCGAATTGGAGTTTGACCGTGTTGTCATTTCTGCTGTTCCAGACGTGATGGAGGTAGTAGAAAATGGAATCCAGTAGTATAGTACACACCGAATCATCCCTTTTCTTGCGTAGGAATACAGTAACGCTTGTGACTTTATAGCCTTTCGCCATGCGATGGAATCTCATTATTTTAGGAGCTTTAACCGGTTGGACAGGTTGTTTAGTTATTATTAGGTCGAAAAATATCTACGTTTTTAAAAGAGATTCCACCGCATTTTATTCATACGATTAATACAAAAGGCTATGACGTCATCATCGTCAATGTATTCCTCCGCATAGGATTGTCCAGTGCGCCCTATGCTACAGAAGTTTGATTTAACATGATAAACGAAGACTTCCTTTGTTTTTTTTATAGCAGTGGTATTCAGTTTAATTCATAAATTTAACCAGTTGTGCTCACATGTACTCTCTTTTCCATATTTTATTAGGCGGATCTTGAAAAGAACAGTCAAGGTTTTGCTGCTGACATGGTCTGCCTGCTGGAAGAAGCATCGAGACCACGTGACAGTAATTTTTGAGCAAATGATGGAGTCATTTTTCACCGTAGGAGCGTCTCGCATTGATCTTATAGGAAAGGTCATGGATCTAGATAATGAAATTGGTGGTTACAATTTTGATATTCCTCTCCTCGAAGACACAGAAGAGGCCATTACACAATTAGGACGAGCGGAAAGTAAACGGAGCATGTTTTGACGATTTTTCAAGCGCCACCGTGGAAACGAAAAGAGAACTGAAACCGAAATGCGTCCTGCAATTGTTTCTCACAAAAAATGAGCTTCATCTGTTGTCAATTATGATAAAAGAGTTTCTTTAAACAAACTAGTACGCGTCTTTATTATGACCGGCTCTGAAATTTCAAGGCACGTCATTGTTCGCAAACTTGAGAGTTAGGTGTGTCCTTGGCGGACGCGTAAAGCCTTGTTAGTTTTTTGTGTTTGTTTGAGTGCTAGCCTTCTCAGCGCCAAGAATGACGTTACACAACTTGATTTATTTACAATTTCCTTTCCAAGGTGGTGAAGTTAGTAAAGACCTCCAAGTCGAGTTCTTAGACAATCTTCTTAGCACATCAAGAACTGGAGACATCTTTTATGAGAGAGGTTTATGAGCTCCACAAAGCGTTCAGGTTCCGCACACTCTGGGAAGACACAAACCCTCTGTCTTTATATCAACGTGTAGCTGTGGAAAGTGCTCTTTGAGTAGGGCGACTTAATGGTATCTTAGAAATTACAAATGTCCTGCGAAATATAGAACAGACCGAAACTAAAGCTGTCAAGTGCTTTACTAACAACGTTTATACCACTGATATTCAGAAATCGAGTTTTGACAAAGCTCGCAACAAATGGGTAAAAATTAGTTTATCTTACATTCTTTATAACTAGCTGTTTGCTGTTGGTACTTAAAATGCTATTTGCTCCTACGGGTAGATGAATATCTAGTAAGCGTGTGTGTAAGATTTATTTATATGGCTTATTATTGGGGATCTTTACCCTCCGATAACTATTATATATCGCCTTTATGAATTAAATTGAATTAAATACTTAATTATCCTCTCCCCTAATGGGGCTTTTCTGGGCTAATGAAACAAAAAATTCAAATGGAACATAACAAGGTTAAGAATCCCATCTGGTAGGAGGCGAACCATTTGGTTATTATACGAGCGTGAAGAGGGATTTGAATTCGGGACCAACAAGAACAAATCCAGCAAGCAGCGGTCAGTGCTGGATTGGACTCGGGGCTTGCAGATTACAATTCCAGCCCTCTAACCGCTCGGCCAATTCCTCCTTTCTTATTATTGGTGGGAAGCGAGCCCTATCACTTCTGTCCCACTCTTGCTCCCCTTTATCGTCTGATTTTTATTGTTTTATCATTTGTTTGCGCAGATGTTTGCCGATCTCGAGCGAGGCTCCACACGGTTTACCATAAAAGTTAGTCAAAGCTGCACTTCCTGTTACGATGTTCCACTTCTAAAGGTACGTTCTCTCTTAAGACGACTTATTGACGATGGCAGAGAGAGAGGAATCAGAAGTGCAGGCTAACCTAGTGAAGGCAATGAGTCAGCAGTAGATCAAGCAGAAAAAATTCTCTTACTTGGGTGGAAAGAAATAGAGATCTGCACAAATGAGTCGTTTAAGCCTCCTGAGTTAATTGTCCGATCCATCCTATTGAAATATGTTATCATATTCTTAATTTCTCAGCTGTATGTCGAGTTGACTGGTACCGAGGAACAAGCAGTCAATGTGCCTGCCACAGTTCATTAAGGATCCGCCATCTTAGTGGTTCTTACTTTCGGGCTAGAGATGACGCGATTAAGGAATTTCGACAACCACTTGGGTCCTTCAGGAAAATTAAATTCAGAAGAACAGCTATCATTGATGAAACAAGATGCACAGAAGAAGAAAGAAAAGGAAACAGTATGTTCAAAAGAAAATTTCTGGCATATTTTTCTGGACATTTTAGGGTGGAGCTGTGCGGCATGCTTCCAAAATCTCTGGCGACTCCATATTAGACCTGGACTGGCGTCATTTTAGTTTTAATGGTGATGTAGGTTCGCTAACACATATTAATAGGACTATTGACCGTTGGTTGAATGTTGTTATTGGGTAAGGTTAAGTGTAATTATGCTTTAACAAAACTTAGAGGGAGATCCTTATTTTCAAGATATCCGTGGAGCATTATCATACTATCTAATATAATACTGTTTACATAACCTAGACAATTTCATTTCATCTCTTTCTTTTCCTCTTTTTATGACGTTACCAATGCTTATCTAGTGCTTTCTATCTTTAGAGAACTCCATATTTTGCGTCACCAACAACGATTACCGCTGGCATCCGATGTGCAGCCACCCATTGAGTCAAGGTTCCTGTGTGGACCGGCTTCTGGGAGAGGAAGAGTGTAGAAGTCCTTTCGGGACTCATGAGCTGATCATACCAAAGGACAAAACTCTATCTTGCGACCAACCTGGCATCAGGAACAAAAACTGCAAGGATATAGATGTAAGTGGTCTTCAGATGTAACGTCCGAAGTAAAGCATTTTGTATAAGTCAGGTCTATTACTACTACTACCAAGTCGGCCAGAGCCGAGCCTTGACAAGATTAGTTCCTCTGGCCGTGGGTTGGCTCCCAAAGGACGATTTTGTGTGCTGGGAGGTAGGGTATCTTTGAAAGTGCCCAGCGAGCCTCATCCTTCTTGCTGCTACTTTATCTCTCGGTCTATGAGGTTATAAGAAATAAGAGGATTTCGAAGTTTTTAATTATTTAGTAGATGGAAGAGTTTTAATGAAGAGTCATACTCAATTAACCTTGTAAACCTCAGTCGTTCGTTGTGTTTTAATTTTGCGCTGCGCTTAGCATCCAGCTACTATTATACTGCCCAAGAAAAGTTTAAGCTGAATTGTGGGAAGGGATAAGCCATAAGGCAACATCATTGATTTACCCGAAGCTCATTATGTAAATTTTGGTTGTCTGATTAATCTGTAAGATCATACAGTTGTTAGGACAAGAAAGTAGCACAATCGGAGACGATTTAACGTGGTTCACCGAATTTCTTTTTAATACCATGGTTGTTATTTTCAGCTAACGTGGTTCACCAAAATGCATGTGTAGGCGCAATTCTTTTACTGGTCAGAGGATCACCCCAATGGGCCAAATGATCATATATGTAGGACACCCTGGAAAAAGGAACTGGAGAACGAACCTGAGAAATAACTGGTTCCAAATACTCCTCCGTCACAAAAGTATTTGCAAACCTTGAGTAGAAGCCGAAAACGGTACACCTGTCCCATAACACAGCCGGGTTATACATTTACTAATGTCTGTAGCAAACTTAATACAAGAATAAATGACAAGGTAAAGCAGATGAACATTTTGTGTGTCTTGATCTGATAGATAAAGCGCAGACCTGCCAACCCCTGATAAAGGAAAATCTGGATGCCCATGAAAAAATATCTGGAGATTCTACAAAAAATAGTGAGATTCTACTTTTTTCTCGATTAAGATGAAAAAAACCCTGTTTCCATTACAATTGCTTTCCCGCGCTACGCGTGAACTTGCAAAGACTACAGGGATACTCGGCATGGGATCGAGCTTTGGTTAATGGTTAACACAGCCGCTGCATAAAATTACTAGCGAAGGCCTTGGAACAAGGCAAAAAATCGGCAGAAAAGCGGTAAACACAAGTACAAATGTAACAGTGTAGAGTTCTGCTTTATTCGCTTATCACTTTATCAGTTTATGTCACTAGCTTTCCATAAATTTTTCATTTTTTTAATTTTACAGCTAATATTTCATTTCAGAATGATTTCCCCCCCAAAATCGTGAGATTGAGGAGTCTTGTCGTGAGGCCGTGAGAAAAGATAAAAAACCGTGAGACTCACGGCAGAACCGTGAGAGTTGGCAGGTCTGAAAGCGGGTCCTATTTATTAATTCATACTCAGGCACATTTGCATTTAATCAATTGTGTTGTCCCTATCCGACCACTTTTTTTGTTCACTTAAGACAAACATGACTGAGCATTGACACTTGGAAGTCAATTTTCGGTATCTTGTGTCAGTACGATGTTGTATCAGTTCAACATCGTGTGCCTGTAAGATCTGAAACTTGTTACATCTTGTGCCAGTAAAATGTTGTGTTTTAATGCACCTTTTTCAAGTAAGTATGTCTTGCCAATAAGACTTGTCTAGTCCTAGTATACAAATTTTCAACTTCTTGTGCCAGCATTGGGGGATCTACACACATGTAACTCTGTTCAATGATCAGGTAAGTCGGATTCCTTTTTCATTATCTATTTGTTCTTTGAAATGTTCTTTGTTAAGATTTGTTTTTTTTTTACCACAATTTTCTTTAAAAGGTAAAGCAGTAGCCACATATGACTGCCTTTTATTGTTGTTTTGGTTGAAGGTTAAGGATGTTCGTTTATATCTATCATTTTATTCTGCCGACTGGATATGACGACAGGTTATTTTTGATAATTTCACTTGTACATTAATTTTTATAAGTTTTATGGCTTACATTTTACTGAGTTAAATATAATTTATAATGCTTACCGATCTCAAAAACTAGATGAGGAGTAAATCTTTTTAGCTCTCTTCTCTATTCAAATGTAAGTTTAATGATTTTCTTATGATATGTGGCTCTTAAACTTAGGTGTAATTCCTTCAGTTTTTCGCAGGTTTCTAAGAGGTTCATATCGTCACTTTTCTTTAGTACGTGCTTTCGTTGTTAATTCAATAGAATTTGCTTACTTGAAATTCTATCGTAACAGAGGGTATAATACACTAAGTTTAACCATCTTCTCACTTAAACGTAGTAAATAATTGATTATGTTTAGAAGAATGAAGTCGATGATTGGCCGAGGAATATAACGTAGAATAACTGTTTTCTCCAGAGAAGCCTTCTAAAATTAGTTCCTGTGGTGACCACGGCCTCAACGTCGATCAAAGTCTTAATCGAATGAAACAGATCGAGATGAAATGCTGATCAGTAAGGTTCAATCGGTCCATTTTTTCCTTTTAGACAAAGCTGACAGTTCTTCAAACGAAGAACCATCCCGATATCATCAAACATGGCCCAAATTTATTGCTGAATGATGCTCTTTTAAAGTTGTTTTTTGTTTCATCAACTGTGATCATGCCTAAAAGTGGAAGCAAGAAGCGTTCTTCTCAAAAGAAAGCCAAGTTTAGCTACGAGTCGGAGCCAGGAAACTGTAAGTGATACTTCGGTTTCAACTTGTGGAGACATCTTTGACATGTGTCATTTATTTGACGGCTTTGCTGTCATTATAGATCACATCTGAGTTAAAAATTGTGCATGTTAGGACATCGTGATGAATTTGGAAAAATGAATTTCGTTGTGTCAGTTCAGGATGTCAAGTTTTTTTGCTCACAGTATTTCAAAAGAAACTAGGGGATAGACATCCCTTTTAAATGATGACAATTAAAACACGCAGAAGGAATTAATAATTGCCCACCTTTTTTACTATTTACGTCAATGAAATATACACCAACAGGCCACATAAATTCACATAACCGGCAATTCCATAAAATATTAACAAAGCATCATCTTTATCAAGGCAGCTAGAGTTACGCAACTGCTTTTAGCGTATTGAACAGCTTTCACTTTAGTCGTGGCCCCCAACAGTGAATTCAAGTAAAGAAAAAGAGTTAGCAGAAGTGATATGGGTTTTTAAAAGCCAAATTATAACACTCGTTTCATGCTGAGAATATGGAGTATTGGACGGATATGACGTTTAACTTGGTTGATGGTACCGGTAAGGTCAGGTTTTTGGGCATTTTCTGTTTTAATTGCTGTTAAGGATATACAATATTTTCAGTGACTTGCATATGGATTCGACATCGGCTTGAACTGACTGTTTTTACTGTTTTGCTCTTCAATTCTGGTGCCTTAATTATTCCAAAATTCGCCCATAATGGGTTGATATATAGCGGTCCATGCTGCGAATCTTGCCTACTTACAGCCGATTAAGATCAGCGAGTTTGTGAATAATATCACAGTAATGTTAACCTAGACAATATGATAAAATAACCCCAATAAAGATTTAGTTACCCCTTGAAGGCATCCTTTTTCAATGCTTTTTTCCGGGCCCCATTACTTCTTTATTGGGTGGAGTGGCCTCCCCCCCCCCCCCCCCCCACCGGGGCAGATTCTACCTGTACTGCGTTATTTTCAGAGTCAATGAATTCCAGTCTAATTCCACTTAAACGCGCCTTAAAAGATTGTGACTACAAGGATTTTAGAGACTCACTTTACCATAGCGCATATTAGGAAGGGCTTAAACTGAAACGTTTACAAACAATAACACATACCGAAATATAAATGATTATACTGATACAAAAATGTGCTGCAGTTTAATAGTACAGTATTAGTAAGTGACTGTAATTAAAGTGACCGCAAGCCATATAATGAATAAAGAAAAAAAATTTACAGTATATGTATTAGAGAGTGAGAACTTTGTAGAAAGAAGAGCTTAGCACCGGTCTTTCCGACAGGCGAGGGGACTGGATTCCAATTTCAATTACAAACAGGTGCCGCGAAACAGAGAATTTTTACAGTGAATGTTGTTCAACTTCTTCAATATTACGGTGTTTGATTGATTAAGATTAATGGCTTCGTAACATCGAAGATATCATGGTCTACTGCACCTCTTTATTGTTTAAAAATAGCCTCAAGGAAAGCGTAATGTTGCTAGCTAGTGAAGCATGATGAAGACTCGGGCGAATAGAGAACTAAGTTTATGTTTAGCCGTGCTACTCTGATCTGCGTTCATTTTCACACATGCATAGTTCAGAAGAGATAAGATATCTCGAAGATGGAGTCTTCTACAATAAGAAAAAACAAAACTATCGTGTTCTTTATTAGCTGTTAAAGTCATGGTTGGTTTCTCGTTCAGCCGGCAAGAACAGTTGTATGGTAAGATGACATATTTGCGGTATGGCGATGGTGTAGGGCCGTGTAGGGCCGTGTAGGGCTAACTCGAAGATATTAGCATGTATTTGCTATCGTAAATTCGAAGTCAAATAAGTTTATTGTCATTGTCATTGTCATTGTCTCAAAGCCGGTTTTCAATTTCCAATGCTCTTATTTTTTACAGCAATGATGGGGAAAAAGGCTGACAGCCTAAAGGAGCTCAGTACGCCAGATGATTGGGAGTTGGTTGAAAGCATCGGCGAAGGAACGTATGGTGAAGTGCACAAGGCAAGGAACAAGGTTACTGGAGAAATTGCTGCAGCGAAGGTCATCGATTCTATCCACGAGAAAATCGAAGAAGTTCTACCCGAGCTGGAGATTCTGAAAAGATATTCTACGCATCCAAATTTAGCTGGTTTTCATGGAGCTTTCATCAACGTGGACACTAAACATGATCAGCTCTGGCTCGTTATGGAGGTGAGATTTTTAAACTGATAGTCGCTTTATACGCTTGCGATGATTTTTTTTTTTGCCATTTTTAAATAGCGATTTTAGCTTCTTTGGGTATGAAATAAACCCGCTAATGACAAAACAAATGTCCCGAACCCAGCTGTTACAATTAGTGTAGAGTGAAAATAAGCCCTTAATTACCAAGAATCGTCTGTGCGTGTTAATTACTTGACTTTGAGTGCATGTGCCTCAAGATCTTACATTTTTTAAGTTTATTTAACAGTTCCTTCCAGACGTGAAAGTAAAATTTGACGCAACAAATCTCATATCATTCTTTGTTGGGAAAGTTCCAGCAAATTATTGAAAACGTACATAATGCTCCAGTTGACAAATCATACAAAGCGTGGGTTATTTAAACGTGATGCCTATTTGCATTTAAAAACAGAACTGCCTTATTTTGCAAATAGTCTCTTTTTCTTAGAGACATTTGTCATATTCATGAGTGAAACATGTTAAATTAAGACAACAAAACTTGTGACAATTTTGCACTTTTATGACAAATTGTATCAGAGAAAATCTATAATATACTGGTGGGATAAATATCCCCGCAGTAACGAACATGCAGGTGGTATTGGAATGCACAAATATTGACCTAAGGAGGATGTGGTGGGTTAAGTTTAGGTCGTGGTCATACGTGTAGAATGTAACACAGGGTTAGTGACATTCAAGGGTAATAGAAAATGTTGACAAGTAGATAATGTCTTTGGAAAATAACCTCACTCCCTACTCTAATTAACATCTCCATATTTATAAAAATGAAAAATGTTTATTTCTCCCCTTAAAACTCATCCTTTTGTAAGAGCTTCTGTTTGTAACATATATGTAATAATTAAGTTTAGTAAAATCCAACTAGTGGTCTATTATCAATGCTGCATTCTGATTGGTTGAGCTACTACTAGGCTATATGTTATAGCCCACTAGCAGCGAAAAGCGCGGGCTTTTTGGCGGCAAAAATGGTCTAGCTTTAACTAGCTAAAATTTTTTTATTCTTGATAGTTTTGACCAACTAGTTGGATTTTACTAAAACAATAATTATTATTCCTCTCGCCCTCAATGGGCTTGAGGAATAACTGTTAAATATGCAAACAGAGGAGCCTTATACACAAAAATGTACTGTAGCACAGGATTACCAATGGTTTGTAAAACTGACTTTTTTTCTTATACTGTATTGCTTAAGCTTTGTCGTGGTGGATCGGTAACCAATCTTGTGAAGAGCTTGAGAAACAGAGGCAAATATCTTGATGAAGACCTTATTGCCTACATCCTTTATGAGACACTAAAGGTAAATTTTTCAGTCTTAATGACCCCAGCACTGGCTATAATTTTGATGAAAAAGAAAGACAGAAAATGTTTATTGTTTTAAATTTTTTATTTACTTGGTATTTCTGTGATCTTCAAAATGTGTTCTCCTTACATGGCTGTAGTTGAGCATGTGAAAGAGAAACTATTATTTTTTTGAGAAATCTACACCATTCAGGACAGCATGCAGTGTCAGTTTTACTTTTATAAAAAATTATAACCATGTCAAAGTTTTATCCTTGTTTGAAATTTTATTTCAGTTAGTTCCGTATCATTGACATAGACAGACATCAATATACTCAAAAACAAAGAAAAATAATCTTTGAGCCATGGAACCAGTATACATTATGTTTATTTTGTTTGATGTACTGTAGGGAATTGAGCATCTTCACAGGCACAATGTTATGCACAGAGACATTAAAGGTCCAAATGTCATGCTAACAAACAGAGCAGAAATCAGATTAATTGATTTTGGTAAGTCGTCATGTCATCAAAGACTTCAAAGAGGTATAATATATCTTGTTCATACAGTGTACAGTTTTTAAACTCATTAGGTCAATTTTAAGCACATTAATTTACCAAGAAAGGTAAACTGTGTTTTTTAATATAAAACTTTTGTATTATCTGTTTTAATTGTTATATATTATTTTTATAGTACAGTTGTAAAAAATATTAATATTACCATGATCAATTTTGCTCTAAAAGCATAGTACATAATCCGTCTAATGCTGCAAATCTTTGTTCTGAATTCCTTTTGGTTGTAACATTGTTATTTATTTGAGGTAAGTTATATTTAGTGAACATTTAGGTACATGTTGTTGGCCCATCCATTACCTTCATTCATTATCTGTCGGTGAGCCAGTTGTCAATCATCCAGGCAGTCTCTCCAACATTTGTTTAGTCTTAAAGAACCTTGAAAAAATACTACAGCCACAGAGAAATGGCAAAATGAAGACGGTTTTATATTTATAGATTTAAGCAACAAGTTTAAACAATCATAATTTATTAAATGATTTTTTAATCTTTTCTTTGATGTTAGGTGTTTCAGCAGAGTTGTCAAACATCTTAATGCGACGTAACTCATCAGTGGGAACACCATTTTGGATGGCTCCAGAAGTCATTGCCTGTGAACAGCAGCTAGACTACAGTTATGATATTCGTTGCGACATTTGGTCCCTGGGTATAACTGCAATTGAACTTGCTGATGGTGCCACACCGCTTTCAGATCAACATCCAATGAGAGCTCTCTTTAAAATTCCCAGGTCAGGCTTCATTCCTGTGTATTCTCATCAGTCTTGCTTGCCATTCAGTTCCCACCAAGGAGGTCCAGTGTCACAATTAATTCTATTTTGTCTTACATCATTATTACATAGTTATCTGATAGTTACCTCTTAATGATAGTTCTCTACCAGTTCATTCATTCATCCATCTGTCCTTCCATCTGTTCATCCATCCATCTGGTCACAAATTCATATCTTATTTCATTAAACTTTAATTGCAATGAGACAATTTAAGAGAGATCAAACTATGCTGCAGTGGAGTGGCATTCCTAATGATCAAAGTACCAAAGAATTAACAGAATATCTAACAAGAACAAACGTATAATTATGATTTCAGGAGCAAGCCTCCCTCCATGAAGAATCCAGAAAGGTGGTCTCATGAATACAGAGATTTTATTGCTAAGTGAGTAAAAATATTATAATATTGTATTTCCTTTTAATGACTGCAAACGATGCATCCCAATAGTGCCATATTGCACAATTTTAGACCCCCCTTTATGGGAAATTATGCAAACAAGTTTTCTTTTTCTGCACGTAATATAGACAACTTAAGTATGTTTTGGAATAATATACTTGTTCTTTTTAGATGCCTGGTAAAAGATTTTGAGACACGTCCACATGCAAGTGAAATGTTGAAGCACATGTTTGTATGTTGGGTGGCATCAAAGAGAGAAACTGTAAGTCAATATTTTTTATTTGTTTTTGTTTTTGTGATGTAAATTGTATATGAAAAACTATCAGCCAGTGACACTTCATAGAAAACTGTAGTTATAATGATTATAATAATATTATTACAATGATTAAAAAAATGATTATGTTATATGATAAATAATAATATTATTAATAATAATGACAATGATGAGGATCGTGATCATGATCCTTTATGGCATTTTCAGTTAGTGCACTGTCCATGACTAACAAATAAATAGTGTACAGCTCTCACTGATAACACTCTCATGTCACGATCACCTGAAATGGGGTCAGATTAAGAAGGTCTGCCTACTTTTTCATGAAACATTAAAAGATTGGGTGTTGATCTTCTCTGTTCAGAGATAAGTATCAACATGATGATATTAATCTCTGACCAAATCTAGGTTCTTTGTGAATGCCTTTTGTCAAAAATGAGTGGTATTTTTCATCAATTTTGAATGAAACATTGTCTAAGTCAAAATAGTAAATCGTTGTTATTGAATCTCTAACAAAATATTTGCAAACGTAGGAAATAGAAATAATGTATATAGACATAAGTCTGAAGGTGTTACAGAATGGGGTGGCTAGAAGAAAGCAAAACCACTTTCAACTATTGTCATCTATGTTGTGGAATATTGTTGATGGTGAATCATGTTTGTAGTGACTGGCAACGCTTTATTCATAATCTGTGGCAGATTGTAATAATGGTCGTACAAAAAAAAAGATTTATATCACACATTCAACCCTGAATAAAGGTTGCATGATGTGTAATGTAAATTAATTGACAAAAAATGTTGCAGCTTCGCCGAAAGTTGATGACATTAATGGAACTTCAGTATGAAGGAAGAGATGGTATCATGGATGAAGCTAGTAGGGAGAAGGATGACAAAATCCTGAGGTTTGTGTAACATAAATAATACTGTTAAAACTTGTTAATTATTAACAATAAATGACTACCCTTAAATACTTTTTAAGATGAGTGCTTAAAGCTTGAATTTATTTGTTCTGCACCTTTGACAATTTATAATAATTATATTTAACAGAATTTTTGCGCTGCTTATTTAGTCTCAGATGTTTACTCACACTTGACTGTTGTGATGTTTAAGAATAATTGTGTGAAAGAAAGTGTGATTGAAAGTGTCATAACCATGACCAGTGACATAGTTATATCTACCTATATATATAATATATAATACTCTTTATCATAATTTGTTGGCAGTTAAAAATGCTGGGGATAGCCATCTTGAAAATTATTTTTTTGTAAAAATAGAATAAATAACTGCAATGAAATGTTTTAAAATCTAAACTCTATGCTTAAGTAAGTTCTATTTTAGCAGACATAATATATAACTTTATGTGTATTATATACAAACTTTGTTTTTTCATTATTTTGCATGAAAGAGGCTTTTTTCGTAAATAAAATAAATAAATAAAGAACACAGACACACACAATTCCAAAAAATCTTAGTATGGAAATTAACTACAACTGTAAATCATCTAAATGATTTTTGTTTTATTGTCAAGCATTTCCTCTTTAATTGTATGTCCTCTTTGCATTAGATTGCATGAAAATGTTAATTTAAGTACAAAAATCATTGCTGAGAGTTTGTCTTTGTGTGCATGTAGATCAAAATATGAAAATAATGTTAACTCTCTTAGCTTCATTTTTTTGTAGTCCTTTGCATGTGCGAAACAAAAATCCACAGCGCAACAATCAAATGCATCATGTAGACAACTTAGCAGAGCTTGGAAGCCTTACAGAGGTATGTTGGTAAATGGTACCTTGTTTGAAATATATTCCACATTTGGGAGAAATGTTACTTATGATATAAGGTGCACTGGGTCTTGAAATGTCCCAGAATTTTATAGTGTGAATCTTTCAAATGCTTCCACCCTGCAAATCTTATGAAACTATTTCCTTTTGGTGAATTGAGCAGCACATACAAAACTTTAAAGCTCTGTGGTTGAGAACCATGAGTGATGATTTTCTTTTCTATGGCACAGGATATTATACTGAGTCATCTCCTGGAAAGATATCTTGCTAACCAAATCTACACCTACATTGGTGACATTTTAATTGCTGTTAACCCACTGAAAACATTGAACTTGTATGGCCCAGAGGTGAGTTTGCATGCATGAGTTATCAAGATGCAAAATGTTACAGAATGGTGCCACGTAGTTGATACACAGAATTTCTTTCTTGTATTACTTACATGTAAATATGTTAAAGATGTAATGTCTCAGTTCTCCTTGTTTAATGCTGTTGCTGAGGCTTTTCAGTACAAAGGTCATAGTGACTTTAAGATAATTTTGTGACAAACTTGTTAACATAGGGGTTTCAAGCCTAAGAAAGGACAGAAGGTTGTAGGCCCCAAAAATCCTTAAATTTTTGACATGAACAATATATCTTCAGTTGCACTGTTGTGGACCAAGTACATTAACCTAAGCAGTAAATAATTATTGGGCTTCCAAACAGAGCTATTTTCTACTTATACCAAAAATAATATTATAGATAGTTATGGTTTCTGTCTCATCATCACCCAGATCTTTTTCTCTCCTTTCTAAAGCATGCAAACAGATACAAAAATTCTCAAAAGAGGTCTTTACCACCTCACATTTACATGATAGCAGACATGACACATCAGGCGATGGTACACAACAAAAACCCACAGGTAAGGAAATGCATGTAAGAAATTTAGGAGGAAATCATGGCATTTTGAAGTTTTTAAGCTGTGGTAGCCTGTGAACAGACTTTTTGGAGTATAGGTTGGAGAAAAAGCAAGAGATAAATTAGCAGAGTAAGCTAATTGTCATCTTTGGAAGAGTCTCAGTGTCTGTCACTGACTTGTAACATTATGTTACTTTATTGTGTCTGCCTCAGCTAGCACCTACATGTACACTATTGGGGCTCAAAACATTGTAATATGATATTGATTGATATGAATGAAGTTGCTGTTGCACATGTATGTAAACGTAGCATAAATAAAAGTTTACATTAAAAACCATTTTATCCAGGGTAGCATTATTTGCATTGGCTTTGAAAATTAGCATATTTTAAATCCTTTTTCATTGGAATTTTTTAAAAGATTTGAACTGTTTTGCCTGAGAAAACAGAGACAACATTAAGTTGTTCCTTTTCAGTGCTGCCTCATTAGTGGGGAGAGTGGAGCTGGAAAAACAGTATCTGCAGACTACCTAGTGCGGCATTTGGCTGAACTAGGAAAGGTACAGTGTACCAATGCATGCTTATATTATGTAACAATGTTTTGTGTTCATATTGGTGTTAATTAGCATTTTGGACTGACAAAATTAATTACACATTCAACTTGTACTCTGACATATAATAAATTGCTATCATATTTTTTTACAACAGGCTGGAAACAGAACATTGGAGGAAAAAATATTACAGGTGGGAAAAAAGATTTAGCAAGTGATATGTTTTTTTATTGCATTTTTTCTGGCCTGTTTGACTCTGTTGTGTCCATTTCAATATAATGTAAAAGATCTGTTTCCCCCCCTTCCTAAGCTAAAGTTTGGAGGACAATTCAGGAAAGTACTGTTACTCTGAAAGGAACTGTGATTTGGGACTGACTTTGATTGACAGGTGAACCCCTTAATGGAAGCTTTGGGAAATGCACAGACTATAATCAATGAGAACTCCAGCAGATTTGGCAAATACTTGGAACTCCATTTTACACCAAATGGTTCTCTCACTGGAGGTAAGGAGAGAACCTTGTTACTTAATCAATGTTTTTGTCCCAGTGTTTATGGCCTTTGGTTCCACACTTAGTCAATCTTACATGTAAAGTCATTCATAAACAAAGGATAGTCAAAATGTCGCAAGTGAAGCTATTACATGTACCTGTCAGTATAGCCATTACATGTACATTTGAAATGCACTTGTCAGCTAATCTTAGTTTGGTGTTTTTTAAGGGATGGTTTCAGAATATTTGTTGGAGAAATCCAGAATTGTTTCACAATCACAGTAAGTTTTTATTTTATGTTAGTGTCACTAATTGAATAAACAGTAAAAGATAAGTCTCATGTGTCATCTCTATAATAACTGCATGTATTGGTACTAGTGAGTAAGAAGATATTTTTTGGTTACCATTATGGGTATTACAATTTGGTAGTTCGTGGTCACTTGTTTGACAATTTTAAAGATTGTTTTTATAGCTTGTCATTCTTAAGTTAAATAAGTAGATAAATAAAGAAATTATTATGGTGTTTCTGCCTGGTTTTTGTATCTGTAGGGGAGAAAGAAATTTCCATATATTTTATTACATGATTGCTGGACTGGCTTACAACAAGAAACTGGAGAAATATTCATTCAAGCTCTATGCACAGCACAAGTAAGTATGATTACATTTGTGTCTGACAAATCAGTAAAGCCAATGGTTCGTATTTACACTGTATATTCTTTCTTCATTGTAAGAATGCTTCATGCTCAAGAACTTTACTACACATACCTCAGTGGTCTGCAGATACAACAAACATTAATGTTATAAGCAATTAAACAAGTTTCTTTTGCAGGAAGTGTGTGCTTAAAATTAATTGTTTGATCTGTTTTCCAACATATTTAACAATGTTGTTGCAAAGCAGTTTTATTGATTTTTCTATGTCATTACTTTTTACCTTTAGTTACCTTCAGTCAGGAGGCAAGACTCTACAGGATATGGTTTGTACCCTGGGTAACAGACGTAAGTTTGAGGAAGTTCAAAGATGTCTTGAAGTTATTGGTTTCAATCACGAGGTAACTGAAACTAATATGTAAGGCACACTATGATCTTACCTGTGCAGTAGAATCTTGATAACTCGAAATCCCTGCTAACTTGAACTAAATTTCCTTTCCCTTGATCACAATTTCACTGAAATTTAGCCCAATTACCTGAATTCCCCACTAACTCAAACTTTTTCGTTTCCCTTCAGAGTTCAAGTTACTAGGGTTCTACGAACTGTATTTAGTAAACAAAATGAGTTTTAGAGTGGATGAGAGCCTGGGAATATGGCTGCCACTCATCGCTCCTTGTTGTTGGATGTTTTGTAGAAGTTACAGGTCAAAATTAAATTCAGGGTAAAATGTTTGAACCTAAGTTGTTTCTCAGTTTCCTTTGTCTCCTAGCTATGAATAATTGTTGCTAGGAAACAAAGCAAATTGAGAGTCAACTTAGGTTCAAAAATTTTAACCTGAACATAATTTTGACGGGTAAAGGGATCTTCCTCATCCTCATTTAAAAATGAAATTGATGTTAACATGTACAAAATAGGCGATATTTGAATCAATGTTTTTCACAAAAATCCTCTTTTTATACAAATTAAGCTAACAGTGTCAAAGTGAAAATCAATGAGGTACATCTGATACATAACAACTTAATTTGGCTGTTGTTTTACAGGAAGTTTCACAGCTGTTTTCCATTCTGGCTGCTATCATTCACCTGGGAGATATTCATTTCACTGAAGATGAATCAGTTTCACATCTGAGTGACAAAAGCATGGTCACCAATCCACAAGTTCTGCGTATAGGTTTGTACAACTCAAAATTTCCCTTCACGTTTGCTGTTGAAAAACCCACTGACCCAGATTTTTTATTCTTTAAAGATGTCTTTTTTTTCTTGAATCAGTCTTCACCTCTGCCCACATCTTGCCCCATGTAAGAGTAATTATCCAAGACAATCTTGGATTCATGTTGTGGATTTTGGATTTCGGTACTGGATTCCAGTCTTTGTCAGCGCAGGAATTTGGATTCCAGATTCCAGTTGTTAGTGGGATTCCAGAGTCCTTGAGTATTCTGGATTCCACAAGCCAAAAATTTCCTGGTTCTAAAATCTGGATTCCCTAACATGCAGGGGCAACATCAAAATTATGCAAATACAAGTAAGCTGAAGACTCCATGAGTGATGAAGGAGGGGGGAGAGTTCCTTATTGTTACCCTCCCCCAACTGGCCAAGTCAAATGCCACTGCAAGGGAATCTTTGATTTGGAGGATGTTAGATAAAAAAAAATTAAGTTCTCACGTGACCAGCTTGCGCGTCCTGGATGATTGTCTTAAGGTCTTCTTTATTCTCAACATTGAATGACTGAAAAACAGTGTCAGTTAATGTGTTATTCTTACTTATTCATTCTTCACCTAAATGTTGAATTTGCAAATAAAGCTTACCTTGGTGGAGGAATTTTTATTTGTATTACTTTCTTTCAGTTTCATCGCTTTTAAGCATTAATGCAGTAGAGCTAAGGGATGCACTGACCACAAACAGCAACGTAACTAGAGGTAGGGAAAAAAGCAAGCAAGAGGCTCCTGGAATTTTCTACCCTCTATTTAACATTCTTATTATTCAGGTTTGACCATTAATTTTCTGGAAAAATTTACTTGTGAATGAAAGTGTTACATGAGCAGAAAGAATTTACTCTTAACACTCATGTTAGTCCATTATAACCCATAAAGAACAAGGTACCTGTTTAGTGGTTTTGCAGCTGTACAGACAACACAGCAGAATAAAGAGCGCAACTTCAGTTTCGCAAACCTGTAAAGTGTTTGTTGGTTGTTCTGCAGCTCGTCATTCATTTCAGGAGCAAGCTGCCAAGCCAGTAACCAGTCAATAAGTCTATGTGTGTATTTGCTTATCTCTTTGTTAACTTGTCTACTATACTGTTGTTAATGATATGGAATGTATGACCAGAATAGATGACTGATTGAGTATTCACACCCTTAATCAAGGATTTATGTACTCTAGTTGACATACCTTTTGCTATGTACTGCTTGCAGAATGAGATGTGTTAAACATAGGCAAGTCGGTCTTATTTCACCTAGCTGGGTAGGAAGTATGTCCTAGCCTGGAAAGTGAATGTTTATTCTTTGTTATTTCAGGTGAGACTATAGTAAGAAACAATTCTGTTGATCAAGCTGTTGATTACCGTGATGGAATGGCCAAGGTATATCACGTTTTGTTTGTTATTTTTTCTCAACTTTACCTTACATTTACCTGGGTGGGTGTTCCTTGTGTAAAACTTTGCTGATGCATCTTTCCACCCAAATTACATCCAAATTCATCAGAACTTAAACTGCTGTCTTTTTTTGTTTGCAGGCACTCTATGGAAAGCTCTTCAGCTGGATTGTTCACCGGATTAATGCTTTGCTGCGGATCGACCAAAGACGTTTGACATCGTATGTTTAGACAAAAAACTTTTCCCCTACCTGATCATACTTCCAGAAGAAAAGATACTGTCCTGTAGAAGAGATTCTTCAAGTGCAATGTTTTCATTAACTGTAATGACTGCAAGTACTGTCTTAAGTTCAGACATACAGACAACAATGAAGTCTACCCCCATTAGCCTTGATTACAGACCTAGTTTGCAATTGAGTATTGCAAAATTTTCTATTTTCCCAAAAGGGGTTGGAGAGTATTCAAATGTTATAATGCAGGTGTGGCCCGTATCAAATTCTGCCCAAAGAAAAAAGGGGAGAGTTTTAGGAATCTTTTAACAGTTTTAACTGGCAAGAGTTTCAGTTGAGATGAGTTAGCAATGACCAAACAAAACTTTGTGTTTGTGAACTGTGTTATGTCTCGTTTAAGACAAAAAGTTTCTTTCAGGGAGAATGATTACAGAATTGGGATTCTGGATATTTTCGGCTTTGAAAACTTCAAGTGCAATTCATTTGAACAGCTTTGTATAAACATCGCAAATGAACAGATCCAGTACTACTTCAACCAACAAATCTTCTCTTGGGAAATGGTGAGTGCTTTTGTTGAAAAGTTACTTTCTAGCTAGATTCTTTTAATCTGCATAGTTGCTGACCTATTGTGCCATAAATACTGCTACAAATAAATGAAAATAATTCTAGTCAGTACTTTTGTTAAGTTGGTAAGTGCAACATCATTTGCCACTTTAGAACAGGAAGAAAGACTTGGCAGAGTTAACTTGTGCAAAGACTTCTGGGATTGTTAGTAGGGATGGGAAAAAAATTGCCAAAAGGTGACCTGCACATCCCCAGTAACCATCCCAGAAACAAGAACTTAAAGTTGAGTGGCAAATGGGGTGTATGTACACTGTGTCTGCTGTCACCATTAAAATACCCATTCTGTCATTTCTTTTTTTGTTTTATTTAGGAAGAGTATCGTTCTGAGGGAATTCCTCTTGAGCAAGTTGTATTTACTGATAATAGACCTGTTTTGGATATGTTTCTTCAGGTACAGCAGACTTATTTTCATATAATACAATTTTTAGTTTGCTCTAATGCTTAGGGGGAGAAAGAACAAAATTGTAAGGCTGAGCTCAAGAAGTAGATATTATTTGTAATACTAGTAAAATGTCGAGACAAAAGGGCTCTGTCAAGCAATTAGAAACGTGTCTGCTTTCAAGTATTGCCTTTTCTTTTGCTTTACAGTTTTCCTCTAAACTGTTATTTTGTTAACATGCTAGAAACCCATCGGCCTACTTGCCTTACTAGACGAGGAAAGTCGTTTCCCCAAAGCAACTGACTTCACTCTTGTGGGTAAGTATGTTTGAAGTCATCATTCAAGTCCTCTTTACATGGTTACTTTCTTTATTACTATGTCTATTCCAGTGTTGTTACATTCACACTTAATCCAATAATCTGCAGAGAAATTTCACAAGAATATTGAGGGGCCACATTATGAGCGATCTAAAGAGAATGACATGTTTCCATCATTTGTCATTGTACACTATGCTGGACGGGTATGTAGTGGCTTCACTGCCTTTAATTGCTTCTTTTGTTTTCTCTTCTATTGCTCTTCAATTGAATTCATCCCCCTTGTTTCCAGAGTTACATGTACCTTGGCTTTTATCTTACACGGCAAGTGTGGTGTTATGGGAACGGTAACACTGTGCCAAGTGAGGGCTAAGTACAACCTCGTCCCCAGGCTCCACTGTTATTAAGAAGGCAAGAGAATGCAGGGCATCATGGGTAGGAATACAGTGCAAACCTTCCGTGACACCACTCAAGCCATTAAGTTGTATTCTTCTCCATCTCTATCCTTTCTTCCCTCAGCCGATTGTTCACTGAACTGTGGTCTGTGCAGGCCTATTAACCATTGCATATTGTTAATGTTTGCCTACTTCCTAGGTAAAATATAATGCAACCAACTTCTTAGCAAAGAACCGCGACACTCTGTCCACCGACATCATACATGTACTTCGATCGAGTGGTAAGGACAAAACTTAGGTATCTAAAGTATTAAACAGCACAAAAAGCAGTGCTGTTTGGTATCTTTTCACTTGAATAGCCCCATTGGCTTAAGTACCATGATGTACCTTTTACGATTTAAACAATCAGATTAATGAGGGGTCAGCTGCATAAATCGTAACACCCTATATTGTATTGATGTCGCAGCAGTTAGCCTCTGTGGGACCTCGACAGCAACCTGCTTACGCAGGTGGCACAAACGCGTTGCATGTTTTAAAACCACTGTACATTCATAGTTTATGCTTTTGTCAACAGATAATCGTCTTGTACGAACTCTTATGCAGCATCCATTGTCCAGAACAGGTCAGTTGTTATGTAAAATGCAATGCTTGACTCTGATATATTGGTACAATGCCGAGTCAAACTCCAATAGCCCATTTCCAGTTCAGCCTCAAGCGTCTGTTTCAAAGCGAAGTTATTTGCAAAGCTATTGATATTGTAATGATTTTTTTTATTTTCATGCAATAAAACTCATTTTCACAGGAGAGGTTTTTTCACTTACCCTCTTTTTGGAACTCGGAAATGACTCATTGCTTAAAAGGATTGCTAATCTTTTGAGCCTTTTCTCACGTGATACAGTCCCATGGTACACTTAGGCTTCTTTTCTTGGCATTTCCCTTTTGCTGTTTCCTCAATGTCGTGAACAAAGTTCTTGTGCAGTAAGCTGTACTTCACTATTCTTCACTACTCTTTTATCTGTGTTCTAGTTGTTTCTTTAGTCTGTTATTGTGTTCTCTCTCTGTCACGCTCTGGCTTAGATCTTACTCATCACGTAAATGATGATGTCACTCATACACTGAATCCCAATTGGTGGAGGGTGAACAAGCCCTTCCCAGAAGCCACCAAAGCCGTAACAGAGTACAAACCTAAAGAGAGATGGCTTAGGGGTGTGCTTAGGAAGAGAAAGAGTCTTGGTAAGACGGCATGGAAGCAGAAAAGTAGCAATAAACAGAGTTTTTGGTTGATAATCTGCAGTGGAACTAACAACTCTTCTTCTAATTTGCCTTGTTTCCCTGTTGTGCACGCTTTGTAATCTCCACTCGCCCAGTTTATAGCAAGCATAAATGGCATTGTCAGCTACTCATTCGGATTATCAGTCACTTATTGTCTTGTATGTAAAACTAAAATAACAGAGGCCAAAATGTGTTTTAGCTTTCCTCCTTCTCCGCTGTCCTTGGCGAGTTTGGATGTGACATCACTCTTGAATTTTGACCTCTTCCTTCAGTAACTATATATTATTTCACATCAAAAATGTCTTATACTAGACAAAATATTTTGCTTAAAGTCGTCAAAACTGATTTTTATGGTTCGTTTATGAAAGCTTCAGTATGTTTTGCCTTTTTAATGACCTTAAAGATGAGTTTAGTGATGGGGGCTGTTCAAAATTTTGACTGTTGTAAGTATTCCCAGAAATGTTGCCATCCCCATGATGACATCATCTCTGGTCTCTCTGATCTCTGTTTGCTCTACAGGGGTGACAACGAAGAAGAACAGTTCTCAGCCTCCAGCGACGAATATTGAGAAAGACAAGGTAGTTCATTAGAGTTATGGTTATGCATGTTATTTGTTCTACAGTAGTTAACAATTCAGTCAGTCGTTGGATGGTAAAACTAAGCATTTTAGTACTACTCTTACGAACACATCACCTGTAGTGGCTTTATTCTGACTGGCTAAAAAGTGGTGTAAGAACATACCATTACTTTCACCCGTAACTGGTATAGCGGTCCTACAGTTTTACTCCTGAGTACATTAGACCTGTGAAATTCTGATATCATTGAGCATCTTATGTTGTGTTTTACCATATTAGCTGTTTAACAACTGAAAACAGCATAGTACTTAATTTTTTCCTGTAGAAAATCAATGGCCTGTTGAGTTTGCCAGAGAGCAAGCTTCCGTTCTCCTCTGCTTCAACCTCCAGATGGCAGCAAACCGTTTCTGTTCACTTCAGGGTAAGTATGACAGACGCCCGTTGTGTTTGTAAGGTTGTCTTGCATAAGTTCGCAGAAATGAAACCAATTACTTATCAGCTGCTTCTTTCATAGGCGCTTAGTACTTTCTGTCAGAAAATAGAGAGTACATGTGATGTCATGGAAGGGTGTAGTGCACCATTCCCATGACACCATGCATGCTGCGTTTGAGCGAGAAAGCCGTCTGAGGCCGAACAAGTTGTTAAAGAGAGGACGTTTTAAGAAGAGATGTGAGCTTATAGGAACTGGTGTAAGATTTAAGGTTGCCTCTGAAAGGGCTTCGTTCCTCCTTTAACTGTTTTTTCCTTTGCTGTCTGTAGTGTTCTTTACGAGATCTTTTGGCCAAGTTGCTCCCGACAGAGTCTCATTTTGTGAGGTAAGTTGCGTGAATCCCTGCTGTAAAAGTGTGATTGTTCATGTACCTCCTTGATACATTTAAAATCGAACTATTTTTTAAAGGTGCATTCGACCAAATGAGCAGATGATTCCTGGTAAATTTGACCAGGAAAAAGTTCAGACTCAGCTAAAATATACAGGAGTGCTGGAAACTACAAGAATCCGTAGGCAGGTCAGTGAAATACACCACAACTTAGCGTGAGTTCTTAGCCTGATAAAACAGCCAACATTTGGTGATGCCACCACTGGTTTCCCCGCGAAATGACGTCTGAGAAACAGCTGCAAAAATTCCATACTGATGACGTGTTACTACCCAGATCTGGACAGTGCTTTTGATTGGTTGTAAAGTGAGAGGAATTTTGCTTCAACCTATAGGAAGCACAGCTCAGATCTGGACAGTGCTGTAGTGCTTTCGATTGGTTGTAAAGCGAGAGGAATTTTGCTTCAACCTATGGGAAGCACAGCCCAGATCTGAACAGCTGCTGTAGTGCTTTCGATTGGTTGTAAAGCGAGAGGAATTTTGCTTCAACCTATGGGAAGCACAGCCCAGATCTAGACAGTGCTGTAGTGCTTTCGATTGGTTGTAAAGCGAGAGGAATTTTGCTTCAACCTATGGGAAGCACAGCCCAGATCTGGACAGTGCTGTAGTGCTTTCGATTGGTTGCAAAGCGAGAGGAATTTTGCTTCAACCTATGGGAAGCACAGCCCAGATCTGGACAGTGCTGTAGTGCTTTCGATTGGTTGTAAAGCGAGAGGAATTTTGCTCCAACCTATAGGAAGCACAGCTCAGATCTGGACAGTGCTGTAGTGCTTTCGATTGGTTGTAAAGCGAGAGGAATTTTGCTCCAACCTATAGGAAGCACAGCTCAGATCTGGACAGTGCTGTAGTGCTTTCGATTGGTTGTAAAGCGAGAGGAATTTTGCCTCAACCTATGGGAAGCACAGCCCAGATCTGGACAGTGCTGTAGTGCTTTCAATTGGTTGTAAAGCGAGAGGAAATTTGATTCAGCCAATGAGAAGCACAGCCCAGATCTGGGTAGTGACGCGTCATCAGTATGGAATTCCTGCACTCATTTCTCAGACATCATTTGACAGGGAAACCAGTGGTAGCGTCGCGAAATGACGGCTGTTTTCTCAGTTTAGTGAGATCTTAGTTATTCTATAAAAACAGGGTGGTGGCATAGTGTGTCTATTGACCCCCGGTTGGACCATGCTTGGTAGTTTCTATTGACCCTGGTTGAACCATGCTTGGTAGTTTCTATTGACCCTGGTTGGACCATGCTTGGTAGTTTCTATTGACCTTGGTTGAACCATGCTTGGTAGTTTCTATTGACCTTGGTTGAACCATGCTTGGTAGTTTCTATTGACCTTGGTTGAACCATGATTGGTAGTTTCTATTGACCCTGGTTGGACCATGCTTGGTAGTTTCTATTGACCCTGGTTGAACCATGCTTGGTAGTTTCTATTGACCCTGGTTGAACCATGCTTGGTAGTTTCTATTGACCCTGGTTGAACCATGCTTGGTAGTTTCTATTGACCCTGGTTGAACCATGCTTGGTAGTTTCTATTGACCCTGGTTGGACCATGCTTGGTAGTTTCTATTGACCTTGGTTGAACCATGCTTGGTAGTTTCTATTGACCCTGGTTGGACCATGCTTGGTAGTTTCTATTGACCTTGGTTGAACCATGCTTGGTAGTTTCTATTGACCTTGGTTGAACCATGCTTGGTAGTTTCTATTGACCCTGGTTGAACCATGCTTGGTAGTTTCTATTGACCCTGGTTGGACCATGCTTGGTAGTTTCTATTGACCCTGGTTGGACCATGCTTGGTAGTTTCTATTGACCCTGGTTGAACCATGCTTGGTAGTTTCTATTGACCCTGGTTGGACCATGCTTGGTAGTTTCTATTGACCCTGGTTGGACCATGCTTGGTAGTTTCTATTGACCCTGGTTGAACCATGCTTGGTAGTTTCTATTGACCCTGGTTGGACCATGCTTGGTAGTTTCTATTGACCCTGGTTGAACCATGCTTGGTAGTTTCTATTGACCCTGGTTGGACCATGCTTGGTAGTTTCTATTGACCCTGGTTGGACCATGCTTGGTAGTTTCTATTGACCCTGGTTGAACCATGCTTGGTAGTTTCTATTGACCCTGGTTGGACCATGCTTGGTAGTTTCTATTGACCCTGGTTGGACCATGCTTGGTAGTTTCTATTGACCCTGGTTGAACCATGCTTGGTAGTTTCTATTGACCCTGGTTGGACCATGCTTGGTAGTTTCTATTGACCCTGGTTGAACCATGCTTGGTAGTTTCTATTGACCCTGGTTGGACCATGCTTGGTAGTTTCTATTGACCCTGGTTGAACCATGCTTGGTAGTTTCTATTGACCCTGGTTGGACCATGCTTGGTAGTTTCTATTGACCCTGGTTGAACCATGCTTGGTAGTTTCTATTGACCCTGGTTGGACCATGCTTGGTAGTTTCTATTGACCTTGGTTGAACCATGCTTGGTAGTTTCTATTGACCCTGGTTGGACCATGCTTGGTAGTTTCTATTGACCTTGGTTGAACCATGCTTGGTAGTTTCTATTGACCCTGGTTGGACCATGCTTGGTAGTTTCTATTGACCTTGGTTGAACCATGCTTGGTAGTTTCTATTGACCCTGGTTGGACCATGCTTGGTAGTTTCTATTGACCTTGGTTGAACCATGCTTGGTAGTTTCTATTGACCCTGGTTGGACCATGCTTGGTAGTTTCTATTGACCCTGGTTGGACCATGCTTGGTAGTTTCTATTGACCCTGGTTGGACCATGCTTGGTAGTTTCTATTGACCCTGGTTGAACCATGCTTGGTAGTTTCTATTGACCCTGGTTGGACCATGCTTGGTAGTTTCTATTGACCCTGGTTGAACCATGCTTGGTAGTTTCTATTGACCTTGGTTGAACCATGCTTGGTAGTTTCTATTGACCCTGGTTGAACCATGCTTGGTAGTTTCTATTGACCCTGGTTGGACCATGCTTGGTAGTTTCTATTGACCCTGGTTGAACCATGCTTGGTAGTTTCTATTGACCCTGGTTGAACCATGCTTGGTAGTTTCTATTGACCCTGGTTGGACCATGCTTGGTAGTTTCTATTGACCCTGGTTGAACCATGCTTGGTAGTTTCTATTGACCCTGGTTGGACCATGCTTGGTAGTTTCTATTGACCTTGGTTGAACCATGCTTGGTAGTTTCTATTGACCTTGGTTGAACCATGCTTGGTAGTTTCTATTGACCCTGGTTGAACCATGCTTGGTAGTTTCTATTGACCCTGGTTGAACCATGCTTGGTAGTTTCTATTGACCCTGGTTGGACCATGCTTGGTAGTTTCTATTGACCCTGGTTGAACCATGCTTGGTAGTTTCTATTGACCCTGGTTGGACCATGCTTGGTAGTTTCTATTGACCCTGGTTGAACCATGCTTGGTAGTTTCTATTGACCCTGGTTGAACCATGCTTGGTAGTTTCTATTGACCCTGGTTGAACCATGCTTGGTAGTTTCTATTGACCCTGGTTGGACCATGCTTGGTAGTTTCTATTGACCCTGGTTGAACCATGCTTGGTAGTTTCTATTGACCCTGGTTGAACCATGCTTGGTAGTTTCTATTGACCCTGGTTGAACCATGCTTGGTAGTTTCTATTGACCCTGGTTGGACCATGCTTGGTAGTTTCTATTGACCCTGGTTGAACCATGCTTGGTAGTTTCTATTGACCCTGGTTGAACCATGCTTGGTAGTTTCTATTGACCCTGGTTGAACCATGCTTGGTAGTTTCTATTGACCCTGGTTGGACCATGCTTGGTAGTTTCTATTGACCCTGGTTGAACCATGCTTGGTAGTTTCTATTGACCCTGGTTGGACCATGCTTGGTAGTTTCTATTGACCCTGGTTGAACCATGCTTGGTAGTTTCTATTGACCCTGGTTGAACCATGCTTGGTAGTTTCTAACAAGTATATCCTGCAGGCCTTCTCTAACACGTGATGACCTTCATCCGCTGGTCAGTTGCAAGATTTGCGTAGTGATTTTTAACTTGCTCCATCTGAATATTATCTTTTTAACTTGTTTTCAGGGATACTCGGAGAGAATCACGTTTGCAGAGTTTGTTAAAAGGTTTGTTTATTTCTGAATGGAAGGTGGTGGGGGTGGGGGGGTTTTGGAGTGATCCACTAAATTATTGAGGATACGCGGTAGTTAATTCTTATCATGTTAACGTATTCCAGGCGTTCAGCTTCATATAAGAGATATAGAAGTGTGGCACAAAGTCAGACTCCTTGCACGCGCTGTCCCTATAATGTGAGCGCCTGGAACAGGCTATTGTATGATTCTGTTATCAATATGGCAAACTAAATTGGCTATTTCCGAGTTTTAAAAAGTCTCACCTTTAAAACGAGGCTAAAAGTTAACCCTTCTTAGTGGAAATGAGGTTTTTTTGTGTGACAATAAACCATCATTTTCATATCAATGACTGCGCACGTAACCTCGCTTTGAAACAGATGCTTGAGGCAACTCAGAAATGGCCTATTCCTGCACCCTCAATAGACAAAGTCACACACGTCTCACTCGTTTTTTATCATAGATACCAAGTGCTTGTATACCCTCTTCACAAGAAACTCCCCAGTGATGCTACATCCTGTCGTGCAATTTTAAAACACTGCAAGCTAAAAAACTGGCTGATAGGAAGAACCAAGGTTTTTCTCAAGTATTATCACGTAGAAGAACTCGCTCATCGTCTTGAAATGTATCGGAGGAAGATCATCACTCTGCAGAAAGGTATGCGTTATAAACCGTTTGATCAATTAATTTAGCTTCAGCGGATGTTCACACTCAATTGCCCACGCTTCCACTGCAGGATGCTCACCAGGCAATAATGTGAACACATCATTTTATGTATCCATAGTTACATATTAGACCAGTTTGTGCCGATTCTCGGCCAGTAAGTGTGAACATAACCTAATTAAGCCACCACATTAGTCATCACATTAGTTTACTTGATCCTAGGGATAGCAAAAAAAATGGCGGTGCATATTTCCTTCAACTTCAACAGACAAAGGGGATTGACAGATCTTGAATTTTCTTTCTCTAGCTTGTGCATAGGAACTTTGTGTCAGAAAGTTTACCTTTGTAATCCTAGTCTGGTCACCACTAAAAGTTTGGACAATTTCGGTTTGCTTCCTCTTTATAAAGAACTAATAGAAAGAAAGGGAAACAATCAGCTACTGGTCTTACTGTCTATGCACTCTAACTTTAGTCATCAGAGCCTGGATAGTACGACGAAGGTTTGAAAAATTAAAGATGAAAAGACATCATGCTGCAACTGTTATTCAGAAATGTAAGTTTAATTTTTCCAGTGAACATTTCTAACCACTTAAACTATAAACGGAGGGAACTTCGTTTTGCACGCATCCTCTAAGAGGCCCAGGGCAGCTCATTTTCACCGTTAATTTTGTCGTCAAAGTTGCTGCCGAAGGTTATAAGAAATATGCGTTTTCCGATTTATTGCTGTATCTTTAGGATTTCAGTCATAGGTGGAGTTAATATGATTATATTATATAGATACTGATCAAATACCAGGATTTTTCCTTTTACTAAAAAACATATCTTCATCGCGCGACAGTGAAGATAAACAGAACATTACATGGCCGCTTGGGGATACGAATTTTATCTTCAAGTACTGAAAGTATCTCTCACTCGTTCGCTTCGCTCACTCGTGAGAGATGCTTTCAGCACTCGAAGATAAAATTCGTATCCCCGCGCGGCCACGTAATATCCTCTATATCTCATTGTTGTACTACTCAGTAATGAGAATATGGACCAAGTACATGTGGTAGCATTTCGACTTCAGAATAAAATTCCTAGGCAGAGTTTAAAGTTTTTCAGCTAACAAAACGTGTTGTGGCGTTGTTTTTTTGCAGACGCCCGCGGTTACCACGCCCGAAAACAGTATCTGCTGGAATTGAAAGAGAGATCATCAGCCGCCTTGGTTATTCAAAGAGGTAAGGGATAGTGGAAAATTTGGACAATGAACCTGGCAAATGACTTATAGCATGAATGCAGTTGGTGCTAAGCGGTTGCGGAGAAACCAACCTTAAGTCAAATCACGAGTAATTTATAATATTTCTCCGTTAAGTGTCTAGGGAGTGGAAAATCTTTTTAGTCTTATTATACACTACAAAATGTAAAAAAAAAATGCGTCCTAATTTTCAGGGCCCCGTTACCATATTTTTAATTTGAACCAATTTATGTTTTGCAGCTTACCGCCGACTTGTTCAACGAAGAAAGTACATGTGGTGGGTAAAATGGTACCACATTCAGCAGAAAAGAAAGTGGAGGAGTGTTATCAAAATACAAGCTAGTAAGAACTTTCCTTCTTTCAACTTTTGTTTACTAGTTTGTTTTTCCGTTGTTTTTCGTTTTTAATGGCAGTCTTTCGTTTAATTTAATTGGCTGCTGTATGGCGTAATTGAGTGCAACATTTTATATGATTGGTTGCCCAGGATATTTCGTTTGGGGATATATGCCGACACTTTTTAGAAGTAGTTATTTTTATTCGTGTTTTTATTGGCTCGTCTGATTTCTTCAGCTCTGTAATTGGCCAGAAGTGGAAGTTGCACGATTATCATTTAATAGTGCATTAAGGTTTAAGTAAGAAAAGATCTATTGTGTATTTGATTTGTGGGTGACTCGGTGCATGGGTTACTGTCTGTCTTGCAGTGGTGCGTGGATATCTTGCAAGGAAACATTACCTACGCCAGTGTCATCTTAGGAACAAGGGTGCTGCAATCATTCAAGCAGGTAAATGCATATTACGTTATTACAGATAAATGCGGCTGTTTGCGAGAGAATAGGCCAGAAGATATCACAAGTGGTGTTTGTCAGTCAAAAAAACATCAAATCAAAAAACCAAAAATAACGTGAACCAGACTGAATTTTCAGAGGTATCTTGAACCAAATAGCAGCAGATCAAAATGATCATTTAGGAAGTTTACAGTGAATAGCCACGCGAAAAGGTTTTGTCCTAAGATACAATGATATACAAGTTGTGGTTTAAATGTCAAAAAGAAAAAGATGAAATTCTAGTAGACTTCATTTTGTATCTAGGCAAGGTTGCATGAAACATTCATGTTGCTCATAGTACACAAGGTTTTCTACCTCTTACTACCGTAGTTTTTTGTTTATACAGAGTTTTCTAGAAATTTTATCATCGGAGGAAAACACCTTAGGACGTTTTTAGGGACTCAAATTTATGATATGAAACTCGCTCGTCAGTGGAAATTTTAAAACTGCAAGAAAAGCCAACAGCAGATCTACATGGTACCTCTTTGTCTTTTGCTTTTATGCTTCTGCTTTTGAGAGTTAAAAATAAAAGACTTTTTTTTGTTAACTCGTCCGTGAAACACGTCCTTCCGAATGAGTCTCACATGTCGAGAGGGCTAACTGGATCTGCTGACCTACCCAGTAGACGTAATGGGTATTTTTTATTACGAAGTGCATACAGTTGCGAGAAAATCCGTTACTGATCTCTTGATATATGTTACTCCTTTGGTCAAGGATTATTCATAGTGGCAAGTGCATTGAGGCTGAACCAAGGGCGGAGCAGCCAGTCACTCTTTCACATACTAAATTAGACTTTCACTATGGAAACAGTGAGCGAAAAACCTTTCTGTAATCTAGCAAAGGGACAATACTACAGAAACGAGGACTTTACTAAGTCTAAAATGAGCTGTAATTCCTGAAAGGCTTTGAGCACAGCGAAAGAAAAAAAAACCTTGTTACAACAGAACGATCTAGATACCTCGCAGTTTTATGTTTACATTCATAAGGTGTGGTTATGAGAGAAGGCAAAGTTGAGAGAAAACAAAGTAGCAGGCTGAAATAATTTGTTTTAAGTTAAAGATTTTTTGTCAACTACATAAGAACACAAACTCGGTTAGGTTATTTTATCCTGTAAGAAATAGAAGGTAACTTTCAGTTTCTTTTTGTTAGTTTGTTTTGTTATGCTTACATTGTTCTACCATTGTACAAGGGAATCCGTTCAGTCAGACGTGCTCCTTTAAGTCATGTGTTGTCTTTTTATTCTTTAGCTTATCGTGGACACAACGTCAGACGAAATTTGTCTGCCATCAAAAGGGAACAGAAAATGTCAGTCGAGAGAAAGAGTAAGATATAAACAAGCTAAGGAAATAAAAATTAGTGTCACGTGATTTTTGACGTCGCTGCTTTATGTCAATTCCTCGGTGATAGTTTTAGTTGTTGCATTTTTTTGGTTCTTAACAGAAGCCAAAGAAGGAGCAGCCCTTACGATTCAGTCTGGTAAGAGAATTAACTTTTTATAACTCCATAGTGGTAATTAATAAGTTGACCAGTTAGCCAATCGTCATTTAGCGTGGCGGTCAGTTGATCAGTCAGTATGTCTGTCTGTCTGTTAGTCAATCGTTTAATTTAGCTTTCTCTTGGACATAATATTATGATCTGATCTTTCAGACGGGCAAGTAATTTAACGGCATAAACTTCCTTTAACTTTGAGTCAGTCAGAGAGTTTATGAACATGTCACTATTTTCATTGTCATTGTGTTTTATAACTGTCACTCATCTTTCCTAAATCCGTTTCTGTGTCCCCAAATGTTGTATTTTTAACTGAGCACTGAAATGAGCTCAGAATGTATTATTTACAAATCATATTTGTTCCTTTAAAATTTTACAGCCTATCGCGGTTACAAAGAACGCCAGGATGTTGCAAAGCTGAAGTTAAAAGCAGAGAAAATGGAAACAAAAATGATTTACTTTTTACAGCAGGCAAGAAACGTTTCTCCACCTAACTTATTGATTTATTATTCTATCTAAAAATTATTATTATTATTATCATTAAAATCACTATTATTCTCTATCCATCTTATTAATTTCACTTTCTCGCCTCTAATAGCTTCAGTTCTGGCTGGGGGTGGGGGGGGTGGGAGGCAGTGCTTCTGTTGTATTATCTGGTTGTTAATAAATTTATTATTGTTGTTGTTGTTAACTTATTCTTTTTTTCAAGAACGATGAAAGGTTTTACAAACACAATTGACGTATTCTTTTTCTTGTTTGCAGGTCGAAGATTCATCAGATTCAATGTTGAGAGCACAAAAAGGACACAAAAGTGTACGAGTTGTGTTTATTGATTTAGCTGTGTAGTTTTGTTTCATCTTCGTGGAAAAAGTAACGAGTTTGTCCCGTTACCTTACAACAACTCCCAACAACATGCAACAGAGTGTGCAAACGGACGCAACATGTTTCGAGTTGTTGGCCAATATTTCACATCAATGTTGCCTCCGTTTGTGCGGGGCTTTAACGTACTGACTCTTATTATGGAATAGTATTCCAAGAGTTTTGATTTGTAACTGTCACTATTCCATCTCGTTACATTTTACAGGTGGATCTCAAAATGAATCGTATCGTTATCAGAGGTTTGTGTACTTTGTATTTTCGTTTCTTCTTCAGGGTTAAAAGCCACCTTTCCTTTTAAAGTTCATTCTTAGTGATGTTTTCTCTTTTGTAGAAGGGAGACTGTACGAACAGGAAGACTTCTGGCCAGCAGCCAAACAAAAGACCTTAACAAGACAAGAAGAGGAAACGCTTGCTTCACAACAAGAAACTCAAATGATTTACTTTATTCAACAGGTAGGCAGCACCGACCCCTCCCCCACCCCCTCCACTGGTTCCCCCCTAACCCTACCTCCAGTCCCCTACCCCACCCCACTGCCCTCCACCCATGAGAACCCCATTAAAATGTATGCCTTGCCACAGAGGTTAGAAGAGAAGTTAACGTATATCTATTGTTAAACGTTTAAATATACCATTAACATGATCAATGACGTCTTTGCGTCGAGGGTAGCAAGGATGGTGCAGTGATGACATCACTCGTCTCCCGCAAGTGTGGCCCGGGTTCAAATCTTGGCCGCGGTGTATTGCGGGTACTCCGATTTCCTCCTATCCACAAATCCAACATTTACGCATTCAAATTCGACCTGGAACGCACGGACTCGTTTAAATGAGTTCTCAAGAAATCCTAAATGCCTTACAGTTTGTGGTCACACCCATCTGCGTTAGATTAAGACATGTTTGTCTCAGGGAGGTTGGTACATATCTGTTAAGCGTGATGTTCATGTGCTCAATATTTGTCAGTATTTGGCTTATATTGGTTGAACGTGGTTTTGTTGTTCTTAGGTGAACTCGTCATGGCATGAGTTGTTAGAACACACCAAATCACATCAGTATCAGACGTCTGATGAACAAACTCAGGTAAGGGATGCACTTTTGATTCTTGGTGTTATAAAAATGGCCAAATTTTAAGTTCCTTCATCTTCCTGACACTGTTTCTTTCTCGATGGTGATGTTGTCATTATTTATAACGGTAAGTAAATGCAAGGTCTTAAATTCAATGACAGACAGATTGTTAGCAATTCACATCCGGCATTAATTAAAAACTGACGAGCGTTTATTACTTTCAACTGACGATACACACACGCCGGGGTAGAAAGAAGCCGAGTTCAGTCGGTTTTCAAACAAGGTTCTAGCAAAAGAACTGCAACGCTTTTTCACTGTATTCTTGTAACCTGCCCTTCTGGCTATCACAGAATCCATCGACCAGAGTACAAGTACTTCCCACTTCCCATCAAAGAGGACAAGTACAAAAGGACATACAACCAGCGAATGAAGTTCCTGCTGCTGTAAGGAACTTTAAAGTTCGTCCCAGTAAGTTAATGGTCAGTCTAAGCGAAGGCGTCAACCGTAAGTTGATTTTTTCATTCTTGGGCTGTGGTTTTGCCCAAATTGTTGGACAAATTGTCTCTATATCAGAGTGAAGACTCTAAACAATACGTACAAATTTGGTAGCGTCAAGGTTTTTTAAAATGAAAAAGACCTCACTTCCGGTTGACGTGCGTTGGTCAAAAACGCCTTTGCTATAGTTCTCTAGTATCTTTATTACATGCGATTTTTCTGATGGAGGGACGATTTTTGCTCCGTAGAGGAAAGATTTTCATTCTGTAGGGGTCGGGAAGGGGTAACGCCATGAATGAGGTTGACCTAGGGGGTTCACCCTGCAGAAACAACGGGAAGTAACGTAATAAATCATGTTCGGGTGATCGATTGTTAACTAAGACTCGCTTGCAATTGAGGCTAATATATACAATATCATTGAGAATACTAACGCGAAGTGCACGGAACGTGCGATCACACGATCTAGAAACATGGATGTTTTCTTGAACTGAATAAACGTAATATATGGAGATATTCACATAAGCGCTCAGCACGGCTAACTCAGAAACCCTTAAGTCCCGTCCAGTCCCGCCTCCGCCCTCCATCTTTTAAGTCTTTTCTCTCAAAAATCCGTCCCAAATCAGTTTTCAAGAATCCCAATTTAATTTTGTAAGATATTGAGAAATTAATGGTGCCATACAAAAGTACTGCCAATTTAAGGTTTTTTGTTTTGTCTCTCTCGCTAACATATTGTTACCCTTCTTTAGGAGAGATTGTTTTAGCTGAGATACACAGTAGAGGTTCACCTCGCAAAGACCGCAGCTACAGGTCTGTAGATATATTATTTTTTCCTCTCACTTTCGTGGGCCTCTTTTCTTGTTCTTAAAACAAGGTCTCTTCAGATCTGCTTTCATGTTTGCTCGGGTTCCAATCAGTGAGTTAAATTATGTCAACTTGAATCTGAGGTTAGGGGTGTGTTTTTTCTCCCTTGAGCTTTAATGTAATTTACTTCTGTATTGTTTTCTTAGAATACTACACAAAGCAATAACTTTAAATGTATTATGTGGGTCTCATAACTATTGTTCGGTCATCAGGTACCTTAATTACTCGAATAAGCGTCACGGCACTTAAACGCCTCAAATGCGGCTGTTATTCGAGGGCGATATGGTGTTAATTTAAAACTAACAGAATTAACGTCTTTTAATTTTGATTATATAAAGGCTGCGGCCAGATGCAGCGCCTATTTGAGTAAATACGGTAATCTTCAACAGTAAAAATTATCCCACAGGAAAAACGTGTTAAAGTGTCACTTGCTATATGTGAGGTGATTGTCATGTATCATGTCCTCCTCCTATCACCATAGCCTGTATTAGCTTGCAAAACAGCCGTCTATCCTTGCTTCTCGCCGTTTGGGACTTTTCGCAAGGAGGGATGTCTGCGCCTCGGGACAGAAATTCCTTATTGTTGACGTAAAATTTGTCCGAATCTGGTCGGGAACTCTGAATGGTCGACGTAGTGTTTTTTTTTTTGTTTCGGCTCTCTTTTAACAGTGGGCTATAATTTTATTTCACAGGAAGGAAATCTGGTCCGCGGGCGACGAAACGTACTTAAAGCATTTCACAGTAAGTTTTATCCTCATTTTGCTGGAAACATAAAGAATTCTCCACAACAAAAGGACGATCTTTCGCAGCAGCCAGGATATGGCGCGTCACGCAACGCTTTCCCATGTTCCTCAACGTATCTTCCCAAGTCACGTATCACTCCTAGACAGAAGAAAGAGTAACAGCAAAAACAGTACAATTCTGAGCATTTTAACATAATTATTCTGACATAGTTGTTTACATTTGTAGGACGCTGACAGACTGAAAAAAGAATCGAAAGGTAAAGTGTTGATATTTGAATCTAATTACCTGAAATATAACTTCAAATAAACAGTCTCTCAGTCAGCATTTTAAACGGGCACCTTTTCAGTTTTATATGGCTTGATCTATTTAAAACCTCAAAAAAAGACAAAAAAAGACTTTTCCGTTGTCAAACCTTTCTAGTTTTGTTTCAAAACCGACGCGTTTTTGCTTTTCATACGCTACATCTTAAGGAAGTTGTCCAAAACTACTTGGATGGCAGTAAGCAATAGAGCTCGACCTCTTTACCATTGAGACACCTGTTGATTTCATGATTGTTAAATATGTGGAGAATCCGATCGATGGATCGGTGGCCAATGATTTTCTTTTACTGAAGAAATGTTTTGCTGTTGTGTTGTTGTTTTTTTTTAGATCAAGAACGCCGTATTCGAGAAATGTTACCTATTGTTGAAGGAAATACAGATGAAGTGAGGAATTCTGAAGGGGGCGAGGAAAAAGCAACACCTTCAGTAGCAAAGGCCAGGTACAAAAAAAAAGATATGTATTAATTAATGGTCATGAAACGTCACTGAAGATCTATTGATACAATAATGTTCCATTGCTCGTAGGAATTTTTTTGAGAATCAAGAAAAACCACAACAACCAAGGCCTGTATTGAAAAAGAAAAACAGCAGCGAATGGAAACCAAAGATAGTAACAGAGGAAATCCCACACAAGCCTCCAGCGGCAACAATTTTATCTCCAAAACCAGTTCCATCCAAACCAAAGGAACCTCAAAATCAGGCTGATCTGGTTAGACTGGCTTTGGCTGCTCAAAAGGATGTCGGGCCAGTTAAACCTGAAACAGCGACGATATCACCTTCTAAATTAGATCCTTCGTCACAGTTGGTGAGTATCTGAGTACCTTGAAAGCAGAATAAAATGGAGTAGCAGCAATTTCATTAGCGTCTTCATCTCATGATTGAGGTTTCATTAAGATGGGGTAATAGTTCATTTGATCTGTTGGCTGAAATAAGAGAGTCATCAATTGGTTGACTCGTCAAGATAAAGAAGTTTGCTTTACTTCCAACACCGTAATATGATAGTGAGAGTAAAACATACTTAATTCAACTGTCTTACTTCCAATTTCATGGTGTTGTATTTCTACTGATGAAGAGTAAAACTCAATATACTTCAACACTTTTTTATGATTCTATGATTCTTTTTTAGCCTTACATCCCCCCAGCAGACTACAAACTTCCTGCAGAGAAACGCGGCTACTTACGTCACGTGACCCCAAAACCAAAACAATTACTACCAGAAAACTTTCACGTGGAAAACGTTCATCTGAGACACCAGCTCCTTAAGGACAACCATCGCTCCCAATCATGTGAGCAACCACAGGGATACTCTCACTTGTTACGAAAGACCGGAAGAAGAGGAGAACTGGGGATTCAAGATGACAATAACAGTGATGTCACTCGAATATCATTTAACGTGCCCTTGATGAGTGTGTCATGATGCACTGGCTGCTGGCCAGTTAAAAATTGATTGTGGATAGCTTATTTTGTATAATCGTGTTTTGCAGGCTTCTCATTTATGCCATACTTTTACGTATTTCACGCGTGAGCTTTTCAGTAGCCTTCGCAACCGGTGGAGGCGTTTACGAGCACAAAGGTTTGGTAGAAAAGCTGCGCGGAGAATGAAGAGGAGACCGCGAGGATGATTGTTGCACATCCAAAACTCTGACATGCGCATTAAAACAATCCAGAAAACTCTCTTTTAAGCTTCAGTGCTGGCCTCGAAAACTTTACACGTAAACTCAAATCCTGTGTTGCGACAGTTCAAAGAAACCCTTTACAGTGGCACTTTCAAGTGAAATTTGCTCCCAGCATTTAAAATGAAGTGGAATTTTGACTTAGAGTTAAATACCTTTTAAAACACATATTAAAGAGTTATGGAAAGCTTTTCTATGTAAAAAAATGAAACAATTCCACAATATTTGTTGCAAAAGTAGTTGAGGAGGCATAGAATCGCTAACTATAGCATTTTAACCACAGGAAACCTAAGCGGATTTGGTGTGAAGACTGCACAGCAAACTTTTGCAGGTTTGTGCAGGATTTGTCCATAAAATTCTTAAGTTATTGTAGAACCCAGAAGCCCCACTTAACCAGTGCGCTTTGCTCACTGTGTTTTAAATTTCTCAAATCAGGTGTAAAACAAGTATGTAGATATATAGGCCTTTGTATAATCAGCAGGATATGTACCAACCATTTCCAAACAACAATTCAGAGATATATGAAATACCTATTTGTATAAGCATTAATTATACATACCAATAATATAACTTTCTACTTGTGACTATTTATTGTATTACAATTGCACCTACACAATGTTTCTTAAAGCATTGCTGGGCTGTAGCAGTACTGTAGCTTTCATCTTCAGACGTTTTCATTCTCATTATTTCTACAATCTCTTTTTAAAAATAAAAACACATAACCCTTATGTGGAGTTTAAAATACAAATACAAAATGATATTGGACAAGTAGTTTATTGCGAGCAGTTTTTTTCAGTCACTGATCTATGTTGACCTTAAACAAGTGATATTTTTATTGTTCTGAAAAGCTTGTTTTCTAGCTAGAATATCACTAAACATTACTTCAAAACTTGCTTTACTCAAAATAGAACTAGACAAAATTTTGTAATTTTTCACCAAAACCATGGGTTAGCCCCTTTGGAAAATACCCATATTTCACACTTGCAAAATTGACATTTTTATTCTCCTGAAAAGTTCTTCTCTTTCTAGACCACAGCTTATCATTATTTCTAGGCCTGTTTTACTGAAAAACAAAACTAGAAGAAATTTTGGATTTTTTGACCGAAACCATTGGTTAACCCCTTTGGAAAATATCTATTTTTTGGACTTTTCAGAATTGACATCTTTATCGACATAAAAAGCTTCTTTTCTTTCTAGACCACAGGTTAACATTATTTTTAGGCCTATTTTACAGGAAAAAACTAGAAAAAATTTTGGATTTTTTGACTGAAACCATGGGTTAACCCCTTTGAAAAATACCCATTTCGTCAACTTTAACAAACTGACATTTTTATCGACCTTTAAAGCTTTATTTCTTTTTAGACCACACTTTAACATAATTTCTAGGCCTATTTCACTGAAAAACAAACTAGAAAAAATTTTGAAATTTTTGACCAGAACCATGAGATAACCCCTTTGGAAAATGCCCATTTCTTCGACTTTACAAAAGTGACATTTTCTTTGTCCTGAAAAGCTTCTTTTCTTTCTAGACCACAGCTTAACATTTTTTTTAGGCCTAGTACTTAAAAACATACACTTGACCGGAAATAAAAAGATTGAAAAACCTGCGCAGCGTAGTACTGAATGTAAATTTAAAAATTGTAAAACTGACGCTGTTATTATAAGAATCTTAACCGACGTTTCGGCAATGCTGCCTTCTTCAGTATACCCTGAAGAAGGCAGCATTGCCGAAACGTCGGTCAAGATTCTTATAATAACAGCGTCAGTTTTACAATTTTTAAATTTACGGAAATAAAAAGCTGACCAGATGTTAAATTTTGTGCTCATGCGCAGTGCGTTTTGCCGCGATGTTGTCGTTGTCTCAATATATTGTAGAAAATGCCAACTCAAAGCAAGAGCCGCCCATGCTAGCTAATGCCCTGAATCAACAATAATTAATGAAACTATGAGAAATATATACAGGTTCAACCGTCAAGATGAAATGAAGTCACGCTCATATGGATAAAGGGTATTGGGTATAATGCGAATGGATGCCACCCCAAGTCCCAAGCCCCCACGAACATAACAACTTTTCCGTAGAAAGAAGAGGCGTAAAAATCCTTTTCGCAAACAAATATTTCCTTTATCATTTTTTCTTGTTTGTCTGCCATCTGCTTTCATTTTTACTTTAACATATGTGCTTAAGATTGTAACCATTTTTGGAGTTCACGACAAGCCTCTTAAGGTCACGCCCATAATTATGCAAAATTTAGAATTCTCAGATTACGTCATGAAAATGACTGTTGATGCTCCTGTTTACTTTTCCATAGTGTTAAGTTTAAAGTCAAATGAGTCAAATTAATCGGGGATTGCAAACTATTTTATTCCTATCAATTATCGAGGAGAGAACACTGACCCAGTCTCACTCTAAACTGGGAAACGTTATAGTTCCCTCAAAACAAATAATTTTGAAAACCTCGATTAACTCCATAAACTTTGTGCTAATAGTCATTGAAAGAAAACAAACTAAATTACAACTAATATTAGTAAAATATCGTAAAACTGGACAGAACTAAATGGCAAAAAAATTGGCGTGACAAGTCACGTGACTAAGATAGTTCATTAGTGACAACGGCTATGATAAGAACATTTTTAATAAGTATTTACCGAATGCAAGTTTCAGGTCGAAAAGTAATATCTCCTTTAAACTAGACCATTCCATAGTTCACCCAAGGAGTGAATATATCTGTAAATAAGTGACATCAAGTCACAGTGACATCATCGGGTGTGCCTTTGCCTTTGCCTTTGCTTTGTCTTCAGCTGTAGTTTGGGCGTGTCGTTGTTGAATAGTTTCATGCTTCCATGGTGAGCGTGGATGTAGCATGGGAGTACCATGTCCGGACTTTTCGGAGCATTTGGTGCGACAGGTTTGGTGATTCAATGTCCGGGTCATTTGGTTGCTCTTTCCTTTGTCAACCACATCTTGACTGTTGTTCGGGTGTGGGTTGGAAAGGTTGTTGTGAGTCGCAGGTCTTCATTACTTGCAAAGATTCTTCTTTGCTTTCTCTCTATCTGTATTCGCGTTGAATATTCCATTCACCTGTTCACGTAGTAACGTAGTAGGAGTACTCTAGGGGTTGTATTCCTCTGGGGGTCGCATTCCTCTAGGGTCAGTGCCTTCTCGTTCGCTGTCTTCCACCTGGTTCACTATTCGGGGTCTCTTTCTCTGTTTTAATCGTTTGTCTTGGTTTGGGATTACTGCATCCTTTTTTGCTTAGTCGATCACGGTAACTGTTCTATTTGTCGCTATTTTCGTTTTGTCCCTCAACAACCTAGGTTGAGAGAGGATTTGTGCTATTGTCCTGTGCGACACTCCTCAATCACCTTAGTTGGTTCTTCTCGATTTATTGCGGTGTTCCACTTCATTGTTTTGGGTTTTGTTCTCGTCTGACTGCGGTTCCATAGCTTGACCCAAACATTGTTGGGCTGTGTTTGGTAAATAGCCAAGAAACCCTCATGGAAGAGGTTCTCATTGCTTTGCACATCCTGGATTCAGGAAGTTTATTGTAAGAACCGCTTTTGGCAGCATCTTCTCTAGATTCACTGGTCGTTGATGGATCGGATTCATTTCGTCCAATAATTGCTAATTGTTATATTCCTAGACTTTCACCCAACTAAAAAGGGACTGCCATTGGTTGATTTTTGGTCACGTGGCCTTAACTAAAATGAAATGTATCCCGATCGTGATACATTAAGCAAATATGCACCCCGCTCGGGATACATTCGATTTAAGGAGTATTATAGGATGCCCAGGGGGCATGAGCGCATTTCGTTTGTATTTTCGAGCGCTTTTCGGGACATTTTTTCTTAAAATTTTCTTAGAATAAGATTGTAATGGGACAAAAGATCCTTGTGCCGTGTTTGGATGTAATAATGATCGCCTTTTTCTAGTTTAGTATTAAAAATATAATCTTTCACTGTAGATTTCTATGGAAAAGGGCGATCATTATATACATCAAAACACAGCACAAGGATCTTTTGTCCCATTACAATCTTATTCTGCTTATTCTAAGAAAACTTTACGAAAAAATGTCTCGAAAAGCGCTCGAAAATACAAACGAAATGTGCTCATGCCCCATGGGCATCCTATAATACTCCTTAATTAACAATTAGTCGCCGAAGGCGACGTGAATATCGGCGAATAGTCACCGAGACGAAGTCGAGGTGACTATTCGCCAATATTCACGTCGCCTGAGGCGACTAATTGTTTTAGTATAATTACATTGATGATTATTCGAGAAAATAAAATTATTGATCAATTTCCGACCCCGAAACATCAAAAAATCTGGCTGCCATTTTGAAAACTGCTAGCCTTCAATGCTATAATCACCGCGCGGTGATTATAGCGGGATAAAGCGAAGCTCCTAGCCAATCACAGCGCTCTATTTTCGATAGTCATCAATGTAATTATACTAAATCGAATTAATTCAATATGGCCGCCGTATCGGTAAAAAGTCTATTACAGCACGTGATTAAAGCGAAGGTGGCGTGACAGAAGGCGGGAAAAATGCTGCCAGTTTTCTTTTTTGTGAATGAACACGAGAAGCCTCAAGCTTAAAAGCAACGATTTTAAAAGTTATCCCAGAGGAGAAACAACAGCTAGTGGAGGAAGCTGATGCATACAATAGAGGTGATGAATGGTCCATTAAAATTTTTAACTGCTCGCAAAATTTTACCTTTGCTCGATTTGATCGCAAAATTTAAACGAGTGCTCACTTGCTTGTGCTCCCCAAATTTTTGCGTTGCTCGCAAGCTCGCAAAGCAAATTTTTTATTTCTGCTCGTGCTCGCAAAAAAATCGCAGTGCTCGGCATGCTCGCGAATGCTCGCAAAGACCATTCTTACAATGTACGGAAAGTACTTTGTAAATCATCCATTCATTCAGTAGTTTTTGAGAATTTAATTGGTGTTGTTATAGGTAACGAGTCTACTGTTTTGGCTCGCTCCAGTTAGTGGGGGGGAACTGTTATCTTTAGTTGCTCCTGAAGTGAAAGTCTAGAAATATAACAAAGTCCCTCAGGAAACCAGTTAGCTTTGTTTTCCCTCGAGTCCTGATGTTTCCCTCGACTTCGTCTCAGGAAACATCTAATCAGCACTCTCGGGAAAACAAAACTAACTGTTTCCCTCGGGATCTTAGCCTGAATTTCAGTCGTTATTACTCCCTTACATGAGGTATCGACCAATCTGTCAAATGTGCTTTCGCTGCTTGTGCAGAAGGGCTCTCGGGTGGAGCGATTTTGTTATGTTTGCGGAGGCAATACATATAAACTTCACCCTGGAACGAACTCATTCCGTCTTTCCGGTATCATATTTATGCAAACAGCCACTATAAGTTCCAAAAACGTTTGATTTCTATGTGCAAACATTTGACTTTACCCGGACTTAATTAAGCTCTAGCTTATATATTAGCCTGGTAAGAATCACGTACGTTTTGAAAGTATTTTGCTCGATATAAAGCTAATGTGATTTATCTTAAAATCTATCTTAGGACAAAGGCCAGAAGAGTGTGCTGTTCCGATGTGTGTGATGTTTTTGTTTACCTGTGAGTATTCTTGTTTTGGAACCATTTGTCAAGGCGGCCATGTTGGTAGTGTGTTGGTGGTCGATACAATATAACTTTTCTCAAAGAATTTACATGAAAATCGGGTTTTGTTCTCAGAGGAGGGAAATGCTTTTGTTCTTAACCCTAACACACCAGCAACAAGGCGGCCATGACGTCACGTGCAAACCAGCAATAGTGACTGTGTCATGATCAATGTGTTTTCAGTTAATTTTCCTATTTTGCACTGCGCATCACCTAGTGCTCATAACATTGCAACTTTGAAAGTGGCGGTGATTTTCACCGGTCCACCTTAAAGTGCCCATAACCTAAAAATTTTTATTTTCTTATCTGAGGTAATTATGGTCCCTTTGTATTCCTACCTGGTTCCTTTCCCCAGTCCCCTCGCACAAAATGATCATTTGAAGCTGAAATTGTTATGCAATGAACATGGTTTTGTACAATCTTGAAAAGGTCTTGAATAGGTCCTTAAAAAGTATTTGGTTTTCTCTATTTGTAGCCTAAACTTCAGACGATTACTTCGATTCGTCTTATCCTCTAAGCAATGTCTGAATTGGGCAGCCGTTAATGCCCTCAAGTGACATCATTACCTGAAAACCAGGTAGTAATTTTGATTGCTTGATTGTCACCACATTCGCATAATTATGAGAAATTTTAGCGGGATTGTTGTTTGATGTTCAATGAAAGGAATGTTTGTGTTTTACAGTCTGTATCATAAACAGCAAAATTGCTCTTGTCTTCAAAACTGAATAATGTTAAATTGAATTACGAATGAAGAATCATTGCCGAGAGTCAGTTGGTTTTTCATTTAGTACAGCTGTCCTGTGGTTTTGGCAGTGACTTTTTTGTGTGCTAAGTTTTATTATTTGTCATTTCCACTGTCAAGCATAATGTTTCTGTTAGCCTTTTTTTCTTGTTCTCTTTCTTCTTTGTTAGTGACCAAATAGCTTCTTCTCAGTTAAAGCAAGTTGTTTCGTTTTTGTGTTTGTTCTCGATTAGCTTAAAGTTATTATCATTTTAATCTGCAATCGAGTCCGCAGTTTAGGTACATGTTTGACATAAAAAGACCTGTTATGAGTTGGGACTGATTTGCCCGAAGGTCGATAAGACCTCTGTCAAATTCGTCACTGTTGATTCAAGATCTCTTGATGTAAGAAGGAAAATGATTTCACAAATGTGAAGCCTTGTAAGTGAAAGAATTGTGATAATATCGATTATTATAGGATGGTTAAGTGAGATTGTGATTGCTGTTCCTTAAATTGTAGCGCAATATAAGAGGTTCGAATAAATCCGAAATATAGTCATGTCCCTTTCCTTTTTTGCATTTAAAAAGGAGAACAAGTGATTGATAGTACCATCTATGTTCTAGTGATTGCATGTTTACAGCAGACAATATGGAATCATAATCTAAGCTGTTTCCGAAATTTTGACGGCTCTTAAAGCATAATAGTTTCCAGATTCAAGTTTCTTGTTCAAAGTTTTGTTAACCCATTCGCCCCGGGAGGTTTTGCTGTAAAACGCATTTTGAAGCTAGTCGAGTGGTTTTCTGGTCACTGTCGTGCTATAAAGAGCTGAAACTTACCTTCACTTCACGGCCTTCTGATCCAGATGCAAAATATCAGCTTGCGAAGTTCGGGCATACGCAGAAAGCAAAATTTTTGCCTTCTCTCCTCCCCTCTTTTTTCGCTTTTCTTACCTCATTTTTTTTCCTTTTGCTGGGCATTCAGCAGGCTTCATTTTGGTGGAAAGAGGTTTTAGGAAACCTTTTAGGATCTTAGGATTAGGTGAAAGGAAAGGTAGATGGGTAGTGGAACAAGATTTTCAGGGCAATTTTCGGGTCAATGTTACATGGTTTTTTGCCTTTGTTACGAAAAACTCTGTTGCGTGACTAGCGTGACTTTCTCGAAGCTTCGCGAGAGTTCATAATTTGTTTATTTTAGGATCTTGTGTCAGCGTTTCTAAAACGGTATATTTTGTAATCTTTTTGTAATCTTTCTATAATTAGACTATTTAGAAACTTCTAGATTATTATTGTAAACGTATATAAGTAAGTGAATTCGAGTGAAGTTTTAACTAGTTTACCACAAGCGAAGAGAGTTTGACGATCAGCCGTGTGTAGTCAAGTGTGACTGAAGCCGTGTTTATCAGGTTGGCAGAGGCCGTGTGAGTTTATTGAAGTTGGCAGAGGCCGTGTGAGTTTATCGAGTTACGTGCTGTTGTGAAGTTTTACTTCGTGGAAACTACGTTCATTTTTGGAATAAATCTTCTTGTTGCTGTTCCGACAACCCTGCGTTCAGTTTAGTTTGCAAGCTACTCGTCCTCTAAAATATTACCCGCGTAACATTGGGGGCCTGTCTCGGGAGAGGAATTCAACTGTTTGCCGACTACAGTAACCAGGAAAGGATAGTTCAAGAAGAAGGAGTCACTGAGAAGTAAGAAGAACTGTTACGAAGAAGAAGATATTGAGTGTTTGCTGTGAACTACTGCTATGGAAATGGAAAAGCTTTTGCAGATAGGGAAAGAATTTGGATTGGAAGGAGAAAAGTTGCTCGAGTTTGTAGAAAAACAACAAAAGTTAGAAGAACAAAGAAGAAGGGAAAAGGAAGAAAAAGAAGAAAAACGTATACAGTTAGAAGAAGAGAGAGAAGAAAAACGTAGACAGTTAGAAGAAGAGAGAGAAGAAAAACGTAGAGAATTGGAAGAGGAAAAAGAAGAAAAGCGGCGGCAGTTAGAAGAAGAAAAGGAAGAGAGACGTCGAATACTTGAGGAAGACAGACGGAAGGAAAAAGAAGAGAAAGAGGAAAGGCGTAGACGAGAAGACGAGGAGAGAGAAAATAGGCGGCAAGAACGCGAACTGAGAAAATTAGAGATGGAAGCAGAACTATTGAAGCAGAAAGAAGCTATTGAAGCCGCTAAGAGAGAGCATGAATTGGAGCTCGCTCGTCTAGGACAAGGTCGTAACGTCGCCGAACGCGCCGAATAAAGAGAGGATAGGGCCAAGGCACCCAAGCTCCCCTCATTTGTGGATGGTAAGGATGACTTGGATGCTTACCTACAAAGATTTGAGAGGTTCGCAACTACAGCTAAATGGGAGAAAACAGGATGGGCTTCGAAACTTAGTGCTCTTTTGTCTGGACGTGCCCTAGAGGTTTATTCGCGGTTATCCGAGGAAGCCGCCCAAGATGATGACCGAGTGAAGTTAGCGTTGATGAAGAGATATGACCTTACAGAGGACGGCTATCGTCGTAAATTTAGAGCATCAAAGCCGGAAGTTGACGAAAGTCCTGAACAGTTTATAGTAAGACTGGATAGACACTTGTTGCGTTGGTTAGAGCTGTCGAACACTGAGCGTTCTTTTGAAGGCCTGAAAGACCTGATTGTGAAAGAACAGTTTATTGACTCTTGTCCAAAGGAGTTGGCTATACACCTTCGTGAAAGAGCCCCGGAAACGCTTGTCCAGATAGCCAAGATTGCCGATCAGTACTTAGAGGCACACGGAAAACATTTGTTCAGTCCTGCGAGTAGGAAGCCTGTGGTATCACCTCAGAAGGAAGAAATAAAGATTCAGCAGAATGATTCAACGACAGTAGTGTGTTTTAAGTGTAACGCTCGTGGTCACAAGGCTGTTAACTGCCCATCTCTGATCAAGAAATGTTTCATGTGTGGTAAGCAAGGACATGAAGCTAGAAACTGCCGCTCAGGTAATCAGAGGTCAGGAGGTCAAAATAGAAATGGTCTCCCTGTGCAGCGTGGGCAAGTGAGTGCTGGTTGTTTAGTTAAGCCACCCGAGGTTAAACCTACAGAAGAAGAAATTAGAGCCTGTATCAAGGATGATAAACTGTTGTTAGCCAGTGGTAAGAAGATCCCGATAGTAAGCAATGCCTGCCTTAAACCTCTATCTGGCGATCGATTGAAAATGCCTGTAGTAAAAGGAAGAGTGGGAGAGAAAACTGTGGATGTCTTGAGAGACACCGGCTGCAGTGGTATAGTGGTTAAGAAGAATCTTGTGTCTGAGGATCAGTTTACTGGTGATTTTAATGTTATGCTGCTCATTGACAATACAGCGAGGAAGGTACCCATTGCAAGAATTACGGTTGATACACCTTATCTCAAGGGGCAAGTGGAAGCGCAGTGTCTCCCAGATGCCATTTACGACCTCATAATAGGTAACGTTCCTGAAGCTAGACCCGCTGATGAACCAGACCTAACTTGGCAAGAAGCATGTGCTGTAACCACGAGAAGTCAAGCTAAGAAAGACGGTGTAGTTAGCCCTTTAAAAGTACCAAATTACCAAGAGAGCCCTATTGTAGATAAACAGAATCTTAAACAGATGCAGAGTGAAGATGAGAGTTTGCAGAAGTACTGGGACCGAGATGAAGCTACAACAGAAGGAGCAGTAGCGGTGGTAAAAGCAGATAATCGTTTTGAGGAAGATACGCACTGTGAGGTTAAAGAATGTGAAGAAAAGGATGCGGAGGATAATGATAATGTTGATTTCCTAGAGATCGGTCGATATGATGCTAAGGAATCGGTTGCAGATGTGGCCACCGGGTCAAATCTTACTGACGAACAGCGTTCTGAGTTTACGGGCCTAGCAAATCAGTTTGCAAGTCTATTTACCGAGGCACCAGGTACTACGGACCCAGCCCAGCATCACATCAAACTCACCTCAGATGAGCCTGTTCGGTCAAGACCACATCCAGTTCCTTATAGCATGAGGGAGTCGTTGAAGAAAGATATCGCCGACATGATTAAAATGGGAGTTATCAGGGAGTCTGATTCAGCCTACGCGTCGCCAGTTGTTGTAGTGAAGAAGAAAGACAACACCAATCGAGTCTGCGTTGACTATCGGAAGCTAAATAAACTGACTGTTATTGACCCTGAACCAATGCCGACCGCGGAACACCTGTTTCAGAAGCTGAGTGGTGATAAGTTTTTCACAAAGATTGACCTTAGTAAAGGCTATTGGCAAATCACCATACCTGAGGAGGATATTCCGAAGACTGCGTTTGTAACACCCGATGGTTCCTACGAGTTCTTAAAGATGCCGTTCGGAATGATTAACTCCGCAGCAACCCTGAAGAGAGCTATGAAGAAATTGATTGCGGATTTAGACAACGTCGATTTTTACTGGGATGATATATTGGTTCATACACGCACCTGGGAAGAGCATATTAAAGCCCTCCGAGAGTTGTTTGCACGTTTAATGAGAGCTGGGATGACTATTAGACCAACTAAGTGTATTTTTGGAGCTAGCTGCGTTGATTTCTTGGGTCATCGCCTAGAACAAGGAGTGCTTGGTCTACACGAGGAGAATGTCGAGAAGATTAAGAATGCACCACGGCCAGGTACTAAGAAGCAAGTTCGTTCGTTTGTTGGTTTGGCCGGATATTACCGAGACTTTATCCCTAACTTTGCAGCCATTGCAGCCCCTCTATCGGACCTGACACGCAAAGGTCAACCATCTAGGGTCGAGTGGGGACAAGCACAAGAGAAGGCATACCAGACCATCAAATTTCATTTGACGAATGAGCCAATTCTCCGTCTTCCGGACCCAGAGAAAACTTACTACTTGCAAACAGATGCATCAAATACTGGAATTGGTGCAGTGTTAATGCAGAAGCATGATGAGAAGTTGTTCCCCGTTTGTTACGCAAGCAAGAAATTGTCAAGCGCTGAGAGGAACTACTCTACAATTGAGAAAGAGTGCCTAGCAATAGTCTGGGGTATCAAAAGATTTCATCTCTACTTGTACGGAGTTCCCTTTGTTCTGCAGACGGATCATGAACCCTTAAAGTATATGAACAGTGCTAAGTTTGCAAACGGACGTCTTATGCGTTGGGCTATGTTTTTGCAGTTATACATTCAGAGTTGAAGCCATTAAAGGCTCAGAGAACGTTGGAGCGGATTACTTGAGTCGAGCTGAGGAATAAGTTTATTGACATTGAACTGCCTCTCATTGACAGGGCTTAAAAACGGCTGATTGGTCGAGACGTTGTGACGTAAAAACGTGATCTCGCAGTTACTGCGCATGCGGAAAGTTAAGAATGAATGATCTCGTTGTCAATATGGCGGACGATCGGTGGCCGATTCGGAGCTGTATTTCGGCGCATTTTTCAAAGTTCTTACTATATCAGGACGTGTTGTTAAATGATATTTGTCAGTTTGTAATTTTTGATACCCAAAACGTAGTGCTTCAGCTACTTAATCAATAGATAAAAGAGAAACATGCTTTTATGCAAGCAGACGTCTTGAAGGGAATAAACTGTCAACAACTTAGCGTTCAACACAAGTGGTCTGCGACTGTTGGTCATTGCCTTTTTTGAATTGAGTGGCTTCTAGAAGAGCCATTTTGTGTCGCAGAGGCCTTTTCCATGGATTGATGACGGCCCCTCAAGCTTGACATTTGATTTTCGTACTATAAGGTTAAAGGTGCGCGAAGTGGGATATTAAACAGTCCTCGTCGAAGTCTTCTGTATCATCGTCTGCTTTCTGGTTGAACAAATCCCCTTCGTCATCATCTTCATCGCCATGATCGTCATTGTTATGCAAGGTATCTGGAAATAATTTTTTTGGTTAGGTTATGTTAAATGTTTGTGCCAATGATCACGCGCCGATTGAAGTTGTTCAAGTTATTGCTTTCTCTTTTACAAGTTAAAAAACTCAAATTGTCCATAAATATTAAGTTTATACAAAATTTATGTAACGACTTTTTATTTTCATTGTTGCAACAATCAGTCTCAAGATCAGATAGTTGGGAAACACTGTTCAATAACACATTTCTTTTTATTAATGACTGAGCCAGTTCTTTCATCCGTTGTACCAACAAAGGGTAACATGTGCGGCAGTTTACTTCCGCAATCCGGAAATAACTGTTGTCTGTGGATTGTTGGTTTGTGTTATGCACAATCGAATTATGTTTTCAAAGCTCCTGTTGTGCACACAGGTTGGCATGTCACATTTCAGGTAAAGATTAGGCTCATGTCCAGGAAAAGCATAGCCAAGGGGAAGGCAATGTTGGTTTAAATTGGCATGAAAAACTGGAAAATAGTAGCCTAGGGCTGAAAAAGTAATGAAAATGAAAAAATTATCTGCAAGGCTTGGCCAGTTTATTTAGACAGAATCTATTTTGACTTCAGTTCTTCATTTACTTGACAAGAAATTTCTTGAGGGACAGATACAGCAACTGTAGATTTTAAATAATACCAGCATAAATATTATAATCTATCTTTTCAATACCTGATACTTTTTTCTTACTTTGGGAATGTTTTATGTTTTCAATCTGCTTTGTCCATACGTCACTGAAGATGTTTGTAAAAAATTCTGCTGCCAAAAATACCAGTGCAGCCAAATTTTTCCTTCCTCTTGCACTTGTGCACTGATCAGGGACCATTCAATAAATGTATTGTCGATTGTTCTACCACTGAGTGCATGGACTGTTGTTCTTATTTCAGTTGGGCAGTGCCTACACAGAAACATTCCTTACTTTTGTTGTAGTTCAATGAAGACAAGTAGTTCAGCAACAACATCACAAGTTCAGTCATACACAAGCTAATGACATTCCATTCTAGGTGAATGGCCATCTATAGTCTTGTATATGGCATTTATCTTGATAAGTCCTGGAAAAATAATAGTCCAATAACCACATACCAGTTCAATAATCACAATAGTTCACAAACCATACAGCAGCCCAGTGCTACAGGCAATAATTCAAGGAATTTAAATCATCTATTTAATTCTTTTGGGAAGGATGTGGAGGGGATGGGGCATGGAGGCAGTGGTCTTTATTTGCATAGCTGTTTAAAAATTATTATGGCTGATTAACATTTATTTATGCTTTGACAGAAAGTTATGAAGAAGATAGAAGAAAAGTCCAAGAGTACACGGCTTTGAAGAGCAGCAGATATAGGGAATTTTTCTCTTGCATAGTTCAATAAAGACACAGTAGTGGAGAAGAGATGTCTCTTTGTGCATAATAAAGAGGAGCAGTTGATAACGAAAAGAGAGGCAAAACAGGAGAAGTAGAACGCAATGATCCAAAAGAACAAAGAAAAAAATTATTCTGTAATACACAATGTACCTTGTCTTGCAGTTTTTACCTAAATGTACACTACTAATGTCCTTTTCTGTCTTTTGATAGATCATTAGTACTGCTCAATAAATTGAATTATTGTTATTTTCACATTAAAAAATTATTTCTGGCTTGTCTTAAGAGTTGGTCAGCCAAGTGGTCTAGCTGCCCAGCCATTACTTGTAGTTGGCCAACCACTCTCTTGGCTTCAATGACTGCTTGTTTAATGTCTTGTTTAGTTTCAATGGTTACCACCAAGGCTCAAAATAGCCACCAGTAAATAAACAATCACTGGCCAAGATGACCATTTTGTTTGGATTAACTTTTGGTTTGCCAGTCATTTTAACAGTACATTTACATTGTAAATGGATATGAATGTATTTGCATTTGAATTTAGTTATATTTTTGCTTGTTTAGCTACTATGTTAAAATTATGCTCCTGGTTTAAAAAATTATTGTTTGTTTTTAATATTTTGGACAGGACCTGTCAAACAATAGACTTAACTGAGCTGAAATTTCTTTGGCCAGTCAGCATGACCGACAACAGTCAAAAAATTATTTTAGCCCTGATTACTCAGTAAAGACATAATTGCTGTAGTTTTGTACTTCATGTACAGTTTGCATTTTTTACATATAGCCCTATTTTAGAAAAACGTCTTGGCTCTATTGAAATATTTGGCCATTTCTTGTAGTAAACTACCTAGTTTTGGAAGAAACTCAAACTATTCAAGACTACTGCTGCAACCCTTGGTTTTTGTGGCTTTCTTCTTTTCTCTGAAAGGGTGTGATTTTCATCAATGAATCTTGCATCAGAAATGACTTGTTAAGTTGCAGGTACATGCTTGTTACAAAAATGTTCCACCGTAAATGGGTCATGGAGTTTCTCCTCCATTGTTGTAGTGTCTGATCAGAGCCTTGTGGAATTGTAGAAACAGTGTGCTAAATAATGTGTCCTCTTGTGGAAGAGAATTTTACAATAACTGTTGGCATTTTCATTTTACTTGTGACTATTCCCTATGTATTACAGAGATAAACTTACAGTCAATATTGGTATATTTGCTCGGCACTGTTAAAAGGACTTTTAGAAGTGTTTACCTTTCAATTTTCTCTTTTAGAATATTATAATTTTGTCCAGAAGGTCCTCATTTTTCCTCTGGATTTGACCAATTTTGCTGAGAAATGCCTGTTGCACGTGAACTTATACATAACAGAGTCTCGATACAGTGATTGGATGCCTTTTTGTATACATCAGTAATGGACAGTGTAAATTTTACATTTATTATTGATCATTCTTGGTACAAACTACACATGCATGTGTTTTGTTTGCTATAGTGTACGAAAACTAAAGTGGCCACCTTTATTAAGTGTTATGTAAATCATTTTTCTTTCTCTTTCAAGGTCCCTTTCCTTCTCCAGGATTCCAATCCTTTCTCCGCCTCAGTTCTTCATACTTTGAGCTCTGCTCTGTGGACGTTCATGGGTAGCAGTTTCGTTTGTTTTCTTTAGTGACGTCTTTAGTTGTCTCCAAATGGTACTTTTGCAAACAGATAAATTTCCAAACAAAACCACAAAATCGTCCCTCTACACCGTTATATACAAACGCGTCCCCAAAAGGCCGGAAGCTAGCCTTTTCTCATGAAAACAAAACATCACGAAAAAGAGTAAAAATAGGCCGATGACAGGCTGGTTATAAACTCAAAGAACGTCATAACTTTAACACTGGAGGGAGACGCACGCGGCCAGCCGCAGAGTGTAGCTCACGGTGACAGAAAATGAAAACAACAAGGTACACATTGAAGTCGCATGAAGTTTATTAATTTCGAGTTTTCCGAACGCCATCACTTACAAAACAAAATTATGCTTAACAGCCGTGTGGGTTCGCCGTGTGTACAAGACTTTTTACGCCCACTTTAAATATACAGTAAAGATGAACTAATCTTTTAACTGTCGGCGGACTCCTATTTCCGTTTCGCTTACTATTCAGCCGTAAGAGGAGACGCTAAAGACATAAAAAACAGAAAAATACAATGTCCTCTATTCACGAGGTGCGCCTTCTTTCCTTCCATATGCAATGTCAACGACGTCCACAAACAAGAAGCGATAAAAAATTTTCATCAGAACAAAAAAAAAGTCATATTTGATATTTTGTACAATAATAAATAAGCTACAAGAAAATGCACTTTAAAACCTTATACAAGCTGAGACCACCTTATATTACGGCAAAACTGTACCTTGACTGAATTCTGAAAAGGTGAAATATTGCTTTTGAGGACGTTGCGTTGATCGCTTCATTAAAATTACTACACCGTTCCGATGTCTGCCATCGTGGCTCAAATCCAAGCAACAGTCCTCGTTGCGTTCAGTAACGCAGAATTTGAAGGCCCTGGGCGAGCAAGATGTCGCAAATAGCCGTCCCAATGACGTGTAGAATTTTCATTCGTCGTCCGCCATTTTGAAAATCGAATGGCGGGAAGAACGCCAGAGTTTTAATGCGCATGTCCAGCCGTTTTTAAGCCCTGTCCCTCTCATTTAGCAATTTTTCGTGTTTAGGAGAAATTTAGGAAATTTCTACTGAAAGGGGGTTATGTTACGAAAAACTCTGTTGCGTGACTAGCGTGACTTTCTCGAAGCTTCGCGAGAGTTCATAATTTGTTTATTTTAGGATCTTGTGTCAGCGTTTCTAAAACGGTATATTTTGTAATCTTTTTGTAATCTTTCTATAATTAGACTATTTAGAAACTTCTAGATTATTATTGTAAACGTATATAAGTAAGTGAATTCGAGTGAAGTTTTAACTAGTTTACCACAAGCGAAGAGAGTTTGACGATCAGCCGTGTGTAGTCAAGTGTGACTGAAGCCGTGTTTATCAGGTTGGCAGAGGCCGTGTGAGTTTATTGAAGTTGGCAGAGGCCGTGTGAGTTTATCGAGTTACGTGCTGTTGTGAAGTTTTACTTCGTGGAAACTACGTTCATTTTTGGAATAAATCTTCTTGTTACTGTTCCGACAACCCTGCGTTCAGTTTAGTTTGCAAGCTACTCGTCCTCTAAAAGATTACCCGTGTAACAGCCTTTTTCTCTGGTGTCCTTGGGGGATCCCGCACCTATTTGAAAGATTGGTTTTGATTAGCTGGGAAAACAATGGGGATTGTCAGATAACAATACCCCTATCCCTGAAAACAATGGAAGTACAGATTAAAGGGGAACAGTGAAAGCTTGCCTTAATCACCTGAAAAGGTAGGTAACAATGCATGACTCCCCGCCCCCCGCAGCTTTTACTAGATAACGGTTGTGTTTTCACGACAGCGCCTGTCTCGCTTAACATTCCTGAAGGTGTTTTGTTTATAGACCCCGTTAAGCGACTTAAAAATGATAGGTGTTTTCACGAGTAAGATTTGAGTAGACCACGCGCGCGAATTAATCAATTTGAATAACATGGCGGGAGATCCAAACGAAGCTCGCAGTTGACTTTGCCATGCTGGAAAAATGTACGGGATCGGGAAAATGATCGCTGACTTGAGGAATAACGAAGGGAGATCTGAAGCAAATAAGTTGTTACGTTAGGGAAATGCTTTGCATCCTCACTGTTTAAAGGAAGGAAACTTACCTTGCATGGCTTGACCGTGCGTCATTTAAAGGAACGTTTCTGGGTTCATTAAACGGAAAATTATCCATCTTGCTTCGCTTTTGCATTGGCCACAGAAGTTTTGCGGGAGAAACAGAAATAGAACGCGTGTTGTATTTCCGATTTGACGGCCTTGTCAGATGAATGACCGCAAGTTGCTTCCCATTGGTGGAAATTACTTGCCGACTCGCTTAAGCTACCTGGTTTGGTGGCTTAAATTTAATGAGAATTGCATTGAAGTTTGCCGACTCGCTTAACTTTAAGCGAGTAGGAAGAGCAACTGTTTTCACGAGATTTCCGGTTGTCACTCGCTAAGCGACCTGAAAAACCGCTCGTGAAAACACGGCCAACGTTATCTTGAAAAGAAATTTGCTGTTGTTACCTCAATACCAAGCAAAACGCATGATGCAAATGTTTTACAATCATTCACTCTTTAAGAGCGGATGTCAGTAAATATCGACCAGAGGGCTGCAAAAGTGAAAAATCGAAAATTCTCAAAAAAATTCACAAAGTAGCACTAGGTAAGCTATTAACATAAATGTAATTTTTACTTCGATCCGATAATTATTTTCCACGTACGGGGGGTTGGGGGGGGGGTTTATTGGTTTCGCGGCTCTCGGACCGGGTTTTCCAGGCCCGAGACCATGTGTCACAAAAAAATCGGTTTAAAATTCAAATCCATTGTAATGCGGACAACAAATAACTTGTTCAGAAGAGTACATAATTGCACACATTTTAAATGGTGATTTACTCGGTTTGAACAAAAATGTAATATTTTGGAGATTTTTCATTATTTTCAATATTTTGAACATTTTCGTTCAATGAAAAAATGGCAAATTTCAAAGCCCAAAATCATCGACTGGTACCTCGATTTCAGTAACGAGTCTTATACCACGTTAAAGAGCACTATCTCTTCTTTCAAAATCTGTTTTCAAAACTATGGGCAACTTAAGAGAAAATTTTTGAGGCCAAAAAATACAAGTAGTACTTTTCTGAAATTTGAGCTTTCAAGACTCGGTGGGCCGATGCTAAAAACTCGGAAAAATGCAATAAGATATCAGTTTGAGCAACAGTGGTTTCATGTTATCTGCTTTCAGAAACCAAGACGTGTTTATACAGCGATCTGATATAAATTAATGCCGTTTGCTATCAAGAAAGGCAGATTTAAGCTGTCAACTCCTGCCAAGTGCTCCAGTCACGTGAAGTTGTCGAGTCACAAGCACTAATATTAAAAAGTCTGTAAATTCAAAATGTTTTACGTCCATGAAATCAGATTTTAGCGTAATAATAGTAACAAGAATCACTTCGTGAATTTTACCGGGGCCACGTGGAAGGGTAGTTTCCATCAACAAGTTTGTCGGGTGACATGAAAATCTTTTTTATTGCAAATATTCTTTAGACTGATGAAAACTCGCTAGGATGAATTCTGTAACTATATTTTGCAATACACAGGGATCTCATTTATTGATAAGTGGTAAATATAGTCGCATTAAACCATTCCGTGTGCAAACTAATCGAATTAATATTTATATGGTTACAGTTGTTGCTCCCTACTTCAAATTCTGACAATAGCACGGTACCCGCGTGTTTAAAAATTGTTAACATGACCAAATTAAATTTACTTCTTTTGGATATCGTTGTAAGAAGCAGCCTTTTCATTTAGATTTTATGCCAATTCTTTGATACAGATCTAAAGAAACAATCACCCGCACCGCCAACATCTATTGATTGTAAACCAAGTTCACCTAATCTTGACTGTATCAAATTCTCAGAGGAAATAGGAGAGGTCAACTGCATTGTTGAGCTGTGATTTTGCATAAAAGGTCTAATTATTACTTCATGATGATCAGTGTTGTATTGAGTAGGTCCTGGATTCTTCTCAACATCTTTACTTAGTTTGAAATTCACATATGACTCACACAACTGCAAGAAAACAATGATAAATATTGATGTGCTTTACTTTTAGTTTCATTATCCTGTGATAATGAATGCCTGCTAAAGAAAGACAACAAATAAGCTTTCGGGTATAGCCATTTTATTTAAGTTAATTATCTTTGGATCGCGTTTGTTATTACATTTATATCGTGTATGACTGAAAGTTTTCTCACCTTATTAACATAGCGATGGAGCTTTGAAGACTTCGGTATCTCAATCGTTGAAATCTTTTTGAAGACAAATTTCTTCAACATGCTATTCTTCTTGTTGGAACCTCTTCTGGAATTCTGCTCGGTTCACGAGCACGTCTAGATCGCCTTGTAGCACGTTTTTTAAGATGATATAAAGTTAGCTTTGATAAGTGTTCGCTTTGATTCTCGATAAATTTCACGATGGAAGGTTCACTCAATGTAGATAGCTTTGATAAGTCGCTCTTATTCTCGATAAGTTTGAATCGCGATGGAAGGTTCACTCTTAAGTGATCGCTCGTAAATTTGTCTCTCTAAATATTCACTCTTAAATTTTCGCTCATAAACTAGTCCATAGTAAAGGTTGGGGAACAAAAAGCTACAATCTTTCTCTTGAATGTCCCCCATGCCTGCCCTCCAGTGCTTTTTAAAATGGCGGATAAGATTTCAATGAGCGAGCCAAAGTAACGAGCCAGCGATATATCTCAGTCAGCGATATATCCCTAACAATGTAACGTTGAAAAAACGGACCGTCTGCATTTTAAGACCGGTGCCCGCCTTCGGAGAAGGCTGGGCCCCGGTAATAATAATTTACCAATTATTTATATAGCGCGTATTTACATTTTCTGATCAATAGCGCTTTACAATCAAATGTTTAAAAGAAAACGAAAATACATAACCATGAGAATAAAATAAACTAAGTTACAAACTATAAAAAATACTTCTTAAAAAAATAGGTTTTAAGTCGAGATTTAAAACTGTCAAGTGATGTTGCTTGACGAAGCTCCACAGGTAGCTCATTCCAGAGTTTCGGAGCTGCGGCTGAGAATGATCTTGCCCCCAATGTTGTAAGCATCTTTCCCTTGGGATGGTCCAATAAGAGCTTACCAGTAGACCTAAGATTATATAATGAATTCGATTTTATACTAATAAGATCGCTAAGATAAGTTGGCGCTTCGCCATAAATACATTTAAAAGTCAGAAGTAAAATCTTATAGTCAATACGCAAAGAAAAAATGCTGTGAATGTCTAGTTGTTCGTACCTTAGCATGGTGTTTCCATATATTGGAAATGTCAAGTATCCACACGGGAGAACATACCAACAACTGCAACAACAACGTTTTAAATCCAAGCGCCGAAAGATCGTAAACGGCAAAGATTGCATTACATTTCACAGAACGACCGCTTACCACTGTTGTCACTCCTTTTTTTTTGCTGGAAGCTACGAGGAGTTTTCATTCTGTCATGAGTGATTCTTGATCAAGATGATAACTGAGGACGTTTCGTCAAGACTCCTGTTGTTCAGTTTCAGGCTTTAGCAGGTGCGTAGTCAGGATTTTTCCAGAGGCACGCCCAACTTTTTCTACATTGGCTTCCCCCACCTCTTCCTCCCCCCGCCACCCCAAATCTCAAAATTTTTTTTAAGTTGCCTTTATTAAAGGTGGGTTTAATGGTTGTAAGCAAAAGCATTTTTGCTGTTTATGAAATGACACAACCTCTGAAATTCCTTAATTGCTTGTTTTCAGTGTCACGCCATTCAAAATAGATTAAAATAAGACTCAAAACCATTCGACTGATAAAGTCTAGAATCTTGGAAATGAAAGGAGGTAAATATGCAAAGACCCTTGCCAAGATTTGGGTCGAAGGAATAACTTGTATACGAGATATCCGAAGAAATGTTTTACCCAAATTTACAGAGCTTTGTATGGAGACACCATGCTGGAGCTCATCCGGATGAGCTCCAACATGGCGCATGGAAACCAACAGAAACATCTGTTTCCGAGTTTTGCTACAAAAGCGTGAATTTATTCTTCGAGAGACTCATAAATATAAAGGACATAAAGTAATACTTTTTCTAATACATGAACTGTTTAGATAGCAAAATTTCCTAAAATAAGTCATTTCAGTTTAACCTACATGACAGCTAGTTTGGCCGTCATGTAAATGCCGCGTCACGCAAAAGCTTAGAAATTTAAGCATACTCTATCACAAAACCAAGAACCCTTTTGAAGCGGAAATTTGTATGAAAATTAGTTTCAGCTGCTCTAATGCATCGTGAAAGTAAAATCTCGGTAGGATTGATAGCTTTTTAGTTTACATTTTAGTGAGGTCAAGCATACTGTCGGCTTGTTATGTTCATTGACGTCAACCATTTTTCATTTATTCAACTATTAAAAATCCAGCTTGTAGTACCTCCAACTTTAGTTTACAAAGGACTCTTTTAACCCCTTTTTGTCACATTATTTTTGACCGGCAAAAGCACCACATGTTGACGTAATTGTGCCCAACTTCGTCTACTGCGAAGATAGGTCGTGGAGAAAACAACGCATTCACGCTTTACATCATCAAGCTTGCGATATAAATAAATCATCCAAGATTCAGTTCTCCAATTGATGTCGTCGCTTCTCTGGAAACCGATTTTTTTAGTTATGTTTATTTCATTTTATTTTTTCTCCTCAACTTTTTCGGGTACACACGTGCGAACCGTGCATACAAGTAGCTACGCCCCTGTTTAGTCTCCTTAGCCCTGAGCGTTCCTCTCTTGCTGTTTTCGCGGGAGTTCAGGATGTGGTCCACCCAGTATTTTACGTCTCTACTAAATGAGAGGCAGCACTTCTTGTTTACCGTTTCGTTATCAGACATCGCTTAGAGTCTTAGCCTTTCATTTAATTTTGATCATTTAGTCACTCAGTATACGTTTGATCCTGGCCTTGTAAACTTATACTTTCATACTTTAAGGGAGCTTAATACCTATATTAATTTTTTCTTCGTTAAGTGTCGTCCAACAGACCCAATTTTTTGGCATTTTTTAAAAACAGCAAGAAAAAGAAACGACAAGGTTCATTTTTTGTTGGACTTAAATTAATTCTTTTAACCTAAAAAATGAGCATTATAACAGCATTTCCAGGCATAAAACGTTCGGTGGTGTATCCTTTTTGCTTTTTACCCTTTTTGGGCCCTCTTTTTTATAAAATTGACCATCACATTTTCCGCCATATTGAGTTTGTGTCCATTTGGTGACCATGTCTTGTTGTTTTCATGCTCCACGGCAATGATGCTGGTGTTTCAGGCCTCCTGTTCTCAGATTTCTTGTGATTTGTTTTCATCCCACCGACCGACCGACCCAAAACCAGGAAACCTATTCGACGCTAAACGAACGAAAAGGGAATGACCTAAGCCTTATGGCTTTTTTTTGGGCTTCCTCACCACATTGCTTCTGCGTATTTCTGTATACTTGTCTTTTGCTTTGTTTTGTTCTTTTTTGTTAGTAAAATAAACTGAAACTGTACAAAGACCCTCTATATTCCCTTTGGAGAAAACCGCGATGATTATTGACCGCAAGGGCAATGGGGTGGGGTTAGGGCTCGTTACTGTGCTCCGGTTCACTTGTGCGCTGTCAAATGCTCCCGAAATACAAAATGAAAAATAACTGTGGACAGACTATTCATGTCTAGACATCAAGCATCTTTTAAGATGGGACTTATCACCTCTCCTCTCTCATGGAGTTAATTCAAGGTGTTGACGTCAATTTCGTGATGCCCTGTATTTTGCCGGGACATGTTTCAAAAGGCCCACAGCTACGGAGTCCACCGTCACCTTGTTAACCGTGCAAGAAATGATGTACTTCTCAAAAACAAAGAGAAGTTATTTTCGATTTGCCCCGCCCCCCACCCCCGAAAGTCCCCGACAGGACCGTTTCAAAGTACTCCCTAGCCCCGGGCCCAAATTGCTGGACTTGTTCCTGTGGTTGCGCGGGGGATAGTAACAGGTCTAACTAATTGCACCGTGCATCAATGACAGTTTAGCTCAACAGAAGCCCCTTTTCCCTGTCTATTTCAAGGTGTGTGCACCTCTTTTAAGCTGTTTTTTTCAGTTCTTACTGAAATTTTTGATCTTGAGGAATTTCACAACGACAGGAGCAGGTTATGGGCCTTTTTCCTACCCCTAATCCTACATCACGAGAAATTGGGAAATCCCTCAGGTTAGGCAACAATTCGATAATCCTTCCATAATCAATCCATTTTTTCACCACGTGAATTGGGTATTTTTTAGCTTATTTCGAGGAAATAATTTTTGCTTCAAATCCAGGGTGCAGCTTTTAAACACATTTTTTAGGCCAAATTGTTTTTGCGTGAATCTGCTTACCAGATCTTTTTGTAGAAGAAACGACAAAAACCCGAAAAAAGCTCGTGTTGTTGGTGGTAGTGGCATATTCAGCCGTCCCGCACGTCACATGAGGCAAGCGTTCCGTCGAAATGCGAGCCCAAAAACAGGTGGTAAGCGGTCAATCTGTGAAAAGTAACGTGATCTCCGTAGTTCGAGAGCAGCCGAAGATGCTCTTGCCGATGCTGTCCTTGATGTTTTTATTTCCAGGAAATTCCAGTATCAAGGAAACCCATGCTAAGGTATGAAACATGCACTCGTAGGCATTGTTCTGTCCGCTAAAGTCTAATTCCTGGACGCAGAAACGTTATGCTTTTTGAAGTTTAATATTGTGCTTTCTTTGACAACCTTGCGTGACTCGTGCGTTTGGTAGCAGACAGAAGATGGCTAAACTCTGCTTTTCTTGTTGGAAAACGGCTTTAAATTTTATCAGACCACTCGATAAACACGTGTTGGTTTCTGATAGCTGGCAACGTTAAGCCACTGTTGCTCAAACTGATATCTTATTGCATTTTTCCGAGTTTTTAGCATCGGCCCACCGAGTCTTGAAAGCTCAAATTTCAGAAAAGTACTACTTGTATTTTTTGGCCTCAAAAATTTTTTCTTAAGTTGCCCATAGTTTTGAAAACAGATTGTGGAAGAAGAGATAGCGCTCTTTAACGTGGGATAAGACTTGTTACTGAAATCGAGGTACCAGTCGACGATTTTGGGCTTTGAAATTTGCCATTTTTTCATTGAACGAAAATGTTCAAAATATTGAAAATAATGAAAAATCTCCAAAATATTACATTTTCGTTCAAACTGAGTAAACCACCACTTAAAATGTATGCAATTATGTACTCTTCTGAATAAGTTATTTGTTGTTCGCATTTCAATGAATTTGAATTTTAAACCGATTTTTTTGTGACACATGGTCTCGGTCCTGGAAAACCCGGTCTGAGAGCCGTGAAACCAATAACCCCCCCCCGTACATGGAAAATAATTATCAGATCAAAGTAAAAATTACATTTATGTTAATAGCTTACCTAGTGCTACTTTGTCAATTTTTTTGAGGATTTTCGATTTTTCACTTTTGTAGACGTCTGGTTGATATTTACTGACATCCGCTCTTAATAAACAGTTGAATACATGTAAACCAATAATTTAATAATTTATTTATGTATATGTTGTAGTTAATTTTTTATATATCTCAGGTAAATTCTGTTTTTCTTTTGTTTTTGGGTATGGTAATATTGCTAATGAAGTTGAAAAATAAAAATTGCCTGAGGTAAAACAAAAATATGTACCATGTATACATGTATATCAGTAGGAAACTTGCAAGAAGCCATCACCCAACACTGAAGCAGTCAGTAAAATACTGAACACATCTATTATTGTGCAGTTCCAGAAAAAATATCCATACTCCCCACGGAGGGAACTTATACCTTCGACCCCCACCCTCCCTCCTGGAATTTCCATTTTCCACTGTTGGGGTTGCTTGTTATTGTCCCCAATCCCCTGGAATTTGTTTGAGTACTGTCTGGGAAGTATATTTGTGTCAAAAATGTTGTATTTGTATTTGTATTTGTTGCACTATGCTTTTTTTTTCTGCGAGAAAATGCGAAAAGATCATATCATTCATGTTAATAAGGTGGCTAATAATCTCAACAACGTCCTTACCTAATGATAAACCATACACTACAGGCAATACCTTGTACTACAGACTACACCAAAACTGTCATCTACAAAAGAATCAGTTACATTCAAACTAAACACCATGTGAAGTTTCATTACTTCATTTTAGTTAGAAGATCTTACAAGAAGGCATAGATCACAAGCAAATTACAGTGAATCAATTGTTTAATATAGCAACACCTAGCTTACTAGCATGCTGTCCTATTTGGGCAAGCGAATCGAGCCTCCCGAGATTGCATGGCCCCTCGCTCGCGTGTTCTCTCTTGCGAGGCTCAAGGTTTAACACCTGGAAACAACGCTAGCTGCATTTAATTAAATATAACCTTAGTGTCAAGTGAGAATGAAATACAACATTAGCAATCGCCTGTTAATCCTACAAGCCTGGCCTATGAAACCATGTAAGCACGAGCTGAAAGCAACATGTTTTAAGGACAGTCCTTTGATCAGTGAAGACTGTTTAAACATTCAGCTTCGTTGTAAACATTTCATGCACAGTAGTGTTCATGAGAGCTCCAAGGATTATGAAGTTGAATGGCGGATTTACTAGTTCTTGAGAATGTTTACCTTTCCTTGGTAAGAGAATGGACAAAGCAAACTTAAAACAGAACCATCTCTTGAAGGAATTCTCTCGTTCAAATAGTTTATTGAATCTTCTCTTCTGGAGTAAAGCGAGCACACTTTTGTTATTTAAACTCCATTCTAGTAAAGTGCTTCCCTTTGCTGTGTCAAAGTGCTTAAATCCATTACATTCTTAGTAAAGATCCTTGGCAAAAGGAAAATAGTCAACTTTCATTTCTGCTGGGGGTTAAATCTCCTCTTTGATGGCTCTTAAGCACATAACATCTCAACGCAAACCATATCGATCGACTCAATAATTAAAACGTCAAGGCCAAAAGCAGACAGAATAGTAGCTTTTTCATTTTGGACTAAAATAGGCCTTTTTTATAGTCTAGGAGGGCTCGGTTTTTATCTACGTCATCATCGAACATTATTTCTAGGCATATTCGTTCAAAAGCAGGCAAAAGAGTAGTTTTTTAATTTTGGACTAAATTCATAGGTTCCCCCCTTTGGAAAAATTCCAATATGGCCACTTGACTAAATAGGCCTTTTTTATAGTCTAGGATGGCTTGGTTTTTAACTAGGTGATCATCAAACATTATTTCTAAGCTTATTTTGTCCAAAAGCAGACCATAGGGCAGTTTTTTAATTTTGGACTAAATTCATAGGGTCCCCCCTTTGGAAAAATTCCAATATGGCCACTTGACGGCCTTTTTTATAGTCTAGGAGGGCTAGGTTTTTAACTAGGTGATCATTGAACGTTATTTCTAGGCGTATTTCGTCCAAAAGCGGACCAAAGAGTAGGTTTTTAATTTTGGACTAAATTCATAGGGTCCCCCCTTTGGAAAAATTCTAATATGGCCACTTGACCAAATAGGCCTTTTTTATAGTCTAGGATGGCTTGGTCTTTAACTAGGTGATAATCAAACATTATTTTTAGGCGTATTTCGTCCAAAACTAGACCAAAGAGTAGTTTTTTAATTTTGGACTAAATTCATAGGGTCCCCCCTTTGCAAAAATTCCAATATGGCCACTTGACCAAATAGACCTGTTTTATAGTCTAGGATCTCTTGGTATTTAACTAGGTGATCATCAAACATTATTTGTAAGCGTATTTCGTCCAAAAGCAGACCATAGAGCAGTTTTTTAATTTTGGACTAAATTCATAGTGTCCCCCCTTTGGAAAAATTCTAATATTGCCACTTGACTAAATAGGCCTTTTTTATAGTCTAGGAGGGCTAGGTTTTTAACTAGGTAATCATTGAACGTTATTTCTAGGCGTATTTCGTCCAAAAGTGGACTAAAGAGTAGTGTTTTAATTTTGGACAAAATTCATAGGTTCCCCCCTGTGGAAAAATTCCAATATGGCCACTTGACCAAATAGGCCTTTTTTATAGTCTAGGATGGCTTGGTTTTTAAGTAGGTGATAATCAAACATTATTTGTAGGCATATTTCGTCCAAAGCAGACCAAAGAGTAGTTTTTTAATTTTGGACAAAATTTATAGGGTCCCCCCTGTGGAAAAATTCCAATATGGCCACTTGACCAAATAGGCCTTTTTTATAGTCTAGGATGGCTTGGTTTTTAACTAGGTGATCATCAAACATTATTTGTAGGCTTATTTCGTCGAAAGGGAGACCAAAAAGTAGTTTTTTAATTTTGGACTAAATTCATAGGGTTCCCCCTTTTTTGGAAAAATTCCAATTTGGCCACTTGATCAAATAGCCCTTTTTTATAGTCTAGGAGGGCTCAATTTTTAACTAGGTGATTATCAAACATTATTTCTAGGCGTATTTCGTCCAAAAGCAGACCAAAGAGTAGTTTTTTAATTTTGGACTAAATTCATAGGGTCCCCCTTTGGAAAAATTCCAATATGGCCACTTGACTAAATAGGCCTTTTTTATAGTCTAGGATGGCTTGGTTTTTAAGTAGGTGATAATCAAACATTATTTGTAGGCGTATTTCGTCCAAAAGCAGACCAAAGAGTAGTTTTTTAATTTTGGACAAAATTCATAGGGTTCCCCCTTTTTGGAAAAATTCCAATTTGGCCACTTGACCAAATAGCCCTTTTTTATAGTCTAGGAGGGCTCAATTTTTAACTAGGTGATTATCAAACATTATTTCTAGGCGTATTTCGTCCAAAAGCAGACCAAAGAGTAGTTTTTTAAATTTGGACTTAATTCATAGGGTCCCCCTTTGGAAAAATTCCAATATGGCCACTTGACTAAATAGGTCTTTTTTATAGTCTAGGATGGCTTGGTTTTTAAGTAGGTGATAATCAAACATTATTTGTAGGCATATTTCGTCCAAAAGCAGACCAAAGAGTAGTTTTTTAATTTTGGACAAAATTTATAGGGTCCCCCCTGTGGAAAAATTCCAATATGGCCACTTGACCAAATAGGCCTTTTTTATAGTCTAGGATGGCTTGGTTTTTAACTAGGTGATCATCAAACATTATTTGTTGGCGTATTTCGTCCAAAAGCAGACCAAAGAGTAGTTTTTTAATTTTGGACAAAATTCATAGGGTCCTCTCTGTGGAAAAATTCCAATAGGGCCACTTGACCAAATAGGCCTGTTTTATAGTCTAGGATGGCTCGGTATTTAACTAGGTGATCATCAAACATTATTTGTAGGTGTATTTCGTCCAAAAGCAGACCAAAGAGTAGTTTTTTAATTTGGGACTAAATTTATAGGGTCCCCCCTCTGGAAAAATTCCAATATGGCCACTTGACCAAATAGGCCTTTTTTATAGTCTAGGATGGCTTGGTTTTTAACTAGGTGATCATCAAACATTATTTGTAGGCATATTTCGTCCAAAAGCAGACCAAAGAGTAGTTTTTTAATTTTGGACAAAATTTATAGGGTCCCCCCTGTGGAAAAATTCCAATATGGCCACTTGACCAAATAGGCCTTTTTTATAGTCTAGGATGGCTTGGTTTTTAACTAGGTGATCATCAAACATTATTTGTTGGCGTATTTCGTCCAAAAGCAGACCAAAGAGTAGTTTTTTAATTTTGGACAAAATTCATAGGGTCCTCTCTGTGGAAAAATTCCAATAGGGCCACTTGACCAAATAGGCCTGTTTTATAGTCTAGGATGGCTCGGTATTTAACTAGGTGATCATCAAACATTATTTGTAGGTGTATTTCGTCCAAAAGCAGACCAAAGAGTAGTTTTTTAATTTGGGACTAAATTTATAGGGTCCCCCCTCTGGAAAAATTCCAATATGGCCACTTGACCAAATAGGCCTTTTTTATAGTCTAGGATGGCTCGGTATTTAACTAGGTGATCATCAAACATTATTTGTAGGTGTATTTCGTCCAAAAGCAGACCAAAGAGTAGTTTTTTAATTTGGGACTAAATTTATAGGGTCCCCCCTCTGGAAAAATTCCAATATGGCCACTTGACCAAATAGGCCTTTTTTATAGTCTAGGATGGCTTGGTTTTTAACTAGGTGATCATCAAACATTATTTGTTGGCGTATTTCGTCCAAAAGCAGACCAAAGAGTAGTTTTTTAATTTTGGACAAAATTCATAGGGTCCTCCCTGTGGAAAAATTCCAATAGAGCCACTTGACCAAATAGGCCTGTTTTATAGTCTAGGATGGCTCGGTATTTAACTAGGTGATCATCAAACATTATTTGTAGATGTATTTCGTCCAAAAGCAGACCAAAGAGTAGTTTTTCAATTTGGGACTAAATTTATAGGGTCCCCCCCTTTGGAAAAATTCCAATATGGGCACTTAACCAAATAGGCCTTTTTTATAGTCTAGGAGGGCTCGGGTTTTAACTAGGTGATTATCGAACATTATTATTCCACTATTATGTCATTTTACCATATAAGGTCAAGAGAACAAGCAAAATATGAGGCTGTAATACACTGTAGTGTCCTGGTTTAACCAGTTTACAATAGGGCGAATACCGGTGTATGGAGAAGGAGCAACTATGGCTAACAGAATCAGGATGTTTTGGATACTCTTACTAGAAAATAGAAGCCAAAATAACATTTTTCTTTTTGTAGTACATAATTAACCTCTCATTCAATGGTTTGGCATAATATGCGTGAGCATTTTGCTCATTGTTAACGTCATTCTCACAGACGGAATCAGGATGTTTCTGAATACTCTTACCAAAAAATAGAAACCAATTGCCAAATAGCAATTTTTTTGTAGTGGAATAATAAACCTCTTATTCGATGGTTTAGCTTATAATACGTGCGGACATTTTGCCCATTGCTAGTATTTTTCCTCGCCCCTGCGGGGCTCAGAAAAATACTACGCAACTCACAAAATATCTGCACGTATTATATGCTAAACCTTTGAATAAGGTGTATTTATTTCTAGGCATATTTCGTCCAAAAGCAGACCAAAGAGTAGTTTTTTAATTTTGGACTAAATAGGCCTTTTTTATAGTCTAGGATGGCTTGGTTTTTAACTAGGTGATAATCAAACATTATTTGTAGGCGTATTTCGTCCAAAAGCAGACCAAAGAGTAGTTTTTTAATTTTGGACAAAATTTATAGGGTTCCCCCTTTTTGGAAAAATTCCAATTTGGCCACTTGACCAAATAGCCCTTTTTTATAGTCTAGGAGGGCTCAATTTTTAACTAGGTGATTATCAAACATTATTTCTAGGCGTATTTCGTCCAAAAGCAGACCAAAGAGTAGTTTTTTAATTTTGGACTAAATTCATAGGGTCCTCCCTTGGAAAAATTCCAATATGGCCACTTGACTAAATAGGCCTTTTTTATAGTCTAGGATGGCTTGGTTTTTAAGTAGGTGATAATCAAACATTATTTGCAGGCATATTTCGTCCAAAAGCAGACCAAAGAGTAGTTTTTTAATTTTGGACAAAATTTATAGGGTCCCCCCTGTGGAAAAATTCCAATATGGCCACTTGACCAAATAGGCCTTTTTTATAGTCTAGGATGGCTTGGTTTTTAACTAGGTGATCATTGAACGTTATTTCCATTGGCATATGCCGCAAGGAAATGTTGATTATGTGATACGCTGTTCTTTTGCTATCAGATAAACTGAATGAATCTATAAGTTGATACATTTAAGCCATGTGTTCAACCATTCGGTCTGTCTCAGATTATGAGTTTATCGAGGGAGAAATAAGCAAGTTTACCTTGTGCTTTAGCTTTTTTGAGCTGAGGCAGTTGTGCCTTTCTTTTCTCCATTGTCTCTTCGGGTAGGTGTTCAAAAATTTTTAGACCTTCGGGTTTGATTCTTCTTGCCTTTTTGAGAATTGCCTCCTTTGCTTTAAACTAGCAAACTTGCAAACAACCGTTCTCAGTGTTGAAGTTACATCATGCCTCCTGGGACGACCCGTTCGATGAGCGTGTTCAATTTCTGGAGCAGACTCAAAATCGAGTTTTTCAACGAGGACATTCTCAACTTTTGCTTCCGTTTCATCCCATGTTTCATTGTTATCTTCCAGTAATCCTACCTAACAGCTATTTATGGACAAAAAATGAAGGAAATCGATTTTTCAACTCTTGCCACTCGATGGTCAATATTTCCTGATCGTCGCTCTTAACAGGCTTTTTAAAAGGCTCTCAAATGCTCCAACAAACATTAAATATTGGAGCAATATGCTACACATGCTGACTGTGGAAAGAATTACAAAATCCTTTTGCTTGCAACGCTGAGCAGAGTTTTGACATGAAAGTCAAATGCCTGACTGGGCATTCCTCATTTTGGGTCAAATTACCCATTGTAGGGAGGAAAGCTCCAGTAAAATACCCAGGGAGTGAGTATGGGCAGTTTTGGATTGCCTGGTACAATACGTAAGGGAAAGGCTGTTATGTTATCCCAGGAGAGGATTTTAAGTAAGATACTCTCATACATTACCTATACAGGTATGTGCCGCCCCAGCGGGGTCGTGATTTTGAAGCTCCTGATTTAGAATGGGGTATAATATTTGATAAGATGGGAAAGTAAAAAAAAAATTGTGGATCACGGCTTTATCTTCTGCTTAAAATGTTATTGTTGCTGATTATGAAGAAGCATTTATTTGTTTTATAAGTCGAACAAATAAAGAAATATATTTTTAAAAAGATAGGGCTATTTCAATTTACAAACTTTCTAGAACGGAGTATAAAAAAACTGGCCCATTTCTAGAACGGGGTATAAAAAATTGGCCCATTTCTAGAACACGGTATCAATTTTAGGGAAATTTTTTTTTAGAAATGGGTGCCAATTTGGAGTCCTGGGCGGCACATACCCACCCAGAAAATACCCAAGTGCCCCCCCCCCCTGGGTCTCAGCCATCCTAGGTCTACTCTAGTTGTACGAAAGCAAGGCTAGTGAGGCCTCAAGAATTGGTTTGACTGCACGTCTTAGCAATTGAGTCAATCATTATGGTTTGCTTCGAGTTGTTGTGTGCCTGAGCGCCACCAAAATGGAGATTTTATTCTAGCTGGAACTACTTTTACTTTCCAGAGATCTTTTCACAAAGAAAGTTAAGGATTCATGTGATTTGGTGTGGTAATGGAAAGCACTTTACAGCGAAGACGCAAGTTTGCTAGGGTAGGACTCACAAACGTATTTGAATGAAAGAATTTTGGCAAGAGATAGTGCTGTTCCATGATGTTTGCTTGGTCTCTTACTTTTCGAATGAAAACTAAAGGTGGACATTCTCAGGTACGGGAGCATCTGCTGTCGACTTTAAGGTCTATTAGATTGAACACTGGAAACAGCGCTAGCTGCATTTAAAAACTACCATTAGTGATGAGTGAGAATGAAATACCACATTAACAATCGCCTGTTAATCCTACAAGCCTGGCCTATAAACCATGTAATCACTAGAGGAAAGCAACGTGTTTTAAGAACAGTCCTTTGATCAAAGTGCACTGAAAAAACTGACAGAGGAACAGTTGCAAACTAAGAAAGTAAGAGTAAGGAAAAAGGTTCTGGAAGGGAAAGAGTGTGCATGTATTCAAGCATTGTATTTGTCCTTTCGCGCGATCTATTTTAGCAACTTGTCAAAGAGTTTCAAGAAAAACTAACATCGGTTTTCCAAAAGTTACTACTTTCATAGCCCTGCTCAAACTCTTGAACACAGAATCATGAAGACTGTTTAAACATTCAGCCTCATTGTAAACATTTTGTGCACAGCAGTGTTCACGAGAGCTCCAAGGATTATTAAATTGCAATGGCGGATTCACTCATTCTCGAGAATGTTTGCCTTTCTTTGGTAAGAGAATGGACAAAGTAAACTTGAAACAGAACCATCTCTCAGGAATTCTCCCATTCAAATAGTTTTGTGAATCTTCTCTTCTGAAGTGAAGCGAGCAAATTTTTGGTCTTTTAACTCCATTCTAGTAAAGTGCTTCCATTTGCCGCGTCAAAACGCTTGAATCCATTATGTTCTTAGTAAAGATCCATGGCAAAATAAAGGGAAGAGAATCAACTTTCATTTCTGCTGGGGTTAAATCTCCTCTTTGATGGCTCTTAAGCAGATAACATCTCAACGCAAACCATATCGATCGACTCAATCGTTAAGATGTGAAGGCTAAATAATACTTTTGAGGCCTCACTAGCCTTGCTTTCATGCAACTAGACCCGGTCCAACCAAGAGTTCCCAATATTTTCATTTGGTGTATCCTTTATTCATTGATCTATTCCTTTTTCTGCTTTTTCAACTGTTTACATACCTACTTTACTTGGAATTGGAAGCTAACTAGAAAACCCAACAGTTTATTTAGCTTCCCAGCTTGCACATTTTATTTCTCTTGCAATAAAGTTATAACTTAGCACAAATTTCAGTCATGTAAAGTAAAAAAAAAAAAATGTAATATCACCATGAGCTGAATAAGGAATTGTTGTTGTTGTTATCGTTCTGTTCCTCTTTTTTACTCTTCATACGTACCTCATACTAAGACAAAAAAAAATTCCTCCAGAAAACTGAGTGTGGGGGGAAGGTTAACCCTTTAAGCGCCAGGATCCACATACAAATTCTCCAAACTGATCTCCATACATTTCCCTAAAGAATTAGTTGAGAGAATTTGTTCAAAGATCAAAGTATTTTCTCTTGGGTGATCATTTTATTGATTCTCATAACTTATCCCTTTACAGTATATGGATAATTGTGAGGAGAAAATTGATCTTGGACACTATTGGGACTTGAAGGGTTAAAGTTGATTTTTCCCCACAGCACTTTACGTTTCCCCTGCAAACAATTTCAGAACTGAAGGACAAATGCAAAATGTGACAAAACCAAAACAATTTGATAGTATCTTAATATGTTTCTTTGCTTTGCCACTGGCTTCTTAAAGGTACTGCAATAATATTATCCACTGACCACTACACTGCAAGTTATGAACCAAGCCATTTGTAGTTACAGACCTCATCCCTTCCGACATAGCAGCATGGAAGGCTATACATTGTAAAGCATTTTAGAAGAGTTAATAGTTATTCCCTCCCCTGGTGCTGTGCCTTGTCGTGGCGGGGAGGCTTGTGGGCTCTTGTTACCACGAGAGCTATGATGGCGGGAGCTTATGCTCCTGAAAGGTAATGCCGGATTGCTCTTAGGGAGAAGGGCCAGACTAAACAGCACCGTGGTCATCCAACATGCCTACTCAGTAGGTACTTATACTGACGGTTCCACTACACTGCATCCCTGATGCCTGCCTCATACATTCCAGATATCAGACTGGAAACTTATGGAAGATACTACCTAGTGTATGAAATTGGTTTCCTTACGGTGGCTGGAGGATTATGTATGACTAGGTTCCAATGAAAGCTGAACTTGTGGATATGGTGTAGTGGTGTTTGGCCGATGAACTCTTTGGCAGAAACCGGTGTCACTTGGGGTGGGTTGGCCTTTGGATGATAAGGATTTACTAGGATCGGAGATCCCAGACCACTTGGATCATGGTAGATCAGTTCATTTGATCTATCATGATCCGAGTGATCTCAAACCACTTATCCTCATTCGGATCGTCTCAAAGAGCCCACTCTTAATAATCTACATGTCACGAGAGATCAGCAGACATAGAACTGGTCAACCTATAAACCAGTAAGTATGGAAACCTGAAACTCATACTAACTATTCTTTCTTATTTGTAGTGTTCAGCTACAAAAGCATTCCCCATGCCTACCCATTTTGCTGTGGTGTCAACCTGCAAATCAAAGGAACCTATCATCCAAAACCAGGAAATCTAGGATACTCAACACACCCACTCAGTCAGTTCTCATACTGACTGTTTTTCTTCACTTGTTGTTATCATGGATCCAAAACTGATTATGGCTATCATCATCACTCTTGCACAAATCCTTGAAGGAACACAGTTTACAGCAGTCAACATACAGCAGATTTATAAGTAGGATTAAGAGACTGTTGATCAATGGCGGTTCTTGTTTTTTTCAATTTCAGTACAATTTATGCCATGAAACATTGATTTGAATTTAAATATTGACTCTTTGTACTTGTTATCATATTTCATATATCATTCATTTATTAGAAGGTGTGTGGTGGCAAGATTTCTCGCCTGTCATGTGGAAGAAAGCAGAGCTGGCATGGAGGCCAAGCCACTGTTATTTTTTCCCTCAACCAAGTACCCTGGATTTGTCAGGTATGTCACTTAATTCAATTTTTTGGATTGACAACTGTCTAATACCTTTCCTTGAGAATTAACATTACTAGGTTTTTAAGTTGAAAAAAGTACAAAGCATAACAAGAGTGACCTCTTAAACAAATATTTGGTGATACATTGTGATGCTGATGCTCTCTGGACCTTCTAAACACATGATTTGATAAAAATAGCTATTTATCATCTAAAAAAGCTGATTTGGAGCTCTCTGGACCTCCTAAACACCTGATTAATGATACACACACTCAGTCAGTTCTCATACTGACTTTTCCTCTTTACTTGTTGTGATCATGGATCTACAACTGCATCCCTGATGCCTGCCCCATACATTCCAGATATCTGACTGGAAACTTGTGGAAGATACTAATTGTATGAAATTGGATTCCTTATAGTGGCTGGATGCTTGTGTATGGCTGGATTCCCAATGAAAGCTGAACTTGTGGAAGGTGTAGTGGTGTTTGGCCAAGGAACTGTTTCAGCAGAAACCAGTGTCCCTTAATCTACATAACACAAGAGATCAGAGATCATAGAACCGGTTAACCAATAAACCAGTAAGTATGGAAACCAAAAATCATGCTAACTGTTCTCCCCTATTTATCATCTATTTATAATCTAAAAACCAATTTTGAGCTCTAAGGACCTCCTAAACACCTCCTGTAATACCACACCCACTCAGTCAGTTCTCTTACTGACTGTTCCCTTCACTTATTTTGATCATGGATCCACAACTGCATCCCTGATGCCTGCCCCATACATTCCAGATATTTGACTGGAAACTTGTGGAAGATACTACTTGTATGAAATTGGATTCCTTATAGTGGCTGGATGCTTGTGTATGGCCAGATTCCAATGAAAGCTGAACTTGTGAAAGGTGTAGTGGTGTTTGACCAATGAACTGTTTAAGCAGAAACCGGTGTCACTTAATCTACATAACACATAAGATCAGAGATCATAGAACCGGTCAACCAATAAACCAGTAAGTATGGAAACCAAAAAATCATACTAACTGTTCTTCCCCATTTATAATCTATTTATCATCTAAAAAAGCCAATTTTGAACCTTTTCGACCTCCTAAACACCTGATTTAATAACACACCCACTCACTTAGTTCTCATACTGACTGTTCCTTTCACTTATTTTGATCATGGACCCACAACTGCATCCCTGATGCCTGCCCCATAGATTCCAGATATCTGACTGGAAACTTGTGGAAGATACCACTTTTATGAAATTGGATTCCTTATGGTGGCTGGATGCTTGTGTATGGCCGGATTCCACTGAAAGCTGAACTTGTGAAAGGTGTAGTGGTGTTTGGCCGATGAACTGTTTCAGCAGAAACTGGTGTCACTTAATCTACATAACACAAGAGATCAGAGCTCATAGAACCGGTTAACCAATAAACCAGTAAGTATGGAAACCAAAAAGTCATACTGACTGTTCTTCCCTATTTATCATGTATTTATAACCTAAAAAAACAATTTTGAGCTCTATGGACCTCCTAAACACCTCCTGTAATACCACACCCACTCAGTCAGTTCTCATACTGGCTGTTCCTCTTTACTTATTTGATCATGGATCCACAACTGCATCCCTGATGCCTGCCCCATAGATTCCAGATATCTGACTGGAAACTTGTGGAAGATACTACTTGTATGAAATTGGATTCCTTATAGTGGCTGGATGCTTGTGTATGGCCAGATTCCAATGAAAGCTGAACTTGTGAAAGGTGTAGTGGTGTTTGACCGATGAACTGTTTAAGCAGAAACCGGTGTCACTTAATCTACATAACACAAGAGATCAGAGATCATAGAACTGGTCAACCTATAAACCAGCAAGTATGGAAACCAAAAAATCATACTAACTGTTCTCCCTTATTTATCATCTATCACTTGTTTTGATCATGGATCCACAACTGCATCCCTGATGCCTGCCCCATAGATTCCAGATATCTGACTGGAAACTTGTGGAAGATACCACTTTTATGAAATTGGATTCCTTATGGTGGCTGGATGCTTGTGTATGGCCGGATTCCACTGAAAGCTGAACTTGTGAAAGGTGTAGTGGTGTTTGGCCGATAAACTGTTTCAGCAGAAACCGGTGTCACGTAATCTACATAACACAAGAGATCAGAGATCATAGAACCGGTCAACCAATAAACCAGTAAGTATGGAAACCAAAAAATCATACTAACTATTCTCCCCTATTTATCATCTATTTATAATCTAAAAAACCAATTTTGAGCTCTGTGGACCTCCTAAACACGTGCTGTAATACCACACCCACTCAGTCAGTTCTCATACTGACTGTTCCTCTTCACTTATTTTGATCAGGGATCCACAACTACATCCCTGATGCCTGCCGCATACATTCCAGATATCTGACTCGACACTTGGAAAGGTGACTTTTAAGTTGAACAAAGCACAAAGCATAACAAGAGTGACTTGTTAAACAAGCATTTGGTGATACATTGTGATGCTGATTTTATCAAACCTGTCATTTCAGGTTTTGATCTGCCGAACCTACATCACTTTTAATTGGAGTTACCTCACTGGATAATTGAAGACAAAGACAGAAAATCCTCCCAAGTTTCCATTTTAGTAAATTCTTTTGGTGGAATCTACCTACACTATATTTTTATGGCTAAGCGATGTACCGAGTAAGAAGAGAATCATGAAAAGATTTCAAGATCCATGAAAGTTTGAAGTATTCATTGAATCAAGCAAAATAGACCAATGTACTGATGCCGCCTTTTTTTCACGGTTCCAACCGCTGTCACAGAGACTCCAGTTAAAAAGGGCGGGATTTTACTTAGGTGATCATTATAAGAGACCGACCATTAGAAAAGTTATGGGGAGGGGGGGTGGGGAAGTTTCGAGCCGTAGGAATTTTTTTCGTTATCAAATTCCTTGTATGAATTTTTTTAGGCCATAGCATGAATATATTTTAGGGTTAATTGGCGTGCATAAATTTTTTTCATTTAATTTTGCCTTGCGCGAATAGTTTTTTTGTACTTTCCCGCCCCCCTCCCCCCGATAAGTTTTCTAATGGTCCGTCCCTAAGCTGACATCATTCTCTGAGTTTCGTTTGTCGATGCTTTTTTCTTTTTGTGTCATTTGAATTGATTTTAGTTTGTCGTTGATCAACTTGATGTACTCATAATGTTGTATTCTAGTTCAACCTCTCTCCCTCAAGGTTCCTGTTAAGTATCTGGCTCTGCTTTCGGGACGGTTCAGGTTTCCTCCATAGCTAAGGGTTTTTTTCCTGAAGGGCAGTAGACACGATATCATCTTTATTACACTATCGATACATTTTTCCTGCTTCACTGCCTTTGCAATACTTAAGGTGGCTCGACTGGATTTTTTTGGGGGGATACCTCCCAAGTTTGAGCATTAACTACGTCGCCAAGAGTAAAGATAGGGAAAAATGGTTACCACAACTGTATTATATAAAGATGAAAATTTCTTTTGATCTGGGTTTTATCGCAATCGGAGTCGCCATGGCAACGTAACGACGCCATTACGTCTTTTATTTATCTTTGTGTTTCTCTGTGAGTATGTAACTGCCATAATTGCCTCAATTATGGCAAAGTTTGAACAAATTCTATGAGAGCGTTTTCGAAATATTTTGAAACAAAGTTTTAAGCATCATAAAAGCAGCGAAATAGCATGCTATCTAGGGAATTGCTCTGGGCGATCGTGAGTAAGAAGAATTTTATTAATTTGCATTCAGCTGCCTTTGTTACAGTCTTTGCACATAATTTGGTCCACGCCTACAAATTTCGCATTTTTTAAAAAACTGCTCGATAAATTTTTTTATAAATTTGAAAATCCCGAGAGCAATCATCCATAAATATACCCTGCAAGTTTCAAAAACATTAAAAACAGGGAAGGCTTTCAAATAGGGCCTCAAATGTGACCAATTTTCCCCCCAGATTTTGTGTTTACAAGCGAGTGTCCTCATTATTCACTGGCATTGTTTTCAAGTTTCATATGCACGTGCACATTTAGCAAAAAGTAGTAAATTTGCATCAAAAAGAACTCTCGATTACTTTCGGAAGAAATATCCGGAATATGCTAATAATTGGCTTGTGTCACAGATAGAAGTGAGGGCCGAGACGGTGAACGTCACGGCTCATCTTGTAGGATGCAACGCCTAATTATCTTACTCGGGTTATAACATCACAGAAACTCTTACAAAGAGTTGCTGTGATGTTATAATGTATCACTAATTTCTTTACCCGGTTATTAGCATATTCCGGAGATTTAACCGAGGGTCCTTTTTGATGCAAATTCTATCTTTTTGCTAAATTTGCACGTGCATATGAAACTTGAAAACAATGCCAGTGAATAATGTGGATGCTCACTTGTAAACACAAAATCTGGGGGAAAAATTGGTTATATTTGAGGCCCTATTTAAAAGCCTTCCCTGTTTTCAATGTTCTTGAAACTTGCAGGGTATATTTCTTGACGATTGATCTTGGGATTTTCAAATTTATAAAAAAAATTATCGTGCGTTTTTTGAAAAATGCGAAATTTGTAGGGATGGACCAAATTGCATGCAAAAACTGTAACGAAAGCAGCTGAATGCAAATTAATAAAATTCTTCTTACTCACGATCACCCAGAGCAATTCCCCTCTTTTTTTTTGTAGGAGGTTTTCAATGGAATCAAACCACTATGAGATGAAGCCGCGTTTCCAAAGCTTATCATTTTCTTAAAAAATTAGCTAATTGTGTGGATAGCATGCTATTTCACTGTTTTTATGATGCTTAAAACTTTGTTTGAAAATATTTTGAATACTATCTCATAGAATTCGTTCAATTTATGGCAGGTACAAACTCCCTTAAGCGATTTTTTTAAAAAACTCCTGATACAGAGAAACACAAAGATAAACTAAAAACATAATGGCGTCGTTATGTTGCCATGGCGACTCCGATTGCAATAAAACCCAGATCATAAGAAATTTTCATCTTTATATAATACAGTTGTGGTAACCTTTTTTCCATATCTTTACTCATGGCGGCGTAATTAATGCTCAAACTTTGGAGATATCCCCCCTAAAAAATCCAGTCGAGCCACCTTAAGTCTTTTTAGTTGTATAAATAAACGGGAACTGATGTTCGCATTAGGCTGGGCTTCTATCCAGTGCAGCAGTTTTCACTATTCACCGTTTCAACAATAGGGAATAGGGAAAACCCAACAAACAACAAAAGGTAAAAGACATTACAGTTCGACTACCTAAAACGACAGGAGCAATGAACGAACTTTGATTGTATACGATCAGTCGCTTGTATCTAGTTAAATAAAAGATGTACAATTCTTTCAGTTTCTTAGTATTTGACCGTCAGGGGAAAGGAAACTATTGATATCAAGAGCTGTATTAAGGGCTATCTGAAAGAAAGTTTCATTTTTTAGTGTTCCCTGCTTTTTTCTCTTAAATAGATCTTGAATTAACCAGGCATAGAAAATTTGAAAACTTCGGCGATATTTCATCCATTTTGGCTTGCCAAATATGAAACTGCTCTATCAGGAGACAATAGTTTAATTCGCACGAGAATTCCGTAGAATGAGGCTCCGGTCTCAAGCCCAGTGCAATAATGTTCAGCGTTTTGAAGCTAGCAGTCAGTTACGCTTTTCCAAAAAGAAGATGTAACATGGCAAGACCAAAAAAGATGATTTAGCGTCTGTGAGGAATTGTTGCAAAAGATACAGTTATTTCCTTTTCGTCCTATTTTAAGTAAGAAATCATTGGTTGTTTTACGCCTATGTAATAGTTTAAGTTGGAACTCTATCAGTTTGGTGCTTTTTGTGCATTGTTTTGCCATAAGATAGGCAAGTTCCAATTAAATGTTCCTTCTCCGTCTGAGTAATTAGTCTTGAACCCATTTTAGTTGGCTTTTATGTGGGGTTACTTTTGACTCTGATCAGTTTTTGGTAAATTAATAAACCTGGCTTTCCTCTCTTAACTTTATTTTTTAAAAGTTCTAGTCTCTTGTCTCAGCAGTATCGGTAACATTTTGGGAATTTCTTTAGAAACTGATAACAAACCATAAAAGCTGAACGGGCAAACTCTTAAATCATGTTTGGAGGCAAAATCTTTGGGAGTCAGAAAATTATTGTTTCGTGACTGTAATTGTTTAACTTTAAAGATACCATAAAAAAAATTCAATATTTTAAAGACCCAAAAATAGCATTTTTCCAAAGGGGTTATCCCATGCTTTTGGTCAAAAAATTCAATTTTTTTATTCATTTGTTTTTGGTCAAAATAATACTGGAGAAAAGGTTTAATAATGTTGTAGATAGAAAAGGAACTTTTTTTGGCCATAAAAAATTCAATACTTGAAAGACCCCAAAATCGCATTTTTCCAAAGGGGTTAACCCATGCTTTTGGTCAAAAAATTCAGTTGTCTTATCTATTTGTTTTCGGTCAAAATAATACTAGAGAAAAGGTTTAATAATGTTGTAGATAGAAAAGGAATTTTTTTGGCCATAAAAAATTCAATATTTTAAAGACCCCAAAATCGCATTTTTGGTCAAAAAATTGAATTCTTTTATTCATTTGTTTTTGGTCAAAATAAGACTGGAAAAAAGGTTTAATAATATTCTGGATACAAAACAAACTATTTTTGGCCATAAAAAAGTCAATATTTCAAAGTCCCCAAAAACGCATTTTTTTTGGTCAAAAAATTCAATTGTCTTATCTATTTGTTTTCGGTCAAAATAATACTAGAGAAAAGGTTTAATAATGTTGTAGATAGAAAAGGAACTTTTTTTGGCCATAAAAAATTCAATATTTTAAAGACCCAAAAATCGCATTTTTCCAAAGGGGTTAACCCATGCTTTTGGTCAAAAAATTCAGTTGTCTTATCTATTTGTTTTCGGTCAAAATAATACTAGAGAAAAGGTTTAATAATGTTGTAGATAGAAAAGGAACTTTTTTTGGCCATAAAAAATTCAATACTTTAAAGACCCAAAAATCGCATTTTTCCAAAGGGGTTAACCCATGCTTTTGGTCAAAAAATTCAATTTTTTTATTCATTTGCTTTTGGTCAGAATAGCCTGGAAAAAAGGTTTAATAATATTCTGGATACAAAACAAACTATTTTTGGCCATAAAGAAGTCAATATTTCAAAGTCCCCAAAATCGCATTTTTCTAAAGGGGTTAACCCATGCTTTTGGTCAAAAAATTCAGTTGTCTTATCTATTTGTTTTTGGTCAAAATAATACTGGAGAAAAGGTTTAATAATGTTGTAGATAGAAAAGGAACTTTTTTTGGCCATAAAAAATTCAATACTTGAAAGACCCCAAAATCGCATTTTTGGTCAAAATCGCATGTTTGGTCAAAAAATTGAATTCTTTTATTCATTTGTTTTTGGTCAAAAAAAGCCTGGAAAAAAGGTTTAATAATATTCTGGATACAAAACAAACTATTTTTGGCCATAAAAAAAGTCAATATTTCACAAGTCCCCAAAATCGCATTTTTTTTGGTCAAAAAATTCAATTGTCTTATCTATTTGTTTTCGGTCAAAATAATACTAGAGAAAAGGTTTAATAATGTTGTAGATAGAAAAGGAACTTTTTTTGGCCATAAAAAATTCAATATTTTAAAGACCCAAAAATCGCATTTTTCCAAAGGGGTTAACCCATGCTTTTGGTCAAAAAATTCAATTTTTTTATTCATTTGTTTTTGGTCAAAAAAAGCCTGGAAAAAAGGTTTAATAATATTCTGGATACAAAACAAACTATTTTTGGCCATAAAAAAAGTCAATATTTCACAAGTCCCCAAAATCACATTTTTTTTGGTCAAAAAATTCAATTGTCTTATCTATTTGTTTTCGGTCAAAATAATACTAGAGAAAAGGTTTAATAATGTTGTAGATAGAAAAGGAACTTTTTTTGGCCATAAAAAATTCAATATTTTAAAGACCCAAAAATCGCATTTTTCCAAAGGGGTTAACCCATGCTTTTGGTCAAAAAATTCAATTTTTTTATTCATTTGTTTTTGGTCAAAAAAAGCCTGGAAAAAAGGTTTAATAATATTCTGGATACAAAACAAACTATTTTTGGCCATAAAAAAGTCTATATTTCACAAGTGCCCAAAATCGCATTTTTTTGGTCAAAAAATTCAATTGTCTTATCTATTTGTTTTCGGTCCAAAATAATACTAGAGAAAAGGTTTAATAATGTTGTAGATAGAAAAGGAACTTTTTTTGGCCATAAAAAATTCAATACTTGAAAGACCCCAAAATCGCATTTTTCCAAAGGGGTTAACCCATGCTTTTGGTCAAAAAATTCAGTTGTCTTATCTATTTGTTTTCGGTCAAAATAATACTAGAGAAAAGGTTTAATAATGTTGTAGATAGAAAAGGAATTTTTTTGGCCATAAAAAATTCAATATTTTAAAGACCCCAAAATCGCATTTTTGGTCAAAAAATTGAATTCTTTTATTCATTTGTTTTTGGTCAAAATAAGACTGGAAAAAAGGTTTAATAATATTCTGGATACAAAACAAACTATTTTTGGCCATAAAAAAGTCAATATTTCAAAGTCCCCAAAAACGCATTTTTTTTGGTCAAAAAATTCAATTGTCTTATCTATTTGTTTTCGGTCAAAATAATACTAGAGAAAAGGTTTAATAATGTTGTAGATAGAAAAGGAACTTTTTTTGGCCATAAAAAATTCAATATTTTAAAGACCCAAAAATCGCATTTTTCCAAAGGGGTTAACCCATGCTTTTGGTCAAAAAATTCAGTTGTCTTATCTATTTGTTTTCGGTCAAAATAATACTAGAGAAAAGGTTTAATAATGTTGTAGATAGAAAAGGAACTTTTTTTGGCCATAAAAAATTCAATACTTTAAAGACCCAAAAATCGCATTTTTCCAAAGGGGTTAACCCATGCTTTTGGTCAAAAAATTCAATTTTTTTATTCATTTGCTTTTGGTCAGAATAGCCTGGAAAAAAGGTTTAATAATATTCTGGATACAAAACAAACTATTTTTGGCCATAAAGAAGTCAATATTTCAAAGTCCCCAAAATCGCATTTTTCTAAAGGGGTTAACCCATGCTTTTGGTCAAAAAATTCAGTTGTCTTATCTATTTGTTTTTGGTCAAAATAATACTGGAGAAAAGGTTTAATAATGTTGTAGATAGAAAAGGAACTTTTTTTGGCCATAAAAAATTCAATACTTGAAAGACCCCAAAATCGCATTTTTGGTCAAAATCGCATGTTTGGTCAAAAAATTGAATTCTTTTATTCATTTGTTTTTGGTCAAAAAAAGCCTGGAAAAAAGGTTTAATAATATTCTGGATACAAAACAAACTATTTTTGGCCATAAAAAAAGTCAATATTTCACAAGTCCCCAAAATCGCATTTTTTTTGGTCAAAAAATTCAATTGTCTTATCTATTTGTTTTCGGTCAAAATAATACTAGAGAAAAGGTTTAATAATGTTGTAGATAGAAAAGGAACTTTTTTTGGCCATAAAAAATTCAATATTTTAAAGACCCAAAAATCGCATTTTTCCAAAGGGGTTAACCCATGCTTTTGGTCAAAAAATTCAATTTTTTTATTCATTTGTTTTTGGTCAAAAAAAGCCTGGAAAAAAGGTTTAATAATATTCTGGATACAAAACAAACTATTTTTGGCCATAAAAAAAGTCAATATTTCACAAGTCCCCAAAATCACATTTTTTTTGGTCAAAAAATTCAATTGTCTTATCTATTTGTTTTCGGTCAAAATAATACTAGAGAAAAGGTTTAATAATGTTGTAGATAGAAAAGGAACTTTTTTTGGCCATAAAAAATTCAATATTTTAAAGACCCAAAAATCGCATTTTTCCAAAGGGGTTAACCCATGCTTTTGGTCAAAAAATTCAATTTTTTTATTCATTTGTTTTTGGTCAAAAAAAGCCTGGAAAAAAGGTTTAATAATATTCTGGATACAAAACAAACTATTTTTGGCCATAAAAAAGTCTATATTTCACAAGTGCCCAAAATCGCATTTTTTTGGTCAAAAAATTCAATTGTCTTATCTATTTGTTTTCGGTCCAAAATAATACTAGAGAAAAGGTTTAATAATGTTGTAGATAGAAAAGGAACTTTTTTTGGCCATAAAAAATTCAATACTTGAAAGACCCCAAAATCGCATTTTTCCAAAGGGGTTAACCCATGCTTTTGGTCAAAAAATTCAGTTGTCTTATCTATTTGTTTTCGGTCAAAATAATACTAGAGAAAAGGTTTAATAATGTTGTAGATAGAAAAGGAACTTTTTTTGGCCATAAAAAATTCAATACTTTAAAGACCCAAAAATCGCATTTTTCCAAAGGGGTTAACCCATGCTTTTGGTCAAAAAATTCAATTGTCTTATCTATTTGTTTTCGGTCAAAATAATACTAGGCAAGGTTTCCGTACAGTCCCATTCATTTATCTACTACGGATATACGACTCTATTCACTTTGATCAAGTTTACCGGAAACAGTATATACGAAATATAGTGAAAATCTTGCTTTCGAGAGGCAGTCATGTACATCTCAAAACACTAAACAAAAAAATACAGTGTGGATGAAAATGCTTCGAGAGATTTTCCTTGGAATTTTTAACCGGTCTCTTTCATGCAAGGGTCCCGAATATCAACGCCTTTTCCTTTTCGAGTTAAATAGTGCTTCTGGAAACGGATTACAGTTCAGAAGCATTTAAGGAGAACACAAACATTTTACTTCTACTCACAGGTTCTTCAGTCCCGCCGAAGCCATTGAAAACCACAGCTCACGGTTTACCGAAAATCTCTCGAAATCTTTCCTCCAACGGCCCAACCTTCGGCAAAAAGTACAAAAAATGTTTCTTTTTTGCAAACATTGGTATTAAACAAGGTAAAATGGGCACAGAAACGTCAAAGATTGCTTTGAATGCTCACGTTCACCTGAGGACGGCAAATCAGCAGGGTGACAATTTTCCACGGGCGTAGAGGGAGGGTGACAGTTTACGAAGGATATGAAAACATGAAGATATTATTATCTTTACGTTCTCTTAGAATTCCATTTAAAACTCATTTTTTCACTTACCTTTCGGGGAATAGCGTTTGTGATTTTTTTCCTTTCACGCGCTTCTCCGCTTGAATGAAGGAGGTCGAATTCAAAGAAAGATATCTGTCGATCAAATCAGTTAGACTTTCTGCGTCTCCTTTGTGGACTGCAAAACAGTAATTCTCCGTAAAGCGAACTTTGTCAAAATTTCCTTGAAGAAATGTAATCTCTTTTTCCCTTACTTCGTCCACGGAAGACTTCATAATTGTTGCTTGAAAACCTTGCTCTCGCCCGTCTGGTTTTCCCGCCAGATTGCGAAAATGTGACATAACTAAGGTCAAAAAGTCGACCGGAAGCGTCCCGACAGGAAGCTCGATCATTTAACCGGAAGTCTCTCTTCATTTTCCCAAACTACCGCTGACTTATTAATTGAACACCGAAATCTCACCCTCCCTCTACGCCCGTGGAAAGTTGTCACCCAAATCAACAGATAGATGCCACGTCCTGAACGCAATGTGGACGACATCACTGACATGCGCAGAAGTTGCCGGCTTCGTGAGAACACTTCCGGTCGGCGTCCACTCGGGTCGTCGTCTAGGTTGCTTAATTTGTCCGTTCTTCTCGCCAAATAACCAGCCCAGTTCCATTTGAGTTTGCTTATTATTTCCATGATATCTGGTACGTTACTTGGTTTCTTCGCGGATCCAATGAGCTGTTTTACGATCTCGCCCTGATTCTCTCGTGCGCTCCCTGCATAGTTCTAAGTTTTAAGATTTGTTGTTTCGTAAGATTCCATGTTACATATCCGTAGGTGACTGTTAGTAAGATGCACTGATCGTAACCCTTGCGTTTGAGGACGATTGGAATGTCTTTGAAGATAGCACTCGCTCGAGTGTGCGTTTATGTGAAGTAAACAACAAATATACACCAATGAAGGTAGCCCGAGAAACCAGCCGACATTTGGCGACGCTACTACTGGTTTCCCGCCAAATGACGTCTGAGAAATGAGTGCAGGAATTCCATTTTGATGACGCGTCACTACCCAGATCTGGGTAGTACTTCTCATTGGCTGAATCAAATTTCCCACGTGCCAAGACCAATCAGAAGCACTACCCAGATCTGGATCTGGGTAGTGACGCGTTATCAGTATGGAATTTCTGCGCTCATTTCTCCAGACGTCATTTGACGGGGAAACCAGTGGTAGCGTCTTCGATCGCTTCGCGCTTGCCTTCGCTCGCCTGTGCTATGAAGCGTTATAACACACGCAAGTATCTAAAAACGCTGGTCAACGAGCTCCAATCAAACACAACAAGTCATCAAACCAAACTAAGCTCAATAAGTTACTTTTATTTCACGTTTGTACAAAATTGAAACGGACCCTATATTTTTTATAAATAACTGATTGCAATGATCATAGCCTCTTACGCAGCCGTTTTCTGTGTTGCCACGCTAAGCGTTTCGTGAGGAGACCGAAAACGACTGCTTATGAGACAGGTAAGACCACACTGTGTCTTTAAATAACATTTCACAAGTAAATGACAATTGAAAATAGAAATGGCAAAAGTATTAACGACAATGTACAAACTAACTCCAGAACCACGTCCTTTCATAACAGTCAAAATGATAATCTTGCAAACAAAGCGCTAATTTTGCGAGGAGCTTTCAATTCTATTTTTTTAAAAAGTGACCTTTTATAGTGACAATGGTTCAGAAGTAATCAGTGTTGCCTAGAAAAATGAATATCAACCTGAAGCAATCTCAGTTAGATAAATCGAGAAAAATGTAAAAAATAACATCACGCTATAAGGTCACGCACACAACAAAACAGTGAGTGTGACTAATTCAAGTAACGTGAATTCTATGGCAAGCAAAATAAAGGAGCCCTGCTAAATTTGGCACGATTGCAGGTTACTACTTCAATAAAATTAAAACAAACGTTATAACTCCACTTCTACTTTTCCCATTCCCAAGGACCAACGAAAAATTATCCACAAAAAGTGTTCATAGCTCGATAACTCTGGTCAATAACTGATTGCCTTTTGATTTAAATTAGAAAATTCTACCCGAAGTAGGTATATGATAAGTGTACCCAAATATAAACAGGGCACTACTTTAGTGAATTCATTTGGCGTGGAATATTATAATTTAAAATAGAAATGGCCACACCTAATTGTGCACAGGACACCCAAGTAGAGGCACCTGATATATTCAACAATAGTCATCAATGAAAAACAAAATCTATTATTTAACTCTAAAAACTTATCCCATGGCGGGGAACAATATTATAATTGAACACTCCCCAACTGCAAGGAACAATGCCTTTGAACACAAGAATATTTCCCCCACGAAAAGAAAATTTGCTGACCAGAAAATAATTTGCAATCCTGGAAAACTGTTGTGCAGCCGCAATGGATAAAGGTGGCTAGCATCGACAAGGAAACTGGGCCGAGTTAAATTTCGCTTAGACGTCTGGGGCTGTTACAAGGGATAAAGTAAAAATTTGGCCGATAGCTGACCAGCGCTACGCCATTAACGATCCCAGAAACTATTGCGGGGCGCAAGTCGGCTCTAGTTCCCTTCTTGTTTTTAGAGTGGCGCAGGCTTACATTAAGGTTTTGGTATATTAATTTAGTGTATACCCTTTCACTGTTCACTCTCAGCCTTGCATTCAATCAAAGGCTAGAATACTCAAAATGGCCTAACCCGTCAGTAGTACTTAAAATGGCATTATCAGTTTTTTTTTTCGGGTATTTTACGGACCAAAATGTGAAATTGTCATCAAATTTTGACTTGAGCACTTGCGACAGTGCAAAGGTACACACGTAAGATATAAGAAGCTACAGAAGACTATAGAACTTTGCACACAAACGTAACGTAAATTAATCGAAGAAGAGGCTTTTTCAAAGCTGCGCAGTGCTTGTTAATTTTTAAGTTACATTATTTTTTATCGCCTCAAAAGGCTTTCCATAATAAATATTAATATGTTTAAATAAATCACACGGCCACTGAAGATGATAGTACGCGGCAAGAACGTTATTAACATGGCCTACTGCTAGGCTTAGAAACCTGATAAATTTAAGACTAAACCTTTATAATGGGATAGCCGAACTTCTCTTTTTTAAATATCCGATCTCTCCAAGCAAAAAAATGTCAAGGAGATTTCTTTGTATGAATACACACTATTACTGCTGCTTACTACAATTTCCCAGTTGCCCATTGACACCAAAGCTAAAATATGTTTAAAACCTGCTCTGCTAAGCGCCGTTCAAAATAGGCCATTTCCGAGTTTCCCCGGGCCTCTGTATCAAAACGAGGTTAAGTGCTCAGCCTTTGATATGGAAATAATTTTTCATTCTCACGCAAATAAAACTCATTTTTCACAAGAAAGGTTGGTACTTGGTCTTATGTTGAAAGTGAGGGATTTTGGAACTCGGAAGTGACCTATTGTTTTCTTTGAAAGAGCTGCCTATCAATTTTTGTCAACTTCCATTTACCAGGAAGCACTACTGAAAGAACAAGTTTTAACTTTCAAATATCCTAAGTAAAAGCTGGTCTTTCAGTTTCCTGTCCTTTGCGCCTATCTTAATTATTTTATTCTGCTCGTGTAAATAAAACTACTATTCATCTAAGTAGCTCACTTTCAAAAGCAGAAATTTTGTTGTCCCAGTTCAAGAGAAAATGAAACAATTTATTAAAGTACCTTCAACATTGACTTTGTCTCTACGAAAATATTTTTCAGCGAACTTAATACAATTTTCAATTTCGAGTTTAGTACGACATTTTGGCACCCAAACTTCCGGTTATCTCAGTGAAAGTGATTTATGTAAAGGAACACTATAACCGGCCAGTGCCATACTTTAACAAACCCAAAACTGGATTTACATACAATAAAGAAGTTAAACAGGCAACTTTTTCAGTAGTGTAGCAGCTGATCCTAAGGTCTCTCCTAATTGGTCACTGAAAACAATGACATGTCATTCCTCCCATTGTTTTAGTATTGTTTGGGGTTAGGGTTGCCCACCATTGGTGACTTCTCTTAGGATCAGCTGCTACATCACCCAACTTTTTAAAAATTCCTGCTTGACTTTAAATTGCCACGCTGGTACGTGACGTCACAGCACCCATGCTAGTGATCTCTTCACTGGAAACTAACCGGGCTCTGTTTCATGTAAATTCTACGAATAATATTTGTATTGCATTGAGCAGAACAACAACATGGCCGTGTCTTACCTATGTGGTTGCAAATAGGACTAGTGTCCTAACAACTAAAAGTTCCATTGCTTGGTAACCCTACAGCTTAGTAACCTTGTCTCCATACAATGACGCGTAAGCATTTTCCAGGTCACACACAGTAAGGTGTTTCAGCTTCGTTTCATGAAGTGTTCGAAGATCTCTCAAACTCTGCAGAGATAAGATCATGCGGCTTGGTTCACAATATTTGCTTTCACAAAAGAACTCTAAAGGCAATAAAAACATAAATAAACACTACCTTTTTCCTATCCTCGTCAAGAGTCTCAAAGAGTTTGTCATGTTCTTTCTCCAGCTCTTCTCTTTCTTTTTTGTGAAACTCAGTCATCTAAAATAAGATGATACTTTTTAAGAGTCAAACCTAGACTCAAGCAACCAACAATTTTGAAATTTCTAAAGCATCAATTTTCGTTAAAAAAAAATAACAAAACGTTCATATATGTTGCCAACAGAGAATGAAACCGACAAACCTTTTGTCTCTCCTTCACTGATTGCTCTATGTGCTTTTTGTTCTCTTCTCGTTTTCGTCTTAAGGATAAAGTCAACAAAAAATTAATGAGTATTCCGAATAAATCTCTTAATACTCAGGATCGCGCTGACATAATACAAAAAAGCAAAAGGAAAAGGAAAGAGCATGGATGGGAACTCAATAAAAAGTAGGGAAAAGATTAAGGTGATGAACAAGGATGCAGGCTTTACCCAAGAATAGAATGGAGGGGTTGGAAAGGAGCAATAGCCATGAAACAGCAATGATGTCGATAATGATAACGATAAGGGTGATGATAATACTGATGATGGTGATGATCCAAGGTAGAGCAGTCTAATCAAGGACTAATAGCAGAGGGTGGAGAAAGTACGTGAGAAATAGCACAGTGACTTTTACAAATAATGGGAGAAAGAATGGAGAAGAAAAAGAATAGAAGCAAAAAAGAAATCCTGTCAAGAAATATTCAGCAGTTGCGCCTGCGGAGGTACAGGAAAGAAAACAACAAACCTTTGAAGTTCATCTCTGTTCGTATGGTACCGCGACAGAAGCTTTAATTCCTGTCGATTGTGATCATCTTGGCCTTTTCTCAAGTCATTCATTTGTCTTCAAGGTAATAAAAATATTTTAATACAGGAAATAAACTAAACTGTATGCTTAAAAATAAAGGCGGCAAAGAGAGTCTTTTGGTTGACATTTTTCCTCTTTTGAAGAAAACAAGAGAAACATTAAGAGAACAAAACCATTTTATTGGGCAAATCAGAGGATGAAAGAGTACAATAATGAGGTCCCTGGAAATACGGGAATTAAACAAAATTTAAAAAAGCAGTTTTTACTTGGAATGCACATCCGCCAACAGCTTCATCTTTTCTTCTTGCGAGAGACGCATCAGTCTTTCCAGCTCTTCTTGTTTCTAGACATAATAAAAACAGAAGGATGCCACATTGCCAAGGCAATATGGTATAATGATCATCATAGCGTTAACTATGGTTTCAGCCAAAGCAAGCGAGGAAGTTTTTGAGCAACTGGAAGTGGAATTTTTGAATTCTACGGCGGTAGTTTTGCTCACATTTTGGGCAGATCATCTCTGAGAGAAAAGGCATTTAGACATTCAAACTGGAAGTGCCAAGCATATTATTTTGGAAAAGGCCTCACTTTCGGTTGACGTGCTTCGCTCAAAAATGCTTCTGCCTAAGCGAATGACTCTCCCCATTCCCTTTCCATCTTCGCCGTTTTTCCTTTTCACACCTCGTTACCCTGTTTCCACTCCCTAAACCCTTGAAACAGCATTAATTCTAAGGAAAGTGAAGGAGATCCCGCAGGTTGAAATCAGCATAGAGAGTAGCCACTAGGAGGCAAACTTTGCCCAAGAGACTCCAATGGACCAATTAAAAGCGAGACTTTTCGTATTGTAAGACACAATCAATTGACCATACAATACAATACAATACTTTATTGACAACTCCCCATAGGGGCTTTTCAGTGACAATACATGACCATGTTCACGCTGACGACATTTGACTACCGGATTTCTTTTCGTTTTTGCTTCCCTATTCAGATGTGTCAATCCCGGCGAGGTGTGAAAAACAATAGCCTTAATTTTCATGACAACAACAAACTAAGGGATTCTGGTAGACGTCGTAAAATGATGTCATCGTGCAATTGTCTTATAGCTAGACGGCAAACAGCAGGTTGCTAACTGGTTGCTTCTTACACCGACCCCTTTACTATATTAATAAAGGCTATCGAACATTTGGAGAAGTTCCATGGCCGCTCTAAATATATGAGTATAGTGATTGCCTATCCACCTACAGGATGTAGTTGTTTCTCTGCTAGTTCCAGTTGTTCATTTAGTTGCTTTCTGAGGAGTTCAGTCATTGTATCACGGTGTGTACGCTTCAGTGTATTAATCTGAAAGTCAAAGCAACACAAATAAACTAATGAAAATAGTAATAAAATAATAATGAATAATAATAAAACACAAACAAACTAATGAGGTCAATTTACGTTATTATTTCAACATCAAGGCAAAAAGACGCCAAAATCATTTAAGGCGTAATTAAAAAAGGTGGAGATTAAGCTAAACAAGTCTGTAGGATGGCCAAAGGGGGAAGATTTTGTCTCTAGGATTCTGGGATACCCCACCCGCCGCAAAGATCTTGAACACAAGAAGCTCGGAAAAGTTATTTTCAGTATTTTCTGTCATGTATTTGTTAGGTTATTAAGAAAAATAAACCCTTGGCCTTAGAATTTCAAAAAAGAAAAAAATCTTTGTATGCGAAATATAACATCTTGTTTTATCTAATCCCATAAGTTATTTCTAGCACGCAAGTGCGCATGCACTGGCGTACAGGTTGATACGTGCCTTAGTAGGTTTTTTATATTTTAAAATGCAAAACGACAAAAAGGTCAAATGTAACATCAAGGCGTTTGATATATATCTTTTATGAAGAGAGTTTATGGACTGTGCGTCCATTAAGTCATGTACGAGAATATTATGATAGAGGTCAACATTTCAACGTTTAGTTGTTATGTATTTACCTGCTACAAATGTTAGAACATTATTAGTGCTTATGATTAGTTAAAAATTAATTACTGCAAGCTCAGAATTGTAGGGAATCAAGTAAATGTATCAATATATATAGCTGTTTTGAACGCGCTTAAGGAACTTCATGCCCTCGTTTTGTGCTTTAACACGTTTCTTTGAGAAGAAAGATTTTACACTCACTATTAAACCTGCATAACCACATTTCTCATCCTTATAACTCATGTCACAGAGAATACAGAACTATTTTAAACTAATCAGAGCAATCACAACTAACATCACCACAAACGATTTGCAGTTTCGGGGACGTTACAGGTTTCAGTCTTGTATTAGAGCGATTTTCGTATGACCTTGAAAAAAGGTTTCGGTAAGTGTTCGTTCTTTGTTTCATCAGCCAATGGATGAAAAGATCAAAACATGGCCTCTTCGTTTTCCCGCCAAAGAAACCCTAATATGGAGAAGGCATTGTTCGATTGGCCAATCGTGTTGCAGTATGACGTCAAAGAAATTTCTAGAAAGTTCTTCGGGCATGAAGTTTGTTTACCCGCGCGTTCGCTCAGCCAACCAAAACCCAGGTGCGTTTGTATCCGTTTCATACACCAATCAAATCGCTCTATTTCCGTTCGTTTGTTGTTCCTGTTTTGTTCGCGCGTTTTCATTTCAAGGTCATACGAAAATCGCTCTATTGTATAACAAAACGTTTGGCAATTCCTAAGTTAGTACACACTAACTTAAATAATGGAGATATTTCCATCTCGAAACGGTACTTTCAAACCCAGTTAACATGATTTAACTTTAATTACCATCGGTAACCGTCCTTCTTTCTAAAGATATAAGTACTATACTGCTTCCATAACAAACATTTAAACTGAATAAGACTCTGAGTTTATGGTTGTCACAGAGGAATCGGTACTCTCAAGTTTACAAAAGTAATACACTGGCTAGTTACATTAATGTTGTTCAAAATTGTTGTTTAGTTACCATTAATCCGTCAATGATTAATGGATGAGTTTATGTTATGTACATTGCTAAGGTATATTTCTACTGTTTAGGATATTTAACATAAATGATGACACTTCCCTTTAAGAAGAACAACATGCTTAATTGTGCTTGCTGTATAACCAACATTTTCGTGAAATTAAAAGTTGCTAAATTAGGTTATGCAGTAGAGCTTGAATTAATCAGTTTCTTGTACCGGTATTCAATCAAAGAATCAGTTAAGCAGAAAATTGACAAATCCAAAAACCCTTGATTGCTGTTACCATGCTAAACCACGAATACTGTGATAAACCCCCCAAAACCCTTCCCACAAAAAAATCTGAAGTGTTTTTCGTTGTGAAAACAGTATGTGTATGAACATCGTAATGCAAAAAGACAGTGGCATATATTAACACTTATCTCTCTGTCAGGATCAATTGTCGGTACCTAAGGAGTTCCAAGAAAACAAACCAAACCAATTTTAAGCAAGATGTTCCGTTCACATTGATTTCACTTTTAGTGCAATGTTGGGCAGTTTATACTCTTTCACACCAATGCTTAAACATGTACAAACGTGAACGGTTTTTGGCTCCGAAGTTGACGTTCTTTAAAGACGCTTTCACCGCTCAACAATGATGTTGTGTCCGCTCGAGACGTGAGCTTTTGTAATCTCTTAACGGCGGACAAATTTTTGCCTTTTTAAATGCCTTTGACTTCCTTTATCAATTTTATTGTGGTAACTAAATAAATACCAGTACCGTTTATTTCATATTTATTCCAAATTTTAGGGAACATTCTGAACTTCATCTAAATATGATTAAGCAATGGAGTGTACAAATTGTACTTCATTGGTGCAATACGTCATGGGTGCCGCTCAACTCAACTGACTGCCTGTTATCCTGGTGATTTACCTTTGACACAGTTATAGATTACAACACATCGTTAACACCATGCCACGATACAAAACGAAAACACGGTATCAAATAAAGAAAGTGAGAACTGCTTTGATAAAATGCAATAAATTATAGACACTGACTAAACAAAAAAATCACCAAATTGCAAAAAAACGTCAAGAGATGGAAAATCATACTTAGTGCTAGAATCATACAAGGCATTATGCATGTAGCCTGTAAATAAAAAATGTCAGATACTTTGTTGGATTTTATTGAAGCAACTGAGAGAGATGACCAAAAACAACCAGAAAACAAAATGACTAATTCATGATGAAAACATACAACACTCTGTACAATAACAACACGAGATATCATGTGTTACAATGTTATCATACGCCATGGCAACTAATTACATAAATCAAGTTAGATTCCATTATCAAACTCCAATACTCTTTATTCGACAAAAGCACTACAGACACAAAATGTCCCTATAATACGCTGCATGCTTGAGAAATAATATGACTTATGGAAAGGACATAAATCATACCAAATAACACTGAAAGTGTTAAGGATGAGTCACATGATTTTTAACCTAATTGTTCCTTTTTTGACACTTTTCTGCTGTCTTGTGGTACTGCTCAAGTTTTTTTGACAGGTTTTTGTAATTAAACTACCGTAGAATTCCGAAAATAAGCCCCTCCAAATACAAGCCCCCCCCCCTCACTGGTAACGCAAAAAACCCTCCGTTAAATCGCCCCTCCAAAGATAAGCCCCCCCCCCCCCCCTTGTACTTGGAAAATTGCCCTCAAATACAAAGTAAAACAACGCAAAAACGGTAAATTTACTTCCAATTATAAAGCTAGCCCAATCGACTTTGAAACGCAAATTTCCCTCCAAATATAAGCCCCGGGGCTTATTTTCGGAATTTTACGGTAGCCCTTTTCCTCTGGTTACCCTACCTTGGTTTCATGGCCTCGGACTAAGTCGTTCATTTCCCCCACTCCCTTTCGGTAACTTTCTTCATAGTTTCTGCAGATGGAAAACACAACAAGCAAGGTAATTCTTCCATTGTCAGTGTTTAAAGTCATATGACAAACGGTTGTTCTTCTTTGAGGGACAAATGTCTGTGAAAGGTTTTAACACTCAGAATAGTCACGCTATAATGCTAAGTAAGGTTAAACATCCCGTAACTGCTAAGATTTGATGGTCACTTACATACTGTGGTAATATCATCATCATCATCTTATCTACACTATAATTACCATCATTATTACTTTTCATTAGTGGTGCTTACCCTTTTTTCTCTGCCTTTTTAAGCTCCTTGTCATTCTTCTTCTTTGTTGAAAGTTTTTCCTTATCCAAGTCTTTGAGCAACTTCTCTTGCTCTAGTAAGTGGCTCTTTTGCAGTTTGTCTTTCTCCTAATAGTTACCAAATGTATGCATTAGGAGACAATGAAAGACTAAAACCTTTTAAATACTTTATGTTTATTTTTCTTACCACGTGGAACTGTGTTCACATATTAAGTAAAATGTTCAGCTCTACTTTGGTGAGTTATTTTTCAGAGCAGTAACATAATCTCACTACTGAAAAAAGCAGTGAATTCTTACCTTTTCATGCCTTTTAACAATCACATCCATGTCTTTTTGATGCTTTTGATTCAGCTTCAAAAAGGCCTAATGGAATTGCATAAAGAGAAGTACAATTACTAAAAATACTTCACCTGCGGTCAGTGATGTAATGGTTTAGGGATTTGGGACGTTTCTATTTTTCTTTTCTCCTGTTATGTTGCTTTAGGACGATTTTTTAAAAACCCCACTGCCCCACTCTTACAAGTTATTTAAGGTTAGCAGCAAATGACAATAATGTTTAATAAAACCTTAACGACAACATAACAAAAGCCAACCTTCTGTTCCTTAAGTTCACTAACGGAAGCTGGTTCTACTTTTGTATCTGAAAAAATAATGAAAGGGGAAATCCCTTATGTTAGGCCCATTGAAAACGTTCCATAAAAAACTCTTCATTGGGGGGCCGGGTGAAGGCAAATTTTTGTGTTGAGTAGCACAAGGGGTTACTGGCCAACTCGTGTCTTGGATTCAATACTCTGGCTCTGGCCACACCTGGGGAATTTATCGCAAGAGGGGGTGGGGGAGGGCAAAGAGAGAGAGAGAGAGAGAGAGTTACATCACTCGCTTCTCTACAAGTTAGCCTGCAAATAGATCAACCTCGTACCCAGGGCTTTTCCCTTGGACAACGGGAGGGGAACAAGAAAAAAGTCCTGGGAAAGACGTTGCAAGTAGGTTAGAATGAGAACGACTATGAGTACGAGATTTGACTTCAAGTTTTTTCACGTATTCTCAAAAAATAGATAACCAAGAAAGCTTCACTGTACGTTTGATTCACCTAAAACGTTAGCAATGTTATCTGTATTATAAAAAGTTAAGCCCTCTCCCGATCACAAAACGATAAAACTTGAAACATTTGATAACTCGTTTCCTCCACTACCACATTCCCGCCAAAACTCGTAGTAGAATGACGACGGCTGCCACGTTTTCCCGCCAAAATAGTGAACTTACGCAATAGTACGGGAGAAGAAAGAAGACGGCAAACCTTGTGTGACAAGCGTGACAATAATTTTGTTTGAAATAACTTTTCGCCAAACTTCACTTTCTTTTAAACAGATCTTTTTGTAAAAGACCAGAAAACATTGATGTCAGTGAATTTCACGACAAAACACGCAAGTAATGGTCTTGTCACGTTCGTCACGCTCAAGGGATTTGCTGTCCTCTTCTTCCTGCCATTCTGTTGCGTAAACTCACTAATGACGCTGGTTAACGCGCGAGCACTACTCAGTTATGAGAAAATCGCGTTCTCGTCTTAGAATCTTAAGGTCTCTAATGATTGTAATAAGTACGGTAATATATGATAAATGTATTCAATAGCATGTTTTTCAAAGGGCTGATGCACTTATCAGGACGAATTCTGTTGACATAAGAAAATTCAGCCTAGTTATGAGTTTAATGAGATGACAGTGTGCAAGTCACAGTTGTATGAAAGATCCTTTCCTGGAATTTGAAGAATTGTTTCATCACTACTTATTCAATATTCTGACACACGCGCCTCATTACCCATGACCAGTACAAACAAAGTATTTAATATGTCAATCCACGTATCAAAATACTCAACTTGCGTTATTACTTAGTGTGTTTATGACTGTTCCTCAAAAACAGAAATAGTGAATATACCTGGTGAAGTATTGAATGATTTTATGTACCCGTTATAATATTAATTTACATTTTTGACGAAATATAATTATTTAAAGGAAGCAAATTACAGACAGTTAAGGGAACAAAAGCAGCTTGTGTTTATAAGTTGTTGATTTAATGAACATGGAAAGCAAACCTACAAAAATGCTGGAATGCCATATGTTCTTCTTTAATACTACCTCCTAAAGAAAGGAAATGGCTTTTAATTTTAAAATCTTTCCATGCAATATTTAAATTAACTGGAAAAAGGTTGTAGGCACTTATTATGTTAGCCTTAGATTGAAATGTTAGAAATAACATGAGGTTACGTTTAGCAGGAAGTATTGTTAAGAAGTGGGTCATTTTAGAACTTGTTTGTTCTCACTGCATGAAGTTTGTTATTATGCAAATTAAGGATGTGTTCACAATGACAGAGTCAAAGTTGTAATCTGAAGGGCAGAGTGGGCAACTTGATTGTTGGAGTCACGAGTGGGAGTTTAAACAAATTAAAATCCACAGATATGATCACTGTGATTGGTTTACTCGTATTCTTTGGCTTCAGACTACGACATCAACAATCTTGTTTTCAATAGATCATTACAAAATTGAGAGAGACTAAAATGGAGTCATAAGAAAATGGAAACCTTCTGATTCTTGTGACTCCAACTTCTTAAAGCGTAAATTATGAATGCATGTACCACTCTGATTTTGGATTTTCTTTCTAGGTCATTAGCGCTCTAACGAGTCCGCCTTCTTTGCTTTTAAGATACATGATGTTAAACTTATTTGTCCTCCTAGCAGTAGGCTAATTATTAAGCACTAAAAATGACCTTCCTCTTGGTGAGTAATTTTGATAAAGGTAACTTTTTCATGAATTGTTGAAGGTTTATTAATGTTATAAAAGTTATAAAAACTACCTTGCAGCTGTTAATACTGGTGTTAGATTACATTTACATTACATTAAAATTATTCTGTGACATCAGTTTTCTTCCCAAAAAATAAAGCCACAAGTTCATACACAAAATTAAAGCGAAAGTTTGCAAATTACTCACCTGATGGCTCCCATGTGGGCTTAAGACGTTAAATTTATCAATTTTATTTGACAAGTGGGAATTCTGATTAAAAAAAATCACAGCACTCCAAAATTCAGCTTGTAATGCAATTCATATCATTAAATCAATGGTTTAGGCCTTCAAAGGTATATCTCAGGGACTTAAAAGACGCTCCTTGCTTAATTAATAATTTTTTTTACGTCTTTTTATTGTAAACGATTTTGTTTAAATAAATCTTGAATTCTGCATTTAATCTTCAAGTACAGTAATACTTTTGATAACTTTTAACCAAGTCTTTATTTCAGATTTAATGTCAATACCACACATTTCCCAAAATTTATTATCCTCTTTATACTTTCCTTTAACACATATATATATTTAACATTTTTTCTTAATATTTTTCCTAGGATATTCTAAGTGACTGAAGTTTGACATCTCACAAAATCGTATGCCATCGTGAGATATTTTAGAAGGTATTCCTTAGTATGTTTATAAGCTGGCCAAAGAAATCAGTAACACAAAGACGGTATTTTCTTGTACTTCACGCTTTTAGTGGTTTAAAGAGCCATCTTTAAAATAGCAATTACAAAAATATTGAAAATAGAAAAGACACACGGCAGGATAAGAAGTCTTTCCCACATGAGATCCTCCAGGCACTTACCTTCACTGCTAAAACAAATAAGAGAGTGCGTCTTGCCTTCTCGCCTTTTGGTGCTTCTGGCTCTTCTTGCTAGAGGACCTTTTTCCATCACTGGGGGAGCCTGGAGTGACAGAGAGCGTGCCGTGATAGTATGAGACATGGGTGTTTTCATTCCTGAGATGCTGTCCCGGAAACTGTCGCGTCTCATGCTCAAGCTTTCTCTGAACATAAAATCTGAGCCACGCCTCTGACTGAGATTGGGTATTTCAGCAGCAAGTGATGCTGTGAAGTTATAAAAGATTAAATAAATAAATGAATAAATAATGCATCCATTGTTGAGTTATATATGCAAGTGGAAATTGTTTACTCATTGAACTCACTGTTTGTGTCATTTCTTTTAAATGACTTCCTCTTCTGTTCCTTTATTGGTAAGTTACTTCCTTGTTTTACTGCGCACACTGGCTTTGATCCATCATCCTGGACCTTTTCAGTCTGAAAGGAATCCTGCAGAAATGACAGAGAATAACACCAAGAAAAGGATCAATTGAGGTTTCTAGGTAACTAACCACTCACCCCTCCCCTAAGTCACAATTTTGCCCCAAGTGGGGAGGGGTAGGTGGTTATTAACTTTTTTTTTTTCTTTTTTCTTTTTGGAGGGTATGTCTTAGCATGGGAATTTGGTTTCCCCCTACTACCATCCTGTTAACCATTTTTGCTTTTGTGTTTGATTGTATATATTAGTATTAGTTCATTTGTATCAATTATTATGTATGGTTACGAACTGTGATTAAAGGTCAGTTATCCAGAAAACTCAATTACTGATCCAAAGAAAAGAGCAGACATTGAGGTTTCTACGGAAATTCATTTATCACCATTATTATTATCTTAGTATAATTACATTGATGATTATCAAAAATAGAGCGCTATGATTGGTTAGGAGCTTTGTTTTATCCCGCTATAATCACCACACAGTGATTATAGCATTGGAGGCTAGCAGTTTTCAAAATGGCAGCCAGCTTTTTTTATGTTTCAGAGTCAGAAATTGATCAATAATTTTATTTTCTCGAAGAATCATCAATGTAATTATACTAAAACAATTAGTCGCCACAGGCGACGTGAATATTGGCGAATAGTCACCTCGACTTCATCTCAGTGACTATTTGCCGATATTAGGGACCTAATGAAACCACGACGACGACAGCAACAGGAACATCAGAAAACAATAGGTTTAATGGGCAAAACAACAACTCTGCACGTGCATCATGCTTTATTGTACATTTCTTTGCCTTCACTGCACAACTACGACGTGAAATGACCAAATTTTAAGTTCACTTGGAAACGGGAACGGCAAGGCATTAAATTCCACCATCTCTGTCCAAACTTGAGCGCGTTCCCCTCTCTTCAGCTCCAGCCAAAATCCCCTTCTTTTAAGTAACAGGGCGAATTGGGATAATAGCGAAAAAGTTTAAAAGGATGCGAAGTCTATTTTTCAGCAACGTTTTCGTGGACGTCGCCGTTGTTGGATCGTAAGGTCCCTATTCACGTCGCCTGCAGCGACTAATTGTTAAATAATCACCGTGACTGACTGTTTGCCAAACTGTTCAGCCTAGGAATCAAGCTGTCCACATCAAAAGGATCACTGACTATAAATTTGCTGCAGAGACTACAAGGGGTCAGCAGCTGCAGCAGCGGCATCATTGTCAAGTAGATAATCATCATTAAAACTGTGCCAGCTACATGTATATCCCCACACAAAGAGTCTTAAAAATGTTACTAAAAGAACTAATGTACATTGTCATATCATTTCTTTTGAACCATTTCCTAAAAAATATATATGCTTAAAAACTTACATCTTCAAGGTCTTCCTCATCTAATAATGACTTTAACTGCTCTTGTCTTTTGTCAGCTTCTTGATGATAAGCAATAGGATCACAAAGGGCAGCAGCAAAATCTGTGGGAAAAGAGAACAGTAAACTGCATGCTAAACTCCAAAATTTGCTCAAAATTCACACAGTGATAGCATTCACTTTGAGGGTGTATTCGATTGATCATTTCTTGGAATAAGAATATGCATAAATTTTGTAACAAATGATTAATCTCTTCTAGTGTGTTTTTTGGACCACTGTAATGCTACATGCAACTTCTAATTTTATTTTTAAGTGGATTTTTAGTTATGTCAAAGCAATGGATGCCGAAACAAGTAAGTTATACAGTTTATTTCATCCACTTCTATTCTGGAATACAGTCAATTGAATTCACCAGAAGTGGTTAATTAGACACAACATTTCCACAAAGATACCCAACCTACCTTCAAAGCCTGATGGAACATAGTCTTTGGTAACTATGTGTACAAACAGTGTTGGCAAACAAAGTGGCTGGTTTGACTCATTCCTGAGCTTGATGTGTCGATAACCTTCCAACAAAAGATCATAATCAAAACTGCCTTTGATCCAAGTATGCAATTCTCTGTAAATGGTTTTCATAGATTGCTTACAGCATTATTAGCTTTTGCATTATACCTGGCAAGTAGGGTAGTGTGGTTAGGATGTAAGACATTGTGCCTTAAGAATGATCACTACCATTCGAGGATTATAAAATAAAATGAGTACAAAGTACAGGTATACTCTATCTAGGGTGACCTTGTGATGAAGTAGCATCTACTCCAAAAAGTTTTAAAATACTTTTTTCAAATTACTTGCTTCATTCTCAAGAGACTGAGTTAAGTGCCAGCTGCATAACTCCAATGAATTTCTAGTGGAATCATCTTCAAAATGAGCATTTGAATTTTGAGAAATTATAGCCTGAAGGCTAATAACTTTAGACAGTCATCACTTAAAAAACAAAACTTCCTTTTTCAACCCACCTGGACTAAGACCATCAACTGGTAAAACTCTCTGGCCAATGAATTTTCCACTTTCTTCATAAAGGGCTATTCTTAGAACTGCTAGACTTGGAAGAACCACCTGATAATATACAAAATACGGTTACATCTTAAATCAGAACATAATGACAACAGTATAATTATGAAAGGAACAGAAGCAACATTGATGCCACCAAGCTATGCTTAAATTTCAAAAAATGTCATTAACAAACTCAATTACATGTCAAGGCTTATCTACAGTGTAGGGTTTTGAAAGGGGAAAATTGTGGGGGGAGGGAACAGGGCAAGCTTAGGGAACACCTGCAACTCTCTGGATCCACCCATGATATGGGTGATGTCATGACATAAAAAAAAAAGATGATGATACTCAAGTTGCCCAATTCCTCTCTAAATATTTAAACCATGTTTACCTTTTTGAACACAAAAGGCTCTTCCTCATAGACTGGATTGATACTATTATTTGGTATAACTTTTGTCTTGTACTTTCTTCTGACAGTGTCGGCAGGCAAGCCAAACATATCTACTTCAACATAGGTACCGACCTTCTTTTCTGATAACCACTGGCCAGAGATAACCTATTGAAAGATAAAAGGTAAGGTAAGGGTGCACACAAGCCAAAGGCCCAAAGGGCCAGAGCTTATCCCAATTTCTTTAGCAAGAAGGATGCAGCAGTATGTCGCCAGTACCAATTTATACACCTGGGAGAGGAGATACAAAGTGGAGTAAAGTTCCTTGTCTAAGGAAACAATGTGACAGGCAAGGCTGGAACCCAGGACTTCCAGTTCCAGGCTGGGCCACACACACCTCCATTGAAAATCATCAAAGGTATTGTTATCCTACAGAGTCTTTGATCTCCCCACAACACTGTTCTTAAAGCAGAACCTACAGTGAATTTCTCTGTTGTCCAAGCTAAGCTAAGCACATTAATATCATGACCCAGTTCTAATAATACAAGAATACTCAAAATACAAAAACATGAATGCATAGTGCAAGTTTCCTGTGTACATTAAAATTCACCACGGTGATATTAGTAAGTTCTCAAATACACGTCAAGAAATCTAATACATACAGGTCATTGTGCAATTACCTTTACTGTGACTGCACCAGCAATAATTCCATCCACCGTTGACTCAGCAAAAGGGTCAAATGTTTTATCAGCACGGTACATAAAACTGGGCTTGAGGACATACCTGAAGTGGTCAAATGATAAAACAGTGAGAACTTTTCTCTTGACATGTGCATCTTTCTAGAGTGACATAAATGCACACACAATTGCAATAATTTTATTATTGTTACTTTCCCTTTCAACAAAACTAAAGATGACCCAATGTGACATTTGCTTTCGATTAAGTGAAAAAAAATTTCGCTTAATGTTATCTCAGTTCTAAGAGGACAATCTATACTTACCCACAGCGCCCATTATATTCAAAAACTCCTTGATTCAACATCATTCCTAAGTCTTTAAAAGAAAAAAATGCAAGTGATAAGCATTTGAATATATTTATATAGATATTTGCACCTTATAAGTTTTTGAAATTATTATTAATTATTATTAATTATGATGATATAACATTCACAATAAAAAAGGGATAGAAATGCCTCACCTAAAGTTTGATAATTGAGAGCAACTAATTGGCACCCAGCATTCCAGAAAACCTGTACAACACAATTAAAAAAATTGTTATAAAACTTTCTTCCTCAAACTCACAACTGCTATTTTATGTATGATATCTAACTGCACTGACTCTTATGTTACATAAATACTATTATTATTTAAAACAATTTTTTAGCAGATACAAGGCCGCTAGATTTTCCATTCTAAAATGCTTCTTTGGGTCACTGACTTTGAAAAACTGCAGAATTTGAAGACTGGACTCACCTGCGGCATGTAGTTTTCAGATCCAACTCGTGTTCCCTTGGGGTAAATTCTACTCAGCTGACGCTTGTTATAACTTTTTGTCATTAAGGAATATTTACTTTACATGAGTTTATTAAGTTACAGTATATAATTGTTAATAAAGGTATCTCAACTAAACCAAAGATAGAATCAATGGAAATGAAGGGAGAGTGAAAAAAGAGAGGCAAAATCAGAAATTGGCAAAGAATGTTAAGTACTTTTCATGGTATCTTTCTCTTTTGACCTGTTTCAGTACTGTTTCCCGGCTGAAAGGAGAAAGTAGAAGGTGTAGTAAAGGATACTTGACAAATTCCACAGGTCTTTCTTTTAGAATGGTTGTAGCCCCTGTTTCAACAAATGATGACATCTCAAAGCTTCTGTTAACATCTGTCAAGAAAAAGGAATTACAGTTGCGCACTTTGCTTGCACCAATTTAGACTGGCAGGCAAAATCGTAAGAAATGGGGGTAAGCCAACAGTCGAAACTTCACACTTCTCTGTGTTTATTTCAGGACCATACAAACCCCTGAAGGTAAATTAAGGCATCTAGGGATTCTCTGTTTAAACAAATAATGTTTAAACTGTTTTATGCAGCAAATTATTACTAAGTAAGATACTATCCACAAGGTATCCACTCACAGATATCAGGCAACGATCTGTTCTCTTAGAAACCATGGAGAACCACCATTAGATAATTCATAAATTCCATCTGCTTCATTATAAACATGGTACAATAATATCATTGACGGCCAACACTAGCCCATTGCTTGTGCATATTTGCAAGTTTCCACGGAAAAAGTGTTCTGTACAAAACAGATGACATGTCATTTAAACAACATAATGATGTATACTGACCAGCAGCAGCTTCAAAGTTTTTAAAGTGAACAGGTTGGATGTAGTTTACAAGAGCAGAAAGTTCATTCTCTGGTGCTACTTCTTCTTCATCCTAAGTATTGCAATAAAATAAAAAACAAACAACAAAATCTAAACATCGCTATAAAACAGTGAAAGGTTTGAACCCATGAGTCGTTTGATAAGTAGGTGGGATATGACTATCCAGGTGAGTGCAGGCATCCTGAACAGGACTGTTGTCGTTGACAGCTAGTGACTGATGTTTCAAAAACCTGTGCAGTTGTTATCTTCAGAGTCAAAGTGAGGTGTATCACGTCATCAGTTGATGGTATTAAACTCTGGATATTGACCTGATTGGTCAATAAAGTCACAATGTTATTGACTATGAAGACTCTAATAATGTGATTGGTGCATTTTGACCAATCTTTTGTCATTGTTTAATAGTCGTTTAAACATAACTATTCTGCCTGTTTCTCATTCAGGAGCCTACAAATCTACAAATCCAACCTTTAAGCATCACAATGTAGGTCAATTTGTTAAGCCATGGCCATGATGACATTAACACTTAATGACTGGTCCCAAGAGAAACTTTTAATTTTGTTGTTGTTTGTCGTATAGCTTACCAGGAAAAGCTTTTTTGTGTACAAATTCATGAAAATAAATCTCGTGAGCAGTCAATATTTGCCGGTAACAGTGCACTGTTACTGCAGTGCTCGATGTTCAGAAAAAAATCTTGGGGCCAGGTGGCCCCTGCGTTTTCATTTTTGGTCGCCAGAACAAGACTTAGTACTCTAGTCACCAAAAATTATATTTAAGAATTAAAGGAAAATACAATAAACTTAACATCTTTTACTTAGCCTTAACAGAAAAAGAATGCTTTAGACTTTCTTTAGAACTTTCTTTTGAATGGTTTTCACCTGAGGCTCAATTACTAGCCGGTGTTAGGGAAAATGACCCCGCACTCAAGCGTAAATATCCTCAAACAGGTATTTAAGCTTAAGGTACAGGAAATGGAACATTCATTTAGATAAACAAACTTTAGGAATCACAAAAAAACTTATTTGGGTTATTAAAGAACAAAATCTGCCAACATTTGTTTTGCGTCCCACGTATTTGCATTTTCAGAAATGAACATCGGTGAAGCTTGACCTATTTCATTGCCTAGCACGTGAACGAAAGTCTCCAGAAAGAGGAAACGTCGCTAATGTTTTGGGGCAAAGAAGTTGATTTCAAGAGAAGTCTGTTAGACAAACAGCATGACTTCAACAGTACTTCATTAGAAGTCAATTAAAATACAACAGAGCTTTTATTTGGGTTGACACGCTCAACACAAATTTGCATCAAGTTGTTTACAAGAAGATCAAAAAATAAGCACCGTTCATTCTCGATTAGCTTAAACTTTTATCAGACTAATCTGCTATCGAGTGAGGAGTCCGCAATTGAGATACATGTTCAACATAAAGAAGTTGTTTTTAATTGATGCGCTAAAAGTCATTCCCGGAGAAACACAGGATGACCTGTTGAAAATGGCTCTTGATTTGCCTTCCGTCAAATTCATCACTAGTGATTTTCACAATCCTCTCTCAAGTAAAAGTCAAACGTTAGATGGACCAACCGTTAGATCAAGAACAATCCGTTACAGTGTTACAAGAAATCGTTAAAGCCTTTAGACAAATTGTTAGAGGGTTTGGACAAACCATTAGAGCATTTGGGCAAAACATTAGACCATTAAAAAACCATTAGCTATCCATTAGTTTTTTTAAAGGATAACAGATTATCATTAGTGTACAGTTTCCCAAAGAATAAAGTCACCTATCTTGGGGGCCAGGTTGGCAACCAGGTGTGAACATTTAGTCACGACTGAGTAAAAGCTGGTCGCATTGGCGACCCCACTGGTCGCAACATCGAGCCCTGCGATGTCATAGACTTTAAAATGTTGCTCGCAGATAGATTTTGGGGGAAAAGAGTTTCATTGTTAGATGTTATGTGACCTTGACGCAACCAATGAGAGCATGCGCTGTTGGGAAAAAAAATTCCAGCTATATAACAATGACTGTTATTTTACTTACATTTCACTTACCTTATCATTATCAATAATTTGTTGTGGATTGTCAGTCGGTACTTCTCCATTGAGTGTGTCCACTTTGTTGTCAGAACTTGTCACTGTGGTACTCGAGTCAGCTGTAGGTTTTTCTGAATCAACCCCTGATAAGTTCAAAATAACACAGACTTCAGCTTTGTAATGTATTTTCCACACTGTATTTCAAACATCTCCTTATGTACTGATGAGGTAGCCTGTCCACAGATGTATTTCCTTTTTATTCGACAGAGTGCGAGAACGAGTAAAAAACCCACAACCTTGTGCTTGCAGTCAATTCCTAGCGGTTTATTATTTCCATACATGCAAAGAGAAAAATAATAATGAATCTGTGAACAGGCTATTAATGAGGAGAATAAATATTGCTTTAATCAACCAATACCTTTTACAACTAGTGATAATGCTATTACACCCATCTTTCACTTTTCAGTGGTGGTGACATTATAAAGTGCAAACAAAACTTTATACTTCCTCAGAATGATTTAAAATATAAAAACATTTTATGATATTTGTGATGATCATAAACATCTTCCAAGTTAATACAATAAACATGGTGTTCAGTACCTTCCTCAAGTTTTTTTGCTTTCTTCTTGTTTTTTATCACTATCCTTCTTAACAAGGCCTTTGGATGTGGAAGAGACATTCCTTTTTCAAGCTTTCAAAAAAAACACACGAATTCCATTTAAAACCATGTGTCTCTGTATCAACAAAGGGCTGTCACTAAGATTTCAAGTTGCCAGGTAAATACAAAAAGTAGGCGGGGAATCAAACAGCTAAGGATTTCGTTTGGTTCTATTTTTCTTCTATTTTCCCATGAAAGTAGCTGGAGGTTACATTCATGGTTGATGGCTCTTAATGACAGTCCTGGGGCTAACTGTTTTATATGTATACATTATTGACTAAGCTTGTTCAGTCAAGATGGAAAACTGTTGTTTCTAGGTGTGCACTTGCAATGAATCCGTCTGACAGACAGCTATGCATTGATTTAAAATACTAAAGAGCCCAAAATAAATCATGGAAAGACAAAACAAGGCTTACAGGATAATCATCCAAAGGTTTATCAAGGAGCATGTCACCAAAAATATTGACACAGTAAGCTGCCATCTTAGCCTGCTGCTTAGGACTGAAAAACAGAAGAAAATAGAGGGAAAATAATAATTCAAGGGAACAGTCAAAGCTAAATAAACAGGTCTCATAAGCCATCACCTATCCAAAATACCACACTCAATTTCCAATTAAAAGCACTTAATGTGACCTGTTATGTACACTATGATAAATTTTATCCCTGGTTTAATTTTATTTTCGATTGCCTTTTGTTAAGGGAAAGTGCAATAATCTGACAACAAAATTGAACCAAAATATATACTTAATTCCATAAAGGTTGCCTTGGTAATTGGTCATGGGCAATTGTGTGTTGTGCATTTGGGCATACACAGGGCATACACAGGGCATACACAGGGCATACATGTATGGAACTCGCTGCAATGATGTGCTTGAGTGAACCTCTCAGTGGGCATTACTCCAAATATCCAAAGCAACCTTTATTAGATCACCTAATTATATAGATCAGAACAAAACAAGACAGAAAGGGGTTGTTTACATTCACAAAAAGTTTATGGAAAACACAGTTGAAACTTTGGGTTATTCCTATGGAAAATTTCAACAAATTTTAGTAGCTTGGGATGCCTTTTACAACAGGTTTGACTGTTATACTCAACTCTTTACAAACAGATAACTTGTTACCTTACCTGCAGTGATTTTCAAAAGAAAGAATAACTGGATAATCAGATGTCTTGAATGCATACTCTGCAATAGCTTCAATAACATCCTATAACAAAACACAGCAAATTACAGTTGACTCCAGATAATTCAAACCTTCAAGGGAAATGTGACCCTCCAAGCGAAAAGGGGGCTTAACGTAATTTTGAATAAACGCCTTAAACGCAGCGTTTAAAACAAAAATAAACGGGTTTCAAACAGTTTAAAACCCGTTTCAAACATTTTGAAACGCTTAGGGTTTCAAACGGGGCAAACAGCGTTTATGGTGTTTGAAACGCTGGATTAACATGCATATAATTACTGAATTCGAGGTCCACATGGGATTCATTCAGTGTGTTTGCAGAATGCGGGTGATGCAATGCAATAAATTAAACTTTATTTCAACTCGAATTTAATATCGAAAATACATGCCAATATCTCTGTCATATCAAACAGAAACTACTTTGACGAGTCTAAGTGCATTTGTTTTACTTAGTATTGTTCTATTTTACACAGTAAACGTCGCTAAAAGTCTCGGTAGTGCTAACGTACAGTGTGAAACCTTATGTATTCACAAAATTGTTACCTTCTTAACATGGCGGCGCTCTTTTGTCGGAAGGTTGCTTTCAACAAAGACATGAGCAAGAAACTATGAAAGGCCGCCACGGCTGCCAAAACCGAACAGCAAAACCAAAAGCCACGAATATCACTAGCTTCACATTTTGCATGATCGAAGAGAACAGTGTTCCATTATTATTACTTTACACGAACAATTCTCTTTGCAGATGAATAGATATGTTTCCCAAAGCCTCATAACCAAACAGGGATCATCCCTGGCTTCCCCGCGAGCATGTTCTTGCCTTTGCTATCGGTTGATATTTTTACACATTAAAAAAGATAATGCCTTTGAAAATGAATCTGCTAGCTACTACTGTCACGACTTTGTTTCTTTAGTCACGCGTACGTATCCTGGTTAAGTTAGTTATGTAATTTGTGGTTTTACATTTTACGTCCATATATGGGCATGAAGAATTGCAGACTAACACGGAAAAGCGGGCAACAAACATCGTCGTTTAAACGACTGTTCGATGCCTTTCCACCATCTTCTGTCAACCAGCGAATTGCGACTTTATCGTTTACAGACATTGATGCAAATAAGCTCTTATAGTTCGCGCGACGACAAGAAACTAGAGGTCCAACTTTGCACTGATAACTCGGGTGAGGAAGAGAGAGGTGTTGTGTTACAATGGTGACCATTATTTTGGCAGTTCGATAAAAATCGCACAGAGCAGATTGCAAAGTTTGATTGTGTGAGTGTAGTGAGGCCAGTAAAGCAATTTGTTTTTTTATAGAGAAAACCCACACCAAACTAAAAACAAAAAAAACGAAAACACAAGGTAAGAATAAAGTTAACAATTGCGACTCACACGCCAACGGTTGGATTCAACCTTCACAGAAACATAATTTCTTGAGCTCTTTTGCAACAAAAAGGTGAGATAAGTATACAATATAAGGTTACAAATGTTTTTCAGGTTGCGCATATGTTGTTCTAAGTCTACATCAACACATAGAAGTTATCTCATGACTAATGTGGGAAACATGTTTCTTACGGTTCTTACACTGTTTGCGCTATGTACAGCTGATGTATCCCGATTTCACATCAAACAACAGGAATATTTTTGCTTTATTGTAGAATTGTATTATTAAGTTGATTTGTTTTATTTTGATTTTGATTTCGGTCTCAACTTCACTGTTTCACAATTTTAAAGCTACTCTTTTTGTTTTCAAAAACCATAATCGGATAACCATTCCAGCATGACTTTTGTATGTTTGTACCTGAAATAATTTTAGCTGTTGACAGATCTACAGAAGGTCTGGCGTTGGAAACACATGCAAACGCGTTTCGTTGCATTTTAAACGCCTAGCGTTTGAAACGCTTTGAGTTAAGCCCCCTTTTCGCTTGGAGGGTCACAAATAGAAAAAAGTTTGAGTTATCAGGAGTTCGAGTTATCAAGGGTACAATTGTGTAGAAAACGATTTGAAGGGCAATATGAAAATTGCTTCGAGTTAGCGGGAGGTTTGAATAATAGAGGGTTCAAGTTACCGGGAGGCGAATGTATAACTTATTAACAATCAAAAAAGAAACCTCAGAGATTTACAAGGTACATTTTGTACTGGAAGCTAACTACATGATATTGCTTCTGGCCTTTACTAATCTAAAAACTAGATTCTAAAATCAAGGGCTGTAAGTCCTGGCAGAACATGGGAGGAGGAATAAGTACATAGTTGTGTGACATTGTTGTGTGTCCTTGTCAGGGTGCAAAGAAAGTCAGTTTTACAGCCTGCCATTCAGATCAGGCAAGCTGTAGCTAGCATGTACTAGCCCACAAGGCATTTCAACTAGCCCCAAAACCCTTCTTCTTAAAGTCTGGGATTGATACAGATTTATGTACATTAATGACACCATGATATGTAGAGATTTTACTTTGTGGGAAAGTAAGGGACAAGATGCACGGCTGGTATTGTGCTACAAATTGCAACTGAACAGGGTCTTGTATGGGCTGAGTGTTTGTGGTTGGCAGTAGCAGCCACCTACCTACCCACTCACAATATTAATTGCTTGAGGTAGCATCCCTTGAGAATCAAGTCTGTTGCTATACTGTTCAGCCTTTTGAACCCAATTCTTACCTTGAATGAAATTTCAGTGCAAAATGTCTTTCCATGTGTAATAATTGGTTCTTGTTCTTCTGTTCTTCCATCCCAACAATCTAATTCTACACAGCGGCATCCAGCCAATAGTGCCTGCCTGTACATTTCTACTGATGATTTTCCTGTTAGCTGATGACCTGACAAAAATTAAAATACAGCTGTCAGAAAAAATAGTACTGTGTTACTCCAGAAAAGATATCTTTTTTTGTGAGTGTATAAGTTGGTGTTCTACTTCTCTGAACAATAAACTGGGACCTTAAAACAAGAAAGTGTACAAATTACCTGTTAGATATGTGTTGTGTGATGAATTGATAAAATAATGTGACAAAGGATGCGTCATATCTTGATGAAGAGAGAGGCGATCGTGGTTGATTATAAAGTTTTCATCACTCATAAGATATCTTGTAAGGCCTTGCACTGAAAAGTGACCTAAAAAGGAAACACACTGTTACTCTTTCCACTAGTGGATGCTCAATGTCCAACTAACATGGCCACTTTCATAGAACTCTCAGCTTGAAAAATGTACAATGTAAATTCCAGCTTGTCCATTAGGCAAACAGCTCTTGTACTTTGCTGGCCCAGGGCCACTTCTTGTTCTTGCCTACCTTAGTTAAGGATTTTGCTAGTGAATGATTTGCCTATACCCTTGACCATTGGGCTAAAGCTTACTTGCCCAGCAAGAAAATCTACAAGTATAGACTAAGAAACAGGACTTTCCTTGAGCCTTGATTCTGTTAAAACATGGTTAAAATGAGGTTAGGTGAGTGCATGTAGTCCTGAATAGGATTTTTGTCAACAGTCATCAATTGTAGGTCACTGTCAACCATGGTCTTATTCAGGATTCTACACTCACCAGGACAATCATATTACACCTACTGGCGACATGCAATTCATTTTATGGAACTGACAATAATTCTTACCTTTCTTTGCAAAGTCTTTGTTTGGCTCATATTTGTCAATGATGACTTGAGCTTTTTCACTGGTGCAGTATGGAAAGAGGATTTCATTGAGACGTGGATCTCGTTGTTCATTGTTTAGAAACTCCACAAGTTGATCCACTGTCAAGTACGGTTTTTTCTTTGCACCACTGAGAAAACAGTCAGTACAAAATTAGCACATTCCTCATACATTGTACTGCCAGTTCCTTCCTGCAGGTCAATAATTATTTTTCAGCTCTTTCAAGTTAACTCCACAATCCCAAATTTAGATTCTAGCTGACATTGCAGTAAATTCAACAAATCAAGAGGGCAAAGCTGTTGTGAGAAAAATCTATTATCACATTAAAAAAATGCTCAACCAAAAGTCAGCAACAAAATTTCATGTAGCTAAGACACCTTGCCCCAGGGGGCTTCAGATGTTTTGCCAACTTCAAAAGGGGAAAATGAAGCTTTCTCTCCCCATCCCCTCCATGCAATGTTGTGCCGCTGTTCAAGCTACCCATAGTAAACAACAAACACCCCAACTTTAAAAGGAGGGGACAGGGAAGGATTGTGGATTGAAGTTGCCCCATGGTGTCTCAACAATTTCATTGCTGATTGTAGGTTGGGGGGAACCCTTGCATAAACCCCTAATACTTGATTTTCTGCTTAAGATTTCACCAACAACATAACTGTTGCCAGAGATGTCTTTCACCACTCATGTTCATCAGTCCGTGTCACCTGCAATAGCTCACTTCAGAAAAGAGTGATAGCCTGGGACCTGAACTAGGCGCACACGCATTTATGGGGTTATTTGGGGGGACGTGAATGTAAACAAACATGGCGGAAAGTGGAGTGGAATGTTTAAACAGAGTTAAAACAGCTCAAAATAGCAAAAAGGAAGGTGGAATTGAAAGGAAAAAAAACATGAAAATGTAAAGTTGAAGGAAGATGTGCTTGGGAGATTTTACTTTGAGAAAAACTAACAGAATGCAAATCTGTGTGCTATCAGAGTTCAATGAAACAAATGTACATATTCTTGCTGGATACATCCTGTCTTTGGTATTCTGTTAACCCTTTAAGCCCCAGTATCCACATACAAATTCTTCAAACTGATCTCCATACATTTCCTTAAAGAATTAGTTGAGAGAATTTGTTCAAAGATCAAAGTATTTTCTCTTGGGTGATCATTTTATTGATTCTCATAACTTATCTCTTTACAGTGTATGGATAATTGTAAGGAGAAGATTGATCTTGGACACTATTGGGACTTAAAGGGTTAAATGCCAGACCAGGGGAGTTCCTGAAGTTATTTGGGCACAAAGGCACACAACAACTTGCATGTCTCATCATAACACAAGGTGGCTGCTCACTTTGTCGCCCCAAACAATCCCATAAATGAGCACGCGCTTAGTTTGGGTCCCAGGCTATCACTCTTCTCCAAAGTGGGCCATGTTTTAGAGGGCTAAAAATTGATGCTCAGAAAGTTGCAAAAACTAAACCCTTTTCCCATTGATGACACTAAATACAACAAGAATAGGCCAAAATAAAATAATAATAATAATAACAATTGCACTTGACTTCGAGGTTGTGGGGAATAAAACAAAAGAAATGAATTATTCATTCCTGAATCTCGATGCAATTTTGTTTTATACCCTTTAGCCTTGGAGCAAAGTATGAATTTTAACAATGGCCTATTTGAACTTACATTTCAGCAAATATTGTGTCTATATCCTTTCTGTCACATAGCCTGTTGTAGAAAGCCCAAAATTCTTCAAAACTAAATTTATCAGGGCTAATACTGTCATTCTGAAAGTATAAAGTGAAATATTTGATGATAAGTATTACTGTTATAGAAATTTATAGGAAAACAATAGCTTTTTTTAAAAGTCCAGCCTCAGAAGTTTACTCAAGTGGAAAAAATAAAAGAGACATTAAGTAAATGCACTTCTCAGAAGAATTCAGCTCACTATCTGCATTATTTCTTTCACTGTTTTAGCAAACTTCCAAGTAGTTTCAAAGCTCATGTTAAAGTATCAATTCAGAAAATCTATAAAGCCTTAAGGAAAAACATAAAGGGAGCAACAAGTCCTGAAGTACAGTTAAGCCTGTTATTTAACTGAACAAAATAATAATACTTTGTGATTTCAAGAACTTACTTTTCCATGTGGAAGACCAACAGATTGCAGCGCATCTAGCACTCTCTTCTTGTCTTCTTTACTTGAACTTACATACTTCAGAATGCTGACAAGTTTAGAAAGAGAGCTAGGGACTTACTCAGTACACATGACAAGAGAGATTACAGGCAAACATTTTCAGTTGGTGGCCTGGACTTGACCTTCCAAAAGATTGTTTAACACAGTCATTTTGGATTAACATAACTGGTTCTCAGCTTTAAAGGCTGGTTTTCACTAGCCACATAGTCGGAGTCAGAGTCGTAAACGGAGTCGTAAGAGCGCTTATGACCTAGTGAAAATCAAAAATCGGAGTCGTAAGCGGAGTCATAAGCTTGACGGGATCGGAGTCAGAAGAATCAGAACGTTTCCATTTTCTTCCGACTCCGTTTACGACTCCGTTTACGACTCCGTCACTTGCGTTCCGCTTATGATCTAGTGAAAACCAGACTGTCAGAGTCAGAAGCAGAAGCAAAAGGATAAACCAATCACAATGCACGTTCCCACGCTTTGTGATTGGTTTGGTTCTTCTGCTTCCGCTTCTGACTCCGACAATCTGGTTTTCTCTAGATCATAAGCGGATCGTAAGGGACGGAGTTGTAAGCGGAATTGTAACACTATTTTCACTAGATCATAAGCTCTACGCTTCTGATTACGACTCCGACTCCGACTCCGACTCCGTCGCTAGTGAAAACCAGCCTTAAGGGAGCAACTGTGGCGCAGCGGTGAGAGCACTTGCCTCACAATAATGTGGCCCAGGTTCAAATCCCAGTGTCAATGCCATGTTGGTTAAGGGTTCTCTCCCTTGCTATGAGACGATGTCTCTGGCTACTACAGTTTCCCCCTCTCCTTAAAAGCCAACACTTCCAAATTCCAATTCGATCTGGCATGCACAAGCACATTAATGTAAGTGCTCTGTGCAGCGTCGCACCGGTACAATAATTACAATTTACTAGGCTTAGTGATGTTCAATCAGCTTAATTAACATAATAAGACAACAATTTTGCTTAAAATCCACCTGAATCCTGAGTTAGGGTTAACCATCTTTCAAGGATCATGGACAAGTAGTCTTAAAATTTGAGACATTTTTAAATCTGGCTGTTAAATTTTCCAGATTGAAGATCTGAAAATGAACAGTTTGATCCAATTTTGAAAACTCTAAAGTGTTGCAGGTGCCTCTTGGTGGTTAGTGGAGGTTACAATGTATGTGTGCGTCAGACTGTTCTTCTACAGACATAACAACAAACTCTGTATTCACTTTAGTGAATGAAAATCCCTTACCTCTTCACAGGAATTTTTCCTTCTGCATTTGTTTGCACACACAACTTTGTAAAACTAAACAAAAAACAAACAAGCATCAATAAGGATAACAAGTACATTTTATTCACACAGATTACTGGCATCATCTTCCATCACTTTTGGTGTCTGGAACAGTTAACCTTTTTTAATCTGATACCAGCTAAAGGGAGAAAAATCATATTTCTTATAAGAAAATTTTATGAAATCATTGAAACTAGTAATACCAGGATGCAAAGAAAGTCACTTTTAAGGTTCTAATGTTATTTGAATCCCCCAAAACACTTCACTTCCCTATGAGCAAGTTGGGAACAGAATTTACTACCCCAACAGCAATATCCACCAGTCACGGGCTATTGGACACTACTTTCTTTGAATACTGAATATGCAAAAGTTCTTCTGAAGACGTTTCATTTGAATGGTAATGACAAAGGATTTTGTACATGAAAAATTAAGAGTGACAAGTATTCCCACCACAAGTTGCTCTAGAAGTTAACTAGTGAAATTGTAATCAACTTCTACTTACTGTTTTTCAAGGAAGCTCATAGGAGATGCATTCACAGCCAAGAGATTGTTGGTTAACTTCATAAGAGCATCTGTCCAATCACGTGTGACATTAACTGAACCAGAAACAAAGTTCACATAAACAAGGTCCACCATGTTCAATCCATGCACAATTGTTATTGTTTTGTCTTGCAACAACTCTTCCTCTGATGCTCCAAATTTCAGTGAATCCCGCAGTCTTTGTTCCTATTCAAATAAACAGGAAGTCACTAAAAGGTAAACTCTGGGCACAAAGCACTATATCAGAGCTTGGATGTGAGCTTCTATGTGTTAGATTTTCACAAATTTGGAACTACTGACATTAGGAACTCCAAACTAGAAACAACATTAACTTTAAACAGAATTCCTTTTTTTCATAATCCTTACTAATTTTCTGCTTGGAATGATCAGAGGGTTCCCTGCTAGCAGAGGTCTCTCATGACAAGCAGGGAAGATCAGAGGGATGTTGTTGGCACAAAAATTTCTGGTCAATGCCCAAAGTAATCATTTGCTCGTTGCAAAATGATGCACATAAATTCCCCTAAAAAATGACCATGGAAAAATGAAATCCCTAGAGCTAATTGTTTTTAGAAACCATAAAAGAGAAACAAAGTCAGCTGACTGCTACCAAGACACTTTATTTTTAAAATGCTATTTTCAGCCAGTTTGCAAACAGGAGTTTTATGCCACATGTAGAGATTTGGAAAAAAATAATTAAACATCTGCTTCTGATAAGAACTTTCCACAAATACAAAAATATATTTATGCAAAGAATTTCAATTTAAGCTGCAGTGTTGGTAACTGACAGTGAAGTATTCATAACTGTAATAATTTATTTTTCACATCTTGGTATGTACAAAACTGAAATTTTGCACCCATTTTGTACGTTAAAAAAATAAAACTTGATAAAGAAAAAAACTACTTTCTGTGGGAAAAAGTTAAAGAACTACTTTAATCTACCACCAGGTCGTCCAACACCATGAAAAAATGATCAGTAATTACCTGAGGTCATTAACAACTAAATGTTCCACTACAACTTACAATAATAATAAAAATATTACACAAATCAACACTCAAACTTATCAAAAGTGTAAATGGGAGATGCAACAGTCTTTTTCAACAATGAATGTTTGGCTTTGTATTACAATCTAATGTCCAAGATACCTTTTACTTCAAAGCAAAAAATCATTTGTGGTATAGTTTGGGACTCACATGAACAATATGATTCTAAGAGCCAGTCACATTTTTTAATGTCTGGAAACCATGATGAATATGTTGTTATTTATATTCTTTTCGTTGTAGAAAGGAGCTAAATTTACATATTTATTGAACAAACATGATTTAAATACAGTAATTATTTTAATACTTTTCTAAAATATCAAATGTCAGACACAGAACAAGAGCCACGTATCATAAAGAATCCAGCAATGAGAGATCAAAGTTAAATTATTAAAAAAAAACATCAAAGGGAAAGCTCAAGAGAAATAATAAAACCTTTCTTCATCCACCATAAAAACTTATTTTTCCAATTAACAAAGCCGTGACTATTTCTAATCAATCAAAGTTCTTAAATATGGTTCCATATGCATGAATTTTTTGAAAAAATTAATTGAAATGATGTGATGCAAAAATAAGCCTTAACTGCAATTTTATTAGCTAAGGTGAGGGCAAAAAACATTCCGTTTGGTGCATTTGGGAATTGTGTTATGAAAAATTGCAATATTTAATTTTGCCAAACTAGGGTGACACAAAATTGCTGGGTGACATTATTCACAAAAGAGAACAATAAATAATTAAGAGAAAAGCCTACATGCATTTTGTTTAAGCCAAAACCTCATTCCAAAAGCGAACCACTTTCACGTCAAAACAAAAATTATTTCTGGAACAACACACTTTCAGCTAGAAAATGCCTTAAATTTTGTACCCGGGCGCAATAAGGCATTCTATCATAGGATAAAGGCAATTTGTTAATGCCACAAAAAGGTATAAAACAAGAGTTATAATGAACAGAAACCTTTCACAGAGAACAAATTTATGTACTAGCTGCAAGGGCTAAATTTAAAAGTCTAATAAATCTTCAAAGAAGTTGAAATATATTAGCATTTAGAGAAATATTTTTTGAGTAGCCCTTATAAACAAATAGGCGGAAAAGGTAAATTATTGTTTATTTACAAAAGAGCTCGAAGCAAACTACCAAGTATTAACAAAAAGACTCGCGGTTTTTTCGGTGTTTTATATCGAAAATCACATGGTCACTAGCTGATTGATATCATCGAGAACACTTATCAGCGAAAAGCAAATGATTTTCGGACATGTTGGATTATTTTTTGATACTTTAACTAAGCTTAAATTTTACCGTTCAGATCACAAACCTTCGGAATTCTGGCCGATTTTCCCGTCCTCACGTCTCGAACAAATGTCAACTCCAGTAAGTCCGTTTCCTGTGTGTGAATGTACAGAGATATTAAAAGTTTTAATTTAAAAATAAAGGGCTACATAAAAAAGATACGGTTACGATGATAGAAATTTACACTTGCCAGGAACCTAACAGTCTAGAAAACGGCGACTTTGGATGATCGTGAAGAAACCTGGAAAGTGCAAAACTGTAAACTTGCACTGACTGCATGGCTGACAAAAACAAAGGGAAACCTGTGCTGTCAACCTTCGGATACCATTACACATGGTTTGTTTAAATCTTACCTTATCTTCAGCTCGCCAATAAATTAAATGACCAGCCGAATCTACTTTTACAGTACATGGCTGGCCTAATTGGGAATCCTGCAAAGAAAGAACAAAAATTTTAAAAATATTTTAATACCTTCGCGAAAGGAAGTGAAGCCCTGTCATGTACACAAGGCCGGGATCTCGCAATGAGCTTCACAATCAATAACACAGAAATACTTCCTGTAGACAAATACGCGGCGAATATTCTGAGCGGCGAACTCGACTTGCGGAAAAAGGGCCGCTAGATATATGTACAGACGATGCCTTAACGTTAGGCTACTAAGTTAGAGAACCTCACTGCTAGTAAGCTTAATAAAAAATGGAGATCGAAGCGAAACGACACGAAGGTTCAGCTTTATAGCGTGACTTGAGCATAAAACCAAAACGAGTGAAAGGCGCTTCGACCTACTTCGTCCCATTTTATGAATCTGGCTCCTCGAATTAAAAAATCTGCGACCTCGGGATGTGTCAGCCTTTCAAGAACTGCCTCCCCGCCCGCCATGTTTTTAGTTCAGTTCAAAACAGAGCTGGGAGCCGCATTACTGCTAGCCGAAGGTGAACGATGATTGGTCGACAAATCAACCGGGAAAAATTTGCCCCGCCATACAGTTCTAAAAGTTGTTCAAGTGCGCTAATTTTATTACACATCCGACCATCCTTTCACTTTCTTAAATCACTTATTTTTCCAAGCTGATATAAAAGATTATCGATCATCGATGCGAAAAGCGAGATTAGTTTATAATATACATGGCTCAATTTACGATGTCAGTCAAGGTCACCCATATTATACTTCTTTAATTGTGACAAAACAAAGATTTAAACTAATATCGTAGAGGATTTGTTTACATGGCAAAAAACAGTATTGTAAGGCGATCAATATAAAAGTTTCCAGATAAACTTCGAATTAACCACCGTTAACTCCACACTGAACCGAACACTGAACTGAACTCCGTACATTTTTCAGGGCTTTTCAGAAGCGTAACCAGACAATTTTAATTTTCCTAAATTGTTAAATACAGTACCAATCTTGGAATATAAATAGCAGAACCCCTTAAGCAAATAAGCCGACTTAAGGAAATTACTTTTATCTGTCTAACAAAGGAAGCTTAAAAAGAATATGTTTGTAAAAAAGTAAAAAGTAGTTAAACTTTTTCTGTTAGAAAAAAAACAACGTCCTTTTTGCAATCAAGAATAACAGTTTGCTATGAGCTACTATAACGCATTTTTTCGTGCTAAAAATTGAATACAATTTTTTAGTATCACACAATAAATTATATAATGACAATAATATTATTAATACTTTACATTACTCTCAACTTGCCTGTAAAGAAATGTTACACTAAAATGTTAGTTTCTTGCAATGATCTCTTTAATTTAATAAAACTGCTGAACTCAAATTTTTGGTTTCTTGTTGATGTAACTATCTTAAAGTACCAAGTGAAATTGCTGATAAATCATTAATTGCAATTTGATGGTTAGAGGAAACAGGACGCAAAAAGGTTGTAAATCAATAACAATTTCATATATTTATCATACTGATAAGCATTCTGACGACAGATGCTAATAAGTTAATTTCACTTTAGTAAAATTAATTCCAAGCAGCAGGAAAGAATGATAAGAAAATGCTATTCTATGAAACAAAACAACAGTGAGAAGATAGAAGTCTTGCCTTTTCGTGAAGCATTGAAAATTTTAGATTTGAAAAGGCACTTTCTGAAATCAAATTTTTGCCTGGCAACAAAGACACATACTCTCTGTTGCTTATTCTCTGCAGTCATGATTACTAGCAGGCCATAAAACAGATACCTCAAGTGATTCTTTTATTACACAAAAATGAATTCACCATTCATAAAATAATATTAATGTGACAGGAAATGATGGATTTATTCAGGTTTTCCTTTTCCACATTAACCTCAAGGAAAGAAAAACTGAATTATTTATGTAGATTTTAAAATACTGTCTCCCAGTAAAATTTAATTTCACTATCACAAGATTAATTAACAGCAATTCCTTCAAGTATTACCATGTATTTATTATATCATAATAAATTATATTATATATGATAAAAACAGTTAGTGTTACAAATAACTAGGCTGTAAATATAGGAGTTCAATTCAAATTGAATATTCAAATATATTTGTTTACAGACTGACCTCATTGAATTTGATTATAGTAATAAAGTACAGCTGTATTAATGCATAGTCAAACACAATGACACAGTGACTATTGTAATTTGGTGTTTTATGACAACATCACTAATAATTTAAATTTATCTTGCAATAATATTTTATTACATGATATCAGGACAAAATATACTCAAATAAGTCAATTCTTCAGTATATATTTTCCCCAAATCACAGCCAGGCGATAATGTTTTCATCCAAAAACAACTTATTTAAAGGGAAAATAATCTTATTAATATACATACCTTTCTATAAAAACTCACAGATTGAAGTTGACTAAGTGACTTAGACAATTTACTTTATTTTCAAGTGATTTTGATTTTAATTAATCAATCCATCCCAAATCAGAGAGAGGAAAAAAAATTTTGTATCAATTATTCAAGGAAGGATTTTATCAGGGCATGCCAGTTTAAATATAAATACATGGATTGAGGTTGAACCAGTAAGACTTTCTTAAAATGGTTAAATATTCTAGAGAGAATTTATTTTAAAATATAAAGTTAAATGGGCTAATATTAATCTTAAGTAAATATTTGCAAGTGGAAATATGTCATGAAATGGGGTACAAATTTAAAACATCATTACATAACAATCTTGGCTGCATACAAAAAATCAATAACACTGAACAAACCAAAATGCCTTCCCCCAACTTATTTCAACGTTACTCACATTTGTCATCCCGACCAAAATCTTCCATCCTGAATCTTGCTCCCATTTTGCTTTCAACTCCCAAATACCAGCCTTCATATAAGACAAATCATGGATCCAGAAAAGCCTATATGGGACCCTCAAGCAAAACTGAAAGTAACTTTGCAATTATATATGAAGACTTTTTCCATAAAAGGATAGGTCATAACTTTTGTGGAATATCTTCAAAACAATGTCTGTTTGTTTTTTGTGCTCAAACTCAACAAAATTCTAAAAAATGCTTTTATCGTAATAGCCAATTCTGATAGTTTCACAAAGGAAGGGATAATTTGAAACAATAACCATTGGCAAAACAAAGAAAGTAAAACAAAGCAAGTTTTCCCAAACCAACCATTCTTGCCAACAGAAAGCTATAGTCAGCTAAAATCTACAATCACCACACAATAACTCCAGACAGAATGTATGTAGTATTACTAAAAAGAATCCTGACTGACCCCCAAGGTGTTGATGTGTAAGAGACATGACAATAAATGTCACTTGAACATAAAAAATGTATAAGCCAGATCAAAAATACAAGTAGATGTATATATAAGTATATGTATATAACTATACATAGTATATGATTGTGTATAACTATACAATATACATGGAAGGGTTATATTGGGAAGGCATCACAAATGAACATAAAGTACAGAAGGAATTGGATAATACAAACGTTCAGAAGATGGTACATGTAGAAAACTGCACAAAAAGAGTTTTACATAATTTGCATTGTACCATAAAATTCTGAAAATAGGCCCCTCCATGTAAAAGCCCCTCCTAATATAAGTCCCCCCAAAAAAGTAATAAAAAAAACCCTCTGTTAAATCACCCCTAGGAATATGAGCCCCCAGGGGGCTTGTACCTGGAATTGAAACAGGGCAAACCTTGACCAACTAATTATTTTATTAACAAAATAAATAAGTTGTAAACTACTTGAAGATGGAATTGATTATCAGTACATTAATGCACCTATCAATGTTAAGCCCCAGGGTGGGGGGGGGGGGGGGGGCAGACCCAGGGGAATTTGACATTTTAATGGAGCCAGAGTCAAATTCCCCACCCCCAGGTACCTACTAAATGTCAATTTCCCACCTCTAGGGTAACTTTTTCTAACAGAGTCAGGACTTAATAATTGACAGGTTGGAAAGGATATGTCTTTTACAACCTCACATAGAAACAGAAACAGAAGGAATGAAGACTCTTCTATTTATAAACATTCAATCATACAATGAAAGAAGTGATGGTTAATAAATACCAAAAAATAAAACAGATTCCTCACCTATCTTTCGCTCATGTTGTCTCGTTACTTGCAAGAAAAGCAGAGGTCATTTACCTCTGGTGACTTCCGGGTATTACCAAGATGGCAGGTCACTCATTTCCAGTTTCTCTCGGTCTTCCAAGATGGCGGCCATGTCAAATTCCCGACCCTGGGGCAACGCTTAAATGTTAAAATCCCCACCCAGGGGAAAGCACGCTCAGTCAATTTCCCATGGGTAGCCCGCCCCCCCCCCCCTCAACCCTGGGGCTTAACATTGATAGGTGCATAAGTAACAGTGTTTTTAACCACTGTTAAATTCTTCAGATGACTCATACATGTAACTGGGTCAGCCTGAACTAAACACTCATGCTGAGGACAATGTTTAATCTTCTTTCATTAATGACATGACTCCTAATTCAATTTTTTTTAAACGTCATGTTTGCTTTGTTTGTCATCAGCTGTGTTGTAATATCTCTTAATGATACTTACAGGTGTAGCTACACACCACTGATGATGGTTATAAATTTTAAAAATTTATAAGGGCAATCACATAACACAAATAATGATCCAAACTCGAATAAATATCTCCAGAATATTATTGTTTTACAAGGATGAAGCCAATCATGTAGTGAGAATTTACAGTAAACGTCAAGAAGTAACAGTAATAAGCTGGTGGTTTTGTGGCCTGCTTGTGTGTATCACACGCAAAAAAGAAAAGGCAAACTTACATGTACCATGAGATTCATTTCATCTTCACCACAGAACGTACAACAAAATGATTCAGTCAACATTAATTAATCACTTAAAAAACAATTTAACAATAACTCGCATGATAATTCCCTGTTAGATTTAAATCATGTGTGAAGGGATTATCAATGAGATTATCACGGTGAGGCTTTTTCTTGCCAAAGTTCCTGACACCTCCTTTTGACCGTAGTCACAATTATTATGTACACATCAATATGACAGCATAATCCAAATATTAACTACAACCCTTGCTGTAGCAAACCTTGTTTAATGTCTGTCATCTGTGTTCATGGCACACATCCTTAGCATCAGTATTTTACTTTTTTACAGCATGATCTTAGACAATAGGCAATAGGAGTATACAAAATATGATGCACGCACAAAGTTGGTTGTCAGTTACCAGCATAAGTATTCTCAAACATATTTCAGTGTCATGTTTTCAGCAACTCACTATCCTTTTCTTCTTCAAGTTGTGCAGCAAGTAAGGCTTCCCTTTCTAATCTGCGTTTGTCAAGCCAGGGTTTACATAAGTGAAAGATTCCTGCACTACCCAGAATGAAGCTAGCCCTGCAGAAATTAATGGTCAAAGGTAAATAGACATTAGCAAACTAAAGGCTACAACTACACAAGATGAGATTTTTCCAGATTAATGAATGTTTCCAGACTTATTACTTTTAGCATATTTGGATTTGCTGGCATAGTTTATACTAAAAACCAATTTGGATTCCATTACTGTTTACACACATTAATAAACCTGGGGAGCTTTAGCAGCCACCACCATGACTGCCTGCATGCAATGAGACAAAAAAAGTAATAGCTTTAATAAGCAAAACAACTAATTTTGCTCACGCAGTGCACTTTTTGAAACATTTTTTTGCTGCCTCTGCATGACCAAGACATGAAATGTCCTTATGCCACATTGGTTAAACAATATACATACATGTACACACCACAATAGTCTTTTTTTCCCTTGCAAACACATTGGCATGTACAAACAACAAGAAAATCTGATACCAAAATTATTATAAACATAGCCTGGGAAAACTGAACACTGATGTAAATGGTGGTTTGATTTGATGGGGGACTTCTGTCTGACACACTCAGTTTCAAAGTTCTTATTTTAAATCCAGTAATATGATAATATTGAGTCAGAACACTGACAAAGTATGTAATGTTCCCATTGCTTAAGGTCGCTATTACAAAAAACTATCCAAAGACCATCTGATTATTTCAATGAGACAGACTCTTTTCCTGTTAAGACCTTTTTCTTAGGAAAAGAACCTTGCAGGAATTTTGCCATAAATCTTAGACGGTCTTAGACGGTCAAACAAACAAACACACCCTCACAGATTTTGAAGCTGTCATAAGATACCTTGGGTACCCAGAATCTCTCCCTCACTTAATGATAGCAAAACCAGTAACTATTAAATGAATTAGGGACGACGGTAAAAGAGAGACTCAGTGTTGAAGGGTGAATAAAGGAAACCTGACCAATCAGCAAACCAACATATTATTTCAATGTTTCCTCTGTAAAGCCTTAACCTAAATAATATTCAACGTTCTTTGCCACACGATTGAGTCCCTGACTAAAGAAATACCCAACATATTCTAGTTCCTTTATATGCGGGGATTAATGTTAACCTACAACTGTACAGTCCATGCAGCGTGTAAGCTCATTAGAAGAGCGAACGAGCTGAAGGTAATATTGACCACTTCACAGCCCTTAACAACATCTGCCATCTGTCGCGCACACAAGCGAATCAAAGAGTGCCTTCCGTTTGAAAAACCTCAAAGTAGTACTTACCAAACAACACTTATAATAGTCACCCGTCGAATTCGACGACGCAAAGAAGGTTCTAAACTTTTATATTCATCTTTCAGGTCCATTTTCCCTTTGCTTCCACTTCACCATTCGCCAGGCGTCCCAGTACATTAGTCACGTGGTCAAAGCGACAAAAGCATGTCAACTTGAGAACTTCTTCATATCAATTTCCGGTTGTAAAATGGCTGCAGCGACAGCTGAACGGGCAACCAAAGAAGTTTTTGATTTGTTCAAAAAGTATGGAGATAGAGACTATATAGGTGAGCCAGTCTCTCAAGAAGAACACATGATTCAATGCGCCATGTTAGCCGAGAAGGATGGATTCTCGGACGAGGTCATCTTGGGGGTGTTCTTGCACGACATTGGACACCTCGTTGGGTTCGACAGAGATCTTCCTCCAATGGCAGATGTGGGTACAAATGCACATGAGATTGTAGGTGAACAGTTCCTCAAAGATCTTGGATTTCCAGAAGGTGTGACAAGTTTTGTTCGTGGCCATGTGGACGCCAAACGCTATCTTGTCTTTAAATACCCGGACTATTACGCCAAGGTAAATTTTTCTAGCTCAAAAGTCACGAGACCAAGAGGTGGAGTTTTCACCTTTTTATGCCCCCTTAATTCTGCCCTCCAGATTCATGAGCGTTAATTACAGTGTTAAATAAACTGTAGCAATGCTAAAAAGAAAACTAAATAGTTTTTTTTTAAAAGATTAATCGGAGTTTTTGTAAAAAATAGATATTTTTGCTTGCAGATGAAAATAGAAATAGACACCTTGCATGTTCACATCTCCTCACGCCTCCAAAAATGGAAGAAATAAAGAAAATAAAATGAAATAACTTAAGAATTTAATCTTACTATCGTTTCTATGATTGCTGCTAAAGTATTGTAAGCATTCTTTCAATCGACAAAAAGAGAATTTTGCGATGTATTCTTTGACGACATTTAGTGTGATCCAATAACTTTCTTTTTTTCTTATCTCTCTTTCTTAGTTGACTCCAGCGAGTCAAAAGACGTTGATTTTTCAGGGAGGCCAGATGACAACAGAAGAGGCCAAAAAGTTCGAGATGTTGAAGCATTTCGAGGCTCTAGTAAAGATGAGAGATTGGGATGACAGAGGCAAAATAAAAAATGCTCCAGTTGATCCGTTGGAGAAATATGAAAATATGTGTAAAAATTATCTAGAAAAGGTCCTCAGTAAATATTGAACAGCAAAGAAATTGACAGAATTTGCTTCCAATTGTAATAGGTCATGTTAATTAAAAAAGACTGAGTCATTGTGCAGGGAATGTTGCGTAATGGGTTTCAATTGTGTCGCATTGATGAGGGGTATTTTAATACCCCTCATCAATCCAACACGCATGGGGTAAGTGAGGGAACGTTGGCACAGTGAGGATCCTGGGAACGAGTTAGGAATCATCCAAGATGGCCGCGGCCTGCACGCGATGGGGTATTTTCGGTGCGGGAAAAATCGCCCATGATTTTGTGGTCGCCTTGAAAACCTTACCAGAAAACGAACACAAGGTCGTTGCGGTAGCGGCGCGTTCTCTGGAGAGATCTGCCGAGTTTGCAGACAGACACAACGTCGAGAAAGCTTACGGCTCTTACGAGGAACTCGCCCGAGATTCAAATGTAGAAGTGGTGTATGTTAGTACAATCCACCCCCAACACAAACCGCTTTGTATACTAGCCCTTAATAATGGGAAACACGTGCTTTGTGAAAAACCTATGACAATGAACCTTAAAGACACAAAGGAACTGTTTGATCTTGCAAAGACCAAAGGATTATTCATCATGGAGGTGAGTGACCTCTGCCGAGTGTGGATGATGAAATCCTAGCCTGGGACCAGGCCCCTTGGTTTGGAAAAAAGGAAAAAGGCTAGATTCACCTCCTCCCATCCCCTGGCGATATTTAGGCCCTTTCCCCCAAACGGAGAACCTTTTAACAGGCTAAAGAAATCCTGTTTTTACAGTCGCAAACCGTATTAAACGATTTGCCTTCAGGTGGGGGTGGGGCAGTGGGCGTGGAATACTTACGCCTAAAATTTTGAACACTTCAATGGAGATCGACCTACCGGCTATAAAGGGTGTGCTTTTGGGCTCTCTTGTTTTGAATAAGGCGCATAATGTTATGCACACTTGTGCTGCACAGGGCCCTGTTTCATCACAAGGAATTAGTAGTTTGTGCTAGGCTCTCAGATCATGAAGGAACGTCGCAAAAATAGAACTGACAAAGCGGAAATAAGTGCAATCTAGGAAAGGGGGCGGCAGCAGGAACTCCCAGGCCCTGTGCTTTTGTCTTTTTCCTTCACTTTTTCTGAACGACTGCTCTACTATCTTGGAGCCTGGAACACCTTGTTCAGCTGAATTTATTTTTGCTACCCTCCTTTTCTAGTAAGATGTCTTCTTGAGGTTGAAATCCAGTTTAGACTAAGAGAGAACTCAACTGTATCTAAAACAAACTGTGTTTTGGATTCCAAACATTATTCGCAATGGCTTGTATTTTTTTTGCAGGCGTTATGGACAAGATTTTTCCCTCTGTATGAAGATGTCAAGAACCTCATAGATTCCAATGCTCTTGGAGAGCTCCGTTTGGCACTTGTCTCCTTTGGCTCAAATGCAACTCATGTTGAGCGATTGTGTGACCGAGACCAGGGGGGTGGGGTGCTTCTAGACATTGGACTCTACTGTTTGCATGTTGTAGATATGATCTTCAATGAGGAGCCCCTAACCATCACCGCTGTGGGACAGAAAATGGCCACCGGAGTAGACTCAACAGTTGTAGTGACAATGTTGTATGAAGGCGAGAAAACAGCTTCTATAACTATGAGTGTTGGTGAGTACAAATTCTCTGACATGACTGATGTTAACCTCCTTGAAGAAACCAACTCCTGATCATGACTGGTTTTAAAATATGTTTTGTGTCACTTCAGCTGCAGATCTGCCCGGGGAAGCTACATTTTCAGGATCACATGGCTCTGTCACTATTCACAAACCGTTTCACTGCCCCACAAGTTTTACTTCTCCTGCTGACACAAAGGAATATCCTCTTCCAGAGCCTTCCATGTCAATGAACTTTGTCAATTCTACTGGATTAAGGTGAGATGCATTTTTCATGGATAATTTATTCACAAGCTACAGTTGAGCTACCTGTCTTAAAGAGAGTTCAGTTAGGGAAAAATGACTAAAATTCTGGCATAGGGAGTTGTCCCTCTTGAGGGTGGTAAAGGGTATTTTCGTGACTCATGATCGGCCCTTTTTTTCCCCGTGAAATGTGAAATGGCTAATTTTTTGCTTGTGAATCGTGATTTCCATAGTAGCCGTGAAGCGTGATTTTGCAAGATTATTTTCCGTGAAACAAGAAATAAATGTTTAATTCACTGTGAACCGTGATTTTCATTATGTCTTTGTTTTTCGTGAATTGTGAAAGGACCGTTTTATTTTCCGTGAAACGTGATCTAGACCCCCCCTTTACCATCCTCCCTCTTAGGTGTCAGTTAAAAGAGAGTAGACTGTAACCTTTTCAGGTGATTACGTGTAAAACAGTCAGCAAAGTAGTGATGCTTTCAGGCAGTTGATAGGTGGATTTCTTTAGCTTGGCAATTACTTACTGGTAATGAAGATTTTCAAGGGCATCCTGAACAAAGGCAGATTTAGGGGTGGTCCAAGGGGACTTTGGTGCCCCCTCCCCCCTTTGCGTATAAAAAGATTTCTCAGTAAACTATCTAGTATTTGCTTAACAAGTGTCCTGCCCCTTCCCCCTTCCTGAATTTTCTGGATCTTCCACTGCTGAAGATTTCCAAGTTACACAAAGAAGCCAAAGTGACTTTTAAAACTGGAAAGTTTGGAAAAAGTACAATCATTCACATTCTTGCATTTGCTCTGGTTTATTTTACTCTCAGTTTATATTTTTCATGAAAATGTGTCTGCTAAGGATGCGCCAGACACAAGAAATTGCACCAAAGGTTGAGCTGACATGAGTTCAAAGTTTTTGATCAGCTGGCAGGAGATGCATAAGGCTTGAGAATCAGCAGCTATAGTATACAATAGCCACGTATTCAAACCCTTTTTCCTTCAACTTGTGTTTTAGGTATGAAATCCATGCAGTTAGAAAAAGCTTATTGGCAGGTGAAATAGAGAATTCAACGATGCCTCGAAAGGTGACAGAAAAAGTATTTTCCTGGATGGACAAGATTCGTCAGCAGTTAGGAGTCATTTACAAAGAGGACTTGTAGAAATATTATTTCGTTTGTTACAATTTTGTGAAGGGTATGAAAAAGTGATCAATGCCAATTCTTACTGTGTTAATTCAAGAACATTATGACCAGCAGATTCCACCCAACAGTCCTAACAAGACAACTAAGATGAAAAGCAGTAATGAAGTTGACAGACACATATGAAATGGGACTCAACAAAAACTTGACATGACCTTGTAACCCCATTGAAATTTGTTGTTCCAAGAGATACAGTTAAAACATATAGTCAGACCCAGTAATTTTCAAGAACAAGCTCAAAAAAATATGAATTTAAAAAGTCATTCCTCATATAAAAGAACCTCTATTGCATTTGTGACTGAAATATATTTAATGGAGCTTATTTGGCCTGCAAATGTCATCCTGGAGCCAGTTCTTAATAATATTGGCAGTTGCTAAATGTGTGGCTTTTCAGTGCTGTATCAAGCATTAGCTCAGTGATTGCTGCAAGTGAATTTCTCCACCATATAGTTTCCAGGTCCTCCTTAACCAGAAGACAAATACAAATGTGTTGAAGTAACCTTAATTGATGCCAATTCTTGAAACACTGTTGATCAATACGTTCTCTTTAATAAACAACTTTGTACATCTACTTTGGCATCATATTTTGGCACCAAAGACATCATTTACAAACCCTTTAATAATAACTAGACAACTTTAACTTAATGATACCCTTCTCTTCTTTAATAATTTCTAAATCCGAATGGGTTCTTTGGAAGGGCAGATATAAATGTCTAAAATATAGGGCTAGTTTGGTCCATCTCAATGAAACATGTCAGACTACTCAGTAGAGCAGGAAATAACACACCTAGCTTAGTACAGTGTAACCTGTAGCAAGAGGGCGGACATCTGTAAGACCCAAAACTTACTTGGATTTACTTAGGGTTGTGGATCTCCTTCATAAAGTACCGGTACCCTGTATTACTTTGATTTAATGAGATGTAAACAAGTAGCCCTGTATTTGATAATTTTGCCTATTTTGATTGCCTACTTATATATACAGGTGAGTTATGCTCCATATACCAAGTACAGTCTGATTTCCTCAAAGAGAACACCCAGCCCTTGGAACCATCAAGTGAAGGTGTTGACAGGGATGAAATATCTTGAGCTAAATTTTTTCACATAGGTGTCCCCTTATAGGGAGGTTGTGTTGGGATAACTGTATTACAATATTGGACTCGTTTTAAAGGAATGAGTGACCTGTCCTGCCAGAGAGGTGTAACAAGTAAAAATACACAGTAAGAGGATGACTTTTTTTTTACACATAGTGTCCTTAAAGTTAAGAATTCCTTGCATTAACTACTGTATTATAAAAAAAAAAAAACAAGACAAACAGATATAAAATGAAATTAGTGTACTAATAAATCATAATGGCACAAAAACTGCATTACTTTATCTTGATGCCAGCAATGAATTTTCTGGCCCCAAGTTTAAAAGGTGACTTGAGTCTGATTTATAATGTTAAAATGATAAATGCTGGATTGTAAAATAAGCATGAATCATCATTATTATTGTGAACAGTTGAAACAGGTGGGTACAGGTAACTGCTTTCTTTCATGTCTTATGTCACTAGTATGGTAGCCTGCACAGCCGGCATTTGAAAGGGAGGGGGAAGGGGATTTCTCACACGCAGTCTCATGCCTAAATTCCCTTCATCTTCCCTTTCAAATGCAGGTGGCCAGTATGTAACAATAAACATTGGAGTGTGGCACAATAAAATTAAAACCCTAGACATGGTATTATCTTCTAAAGGTGATGTTACAATGGACGATTCGCACAACGATATTTAGCACAACACAGCATTGCAATGTTGGACTAATGTTGTAACCATTCAAAACAATGTCAAAACAATGTCAAAACAATGTTCAACCCTGTGTTGTGCTAAAAGTTGTCATTGCAGATCATCTCGTGTAACATCACCTTAAAGCCTGGATCAAATGCCGCACTTCATATGTGCCACATTTAATGCTACTGTTTGATTCAGCAAATGTGAAATGTGACGTTTGGAACTAACTCTAGGTGTCCACTTAAGGGAGGTGCCATCTGTATTCAAAACGGTTTACCAAAGAAATGTCTACTTTAAGATGTTACTTGGAAGATGAAATTTCCCAGCTCTTCAACTACAAAGGGCATAAAAAAAATCTACCTGTATTATAATTATTTACATCCTAATACCACATGGGAACACCACCACAAAATAGTTTTAGTATTTCACAGTTTGCTTCTTGCTTAAATTGTAAAACATTTCCCTTTAGTAATATCAATATTAACACTATTATACATATTTTCTCCATCCTATGACTTTAAACTATTTTTTACTTATAATGTTACATACAGGGTTTCCAGTTACATGTACAAAGTTTAAAGCACAGCCTAAAGATTTTGAGGAGAGAGACTTTCATCAGACATAAACTTTCGCAAGTCATTTTCTTCAACTAAGTTCTCAGTGATAGCTGAATATATGACATAAGCCAAGTAATATGCAGTAACATCATGTAGTAAATCATGTACACTAACCAGTATTAGGAATAATGTTATAGCTGTCTATCATTTAATATCAACTCTAGTCACTTCAACCTGATTAACTTTATAAATCTTGATAGTTTTAAACCAATAAAATAATCAATACATATTTTCCATTTTATAAATATCTTTGAAAATTACTAGCCACATCTTCTTTTTTAAAGTATGGTGGTTTTATCAGAAGCTCAAATGACTGTCACATACAGTCAGACCACTGCTTTTCTATATTATGAGTATCTTACATTGTCATAATATTTAACATGTAAACACTTCTTATGACCCAGATGAATGAGTGTCTGTCAGTGGGTTGGAAGCACAGTCTGAAATGCAGTGTGAATAGCTTTTCGACACTTTTCACCATTAGTCTTGATTTTATCCAGATTTTCCGTCACAAGCTTAAAACAACAAAAGAAAAGAAACTTTAAAATGAGTAGGTAGTAAAGTACATTAATCTACTTCAGAACAGTTTTATCAGTTAAGGTCAACATTAAACTGGGTTGTTTTATAATTTATAGCCTAATTACCACCAACTATGCCAGACTTGACAGGTTAACAAGGCTAATTCTGCCAATTGCTATTAGCACAGTACAGATATTTCTCTCCAATTTAAAAAAGAAGGGGAAGGGTTAATAAAGGCCTAATCCGAATAACTGCCATTAAGATCATAACCACACTAGACATTCTGTAAGAACTAAAATAATTAAACTGTGATGGTGCCAAGGAAATAGGCTTTAGAACGAGAGAGTGTCTTGAATGAAAGAATACACTTCTGCAACCACTGGATCTCTAAATAAAACTTATGTGGAAGGGCATCTCAATGAGATCACAAACAACAGCTGCCCAAAAGTGTAAAAGGGGTTTCACCACATCAAATGAAATCCTTGCAATAAAATGACAGCAAAGTCAAAGAAATACTGATAATTAGCTTGGCACCTTTTGGAATTCCACTTCCAAATTTTTCTGTTCCTCCTTTTGTTGATTCTTAAGTTCTTCAATTTCTCTCTGCTGCCTAATACCCAACTAAACACAAAAAGACACAACTGTGAGCTCTAAGTAAAATCAAATTAGCCAGACAGTGTATTTAGAAACTTATTAGAACTAGTAATTCTCAGGGAACAGAGTGGTTCAGAGGGGTACTTAAAAGTACAACACCATGATGCCCAAAGATTGAGCTTCAGTAATCAAAGGAAAATAAACTGATTACTCACCAGTTTTGTCTCCTCAACAAACTGTTTCATATTTTGGTTATCAAGTTCTAGCTTTCTGCAAATACAAAATTTAAAAAATGTCAAGAGATTACTGACCACTTAAAACTGTGCTCTTCACAATCCTACAGGCACTACTCTGCTTTATACCTAATAGGCATGTTGAGTTTAACAGAACTGTGTCTCACAGTAATTTAGCCTAATCCTGTGCCATATTTAACAAATAGCCACCATCAAATTGAGTCACTCAATTTGGTGGTAGCTATTTGCTTATTATGGGACAGTGAAATCGAAAATATAATCTGTTACAATAGTAAAGCAATACCTACTAACACCGCATTAATACAAACAGTAGCAGAAGTGTTCACAATTGAAGATTAAAAAGTAATAATCAACTAGACATTTCACTCCTAACAAGAAGGACTAAACTGCCATGACACAATCCCTTGAAAGAGAAAAAGATCCCTTGTGGCCATGGAGTTATACCTGTCTTGTTCCTCTTTGCCCCCTATTGTTTTATCAAGCAACAATGCTTTAGCTGTCTCCATGGACTGTTTTGTCTGTTTTCTCATCATCTCACTGCTTTCCCTTTAAAGACAAGAAAGCAAGAAAAATGGATCAGCCTAAGACTTGTTAAGAAACATGACATGCCATTTCTATGGTGCCTGTATCGCAATTAACAGAGTTTCCCCGGCGGTGGGTCTTAAATACAGGTCACTTTTCCACAGGTCAGAGTACAGGTCACCATGACCATGGTACAGATAAATGAACAGCATTAAAAGTGTCTCCTAGCCTTAATCTCTTAACAAAATGCTCTATTAGATCAAGGGGAGTTTTGTGGTTTGGAAATTTATCAAAGGAGCAGTGACCTCTACTCTTGACCTCAGGAATACGTGCCCTGTACTTTAGACCCAACATAACTGTTCTCGACTAATGTGACAGATGATGACACCCACCCGCTGCCAGCAGAGCCATTCTTTCAAGGAAGCTCTCCTCACTCGCAGGGTGAACAGTTACTAGCTTGATACAAAAAGATGTACTAGAAAAGACATAACATAAAATGTTTCTCCTCCAACAGAAAATATCAGGCACGATGATATAGAATTCTTACTTTTCGTGCCTTGATGTAACCTCTTTGTGCTGGCTTTCATGAGCACTGTCCATCACTTTCTTCAGTGTATCAAGTTGCTGTTAAGTGCAATAGAACAACATTTGTCATGTTAAAATGTTAGTACCAAGGACAAGACACTCCTTTAGTTAGTAACACATTCCATGCATTAATTGTCAGTGGAGCAATATTCCAATTTTAGTCTTTTTTTTTGTTTGTTCTTGTCAATGGAGGAGCTGCTGCATGAACTTTAAAAATTCAATTTTAGTGCCTACATTATGCAGTGCAACTTCTTTAATTCATGACATTTGGATACCACCTTTAGTACTGTAACCCCTCTGAACCACTCTGTTCATCCATTTCAGATCATGTGACACACTCATAATAATTATTAATGAGACATATATATCGTGAGGGTAAACTGCTCGTTTCAAATTATTTGAAAGGAACAGCTATCTAGAGTAACCATATGTGGTCTGAAATAGGTAAACAAATGTCCCAAGATAAAAAGGTCTTGTATTTAACAACTCACTTGAGAAGCATGTTCTTCAAACATACGAATCTCTTCTTCAACTTGTCTGTTTATCATGTTGCTCCATTCTTCAGTTTGGCCTGATAGTCTTTCCTTGGCCTGCATTTCATAACAAAAATAATACCAAAAACGTGAACAAACTTTAAGCATTTGCGTAGCTGAAAACACTGTTACATGTTATGTTCTATTAATATAATTAGAAAGGATAAAATTTTATGTGAAGTACTTTTAGCACTGTTAGAAAAATGAGCTGGAGTGTATTATCAGGTTTAAAAACTCGAGGCTTGATAATACATGACTGCAAGTTTGTAGATATCCTTCAAAATCTCAACTCATTCTTGTACTAATATTTATTTTGGTCTAAAAACTTGGAAGCAAAGTCTACCGGTGTCTTTATCAGATATAAAGACACTTATTAAACATTTCTTTTCTTTTTTCTCTATGAGTTACTGATGAGTTTTTGAACTATTTTTAAAGTATTTTTTCCACTTTACCAAAATTCAATCTCAACATATAATATAAACCCAAACAATTAATTTAATTGCCTTTTGAAAGCACTATAGAACTCTGATGATTTGTGCCTCAGACCCTTGGAAGGTCAGTGCAAGGGGTTGCATCAACATGCATTAAGTATTCATAAAGGCAATAAAAATATTCAAGTATCCTGAAATATTTACCTTGTCAGTTTGTGTTTTGTTAAGAAACAACATCTTGCTTTCATGCACTTTACGCAATTCTTCTGATTTCTCCTCCCTGCAATGCAAGTGCAACACACTAAGTTGCTAAGCTGTTCTACAATTCCATGGATGGCTCACCAATAGATCTACTGCTCAACTCTAGTAAACTGCATTAATTGTTTATTTAAGAAAGAAAAAATACTTTCAGGGCTTGAGGAAAAATCTTGAGATCAAGCTTGTGTTTAAGCTTGTCCTCAGGAAAGATAGCTATCACATTTTATATGCCCAGGGCCACTAAGTTAGGAGATGACTTCCCTGCAGGCCCTTGCATGACCATTGGTCAAGTGACAGTGAGCATGAAAAGTTACCTGCCCAGCAGAAAAAAATCTCTTTATCACCTAACCTCACAATCCACTAAAAAATGCAATTAAAGTTGGCAAAAACACAAAGTAAACATCATAATTTTATTGATTATAGTTACTTTTCTATAGAGTAACTGAGTACTGAGAACTTACAATGTATAATTACTTAAAGGCACTAAGGATTGTAACTATGTTAGGCTTTTTGCAATGGATTTTTCGAAAGCCTTTGATAATGTGAAACACTCGTTAGTTGGGGAAAAGCTAAAGGCTCTTCATCTCAATCCTTAATTATCTGGTTAACTGGTATCTAAGCTTTCTAATGGATAGGAAACAAAGACTAATATTTAAGGGTGTTATCTACAAATGGCATAATGTGAACAAAGGAACAACCCAGGGTAGTGTAAAAGGGCCCCATCTTTTTAATTTGTTTATTAACAATTTGGCCATTAGGGATGTCACCTTACCAGCATATATAGTTAAATATGCTGTCAACGCCAACTTGCTAGTCAAAGTATGTAACAATGAAATAGATCTTTCTCAAGAGGTTCTTTTTCAGTTAGACCCAAGATAATGCCATGGCATGTAATCCCAAAAAATGCAATGAACTGATACTTTGCAAGAAGGTTTCTCATGATATAGACCCTGTGAACAATATAACGTAAGTTTCTTGTTTAAAAGTGTTAGGGGTTACTTTACAAAGTAATCACAGATTTAATGAGCATATTAAGGTTAAGCTGCAGGAGGCCAACAAGTGTCTTTATGTGATAAGATGTTTATGTAAAGAGGGACACCAACAACCAGATGTAGATTACGTTTTTTGATCAATAATTATTGTTTTACCGAAACTAATGTACGGTTTACCGTATACGCCTCCTCGATACCTGAATTAACAACAGTCCAGAATTTTCTACAGTGCTGCTTTAAACGCAAATATATATCGTACCAAACTGACATAAATTATGTAACATATTAGAAGAGATAGATCGCTCACTATTCAAGAAGATCTCCAGTATGCCCAGTCACCCTCTGTACCCTTCCGTCCCCAAAATGAAAGAAAGTTCAGTGCACCTCCGAATTCCTAGCAGTCAACTCCCTAGGGTTAATACCCAGCGTCTTAAAATAAGTTTTTTAATAGGCTATTTTTCAAATATAGAGTAGCTATTTAATGTAATGTGGATCTTGAATGTTTAGTTCAATGCTTATACATGAAATTTTTTTAAGCCTTGTAATTCTTTCTGCTATTTTTAATGTAGGTGTTCTTGGTTTTAGCATGTATTATTGCTTAAAAAACAATAAAGACCTATTATTATTATTATTATTATTATTATTATTATTATTATTATTAGTGTCACTTACCCACACCTCTTCACTGCCCTCTCAAATGTCCTTATAGCATTGATTTTAATCTTCTCATAGTCTGTAACAAGCTTTTCTAATTCACCAGTGTGATCCCTCTGCATGGCAGATCGTTCCTGTATAGAGTACAAACAAGAACAATGGAAATGCTAAGAAAATGCAAGGAAAAGCCAAAATTTCTAAATAGCCACAAAGAGAATAAAGGTCAATGATGTGACACTTGAAAATGCCACCAGGCAAGTAGAGCTAAAGGGCAAATAAGGATCTTAAAAAACAAAGGTTATCTATGTATTCTATTCAATATTTGTGTCATGCCCTTCATCCCTTACCTTCGCATATCTTTTGAGAAGAGCTTCATTCACTCTCTGGTGCCTCTTAAATACCTTAAGAAAGCTCTGAAATCCAACAAAAAATAATAATTACTTCCACTGGTGACTGCGCCTTATGCAAAATATAACCTCTGACATCAGGCCCTGAAGAATTACCTATAAAGCCACATAACAGCAAAGCAATACCCTTGGGCAAACTGTTACCAACTACACTATTCACCATGAAGCAAGGTGGGGTAGAGAAGCTCAACATATGTTATAATGACGTTTTGAGCATAGTATAAAGATAATGGATCAGATTTAAACCTACATGTACCCCTCCCCTTGAATGCAACATTTTGCCTATTAGTGAGAAGTTAGTGTTAATGTCGGGTTAGGGGAGGGGTAAGTGCACCTGAGTTTCGAGAATGTTATGTACTGCCCTCAACTATAAGGTCACAGTCAATAATTACCTTATCTTTTTTCAGTTCATCCACATTAATTGGTGAAAACTTGAAGTCATCTAGATAACAAGATGGAAAGAAATACAAATGTAACAAAACTCATGTTTAAGAGTGTGCAAGATAAGTTGTGATAGTCTCGTTGTCTTGTTTCAGTTACAAGTACATGTTACCTAACTTTTCTGTTAGTACTGTGTTTCAAGTGTATTGAAACACAGTACAACAGAAAAGTATATAAATATAACTTGGATATGCTTGTCTTTATATATGTGTTGGAACAATAATTATTGTTCCAACACATTTATTTCAGTAATGCACAAGAAGAACCTTATAGCAACTTACATTTCTTGGGCACATTGCTTACGACAAGGGTTAGTTCAGAAGTGGATCGTGCTCCAGAGTAGCTTAAGGTCACAACTGAGTCCCTTGGTCGTTGTAGAGATGTACTTGTACCAATGTTATTAATAGAGGTTATGGATTGTGCCTTCGTTTTAGAGATTGCAGGGGCAGATGATGACTTCTTTATGAATGCTGGCAAACTGCTTTCTTCCTCCTAGGTACAGAAAAGACAATGCACTAGGCTTAAATATAACACCTACATATTTAATTTTAATTTAATTCCTCTGAGGGGGTGGAGGTGAGAGGAGTACTGTCGTAGATCATGTACATGGCCATGTGCAGGTTATACAAAGGTATTAGTGCAATGATGTAGGGCAAGGTTTTCAGGCAATCTAGTCTTGATCTGGGTTGGATAGAACTTTCTTTGCATAAACAATAAATAGTAAAAAGAGGGGCGCGTGCAAAAAGGGTGCCAACAGAATCCTCATACATGTAAGGCTCCAGAAATCAGAGGGCTCTAGTTTAGATTAGAGTACCATTTTTTTTTAATTGATCAGTTGTATGAAGAAGAAGAGTTTCCTGGTAAATAGTTAGTCCCAAAAAGAGTAGGAATTTTGGTTGCCTGGCCTAGAGTAGGATACAAAATGCAACTGAACATGGTTTAGAATAGGCTTAAGGTTAAAGGGTCCCATCAGAACACCCAGTCACAAACTACTATTATGCCCCCTTTCCTACCCTCACAGATCATCTCAGATGGACACGTATCCTGACCAGGGTCAAAAGAAATTATTGTTAGTGTAAAATCAGCCTCAATGGTTATAATACTGAAAGCAGAGAGTTGATAAAGTGATGTGTCCCCTCTCCCAACTTACTACCATATTATAGAGATGGATCTATTTTAATTCTATCCCACTACAATTGCCAGGGGGACACTTGGGAGAAGTTTGGGTGGGGGTGTGCCACCAAGGACTTTGTGTAACAGGTCAGTGGATCTGTTTAAACCTGAGTTTTCCCAATAATATACAACTTAAGAGGTAGAAACTTACTGTTTCTTCAATTCCAAAAACACTGGCCATTTGTTTAGCTCGTCTGTCTGCTTCAGAAATGTACTTCATTGGCTCTGAGAGCTCATTAACAATAGCTGCAAATCAAAATTAATGTTTTATTTATTATTATTCATTGTGGTATTGACAATACTATCAATTGCCAAGATTTTAGAGCTATTATTTTGTAGGTATTAGCTCAAAATATTGTAAACAAACATTTGTCTTATAATCAGTGCCATAAGAAATAAACAAAGAACAGCCAATAAAATCATTGGTTATAACCAATGGCAATGCAAATAAATAGACCAATCATTAATAACCAGAGTTTGATACAATGAAGTGACAACTTACTTTGACTCTGTGGATATAACTACCGCAAAGGTTTTCAAAACATTAGTCAGTATGAAAAACAGAACTATTCAGGACTTACACCTCAACAATCATATCAGTATAAACTACAAACTGCTTACCAGTATATCTTTCTGGAACATATGTCTTGAGTGAAATTTGACAAAAAAGTGTTGCCAGCGGAAGTGGCATGTTGTTTTCTGTTCTGAGAGATATGTGTCGGAAACCTATGTAACAAAAACAAATTTCTTATTACTGACTTGTGTCCTGTGCCATAACATTGCAGACATTCCTGTAAAAGTCCTTTCAAAAGTTGTTTGTGCCTATACACTTGTACTCTAGGTTTAAAAATCAGCAGTGAAATGTTTTAATAAAGCATTCACAATTCTACAATACCAGTTGCCAATACCACTTTAATTAGAATAAAGAAGCTGACACTTACCAGACTGTAGACCATCCAGAGGAACAACTCGCTGGGCAATCAGCTTATCATTGTCATCTATCACACCAAATCTCAAGAGAACAAGTTCTGGAAGAACAATCTGATAATAGTAACACACAAAATTAGAAATTTTATGAATTTTGTAATAATCACTGGTGACTTGATGTACCATACCTAATATACACCTGAGCTTCAATTGCATCAGGACATTTCAATACATAATGCATTTACAAAATGTACTACAGGTTATAAAAATTTTACACACCCGTCTAAATACAAACTCATCCTCATCATAGACAGGGTCCATCCCATTGTTTTGAATGTACTTGGTCCTGTACTTTTTGCGCAATGTGTCCGTTGGAAGCCCATACATGTCCACTTCTACGCAAGTAGTTATCTTCTTATCAGACAGAAACTGTCCTGAGATAACCTAGTAATCAGAGTAAAGTCAACAACACTTTTAGGTTAATCAATAATATTATCCTCAAGTTCATGCCAGATATATAGTTGGGAGCTTTGAGGTTCAAGAAATATCATGACTTTGTAGGCACCACTAATTGAGGTTAGTTATATATATAATAGTTATGAGGAGGCAGCCAGGCTGCAGCTGAGCAGTTAGAACGCTGGGCTCGGAGGTCCCATGGTCAAGTCCCGCCTTGACAGATGGCTAGATTTGTTCATGGTAGACCCATGTTCAAATCTTAGACTATACTTATAAATAGCCAACTGGTTTGTCTCTGTCCATTTGGGATTCTTATCCCTGTTATACTTGATTTGACTTATTTGTTTCAGGCATTTGCTTGGCCCCACAATTAAGCATTTGTGCTGTAAATACTGCCATAGGTAAATAACGGCATTACTATTATTAATAGCTCACTGGTGGATTTAGGGAAAGTTTGTGGATTTCCCTTTTAAACACAAATGCAAGTGAAATGAAATTATTCCCTAATTTCACGAGTATACCATTTGATTACCTATTAATATCATGGGTGACAAATTACGTTAGCAATCTTGGATTTTTGATATGTTTATCCTGGATCGTATCGATCAAGAACTCCACAGGTTTTCTCGAACATTTAGAGAACGTTCAGAGTTTTTCGACAAAATACCTGTTAGAATACTTCTTGATGTGCTCTTTCGTGTGCTCAGGTTTTCTAAAGCGTCTTTGTATGTCCTGGCATCTTCATTCATGACATTTTAAAACTTCGTTGCCATCTTGACATTGAGATGTACAAAAGGTTGCCACGGCAATTTTATAACTTCACATGTGAAATTACAAATTATCGCTGAAATTTCACGCCAAAATTAAGGAGTAATTCGTCACCTTTGATATCATAAAGAAAAAAGCACCACATACTTTAACTGTGACTGAAGCTGCAACCATTCCATCAATGACTGATTCAGTAAAGGGATCAAACTGCCTGTCAGACCGACACATTATTTCTGGCTTAAGAAGGTATCTAAAACACAACACAACAAGAAAAATCAAGAACTCCAGTTTCTTCCACATAAATCTTTGTTAGGAAAAAATTGGGATCATGCAGATTAGTTTGGAAAATTTTAATGATAATATTATTTGTAGAGTAAATATTTTAACCTAATAACTGATAACAAAAGTTACTCACAACATACCCACATCTTCCATTGTATTCAAATTTTCCCTCATTCAACTGAAAAGCTAAATCTGCAAAATGGATCAAAAAGCTCATTTATATTACATCAATTTTTTGTTATATGTTACCCTATTTTAATTAACTTTCACAGACTGAAACTATTTGACTGAAAATTTCTGAAATGATGTCTCATTCAATTGCAAATGATAACCTAGCTGCCACACAAAAAGATAGCAATAATATTGTTTTACTACCTGATGTCTGAAAGTTGAGGGAAACCATCTGACAGCCAACATTCCAGAAAACCTATGGACAGAATTTAAACATGAGGATAAAAAGAAGATCATCTTTTAAAAGAGCAAATTGGAAAAACATTTCCAATGATCTGTGATAACGAAATATAAAAATTGACATATTTCCATGAAAACCTGTTGCTGTTGCCCCAGATTCCAAATATCTCAAAATATAGCACCATGCAATTACAGATGTACTTAATGTTCAAAATCCTTTTCTCAACGTTTTGGTTATTCTTCTCAGCAGTTTGTTGAATGAGGTGATTAAGTATGTTTCTTTTTTATATGGGTCAATCCGTGAGCTGGCAATAAAGCAAATTTGGTCAATAACCCATATGGATATTTAACTACAATTAAATGCCTGTTACTTATGATTGCAGCAAATTACCTGTGGCATGTAATTGCTTGAATCAACTCTACTTCCTTTTGGATAAATCCTTGATAGCTGGCGTTTGTTATATCTTAGAACTTGGTTAATCATTTTAAAGAACAGAGCCTTGCTTAACCCCTTTTCATACACTAGTCTCCTCATTACCAACGTCTAACTGTTAAAAGTTAGGATATAAAATAGCAGCCTTGCATGCAGAAGGTTAAAATATCCACCCTATAAGTGACAGGGAACAGGGTGTCTTTCTGTCTGCCAAAGTTTGCTTATTAGAAATGTTACTTCTTGAGGATACACCTCAAAGGAAGAGGTCATCCAAAGGTAAGCCAGTTAGGCTGAGGTGTTTATTAGCTATCATGATCTTACAGCATGACTCTATTATCGGTCTCTAAAATGTGTTACTTACAGAGACCCCTGCAAATATATAGTAATAAAAAAGACCACAACAAAACCACAGTCAGTCCTTGAAAGATGTGGTGGTAACGACATAAGATTTTGCCAATAGTTGGTGCAGGCACAGGAGTCATTTATATATGTGGGACTGTGGTACTACAAGAAAGAAATAAGCACAATCTGTTTACTGTATTGCCTAATCCACAATATTTTACTGAATAAAATTTTATTTTGTCAACCAGAAAAAGGATACTTGACAAATTCCTCGGGACTTGCTTTAAGCAAACCAAAGCCTGTTGACTCATTGAATGATGATATGTGGTATGACAAGTTCTTCTCTGCAAAAATAAAAAAACAAGATATCTTAGTTTACCTCTAGCACTATATATATAGCAAGATATACTTTTTGTTGTAGTTTTTGTTGCGCTAAAAGATCAATGTAAATGACAAAATACTGACCATGGATAACTAAGGGTTTAAATAAACACCAACACAATGCTGCAACACTTCTGAGATTTCTGCATTCTGATCAATTAATTAATCAATAACCAGCAGCCTTCCTCTTCCTCATCCCCTTACTTAAAGGAGTTTACAACTAAGAGTGCCTTAAGTGCCTGAGGTCAGCAGTCTTTTGGCATGCGCATGCCTAGTAGCTTGCTACATCAAGCATGTGATTAATTGGCGCATTCAGTTTTCCTTTGTGCTGGGATTTTTCAGCCATTTTCTTCCCCACTTCTCTCCCTAGGATTTGTTGTTGTTGTTGTTGCTGTTTTTCTTTTCTCCACTAATGTTTTCCAGTGCGACGGGTGCCTTTTGTGTGGGGGCTTATGGCTGGGTTGGGCTGTTGTGCTAGTCTTGGAGGCATTATTTCAGTCTAGGAGCTGGCTGTCAAAAGTGGAGGCCCCTGGATACTCCAGGCAACCAATGCAACCTCCATTTTAGTGATGCAGACTGTTGTTTAATGCACTGAAAACTGTGTACAAGTTTGGACCCCAACTTTCCCTGTATTTTAGGTTTGACTTGTCACATGTGTGCAAACAATAGCTTAAAAAATTAGCATAATAACTTACTCTCTGCTTCATCAAATCCACTGAAGGGGACTGGGTGGATGTAATTCACTAGCACTGAGAGGTATGGATGGATGCTCCCTGTGGTTAGTGTTGACCTAAACTGGCTTAGCTGTTCCAAGTCATCTGGGGTGAGGCTTGCTGCTCTTGAAGTCTACAAAATACATTATTGGGTTTCTCTTAACTCCCAAGATCTGACTAATTTCTCATTTCTGGTTTCTATACATTTCCTTGTACATTATCGGGGTTATACATCAGGATAACATCCTATAACTGATACATTTGCCTATTTAACCTGTCTATTGATATTAATTACAAGGAGAAGTTAAATGCAGATCACCTCTGGGAGTTAAAAGGTATTACAAGTGAATACAGTCGAAACTCTCCATATGGGCAGCTCTCTAATACGGACACCTCTTTAATACAGACAGTTTCCTATGTACCAACAAATTCTCATACATTTCCTCTAAAAAACCCCTCTATAATACGGACCCTCTCTTATACGGACAATGGACACAAAATCTCGGCCCTTGGGAGCAAATTCATACAAACTTGGTGTCAATAATTTGCGGTATGTACCATTTCCTGTCGGCGGTTACACAAACATAATTTGACACTAGTTTTCAAAACTTGCCTTGAATCAAGAGCCTGGTCAGCCGCCATGGCCCAAAAGCCTCGGTCAGCCCAGCCAAAGGCCCTGCTGGCCAAGCAGTAAAAATCCAGGGAAGCTGCGACTAGCCTGGCCAATACCATAACAGAGCAAATGGCCTGGCTTGACCACGCTAGCCGGGGAAGCCGTGGCCAGCCCAGCCAATACCATAACAAAACAATTACATTTATAATAATATTGCAAATGCAGTAATTGGAAATACTGTGGCAACAGCCAATTTAACACGTATTCTGTATGAAGTACTGTTCTATACAACTGTAACAAATGACAACTAGAAACGAAAGGCATAATTCAGATTGTTCCATTGTACAAGTCCATTCAATGAGTAGCATCATTGACCATCAGAGGGGTCTTAAAAATAATGTCATCATAGTGACCTCTCTAATACGGACACTTCACTCTGTCCCTTCGGTGTCCGTATTATAGAGGTTCAACTGTAGGCAATTTCCAAGAAAAAAAACACGCTTTCAAAACAAGGCTGGCACAGAACGTTTCTTGTGATAATGAGCTTCATTTGAATGACAATAATAGTAATTTTCACATCAATGGCTTTGCACTAAGCCTCACTTTGAAACAGAGGCTTATTGCAACTCGGAAATGGCCTATTCCTCAACTCATGGGTAAAAGAACTTCAATTTACATTTTTAGAGAACTGGGACAAATTTTTTGGTAACTACGATCATATAAATAAAAGAAACTAAGTTTTCTCAAGAAGGCACTAAAAGGGAGAGAGAACATAATAATTCAAATACCCTGCTAGCAGAGGCTTTTCCCTTGTGTTTCTCAGCGTTGTACTGCCATTCTCTTCGCAGTTTTGGCTGCTCGCGTTTTGTTTTGGTTGTTTCTGTGCCGAGGAAAAGACCTCTGCAGACAGCCGTTTGGAATTCCTGTTGAGCATGCGTATTAGATACCTCCAAGATCTAGGAGGTAATCACATGACTAAACCGGTTGTGGAACCGGTTTTATCGACTCGCGCATCTTTTTTGTACTAGTTTGCTGTGCAAAAGTGAGCCCACTATATCAACATGGCGAGTGCGAGTCTTTCCCGTGAAAGTTTCAACGACGCTGTTGAAAAGGCTTTAGAAGCCCTTAAAGACAGTTCAATCGAGTCTTTGACTAAATATCAATCCAAAGCTTTGTTTCATGTATTGAATGGCAAAGATACATTCGTCAGTTTACCAACGGGTCATGGGAAATCGTTGATATATCAACTAGCTCCATCAGTCTCCAAGCATCTTGGCCTCCTCGGTGAAGTGCCGATTGTACTCGTTATTTCCCCGCTGAACGCTCTGATAGATGATCAGATAGCCTAAGTTACCAAGCTAGGAATTACAGCCTGTAAGCTCAATGCCTCATCTCTTGAAGATACTGTCAGTTTGGCTGGTCATGAAGTGCTAGAAACCAGAGGTGCGAGAAAGTGAAACTGTCATATTACCGACAAGTGACCCAGAAATTCCATGGTAACTGAATTTTCATCTCGCGCATGCTCAACAGGAATCCCAAACGGCTGTCTGCAGAGGTCTTTTCCTCGGCATAGAAACAACCAAAACAAAACGCGAGCAGCCAAAACCGCGAAGAGAATGGCAGTACAACGCTGAGAAACACAAGGGAAAAGCCTCTGCTAGCAGGGTATAATTTAAAACAAGAATGGCTTAACAGAGGGAGAAGGGAGGCTTATCAAATTCCTCCTTGGCTAAACCCTGACATGGAAATTTATTTCAATGTTATTTGCATGACCTTAATTAATTACAACAGCAAGCATTGCATTCATAAAGCTGAGTAAAAAAACTTTCACTGAGATGCAACACAACCATCCCTGCTACAAGATGTTTTAACTTTCCCTACCTTTTTTCCTCCCATGTTTAGCCGCAATGAACTTCCATATGCTGTCAGCTTTTCCTCTCTTTTTTTAAACTCACTGAGCACATCCCTTTCCTCATCATCATCTGGGTTAGACTCGCTACTTTGAACACTTACATTACTCTGTTTTCTGTCCACAACAAATCTTTGCTCATATGAAAAGTCATTGCTGCTTCTAGTAGATGAACTTGAATAGGTTCCATGAACAGAAGTATGTGTCATTTTATTGTCTACTTTGCCATTATATTCAACAGCAGATGATGTAATTTTACCATAATTTGAATCAATATCTTCTTGTTCTGGGACAACATGAAACTTGGACCTCTTCTCAAATTTCAGTGAACTATCATCAGAATCATCTGCATATCTTGAATCACTATTTTCTCTTGCATCAGATACTTCCTGGATGGACTCAAGGCCACCATTATGTCTGTTAGGCTTTATACCAACACTTGCATCTGGGTTGCTATTTTCATCTTTAGCTTGTGGAAACTCATAGTAAGATTCTCCACTTTTTGTCACAGTTACAGTAGGGGTTACTGAAAGATCACTATCATTTGAACTGTCAGAGACAGCACTGAGAGTTGAACCAAAAGAAAGTCCAGACATACGATTTGCAGGACTTATGTCTTCACTAGTTCTCAATGATCCTGTTGAACAAGAATCTGAACTTGACTTGTCATTAAGATTCTCAATGCCTTGCATTTCAAAAAAGTTTCTACTGTTTTGGGACATAACAAAAGCATTCTGTGGGTCGACCTTGAACCCATTTAAGCCTACATCATTAAACACTTTAGATAGAAGTAAATTTGAATATGCAGAAAAAGAGCTGTACTGAGCTATGTCATCAAGAGTGACTGCCTTGTCCTCATCAGATGGTAATTCTTCAACTGCAGTAGTCGTTGATTCACGTAAAAGATCATTGCACATTTTATCACTATATTCCATGAGCCTGTTAAATTCCTCACAGCTTGTGGATCGATCACGAAAATCATCAATGTCACTTTCAAGCACTTCTTCTTCCTCTTCAATTTCATCATCAATAATTGCTGTCTCCTTAATGCTTCCAGTACGCAATCCTACAATACAATAGAAGGGTACGTAAGTGAATAACTTATGTAAAGTCGATTCACTGTGCAAAGAATTTTTAAATATTATTGAACACAATGGACGATTTTACAGTTGTGGGCTTTAATTAGAACCCTGTCACTATTATCAATACACAAGGCCAAATCATACAAATTTATTTCATAACGAAACATTGTTTAACCTGAAATCATGTTGCAAGCTGCAAATTCCATTTATAGTCCACACTTTTCCGTTTAGAAAGCGAAAAGGAGTGTTTTAGAGAGGACAGTTTGTCATTTGGCCATGTGTGGTGATGATAATTAATGTTAATTTTTGTCTAAAACAAACTTACATGTAGTTTAGCAATTATGTTAAAATGTTTTAAGGTAAGTGAATTTCAAATTTATGTACACAGGCCCATGTGCATGTGTTCATGAATTTGAAATTCTCAAAGCTAACCACCTCATAGCTAGGGTCATGAAATCATACATAAATTAAATGTTCAGTGTAAAAGGCACCCCGCGCCGAGCAGAGGCTACATTTTTGCTGTGTGAGCTGTCGTGTGAAAAGTAGCCTCTGCCGACAACCATTCAAACCCATCCAGAAATCTGGACGAATTAATTAAAAAAACAGGTTTTTTCCTGTTCTTGCAGACCAGTATAGAGCATTGCAGATCAGCGTTGTCGGTATTTTTTATTCCCGTGAAACTCACGCTATTTGACTACAGACCTGATGATTAATTTTGCTTGCAAATCGTGTGATGAATTTCATGCATGCACAATAGAAAATTGAACGGTTGCCGGCAGAGGCTATTTTTTTGCATGACAGCTCACACAGCGAAAATGTGACCTCTGCTTGCAGGGTATGTAAAAGGCAGACTGTGGACTATAATATTTTCACCATGCAAATAAGAATGTGACAACAAAAGTCCCTTTGTTCTCTAACACTGAAAAGAATAGTCCGCAGTCAGTCCGCAGTCTACATTTTACACTGCCCCATTAATTTAAGGTGTCTATACTGGTGATATTACTACTTCATTACAAAAAATTTTACAACTTTATTTTCATTTTTGAGTTGCTCATCTACAGGTTCAGTAATGACAAAACGTTCACTACTGCTGCAGTTGATGTCAAGTGGACAGCTTATTTCATGCAATGAAAAATGTAAAAAAATGTACACAGAAAAAAGGCCATATTTATAAATACCTGATATGTCTGAGGATTCATAATCACTCCATAAGTCTAAGGTAAATAAAACAAGTTATTCAATCAGTGCTGCCATACCAAACTGATTTAATTTATGACAAGAAAATTTACTAAATTTAATCAAATCTCACCTATATGGCCAATAAACATTTTTTTAAATTACAGAAAGTCACAAATTTAGGCTCGAAGTGTGTAAAAAGGGTGTGGTTTTGTACCTGTGCTTTTATTTAACCACGGTGCCATACTCACCTTCAGATTCCTGTTCTGGTTTTAGCTTCTTGTTCTTTATGACAATCTTTCCCTTCAAATGGCTCGGTGAAGGTAGAGGTACAGCTTCTTCAAGCTTTGGGAGACAGGAGCAAAAAAATTACCAAATAACATGACCTCTGTTTGTCAAAAAGACATGTACTGCCAAAAAACAAAAGGACCAAAAACACTTACTGGATGACTATCTAAAGGCAGTTTAAGAAGCATGTCTCCAAAGGTGTCTGAGCAAATGCAAGCCATCCTGTACTGCTGGTTCTTGCTGTTAAAAGCAATAATAATGATGAAAAAAAAAAAAAAAAACCCGTGATGAAGCTAGAGCATGTTTTCCTTTTTTAATATTTATTGAAGCGGAGCTAGCTCCGCTTGATTAGAAACTCATGAGGTCAACTAGTGGCATGTGTAGGTGTGAATAAGCAACAACTCATGCAACCAAAACAAAGTAGGGGAAATGAATGCTAAATGACCCATTACTGAGACTTGTCTCCATCAACAACTAGGTATTAACCCTTGGATGTACATGCAACTACAACTGTGGTACAAAAGGGGTGGTTATACCCTCCAGGCATTTTCAAAGAATTGCAATATTTACCTTAAATATATATGCCTGTTATGTCATCTACAAGATGTTGTTATTATTATGGTGTTATGGCTGCATTCCTCACCAAATATGTTCATCCTACTAATTCTTTGTTTAATTAGTTTAGAACATTCCTTTCACTTTCTTTTCAGTATATCACAATCTATATTGTTAGATTTCTTGCATAATTTTCCTTGTTTCTAGATCATTTTGTAAGTTTCATTCTTCATTTAGGATTTACTTTAGAGTTCACAGAGGCATTATCTCAGGTTTTGTTCAGGTATCAGCTACGGTACCTTTTTTCTGTCTAACTTTGTTCAAGTCACACAACATTTGTATCTTTGCTTAGTTTGTTTCCTTTCCTGTATTATCTCATTGTTTCATAGCTGTCATTTGTATTCCTTACTAACTTGTAATTTTGTTTTATTGCAGCAACTGCAATCATTATCGATATAACAAAATTAAAGGCTCATTGGAACTGTGAGACTATTTGCTATAATGTATGGGATACACATGCACATTGTGCTCCTGGGGTCCAGTAGAGTCATTTAAAATAGCAAACACTAATTTTACAGATTTTCCCCCTGTTCAAGTAAAATTGTTGTTTTTTGGCACAAATTTAAAGCTTTATCAGAAAACTACACTTTTCGACACTTTTTTCAACATTACACTTCAATACATTTGGAATTTCACACCATACCTCACTTGACCTTTTTTTGATACCTCCTACAGCTATGAGAAAATCCTCTTGATAAAATTTTTAAAAAAACCAAGAGGGGGTGGATCCCCCCCCCCCCTTCGCCCTTTACGCCTTAAAGTTAACACCAATAAATCCTCTTTGTTATAACATACTCTGTATATAGACCTCACTCCCCCAGGGGGGGGGGGGGGTACTTTAGGAATTTCTGGGTTGGGATGTGCCGCTGGGACCCTGGAACCCTTACCCTATACCAAAGCTAGTTCAGCTGAAATTTGCTACCCTATACTAGAGTAAACTCCCCAAATCCCCACTATCCTAGAGTAGCTGTTTTCCAGAAACTACTGAGGAAACTAGCACATTCTAGCCAAAACAAAACCTTATACCACAATCCATAGTCTAGATAAAATCTTCAACCAACTGATCAGCTTCGTGAAAATTAATACCCTATTCTAGACCCAAACAGTCTGATTTATCTACCCTATCCTAGAGTAAACTACTGGAAACCATACCCTTCACAGCGGCACATACCTATATAGCCCATATATGGTAGTACCCCCCCCCCCCCCCCCCAATTCAAGCCAAGTTCACACAGTCCTAATTTAACTGACAAAGGGTGAAGGTTAAGTGCATAACAGTATGGTGAAGTGGGGGGTGCACCATCCGTTTTAGCCTGAGAAAACAGCCAACATTTGGTAACACTCATTACCACTGGTTTCCCCTGCCAAATGACGTATGAGAAAACAAGCGCAGAAATTCCATACTGATGATGCGCCACTACCCAGATCTGGGTGGTGCTTCTGAATGGTCATGCTGTGTGGGAAATTTGATTCAACCAAACAGAAGCACTACCCACATCTGGGTGGTGCTTCTGAATGGTCATACCCTGTGAGCAGTGGTTTCTCTAGGCCGGACGCTACGGGAGAGAAACCACTGCGAGCAACCGTTTGATTTTCCATCGAGCATGCGCGTGCACGCGACGCCTACGTCAAACGACGTCACTTCCTCTTGATTCAAAAGCGATTCAAAGCGAACGATTCAAAAACTTCTGGACTTGCAAAAATAATGTCGAAATTGCATTCCTTTTTCAATGACTCAACGTTTTCAGCTTCTAGTTTGCAAGATGAAAGACCAAAACGTCCACACTCTCTTATCTGGTCCGCGACTAATGACTTCAGAGGAAAAATGACAATGATAACTGGTCGGTCTTTGTTTATTTCCTTAGCCAAAAGAACAGCCATTTGATAGATCAAGGATTTACCATGCCCCGTAGGGAGTACGGCGAATGTGTTTTTACCTTTCGAAAAAAGAAAAAGGGCCTGTCGCTGTTCCTTTGTCAACTTACTTATGCCCAAAGAATTTAAGCCCTGCAGGACGGAAGACAACGCTTTTTCCATTCCTCTTTGGATACAGCGGGCTCGTTTTAAGGACAGCAATTATAAACATAAGCAAATGCGCGAGAGCCTAAACTTGTTTCGAAACAGGTTTTACCTGTTCAAAATTAATTTATTCGTCCACAGCGCTGGACGGCGGCTCGATCAAAGAATCAAACGGTTGCTCGCAGTGGTTTCTCTCCCGTAGCGTCCGGCCTGGAGAAACCACTGCTCGCAGGGTAGAATGGTCATGCTGTGTGGGAAATTTGATTCAACCAAACAGAAGCACTACCCACATCTGGGTGGTGCTTCTGAATGGTCATGCTGTGAGGGGAATTTGATTCAACCAAACAGAAGCACTACCCACATCTGGGTAGTGATGGGTCATCAGTATGATGTCATTTGGCGGGAAAACCAGCGATAGCGCCACCAAATGTCGGTTGTCTTCTCAGGCAACATTCATTTATATATAAGCAGACACGTGAAATAATAGGCTGAATATGGTTGCATTTACAGTATGCAAAACTCTCTGTCATAATTAAGTGACATACCTGCAGTGATTTTCAAAAGAAAGTATTACTGGATACTCTGAGGTCACAAATGCTGAATCACGTATAGCTTCAATAACATCCTAAATTTTTACAAAGAAAACAACTGTCAACATCTTGCTTCAAATTATTTTGTAAATCAAACAGTCAGAATGATACTTGATGATGACAAGATAGTTTCTCAGCTTACAACAGCCACTATGACCACCTACCTTAAACCAAATATTAGTGCACATGGCTTTGCCATGGGTTATTATTGGTTCATCACCAGGCCCATCCCAGCAGTCCAGTTCAATGCATCTTGTAATATGAAGCAAAGAGTGAGAATTATTAAATCTTACAGTGCTCACAGTTCTTCTGTGAAGTTCTTCTGAGTAATTAAAGACATGTTTACTGTTTGCGCTTAATGACGGTTATTAACTTTTAGTGAGGAGTAGGTTGAGAGCAGTGGGGTGCTGCTCAAGATTAAAACTTCTTATTATTTTGTGAAAAAAGGTCTAGGACACAAAACTTGGGGATTCCTGGGTAATATTATTACTACTGCAACCTCTACAAACATACCGACAGCCTGCCAGCAGGCACTGCCTATACATCTCCACAGATGATTTTCCACCAAACTGACGTCCTGAAGGGGAAAACAAAATTCGTTTTTATTTTCATGTTTCTACACTACACGTTGGTGGTTATTTTGAGATGATTGTGGCCTGCTATTTATAGAACATTGTAGGAGTTACTTTATTATGACTCACCCACAAGATATGTGTTGTGTGATGAGTTAATAAAGTAGTGTGACAGTGGCTGTGTCACATCTTGATAGATTTCCACTCTGTTTGGCATCATAAGAAGATTATCGTCACTCAGCAGGTATCTTGTCAGTCCATTTACTGTAATTCGATCTGAATAATGATCATGCAAAGGTACAATATATATTAATAAATCTATGATCAGTAAAGAAATCAAAACATCTTCATACAAACACATTTAATGACTTACTGGTTTCACTGCAAAATAATGAATCTATGAACATCATTACTAAATTGGTTTCACTGCAAGTAGCAGTATATTTTTGAATCTCATACATCATTTCAAGTTGATGACCTCAAAAAGAGTCTAAAGCAAGATTTAGGAGTAATCTGTGTTGCGATTTCATCACCTTTGACTACACAGCTATTGTAAGTCATATTCTGGGCTTGATTGAAAGTTTTTTTTCAAATCCAGTTTCCTGACACCTCTTGACTGTAGCAACTTAAGGCAGGTCCTCATTGCCCAGGGGACATAATTTTTTACAATAACGATAAAGGGGTTGCTTGCTGGAAAATTTTTAAAACTCCCCAAAGAGGTAAAAGGATCTTAGTTTAGTTCTTAGTTTATTTTAAGTCCTACAAGGTAACAAAAATCAGTTCAGATTAATAATAAACAGTTCTATTCAGTTTTGGCTCCATACCCTAAATGACCCTAAAGGTTCCCATTACAGCTGTAACAGCCATCATTGTACATGTAGGCACCCTTAAAGGCATATAATTCCACAATTTGTACCCCTAAGAGGTATGCGAAGCACTCCCATGATTTTTGTATGGAAGCATTCCCCCTTCCCACCCCTGGGGCCTGACCAGTTGTGTACCTCTTAGAAGATTGTCCTTGGATTTCTCATATTTTCGGATCAATGAAAGTGCCTTTTCCTTGTTGTAATAGGGGTAAAGTATTTCATTCAGACGTGGATCTCTTTGCTCCTGGTTTAGAAAATTGACCAACTGATATACATTAAGGTAAGGTGCTTTGCCTCCTCCCCTGCGTAAAAATATACAATTGATTGGCAGTCAAATGAAATGAATGTATTTATCCTTTTACCCACCAGTGGTTTACCACTCCTCAGCAATACAGTTAATGGAAATGTACAGCATAACTTTTGCTTGTCATAACCTCATAGCTTCTTATTACCCCTTACTGTCACATGTTTACATTCAACATGCCACAACTTCACGTAGCTTCTACTATTTGTGGGCAGAGACTATTCAATTTAATGATGAAATGGCATGTAAATAAAGTAAATATATACAGACCACTGGGCAGGTTTTAACTAATGAGAAATGCCTTCCAAAGTGAAGAGCTGTTTAACAGTTCAGCAATGTAGAGTATCATATTTTAATATATAAACAACAATGAAATACCAGGTGACTTTTCACGCAAAAACTTGATATCTTCACATGTGAAAATGTCACCGTTGCTATATGGCTACATAATAAATCGCACCTTTGACACCAAAAAACTATTAAAGTGAAAAGGTTTGTTGGTTCATTGGTGTTTATATAATGAATAGAACATTACATGGCCTCTTGGAGATACAAAATTTCTCTTCTCGTGTTGAAAAAATATTTCACTCGTGAAATATTTTTCAACACTCGAAGAGAAATTTCGTATCTCTGTGCGGTCAACTAACCTAATCTCTTCAACTAACCCCGAATAGCAGAATGCTCAGACTGGGCTGGCTATTTATGTGCACTGGATCGACATTAAATAATAATTAATGTCGCAGTTCCTTTGGCTAGGCTTTACAATTAAAGTGTAATAAAATAAGACAACAAGCATATGGCGTAATGGGGGGAAAACCGCTCTGCAATCGGCGTGGTGGACGACTTCCATAGCATGACCATAAAGCCCTATACTTATCTCCCCGGCGCTAATTTATGCGCACTGGATCGGACAAGTTCAGGTAGGTCCAAAAGAAACAAACTTAATACGGCCTAACACTCCACGGCACTACGAGCTGAAACCTCCGGCCAGCATCGTGCAACTTAATGGAACGGTGTAGGCAAATATTTTGTTCTAGGAACTTTATCTTATCAGCACTACAAGCCGACTCCGCCGGCACGTGCTGGAATACAATCAAATATGAAAGTTGCGTTAAAATCAAAGCTTGGGGAAGTCGCCGTAAAAGTTAAACCGAAGGCGAAAAAAAAGCGGTGAGCCCATGTTTATTAGGAACAATAACAAAGCCTTCAACAGGAGGGAAGGGTGGGAATTACAAAACTTTAGGACGGTTGAAGTATTCTAAGTTAGCAATACAGCTCAGAATGAGACACAGGACTTTAACTAGGCCGTATAAAGTCAGAGTGCTATCCCAAGGTAAGCCAATGAAAAATACTGTACTACAGAATAGAACATGCACCTAAAGAGCTCCACGAGATATGCATGAGGAAAATTATTTTTACTAGCCATACACAACGAGCGATACATTAGAACCTAGCCCTAACTGCAACAAAAACAAGGATTGCTATTGTATCAGTAGTTTCCCAGCTATAGAAGTGATTTTACGTACTAGCCAGTACTTTTACCTACTACGAGTAAACTTCTACGATATTTGATAGGGGCTATAGCATAGCACTGCGTTACATGTTGCCGATTGAGGGCGTCACGCTCCATTAACTGCGTTTTACAATTGCGTTGTAAAACTTTCTTAACTTTGGGTCTACTGACCACCAGATTAGTTTAGAGGATGCCATCACTCCACAATTCCTTTGGTAAAATTTAATTCCCCATAGTATCTCCTAGCAATTACCAAGAATAGACTGACAGAATTCAAGGATCATTGTCTTGTAATAATAATTATTGCTTGATCAGGAAAATGATTTCCAGTTAGATTGTTTTAATAATGTCAGACATACAAGGCAAAAGGGGTTTATAAGAGCTAAAAATAAAACCTCACCACTTAATACACAGCTGTTCAATTTCCAGCCTTCCACAAACTCTCAAGTAAAGCTGGTATAACTGCTCAAAGCAGAATGAAGCATAGTCAAGTTCATCAGCCTGGAAGACAAGAGAAAAAAATACATTTTATATTGCATAACCTGTGCTAGTTTTTGGACATAAACTTCAAGGAGTATTCAAGCAAAAAAACTGAGTTTTCAAGGAGTATTCAAAGCAAGTTTACTTTGTCTTGCACTATGTTTCAAAATGTTTTCATTTGGTCAATAGCAGCTTTTAAAAAGCTCCCCCAGATATAAAATGTATTTTAAGAGACAACCATAAACAGAACTAGTAAATTTACTGATTTATTATCAAATCTGTAATAATTCAAAAACAGGGATGCATAACAATTTCATAGTTCTTGGAGGGTACAAAATGCTTGGATATTGTACATGGAATGAGGTGCAAAATCTGTCCCCAATTTTGGAATCTGCGCTCAATCAAAAATTCAAGGAGTTTTCATTATTTTCAAGCTCTTTTAGCAAAAATTCTTCTTTTCAAAAGGCTTTTCAAGTGCCCTTAAAATCTAAAATTAAATTCCAGGGCTTTTCAAGGACTTCAAGGAGTAGCATGAACCCTGATATTAATTTAACGCATGCAGGATCCAATGCTATAGCACTCTTTAGTAAAAAAAACCTTTGTGACAAGAAAACAGCAAGCTGCAAACAGAATATGTATATATTATGCACTATACAAATATTGAAAGTCAAGGGTTTCTATAGCAGCTTCAAAACCACTAAAATGTCACATCATCTCTATCTATTTTATAATGCTGCACATCATCCTTCCATGGCTATCTAACCTCTGCGTATACGTAAAATGTACATCAAAGGTTCATATTTATACTATATAAGCTCACTCAATTTTTCTACTTGTTGAAACCAACATACCTTGCCACAAGGAAGTTTCAGGGCTTCTAGGCCCTCTAAGACTCTCTGCTCATATTTTCCAGCATTGAGACACTTACATATACTAGAAGAAATTGAAGTGGGGATAGACTGTCAATTAAATGCAAGGCCAGTGTTGCTAAACCCCAAGCTACAAACTAACAATAGGATATAGAGGCTACAGTAAATTTGTATTAACACCAACTTTATTCATTGTTAATAAATATATGACAGTACACAGGTAACGAACTACAAATTGCTACAGCTAGTCGAGGCAGGTAGGTAGAACCACTGTGTATATATATGGTGCTAGATAGAGGAAATTACTAAAAAAAAAAGTTGCTTCAAGGGATATTAAAACAAGTTGCTTTTAATTATTTTTTAATCATATGAGTAATTGAAGATGATGAAAGGTATGAGTTTCAAATTTTCAGCATAAATGGAAGCAGAACACTTTACCTCTTAACTGAAATCTTGTTGGAAGGACCAGCAAGATGACCAAGCTTAACATAGCTGAAATGAAAAAGCAATAAATACTCACTGTTTTGCTTGAATTGCATTTTCCTAGAAATTTTACACAGTGTTTCAGGAGTGGCTAAATTACATTGATATTTTAGTTTTTAGGTAACAAACAATAAAGTTCAATTAATTATTAAGATGCAAATACCCCAACAATGCTGTGTGACCTACATTGGCCAATGTGAATGAGTCATTTTAGTAGGATACTTGCTAATTTGAGTTAGATAGGCAATGAAAGAGGACAAAATTAATTTAATCTACAAGTATGTTTATTACACCATGACCATTACATTCTTGTAAATGCATCTTTTTGTACAGTTTTAACAGCTTGACACAATTACTTACAGTTTTAATAGCTGTGTTAATATGCTGGCATTGTAAAGCTTGAGGTTGTGTAGCAACGGAATAAGCCCTTTAACCCACTCCTGTATGCATGAAATTAAAGAAAAAAAAAGACAACTGAACCATTTGCCTCAGGTCTGATAGTCTGATTATGACTATTTTGAGCTACCAATGTAAAATACAATGTTAGAAGTCTTAATTTTACTCCTTTTGTCAAAGCCCTTAAATCATGAAATGAAAATTGATACCTACAACGAAGATTACATGAACTGTGGAAATACAAATTTAAATGAAGATATGACAGTCGCAGTAGTAGCTGCAATTTAAGCAATTGCAAATTAACCCGAAAAAAAATTTAACCCCTAATTTGGGGACTTCAACCGGATTCAAACCAAAGGCCTCTGCATTAGTGCTGCAATGTTCTAACAACTGAATTATAAAGACCCATACATTGGGAGCAGGCCAATTTGTTGTGTTGGGTTTATCTTAACCCACGAAGGGAATGGGGGAAGGACTACCTGTTATTCAAGAAACTCAAGCCTTACCACAGGGCTGTCAAAACATTTTTAAGTAGAAGGCTGATAGAGAATTATTAGGCAGCTTTGGAACTCACATCCAAGGCAAAAGTTCTTGAAGGCCGAGGCATCTAAAGACATTTTAAAATATAGAGTCTCGGAAATCACATTTCTGGGGGTTTTCAAGAAGTATTTTCCACTTCGGACATTATGTTGTTTCGTCAAAATACACACAAGACTAGGAAAAATGCTGTTGAAATGTCCCAGGTGTTCTATGACATTGCACGGTTTGAATATTTCACAGATCTAAACCTGATTAAATATGCGTTCAATGTCATTCAAAACTGGGAAACGAATGCTTTTCAATTTTATTCAATGGCGCAATTTTTTGTTAGCATTTAGGACTCATTTATGGTAGAAGGAAATGAAAGTAGCCAGCTGAGGATGGCGAACTATCTGGCAGTTTCGGCCGGCTACCGGCCCTTATTGACAGCCCTGTACCAGCCTTGTAAAAGAAAAAATTTATAAGTGGGGCTTGGGAGCAGAAGGTAACGTTAGTGGTGTAGAAGCTATAAGTCAGAGATAGTTCTAGGGGCATTATCCTCTTATGGTAAAAGGTGCAAGGGTATCCCCACCTATCCCAATGTACATAGGTTAGATTGTTATTCCATGGCTTACCAATGAAATTTTGTTCACCCATGGCTAAATGCCACTTTTGTTACACTAACCAAGTGTAAATTACTCTTGAAGTAAGTGTGACTGAAAAGGTCATACCTCAGCAATTTTGCTAGATTCTGCACAGAAATGCACGTAGGAAACATCCACAAGATTTTGTCCACACACCAGTGTGAATGACCTGTCTTCAAGAGAACCTTCTCCATCACTCTGCAAGAAATCTCGCAACTTGACATCCTGTGTAACATCAAAAAAACATAAAAATCAATGACTGATGATCAGCAGCAATTTACTGAAACAAAAACAAGTAGAAAAGAAATAAGTGTAAGAAGTCAATGGCTTGACAACACTGTAATATCACTCTCAAGAATATAAGTATAACAAATTATGAAGTCATTTGTATTTGCAACACCGCATTTGGCTATTTCATTTGCAAGTTTAAACCATCCCTGAACAAGGAAACAACAATTTCCTCTTTTTTGCTTTTTCATGATGCTTCTTTAATTAGAGAAAACATTTGGATGTATCCAACATCATTATCAAGAATGAAAAAACTATGATGGATATGTTGTAGTTAATATATTATTTCAGTTAGTTTTTGTTTTTCCTTTGTTTGAAATTCATTAGCATACATTGCCATACCCTAAGACAATGGAAAAATAAAAATTAACTGAGATAAAAAAAACTTAACTACAACAGATGCATCCAAACATCAAATAATGTTACCTTTAATTTTTCTTGTTAAATTCTTTAGCAAGCAACTGACCATCAGGCCACTTATAATTTTATCAAAATATTGTAAATAATATTTAATAATATTTTTTGTATCTCTTAAAGAAATAAATTCTACAGATCTATACATTACTTGGTAATTAAGTCACTGCAGCAAAATGTTAAATATTTATCATAATGGCAAGTTAGAAAATTGACATGTTCATTTTGCCCATGTAAACATGACAAATAGAGACTGCACCCTTTATCCTTGGAAAATTATAATTTTATCTAGTTTTCAAATCCCTTGCACAAAGAGGGGTTTTGAACTAATTCAGCAACAAGCAAAACTAATCCAAAAAGCCAAACAGAAAAATAATGTTTCTAACAACAGAAAATCTGATCTCCAGTCAGCACAACAAAATAATTACAATAACCTCTTGCTATGATGGAACTCTTCATAAATTTTAAATCGGCAGACAGAAATGTCAATAACATCATTCCAAGATGGCTGTCAGGTGTCGCGAATATTTGCAATTTTCTCATCATATTTCCCTATGTCAACCGAGCATTACCATGACTGATTACAAAAGAGAACCCTATGATAGTGTCCTTTAAAAATTAAACTGTAGAAAGCTGTGATTGATTTCTTAACAAAAAGAACTCTTTGAAAATCAATTACCCGGAGAGGATCTTTGAAAGGCGCGTTAATTCACGCATAAACGTAAAGGCAAAATTTGTTGACCACATTATAGTTTACTTTCTTCGTACATTAAAGCCCTTGGAAAAGAACTTAGCCAAAATTATTTAACTCTGAAAAGAAATCACACATGGAATGACACCTATCCAGCGCAAGGTTTTGAAACCTTGATATTTTAATGTCACTGTTGCGACCAGACGCAAATGTAATTGTATTTTTCATACCGAAGAACAGATGGTTGTTTCAAGAAGCCTTCGAATAATTTCGGAAGATTTCACCACGAACACAAAATCTACATTATTTATTTGTGGTTGAAATAAATACATGAACTAGCGACGTGGGTGACCGATCTTTACCTCATGATGGTGTCTAAAAACTATCAACCTGCATCAACTTAACTTTAGAACGTTGATTGTTCAGCAGTTAAAACTTGGTTTATATTTACGTTTCTGAATGTAGATGAAATTTCAATATCGCACGCGACGAAACAATCAAATCTTGCGTTGCTGACACAAATGTTTTATAAATAACAAGCACCATTTTCCCGTTGTGTTTGTAAAAAGTACACAGACTAAACCGTAGAAAACAGCCAGTGCATGCTATACGGAGACAGGTTATTATATTCTAGGGCTTCCGAATGTCGAAATGTAAACAAAGGTGTCACAAGCTCTGCACTTCAACTATTGAATTCCTTCGATACCAAAAAGGAAAAACTACTGTAAAAGACAATATTCCCATTATGTGCAACTCAACATAATATTAGGACTTCGCCTGTACAACACGTAAAAATCTGTGAACGGAATAAATAGATACGTGAACAAAATGGTTCATCTGACAAGTTTCGAACCGCTTCCTAGCTACGACATTATGCATGATGATCAATCTCGGTGAGAGAACCTTTAATATCTGGGACGGGTTAACTATCTTAGAACGTTTACTTGTCAGTTTGATATTAAAAAGCGCATCAACCACAAACTATAGCTAATTTCTAAATGATACAAACAAACCTGAATTTACAAGAAAGATAAATAAATGCCATGGAACAGTCACAACAGATCGGGAAAATGCCCCTCGAACATATAAATACACAAAAAAGTCGAATTTTATCTTTTTCCGAAGAATATTTTCAAAATAATATTTAATCTTATGAAAATAGTCCATTGGTTACTAAGAGGCAGCCTATTTGAATTTTCAGAGTGACAGGATAATCTCGGTTATTGCCTCTTGAGCATTGACTTTCTACTATATTGCACCAACCTTTGGAACACCACCAGGCCGTACTTCACTGACGTGACATAAATCCAGAACGATTCCCTCTTCCTAATACCAGAGGAGACGAAACAAAACGTTAACCAGATTATAGTTAAAAGAATTTTAAAAATTTCATTGACTAAAGGAAAACACTGTGTCTGACGGCAATGTTGAAACCGAACAATTGCAAGAACTTAACTGGGTTCTAGGAATCTTTCCTAACGGACAAGTTAAGTCAGTAAAATAAATTAGAAATACCTTATCCTCTTCCTTCCAGGCCAGAAAGAAACCATATTTGTCGACACAGAAAGACAGAACTTGACCTAAATTGGACTCCTACAAAATAATTTGAGAGAAATAAACATCTGATGCTAAGCAAATGCTCAACAAATCTCGAAGGGAACAAAGTAAGTCTGTACATGTGGTTCACCACAAAGTTCTCTAACTTCTTGACTTTTCCGTGGTGTAGATATAAGTTCTACATGTGCTGCAAGTAGTTACCTCGTCCCATCTCGTTAGCCGAGTTCCATTTTGTAGCAAATCAGGAACGTAAACGTCCCAAGAAATTGGAGGAGCCGCCATTCCACTTCAGGAGCAAGGTCCAAATAGAGAGGAATGAGAGGCGACATAACACATGGCCAAACTCAAATATACTTCAAGGTGGTACAGTCCTTCGTAATATCATAACCTTCACGAGTTATTGCTACTGACCTTGGTGAAACCGTTTTATTAATCCGTCATGTCAGGTCTGATAGTAATCGGACTGAAGCCCGACGGACGACGACCAAATACATTCGTGTTTGGCTTGCGTTACTGATTTAAGAGAGCTTCCGCAGCGATAGCCAATCACAATGCAGTATTCAGTATAAAGCGTGTCCCGCCAATCACGAAATTACAGAGTTCGAAAACACAGCTGCTTCTTAAAACGTGGGTGAAAATGAGTTGCACTGTTTAACTTTTACGGCTCTCTTTTTACTTACTGTAAGTTGTGTGTAGATCTATTTTTAGAGAATGCCGGTGGGTTCTCAAAAAAGAATACACGCGACTTCCATATGATGCTTTTTCAGCTTGTTTGTAGTCAGCTGTGAAATCCTGTTTTGGAGCTTTTTGGACACAGTGATCGTATCTATAAACTCTTTCTATAGCATCTATGTGAAATTCTACCAATTCCACCGAGCTTTTAGCGAATTTTCAATAATTCAATATTAAATCAAAAAAGAAACACTATGATTTTCGCCCAAGAACAAGTGTTCCGGATATTACTTGGTAAGCTGAATATACGCTTTGAAACGCTATGGCCAGGAGGTGAAGAAACAATACTAAAACTATAAATACTACTTTCGTTCGAGTAAATAAATAGATTTCATGCAAAAAAACTCTCCGATTAAGTTCCCATTAGTTTTGTCATTTTCACTACAAATGGGCAGATTTTTTTATTAGATGAAATTTTTTGCGTTAGAGAAAATGAATAATTATAATTATTACGGGTCAGATATCACCAAGGTTCATTTGCATGAGCTCATTTCTCAGGGATGAAAACACTATCTAATATAGTTTTTTCTTGCGTTTCTAATTGGTGGAAACGAGTGTAGCATACAAGCCATTACGCAGACAATAGGCATGGTGTTGATTTAAGTAGCCTTATAACGATGACTCAGATGATGTCTTTGCCTCCCAGGCATACTGACATCAGTTTCTTTTTAGCACTGCCCGCCCGCCGGCTACTGCATAGAGGATATTACCTGGCCGAAATTTCTCTTCGAGTGTTGAAAAATATTTCACGAGTGAGCGCAGCAAACGAGTGAAATATTTTTTCAACACGAGAAGTTAATTCAAAAAAGAAAGCAAAATATCTAAAGCTAATTATTTTAAGAGCAAAGTTTGCCCTCAATTCATTCAACTCTGCTTGTTTCTCTGAAATACATATTAGGGCCATTTATACGAGAAAAAATAAGACGCGTCTTACGTAAGACGCGTCTTAAATAAGACGTGAACTTTCCGTATAAACGGCACATTTCGTCTAAAATAAGACGCGACTTAGCTAAGACGCGTCTTATTTTAGACGAAATGTGCCGTTTATACGGAAAGTTCACGTCTTATTTAAGACGCGTCTTATGTAAGACGCGTCTTATTTTTTCTCGTATAAATGGCCCTATTTTTTTCTTAAACAAAGGACTTTTTTTCCTCTCTACCCAAATGCCGGTTTCCAGAGAAACGAAGTAATTCCCTAATCCGGCCGAATTTTGAATGACATATATATCTAGTGAAAAGATGGCATACGTTTTTACCAAAAACGTGATCGGATTCCTAATCGTTTACACACATCGATAAATCGTGGGAGCAACGACGAACGGGCGACGGCAGCGGTGGCGGCGGCAACGGCGACAGCAACGGCAACGAGAACGTCAAAGGAAACGAGCCCAATAAGTAAATAAAAAGCAACAAATATTGCACGTGTAGCGCGCTTTTCTTTACAACCTGTATGAACACGACGCTAAATTTCCTTTTGCGACGTTGTTTGCGAGGAGGTAAACACACAGAGACAAATTCAATTTCTTCTCTGAGTCCGAACTTGGGTGCGGTCCCCAAGACTCGGTAGGGAAGTTCACCTATATTTGCCACTTTAAGAGGGGTGAAATAAAAGCGAAAAAGTTAAACAAAAAACGAGCATACATTTTGATAGATAGGGACGTTTTCGTTGCCCTCGCCATTGTCGCTGCTAATGCGCCCTATATTCTTGAAAGTGACGGTTCCATTTTGGTTTTACTGCAAGCCCGTATGATAAATTGCGGAAAAGTATCCGAATTCGTTAGGCAAATTCAGGGGAGGGGGAGCAAAGCTATGTGGAGAATTGTGTGTACCTTTGAAAAAATCCTGGTTACGCCCCTGAATTGAAAAACAAACTCATTTTTAAGGAAGCACTTGAGTTAAACTTCATGCATTAAGCAAAGATACACAAAAAAGGACACACGGATAATCAGTGGAAAGCCGCACGTGGACAAAGTGCGTGAACTTCCCGGGGGGCGGGCACTGCCATGTACAGGTATGTGCCGCCATAAAGGGTATGGTTTTCAATACCAATTGACAGCAATGGAGCACACCTACCACACACACACACTGCCCGGGTGATATGGTTGTGCGCATAAGTAAGGTACTGGCCATACCGCGGAGTTGGTAGGTGTGCTCCAATGCTGTCAATTGATATGGTTTTCAAGCAGTTTACTCTGGGATAGGGTATATATAAACCAGCGAGTTTGGGTCTAGAATGGGGTATCATTTACCAGGAAAATGATCAATTGGTTGAAGCTTTTAGTCTAGACAGGGAAACCGAGAATTGCCACTCAAAAATATAAAAAAGATCAATTCGGCAAGTTTAAATTTACGCAACTCAGCCTTAAAGCTGCTCCAGGATAGGGGGATTTGGGGAGTTTAGTCTAGTATAGAGTAACAAAATTCAGCTGAACTAGCTCTAGTCAGGACCCTATCACTTTTGATGGGCTCCTGCTCTAGTATATGCTGAGGGTTCCAGAGTCTCAGCGGTACATCCCCACCCAAACATTCCTAGTGTCTCCGCCCGCGGTAAAAACACAATCTCGGTACCAAAAAGACGTAATTCCTTTGGTAATGGGTTTCTTGGCAAATTTGACTAGTGTAGTGACCCATTAGCGAAAACGAACTGCGGTTTTGAGTCGACGAAAAGCGGTTGAGTATTTTCTGGTTGAGTTATCCTTGGGCTTCGGCAAAGTGTAATCATATGCAACTGCTGCGAAGCACTTTTTTCAAGGGCGGATCTAGCCTGCGTACAATCGTAAGAAGAAGCAAAGTAAATATGTCGAATTAGGAAACGTCTTTTTAGCTCAATACTTTTTGATGAGCGGTTTTCAATTTCCACAATAACTGGTTCCTGTTCAGGACTGTTATGGTGTTCTTACCAACCAACGTAAAACTAAGGCCATCACGACAGCCTCGAACTCCTTTTTGTTGTTGGTGTTGTTGTTTTGTTTTTTTTTTAACCAAAAAAAAATAACTAATAATAATTAAACAGAAAACAGTATTGCATTAACCACTGTAATTTGTTACAGGCGTTCAGATAGCGGACAGTGTTGAGAAATGGAGAGCGGAGGACAAAAACGCGGATAAAAGGAAAGAGGAAAGAATTCCTCCTCCCTTTCTCCCATTGCTGTGTTTTCCGGCGTCCTCCTGACTACCGTAAATCCTCTATTAAGCCCCCCGGGGGGCTTATTTTTCTCAAGCACTTTTGAGGGGGGGGGGGGCTTAATAGAGAGGGGGGGCTTATTTAATTTAGCGAAATGCATCACTTGTAGCAAAAATACCGTGGTATGAGACAGAGTAGACTTACGCGTTGTACAGAGAGCTAGAGCGCAAAATTGAGAAAATTAAGCATAAGGAGTTGGAGGTCATGCCACCGAAGACCAAAAACAATATGAACTTCCAGCCTGAATAAATCATAACTGATCAGTCCACGTTAATCGTTAATTTTTTTGTGAAGAATAAGGATTGGGGAAGGCGGAGGGGGGGGGGGGGACTTATTAACTTTCCTCCTCTGAAAAGGGGGGGGCTTATTAGAGAGGGGGGGCTTAATAGAGGATTTACGGTATCTGAACGAGCTGCCATCACTCCAGAGTCTTCGATCAATAGCAGGTGTCCGAATGAGCAACCTCATCCCCAGGGCCGTCTCGTTTTCCAATATGGCGCCGGTATGTTGGAAAACGAGAAGGGGGATGAGGTTGCCCGAATGAGCACCAGGGTTACCGCTGGCGTCATTGAAGCATGCGCGGTGAACGATGCACACGCACGCATGCACGCTACTGTCAACCAGATTGTCCCTAGAGTCTTCTCGTTTTCTAATTTGCCGCTGTCATGTTGGAAAACGAGAAGACCCTGGGAACAAGGTGCGCTTCTGAGGGACATAGGGAAGGGCTGCGCTCACGCAGCTTCTGATGCGTTTACAATATATGAAAACAGGGAAGAGTTAAGCAGCTTCCACACTTAAATACGGTAACTAAAACGTCCCGCCAAACAAGAGGTTAAGAGAGCGAAAACAATGCTTCTGAGAGAGTTTGTCTAATGGTCGTGGGTCGTGGGTCGTGGGTACAAGTCGTGGGTCGTGGGTCGTGGGTGTGGGTGTGGGTAATGATTAAAAATTAATTTTTAATCACAATTAACAATGTTACTAAGTTTTGTTAAATATTAATAGTTTATAATATTACAAGTTTTTGATTTTTTTAACTACTCGATAACAAAACGAACATAAGGCGATGTATGAAAATTATACAACACTTCCCCTACTCTCTTACTCTACCAGAGATCGTCGACCGCCAGCGCAGGGGGTGGCGGTGGGTACAGGAGCAGTTGAAAAGAAAAAGAAATAACGTTGAACTAATTTTTGTCTTCAAATATAAAGTTAACGTAGGAAAGCTGTCAAACTTTGTCTCCACCATAAACTGGTCAAAAACGCTTTCAAAGGGTCTTGCAAGAACGTCACTAAAAACGCGAACAACAATGAGAACGGATTGTCTCAGTACCGGGAAGTTTCCTCATATTATAAGTCGCGAGCCTATGAGTCGTGTTTGGCCTGTCAACACTTATTCTAAGATAATTAACTTGTGTGCGTGTTGTTCAAGCGTTTGACCAAAACAAATTTTCTCAAAATATTATCAAGAGATTACACCAGTCCTGAAAATAGCTCCAATGGATTCCTGCCTTTACCCATCCCCACCCATTTTCATACATTGTGTTATGTTCGTTTCGTTATGTTATTAGTTATCGAGTAGGTAAAAAAATCAAAAACTTGTAATATTGTAATTAAATTATTAATATTTTAAAAAAGTAGTAACATTGTTAATTTTCAATTATGATTAAAAATTAGTTTTTAAACATTACCCACACCCACGACTTTTACCCACACCCACACCCACGACCCACGACTTGTACCCACGACCCACGACCCACGACCCACGACCCACGACCCACGACCCACGACCCACGACCCACGACCATTAGACAAACTCCTAGCGAGTATGTCGAGATTGCAAACTACTGACCGACAAAAGCATAGCGTCTGAGACTGCTTGATCTATGCAAAGACCACTTTTCCCAAACTTTTCAATGGGAAATCACTGGTGATGCAAATTGAATAGTTTCCAAGCATCTCAGAAGGAGTTTGTCTAATGGTCGTGGGTCGTGGGTCGTGGGTCGTGGGTACAAGTCGTGGGTGTGGGTAATGTTTAAAAACTAATTTTTAATCATAATTAATAATTAACAATGTTACTACCTTTTTAAAATATTAATAATTTAATTACAATATTACAAGTTTTTGATTTTTTTACCTACTCGATAACTAATAACATAACGAAACGAACATAACACAATGTATGAAAATGGGTGGGGATGGGTAAAGGCAGGAATCCATTGGAGCTATTTTCAGGACTGGTGTAATCTCTTGATAATATTTTGAGAAAATTTGTTTTGGTCAAACGCTTGAACAACACGCACACAAGTTAATTATCTTAGAATAAGTGTTGACAGGCCAAACACGACTCATAGGCTCGCGACTTATAATATGAGGAAACTTCCCGGTACTGAGACAATCCGTTCTCATTGTTGTTCGCGTTTTTAGTGACGTTCTTGCAAGACCCTTTGAAAGCGTTTTTGACCAGTTTATGGTGGAGACAAAGTTTGACAGCTTTCCTACGTTAACTTTATATTTGAAGACAAAAATTAGTTCAACGTTATTTCTTTTTCTTTTCAACTGCTCCTGTACCCACCGCCACCCCCTGCGCTGGCGGTCGACGATCTCTGGTAGAGTAAGAGAGTAGGGGAAGTGTTGTATAATTTTCATACATCGCCTTATGTTCGTTTTGTTATCGAGTAGTTAAAAAAATCAAAAACTTGTAATATTATAAACTATTAATATTTAACAAAACTTAGTAACATTGTTAATTGTGATTAAAAATTAATTTTTAATCATTACCCACACCCACACCCACGACCCACGACTTGTACCCACGACCCACGACCCACGACCCACGACCATTAGACAAACTCACTCGCTAGCAGGAGGTGGCGGCGGAAAGCGGAAATCCGGGACAAATAAAAGAGGCAGATAAGAAAAGGCTATTTTTGCGCGAGAGCAGAAAGCAATAAATTTTTGAAATAGGGGATCTGGATAACTCAAAGATCTTAATCGATGCATCAAGGTTTGAAATTTTCCTAATTCTGTGCCTAGGTGCTTCATGGTAAGGGGGAGGGGGGGGGGAGGGAGCTTCTGCCCTGCGGCCTTCCAGCCCAGTCTTGTACATGCTTCTTTCCCTGAACAGCCAGGCTATGAGCATTAAAAATTTTTAACATCCACTTTTGGCACGTCTAAATTTTTATTTCTTCTGTTAATTCCATAGTTTGTCTTTATAACTAGAAATAGAGGAAGTTGGAAAGGCGTGGTTACCGTAAATTTCCAATTTATACAAGCGGCTGTGGCCTGTCGTGTTATCGAGGTTTGGAAATTACCTGACTGAAATGGTAACAGTACAATTACTCTGACACTTCCGAAATGGGGTAAAACAGGATATAGATAAAACTATCGTTAACTTAATAAATCATGGTATGTTCGCAAGTATTTAGTAAATGTCTGTGACCCGATAATTAAGTGATAATTAAGTAAACGATTCGATCTTAATTTTGCTGGGGAATTGAAATGACACACGCATCGATCCAGCCAGCTGGTCACATCGTTTGTTTTGTAAAGACGACAAACCTTACAAATTTTTGGATCGTACATTCCTTGGTACATTCATTCGTACATTCCTACTTGTAGTTTGACCAAGTTACAAACAGCGAAAGGCTGTACCTGAACACCAGGCTCTGAGACAGATGTTAAACACACCGATAAAGAAAGGAAGCTAATATTTAATAAGAGTATCCTCTCAAAACCACTGATTGTTAAATGGAAGGTGGGGAGTAGAGAGGTGAGAGGGACATTTTATAAAGCAGCAGTCAAAGAAACTAGATTTAGCATAAGCAAAAACAGGTTTTGCAATGCATGTGAAAGCGAGTTGGCTGTAGTGATTTTGCAAAATTAAGCAAACGATGTTCAAGCCACAAATGTTCCGGTGCGGTAACAAACTCCTTCCACTTTTTTTCTGCTTATATAAGATGCGAAAGTGCGCGGTGAGGTTCTCACTGATTCCGGTCTTTTTACAAGCACTTAAGCCACCCACAGAGTTGTTCCTGTCAGTTCTGTAATGTGGCGTTTTCAGTACGACTCATACTTCGTATTTCCATCCCGATGTCACTAAAGGAATGCTTGGGCAATTAGAATCTTAAAATAAAAAGAGAATACGAGCAGGATCCTGTGTCTCAACGACTTTGCCGGATCATCATTTACCGTAGTGAGGAGAGCCCGTACAAAATCGAATTTGTCTATTGCTTAGGGTCTGAATGAATGTCAGTCAAACTTTTCTTTCAGACGGTACTCATTTACAGCTCTCCACATTTGAATGCTTGTGACCACACTCCTGTCTCTTACCAATATGTTTGAAATGTTACAGCTACTTCGTGCTAAGTGTAATAAACAGCAATGAAAGCTATTTACCGACTTACATTACATTAGCTTTACATCCCACTTATTCCTTAGCTGATAATCACTGTCTACAACATACGACCATGTGTTGGATTAGCTTTTTTTGATCTGCACTCTCCGGCGAAAACTACTCAGACCAAGAAAACTTGATAAAACAAAAGTAAGATGGGAAAGTCCATCTCAGTGGCGCAACTTTCAGATCCATCCATAAATTTGAAAAAAAAAAAAGCTTTAAAATGCACCGACTTGCATACGCACAGCTCAACAAGCAGCACCTTTGTCAGGAAAGACTACATTTCAACCAATAGCGCATGCTGTTGCTTTTCAATAGCGTAAATGTGAATGATTTTTAAGCCACAAGAGGCAATTTTTAAAACTGAACTAAGTTATGGTGTTGGTCATGAAAGGAAGTAACAAGGTAGCGTGAGACTTTTTAATGTTACTTGCTACACGAATGGCGTACTTCCTGCCCGATCCTCCGTCCTTTATGATAGCGAGGTAGGCTCCTGCGTGACCGTCAGTGAGCTGTAGCGAGATCACTGCCGCCTAAAACAATGACGAAACAGCCATTTAGCCGTGTTTCCGATAGTCAGTATGTCTGCCAATTACAATAGTTCCAACAAAACCACGATTCTAGGAATTTACTAAAACCACCTTTGCGTCATTCAAGTTGTTTGCACGCGAAACATGGAATACAAGACAGGAACGGTGTCATGCTGTTAATACAGGCACCTGTTACTCAGATTCACTTGTTATAATGCCAAGTAACTACTGAAGAGCTTAAATTTGTGTCTGATGATATATTTAGTTAATTGCCGCATGAACACCTCGTCTGACCACTAAATTACGACACCATGACACTTAATTGTTTGAATACTACACTGGCAGTATCGCCGTTCAATAGATCTAATCAGTTATCCCTTCGAAAGGTATTGCAAAGCACATAACGGGGGTTAACGTCTTGATTAACTCATTTATTTCTATCGATTGTATCTAACTGAAAGTCAGTCAAGATGTTCAGAATGAAATTTTGAAGGAATGCAGAGAAAAAAATGATAAAACAAGATTTAATTACTCAAAAAGGTTTATTTAACGCCAGCTCTTTAGGTCAGCGTTTTAATTTTTTAGTGGGTTTTCCCGCATAGACGCAGCTGGGTCAGTAGTATGGGGTCTGTGGTCAAACTTAAGGATTTTATAAAGAACCACGTTTCACGGTTTGATTTAAAAGGAAGTGGGAGTATTTAAGTCCTTAAAACTGCAGTTATACTTAAGAGGAAACACAAAGAGGTATTCTAGGTATTATGTTGATGAAGCCCAGAGCAGACAACATGGCTCCGGCGGAGTACACGAACCAAGAAGATAACAGTAACCGCTATGCCATAACCAGAATAATTGAAAAGACTCAAAAATTGCAAGCTATGTATTGATTTAACCTTAATAGCTTCCTTGGGACTGACTTGAAGCATGCTGAGGCAATCAGCCTCAGCTGACTTCAATTACGTTTGTCCATAGGACGAACCTAGTCAGCCAGGCGCCAGTGACTTAGCTGTGAAACTACTCGAGAGGGATTACTCTTTTCATTTACAACGGTCTAATGGTTAATATTGATTATTAAAGATATACTGTCCTTGGATCACGTATAATAAACCTCTCCACAAAGAAGCATGGTCAGATATAGCCGATTGATGTTACTGAGTTGAGGCGGGATTGTCTTGTTTCCCTCCAAGCCAATTTGTATTTGTGCACCGTTTTACTGAGTAGCGGAGACTAGAGTAGATTTGGATCATATGTAAGTAGAGGATCAGGCAAGACCGCCAGTCCAATTTGATAAGTACGATGATAATAGCCTTGGTGACGCTCGGCCTGACTGATATCTATATTCTTGATATCCTTTAATAACACAAGAGTCCAATCACAAAGAATCATGTAAGATTCCAAAGAAAGACCGACACTTTTCATCTTATAATGTTAATTAACTGCATTCTAACAAACCTCACCCTGGCATATTAATCATTTTCCGTCTATTTTGTCAGAGGAGTCTGCCTGACTAAAGCACTTGACAGAAGGCACAGAGCAAAACGCATCTCCGTACTGGTGTTTGGAATACACCTCAAAAAGGTTAGTACACCTTAAGTCCAGTTATCTTTTTCCCTTAAGGAAAACCAATCTTTAGATCTTCAACATGGAGAAACGATTTTCAGGATTATAAACTAGTAAAGTAACTCGAATTATAAGGACAGTTTGGAAACTACGAGTTGAAGCCGGGGTTGAAGTCAGTTTTTTTTATGAATCAGTCAATTAAGTGATCAATTTGATTCTGTGCTGAAAACTGCCGAGAAACTAGACTAGTAACGACATAAGAAAAAGTAGGGTAAGGAAAGCTCATGAGGTTAAAACAACAATTTTTAGATGGACGAAGCCCAGATACGAAGGGTACCCACTCACGTGTACACCAAATCTTTTTACAGTAACGGCTAATTCAACCTCAAGAGTGATCTTTAAGAGTAGAAGACCTACTCACCGTTTAGCTGATAGAGAGCCGAGACTTCTCCAGAAAACAGAAATTTAAATTCAATGGAGGAAATCACTGAAATCGAAAGAGAACATAGTTTTCTGCTTAAATGTCTTGATTTAAGTTGATTAGGTCCATTTATTAAATTTTCCTAAAAGGAAAAACAGCAAAAACGAAAGGGGCAAATGACATTTCATAACATATATCAATGTTGAACCAACGTATATTGTTGAGGACTAAGAAATATTTCCTCTCTTCAGTAAAGTGTTTTGTATACAAGACTAACCAACAAACTCTTAGGAACTTAAGTTTTTTATGTGTAGCAAGCTTGTCGGTATAACCCGTTAGAAACTGTCGAGGCACGTATTTCATTTGTTTGTGCCAAAGGATCAAGAGTTCAACCAAAAACAAACAACTTTATCCAAGGAAAATCAAAAGCTTTTTGGTAAAACCTGTAATTCAAGAATCAGCGTTATAAAGATAGAATTTATTAATGGGCTCACTGCTTTTAAACGGCTAGCTTTAGCTGAAGGCGGATTATGGTTCAGCCACTTGACGATAAACAAAAGTTGAAATTCTTAGCATGCTCATTTTTTTAACGAGCTTTACTTCAGTGTTCGTCTGTTGAAATTAATAGCTGAAAAAAGTTGGCTGAAGAGTGCAAACAATAACATCCCGCAGAGAAAACAAGCATGTTTACAATGCCACTAAAACGAGCGAGAAAACGGCGTTTATCTAAGTAAATATCTTGTTAACGGCGATTAGCACGAAATTTGATGACGTCGAGTTGAAATCTTTAACGTACCGCAATTAGTCTCTTCTTCGTACAGCGTAACAATTTACACCTTCTTTTAGATGGCCACACAACTCGAAGCTGTTTCAGCTGTTTAGTAGGTGTTATCCGCTCTGCACTGCTCGTGTCGTCGATATGAATTGTTCCAAGGGCGTCAAAAGGCGCCGTGCTGGTGATTGTCGGAATTACAAAGGGACTGGCAAGGTTAACAAAAATAACAATTGCGATGTGATTATTTTATTTGGATCTGTTTAAATCTCGACGAGCATTTAAGCGATGCAACGTTATGACATTTTTATGCAATTAGACTGCAGACACACGTTATTAACGATGTGTGACGGACCCTGCGCGCGGCCATAGTTCCTGGAAGTATTTCCGCTACTAGAATCAAATTTTGTGGTTCGTTCTGACTTTAAATTCTGCGGATGAATTTCTTAAATGCTATCGAAGCTATTTCTAAAATTGATCCTTTGGACGAGGATGCTTAAGGAAGACAGACGAGAATCTTCAGCAGTACTTTTTACTTATCACGGTATAGACTCAGAAAGTTCTGACTTTTAAGTCTGTAGATAAATTCTTAAGTGTAACCATTCAGTTCAAAGCGTTCAAAGCTAAGCAGTTCTTTGCTATGGGAATACCTTATATCATTGCTGTACAAAATGATTAGTAATTTTGAGTTTATGCGCGGAATCTAAAAATGTGATTATTCAGGTTAAAATCTCTTCATTGGATTAATAATAATATAATAATAGTTTAACATTTATATTGCGCAAAATACATGTGAATATGATCAAATGCCAGCACGCGGTATAGTAATGAGTTTACAATCCAAAGGAAACCTTCTGAGCCTTGGTTTGTTCTGACACTGCTGATGATGAAAAAGAAAACTTTTTTCTACCAGGGGGTTAACGCTTGACTGATCGAATTCTTGGTGATTGTTGTAAAATTCAAAGTTAATATTTTTTGTTATAAAGGCCTTAACCTGAAGAATACCCTCAAAACAAATATACATATGGTTTACGAAATTCAACAAACAGTGTTTCAAGACTATCCAATAAAGTACTATCGGGGTTTAGTGGAGGTCTAACCGAAAGCTTTACGGTGTCATCAGCCAGCGATTCCAGCGTGTACTAAAGATGAAAAAATATTTCTTGAATTCAGTGTTTTGATATTGAACTCTGTTACATTGTAAAAAGGTATCGAGCAGTATTGTGCCTTGTTTCGGAATGCACGTTAAATGGGTTGTTTGCTTGTTCGAGTAAGTTCTCTTTTACCCTCATGTTAATTATCCAGTATCAGATCTACTGAAATTATGTTCTAGAATTTTAAAGCTTTTAAAGCGTTTGCGGCTTCCTTACTGCTCTCTTAATTTGCCAGTAACGTATTGTGTATCAAACATAAACCTAACAAACTAGATACGCTTCAGTTATAGGCACACACTATGGTTTTATTTCAAGTAGTAGGACATATTAATGACAACTGAATTAAAACATCTTCGACTACAAGTTTAGTTTAATAAGCTTATACAGAACATAATGGTGTTTTCGTAATAAACAGAATACTTGAAACATTGTTGAAATATACTTAATCACTCATTACTCTGTGCATTTCATTCAGTTTCCTTTTTAATGTTTCAAAATCTTATTATGGATTCTAGCTTTCTGGTCTCTTTTCGCCCCTAGTAAATTATGTAATTATACCCCTAGTAATTATGGAACCACCTTAAATTTCAGTTGCTTCCGCCGCCCTTTTCTTTTCTTCCTAAGCAATACTGCATAAAAAAACATCCAGGAAATTATGTAATCTTTTTGCACTACAAATCCTCAAAATTTGTATTTATTGTGTTGCTAAGCTTGCTCTAATGCGTGCTCGGCTTAAGGAATATTGACTGTCTGCAACGATGGTCTGGTAGGGTTTTCTTTGGAATTTTTTCACGAAAATTATTGGTTACCTGTATTTTTTTAAAAATACAGGTAACCGTAACAGACGCCAAACATTCATCATTACTTAACGCTGTTACAGTACACAAATCGAACTTGACCAACCTTCAAATTTGTCTTTTGAACTAAAGTTTCAAAAACAGCTACGGTATATTAAAATTTAGTCCCCGGCCTATAACTGACTTATTCCGTGACTGCCGTACTTCGTCAGAGAAGGAATTAAATCAGCACTAATTCAGATAACTCAAGCAATATAAACCATAAACCATAACAACACCATCGAGAGAGAACGCAACGGTTATCTGGTTACATCCACGAAAAATATCAAATATCCCAAAGAAACAGAAGTTATGACCAACTATGGACCAACCAACGAGTTTTATCAAAGTTGTTTTATATCCCTGAATGCGATACCTAACTATAGTCAGTTTGTCGTCGTGACGTCTTATGATTTCGCAGACGTGCATCAGTTGATATTTACTACAAAATATTTACGCGGTATATCTGCCCCGTCATGACGTGGGAAAACGACTGATATCGTCGCTAAATAACGCATTACGTAATCCATAATCATGTGATTCTATACTTCACATACTTTAAATACTAGAAAGCTTCCTTTAAGCCGTTAAGTTTCCCAAAGTTCTCCAAAGTTTTGATGTCAACGCTTTCCACTTTTTCTTTGGAAAAGTTGACTAAACGCTTCAGATTTTTTACTTCAGTAACAGGTGAGAACTTGTGTTGTAGTATTGAATTAATTGTTCTGTTTGGACTAAATTCTGGGCAATATTTGTGTATAAATCTACCTTTTTCAGAAGCATGGTCTGTCTTCTTGGGTTTCTGTAAAGGCGACTACATCATACAGCTCATAGATTCAACTGTGTTGATCGTCATTCATTGAAAAAATATCGATCATTTCTCAATATATGTAAAAAGTGCTTATGCCGTTTTTTCAGCAACTCAGAAACAATTAAACTTTGGGGTACAAAACCTTGGTCTTGTAATAACGCGCTTTCAAAACTCATCATATAAGTTCACTCGCTTACGATACGCTTTGTTTTATTCAGCGGGCGGAACAAAATTTGGAAGAACTCTTTTTTACAAATTAGTTTGTAATGTCTGAAAACAAAGCGGATCCAAGGCAGTTTCTTTTAACACTTTTCTAAAAAAGAGGAAACTTTTAAACATCACATTTATCCAGTATAAAAGGAGAAAGACAACTGAGTAAAGAATTTGCAGATGACAGAACAGAAGTGAGGAAAATGTTATTAAGATTTCATGCAGATGGCGGAGATGCTACGTCAAAACCTTTTCTTTGATTCAAACACTTAGTTGGTTCAAGTTCTAAATTATCTATTTTTGCGAAATTCTTTTAAAAACTTGAAAATTTTGTTGGTAGTGTAAGTTATCCCGTTTTGCATTAACACTGAAAACGACAAAACAACAGATATTTGAGAACGAAACACCGATAAAGTCAAATCAAAACCAAACCTACAAGTACACTCAACACGACACGAGAACTTGGCGAAAAAATGTGCCCTATATTTTGAGTTCTGCACACTTACCTCATTAAACCACTTATTTTTAGAGATATTCGTGTGAAACAGCACTGGTTAATCGCCAAGAAACGTGCTGTGTTCTGCTTGAAATTTTAGCAATTTCAATAGAGCAAGAATAGGTGCATAAGCAACGGCGACGTTCGCGCTGACGTGGCTCGCGCATTTTTCACATTTTTGGCGGGAAAAAGTTTATCACCGCTGATTTCACTATCGTCAGTAGCGGCGTCGCGTGCTGCTTGTTTCATTTAGAATGCGGCACTGACATAAACGTTCCTTAAAAGGGTTCACTCTCAAAAACAAATTTGATCGTTGCAATAACAAAGTAACAAACAAGGTGTATTTTTAGTGTTTTGATCACTGATCTTTGTTCTTTTTCCCAGTGTCAAAACCCACGCAAGAAATTACAGCCTGTATAACTACTTTTCAAGCGTTATTGCACTCTCATTTCGTTTTAGTTCGTAATAAGTTTAACTATAGACAGAAAAACAAACAAACAATTTGAGCCAGGTTCAGGTTTATTATTCAAGTCTCAATATAGCATTCTATTTTAGGAGCCCAATTATTACGTAGACGAAGTAAATAACCGCCCCTCACCTATCCCTAACGTCACCGCTCTCAAGAGAATAAGATAAATAACTGAAACATGTTACAGGGCAAGTCAAACAAGTTCTTCTTTTGATGTGTAAAAGATCTTGAATTAAATTTACCAACGAAACTTTTATATAGATGACTGGCAATTGGTAGTGAAGACTCTAAGGATTGCTTTATTTTCCCTTTAGAAAAGAAGATGATTTTCAGTCTCCTTTATCTGCTTGCCTTTCTGATCGGAGTAACTGTTTCTCGCCCGTCTAAAGTCCAGAAAGATGGTTTAACATCAAATCCCGACGATGAAATCTTCATAATGAGAAGGTCTGATCTTCGAAGCGACTGGTGCAAAACACGCCCCCTTAAACAGACAATCAGAGTTCCCGGATGTTTGCCAGTCCAGGTGATGAACAACTTTTGTTATGGTCAGTGTAATTCGCTTTACATCCCAAACCATGCTTCAGAACAGCCTTTATTCGAGTCTTGCACCACTTGCATCCCCCAGCGGTCTTTCACGAAGACTGTAACTCTTCGATGCCCCTCGCTTCCCGTCAAGTTTCGAAAGCACAGGTATCTTCATAGCAAGAAGTGTAGGTGCACATCAGTCAAGCGATGAACTAACGAAGATTTAACGAAGGCTTACGAAAGTTCACGAAGAAGGATATGAGGACAGACCACTAACAAAGTGAAGCATCTGATTAGCAAATATTGACTCTAGTCAGACAGAATCCAACAACTTCGACCATTTAACCCTTTGTGCTCAAGGCTGGTCTCCATGCATTTCTTAAAGAATTAGTTAAGAGAATTTGACAAACGATCAGAGCCATTTGCCTTTGATGATCATTTTATTAATTCTCATAACTTTTTTTCTTGATGAAGTATAGATATTGTCAACAGAAATCGATCTTGGTCACGTTAGGTACTTAAAGGGGGTTAACTATATAAAGTTTATTAGCGTAGATATATAAAGACTCTTACTCTAAAGAACGGAATGATCGGTTCATGTATAGTCACACAAAAGATACGGCCATTTATGATACCAGTAGTAAGTTATTTGAAAGTCCGTGCTTTTGATGCATGTAAATACTACGAAAGTTTTATAATCTGAGGTTTCATAGTACAATTAGTTAGGTTATTTTATTTCTATATGTAATTCCCGTCAAGAATAGTAGTAAATTTCGTGCCTTACTACTACTAATACCTGTCATGAACAATATAAAATCCGAAATTATTGGAAAAGCGAAAGATTTGATAAATACGACGCTTTAGAAGAGACGTCTATAGACAATAAAGAGTGATTTAGCGGGAATCTTAGTACAATAGAGTCACATAAATGATATCCATTTTAAAATTTATTTATTGTCTCTTCAAAGATTTGTAATAAAATTTCTTTAACAATGTCTATGCCAGTGAAACCTTTTATGCCTTTTTCTTATATATGATGCCTTCGCTGCTAGGCCCTCCGCTTAAAAATAATGACCGAGCACGTCGTAGCGCTTGGTCATGTATCTTAAACGAGGTAAGGCTTGGGAAGACAATTTCATACACAAACAACAGGGGCACCCAACGACAATTTTCGGAAAATATCTGTTCGGAAGACGATTTGAGATCGAGCATTTTCGGAACGTTTGTTGCAAAATTTCTTGCTTGCCTGTCTCTCCTAGGATTTTCGAACATCTAAAAAATGGTATAATTGCCTATTTTTAACGGATTTTTACCCTTTAAAGGTCACCTAGAATTTTCAGGAGCCTTTTTTGTGGCTCAAATTTTCGAAAAGGTAAGTTTTGATCCCTATAATAATAATAATAATAATAATCAACTTTATTTAACGAGGGTAACACGGGACAGTGCTTCAACTGAATAACTAGTGGCCCTCAAACTAAAATTATAAAACGAAAATCAAGTGACAAAATACATGCATATCGTTAACGAAGAAAACTATAAATATATGTATGGTTAAGACTTAGAAGAGTAAAAACTATATTACAATTATAAAGTATCCTTACAATGAATATCTACAAACTATAATTATAAAAGAATACAGCTAGGATGGGTCAAGCGGAAGGAAGTTTGTGAAATGCCGGACTAGCATAAAACTATAATTTTCGGATCACTAGAAGTTCAGCTAGGAAATCCGAACAGATGAAAAATTTTTAGGGGATAAAAATATGTCTATATCTACCGTTTAAATACTAAATTACGTTTAACAATGCTATGTTTAAGTGGTTTTGAAGTATATTGTCGTTGGGTGCCCCTGAAACAAGGACGCGCTTACAGCGGGATTCACTCTCGCTTGCTTGGAGATTAGATCGAGAAATGAGGAGGCGATTAATTCTAAACGAAACAGGATTTACTGGCTAAAGGTTTCTTACTTCCTACTTTAAAGACGTAGATACTTTTTATTTGTTTCTGAATTGCCGATTTAGTACGCGTGTTAGCTACGACCGGAAATACGTCTGCGGTCGCAGGCTAAACGCGTGTATAAATACAAGGGCCTCATTTCCAGAGAAATTACATCATTGCCAGAAATCAAAAAAGTGATTTACACGGCACGTCATTTCAGTCATCGCCGAAAATAAACCGCATGCTCATCACAAGACCTATTTGTAATGAAAGTTTACGACGCCCGACCATCGCAAGTTTGTTAATTAAGATTCTTATTTTTTTTTTTTCGACCACTCAGTAGTGTTCACTTGTTCCAAAGTAATCAACGCTTTCAAGTGATAGAATTCGTGGACCGACACGTTTCGGAAAAGCTCTAAAAGCTCTTTCTCGGACCACGTGACCCGAAACGCATCGGCCGCGCATAATAACGAGACCTAGGGACTAGGCAACGTGGCTTCGATCATGCAACGATTCTTAATATTGCCAATTTCCACGGTCTCCGCTAGGACCGCCTGGCACAATGATTCCCCATTTGTGTATGTTGTAGTTAATTTTTTATCTCAGGTAATTTTTGTTTTTCTTTTGTTTTTGGGTATGGTAATGTACGCTAATGAATTTGGAACATAGGAAAAATAAAAATTACCTGAGATGAAAAATTAGCTACAACATGTACGAAATACGACGAAAAACGCGTGCAGATTACAAGTCTTGCTGCTTACGCAAATGAGACTAATTAATGTATTTTGTCGACCCAAGCCTCGAGTTACCGGTTTTGTTTAGAGGGACCTCGAAAAGTCTCTAGATCAGTTTTCGAGCGAAAGAAATCGTAGCCTGTTCCAGGCTCCGAGGGTGAGAAGTCGTTCAGTAAAAAGAAAATGCGAAAAACGCTCGGGGACTGGGGAGAGACAGTGTTCCCATTTTTCCCGCCGCCACCGACCCCTTTCCCAAGTCGCGCGCGTCTTATTTTCGCTTTGCTCGTTTTAATACGCCCCCACTATACTATCTGAGGGCCTGGCACAGGCTAAAGAAATCGGCGAGCGTCGTGCTGCCTGGTGCTAAAATTTAAAACAACACAGCTCACTGACAAGCCGAAACATGGGGCAAACCTGTGATAAATTGAACTTTCGATTTTCATGGCTTCGTTTACGTCACTATTGCCTAATAAATAGACAGCATAGGTCGACATGAGAGAAGCGCATCCACCAAGTCCAGCAAGAACAACACACTGAACTAGATTTGACAGAGCTGCTTCTCTTTGCGGGCTCACTCAGTACAGCAAAGTATCCTCCCCAAGACATCGCGCGCGCCACGTACGACCAAGGAGAATAGCAGAGGTAGACCGTCACAGGCAAATATTTGTGAGTAGGTGAAACAACTCAAGTAAAAACAATTTTATTACATTTTTCTTGTTGTTAATATTGTTGGTTTGTGACAAAAATGTTTAATTTACATTTCCTTTTCCCCGTTTAACAAGACAGGAGGCGATGAGACATTTCCTTCAATGATTACGCCGGAATGAACTAAAACAATCTGAAGAAATAATTAGCTTAATACTGACGCCGGCTAATCTGCGATTACCAAATTTCTGTTTGCAAAAATCACCTAAATATACGCAATATATAATCGTCTAAAAGACCATTTCATTTATACCATTTGTAACATTGCCTAACTTACTTATAAGGGTGATACAATTGCACCTTCATTACGCACTTATAAAATGCTGTTTTTTGTCGCGTTACTACTTCATTGACTTAAAAGTGCTGTACGCAATGAAAAAGAAGAACCCGATGGTCGTGCGGTATATAATTTTTGACGCTACAAAAAATAGTTTCGATTAATAACTCCCCTGCAACAGTGTCTAAGCGCAAACGAATTTTCCAACGTTAAGTATAGCGATAAAAATAAGAGGACAATCTTTAAACCTTAGGTAGTTTAAAGTTATGACAAAATGTCTACTGAAATATTTTAATCACTGCCGATTTACACTTTTTCCTCGGTAATTCATTATTACACGTCAGTCGCACATAGCCTTTTCAGCAGACCCCACTCCTTTATCAAAATGTGTACTCGATGGTAAAATCAATCTCTTGCTCAAATGAGACAGAGTACATGCCCGTGATTGGCAAAAGCCATTATGGTATAATGGCAGTAAACAAACCCTGGATACAACTCAAAAATCAACGCGTTGTTCACTCGGCTTTAGATGCTCTCTGGTGAGCGCGGCTTTCCATCAGTGGCGTCATAATCGACAACAGCTGTCATGTCTGGTGACAAGAAAGCCTTCTTTGCATAAGGTGTTCGTCCACGCCGAAGTAGATCCTAAAAGAAAAGTTGATGACTTGAATGAGATTTTAAACTTTGGAACCAAAGTGATACTCTCTTGTTTATTTTCTCTTAAAAAGAATAGTAACGTGTTAAGATCTACTCACACTAGTAGCACCCGGACCAATATAATCTCCAGAGTATGTGCGTGTCATCCCATAATCCAGTGGGAGCCTCACCGTGTAGGGATCATAGTAACGCTCGTTGACGATTTGTCCACGTGGGAGATCACGTGGTTCGGCATAGCCACCCTCTCCTGCGAGAGCCTGAAATTGGGAAGAGTCGATAGAAATGAATTTTTTTTCTGGGATCTAAAATAGGAAAAGAAAAATTTCGCTAAAATTCCACTAGTCCTTGCTACAGCATTTACCTGTTTAAGCTGCCTTTGCAGACCAGCAACAGTTGCTTGAGATTCTCGTAATTCTCTCTTGTAGCGTTCTTTCTGCGTGTTTAAGTTTTCCCTCTCGGATCTTTCCTTCTTGAAATCATCTTCAAAAACTTTTAACTATAAAAAGAAGATAGTGGTAAGTCATTCGCAAAAATGGGAACTAGTATCAAACTCACATTCTTGTCAAAAAATACCAGAACGTCTTGTAGACCAATTATGTGAATAAAATTCAATTTAATATAGTGGAAAACTATATAACGAGTTCATTCACAGCTAAGATTTTGGCGAAACGAACTATAAACGTCCCTTACTAACACTGAGGAGAAGCACCGATACTATGTATCCCCATTATAAAGAAACCATTTTCCTATTCCACTGACACTTTATAACGGGGTATTACAGAATCGTTAGTGTACGTTTATGGGGGCTGTTTTGTACCTGTGCTCTCAGGAGTTGAATTTCCTCATACGGTCCGTTGTAATCGCGCGCCTGACCGATATGTGCTGTACTCAGCTGCTGCGAGAGGCGATGATTCTCGGCTTCAAGGCTAACAAACGAACAAGAAGGCAGTTGTTAAGGCATGTCCAAAGTAGTACAACACTTGCTAAATTTCATTCATAGGTCAAAGAAGAGATGGACCGCTTTTCGAGATTCACGATAGTCTACCGCGCGCGAGTAAGCTCTCGATACTCCCCTCTCGTTCCTGCGTCTCCTTTCGCGTGCTTCTCGAGCGTGACTTCTTACAATATACCCCAAATAGAGAACTTGCTCGCAGGTTAAGATCTGGTCTCATCACCGTTCCATTTGAAAAGATGTCGATGTTTACTGATGAAAGGGTAAAACCTAGGCCGGTAACCTTGTCAGACTAAAAAGACCGCCTCAAAAGAACGAGAAAGATGTTATGGATATTCAGTAATGCTGCCTTACCGTTGTGCAATACCTTCGACTTCTTTACATCTTGTTTCCAAAGTAGCAACTTCTTGTACGAGGTTCTGAATCTGCTCTTCTTGTTTTCTCTTAATTCTCACCAAATCACGGTTTTCAATTCGCATGGCGTTAGCTTCCAGTACTCCCCAGTCCGGTTCCCTTGGTACATTTGCAAGTGGAGCAGTCGGCAATGTCGGGGAAATTGGACCATTCATCGAAAACCCGTGTGGAGGAGGAGGAGGTGGAGGAAAACTTTCTTGGGAATGTAAGGAAGGGCTCTCTTCTTTGGATGGGGTAGAGTTAAAGGCTCCTGGAGGTAACAGTTCTGGGAATGCTTCGTTTGATGTGGAAAGGTTTAATTCTGAAGGAAGTTGTTTCTCCGGTTGAGAAGTGCTGTTTTCTTGGGACTGTCCTGAAGTCTGAAAAAGATTGACTCTATCAATAACAGCACAATAAACAGGGAAATTGGCCCGCAGTCAATACGGAAAAGTTAAGGAAGCGCCGCTTAATAAGGCCAAATAGAGACTGGAAAAACTGACATTTTCTAAAATACAAAAAACTGAAAACCAATGATTTCATACGTAAGTATTGCTAAAGAGGTTGATTTAAATGGTAACAAGGTAACAAAGGATGTCGTCCACAGACTCAAAAGTTACGACTTCGTACGAGATTGGTAAATACTGTGTAAAGTACTTTTAAAGGTTAAACAGTAAGATCTCGACCTGTTACATAGACTCAAAAGTTACTGAGGACACATACTATTTGAAAGATGGTCAGTGTCAATGAAAGAGCTTGGGAAGTTGAAGCCAAGCGTGACTGTAAGAGTATATTAAATTCCCATCGATTTCCCGAGGAACTCTGAGAAGATCACAAGTTTAAGCTCCTTTTAACTCGCACTTCCGTTTAATTAGATTCTTGAGGAGAATAAAGTGATATTAACTCAGAAGGAATGAAATTCTTATGGGAATTTTTGTAACTATTATAAATAGATAGATTGAAATGACCACAGCTATCCATATCAAGCTAAACATAATGACCTGCATGCCCGCTTTAAGAAGCATTTCAGCTGCGCAGGAATGCGTGTTAGATATTGTTACACGTAGCGAAATACGAAAACTATTTCAATACGTATAAAAATTATGTAATATATTTACGGCACAACAAAGTTTGAATTATCTGTACAAACTCCTGAAGGATGTAAAATAAATTTTGAAGCTTTTTTTTTTTCTTAAGTTATCAAGTAACCTCTTTCTGCAGTTGCTCGTCTTTTGTTTTTGGTAATCGAATCTGTATAGGTCTTGTATGTGTTTTAATCCATCAGTTTTATATCGGAAGACTGACTACAGTCATCTCGCTCTCTCTCGCTAAGATAAACGTGAACGTGTTTATGTGATGTCCATCTTCCATCCGACAGAGAAAGACAATGACTGAAAAACGGCTACAGAGAACGAATCAAGTGTCCTGTTAAAGGAGTCGTCCGGTAGGAGAGGGTTGAAAGTCGAAGCAGCGCAATAGAACGGGCCACTCGAGAGAAGAACACGTTGCAAGATCGAATAAAACAAGCTGACCTGGTAAAATGAGTGGTTATACAGAAATAATAGGACTTGGAGACTCTTTCCAGATATAAATATTATATTCGAATGATATTAATTAACACTTCCACCACTGAACGGGCGGAAAATTAAATAAATCACCTTTTTCTCGTCTACGTTGCAAGAAAGTAAAGAAAGTCATCACACTTAAGAATAAAACGGGGGTTAAATTAAGGAAAGAAGTCGCATCTGAAGGACAAGCATTGATAATAGACACGGAGAGAAGTGAAAGATAAGTTTAGCTTTAGCTAATTCTGGTTTAAAACAGTTTCAAATCATATACACCTCAATTACACTGTGAAGGCCAGCTTTCTATCAGACGATTCCTTACAAGCAGTCACAAAACAAGAAGTTTGAGTCTGTCTTCAGATGATAACTTTGTATCTAATCGTTAAAAGTTTCTAAATGAGCAGCGTGATTCAGATACAAATGAAATCACTTTCAGATATTAGCAGCTTGGTTAATGGGCTAATTTTCATTTCCTTAAGGTCACATACACACGGAAACTGGTTACATGTTACACGGGTAATAATCTCTAAGGCAGCGGGTCTTTTAAAAACACATCGTTGCTATAATGTAAGAAGGTGGCTGCTACAAACATTGCAAAGTTAAAACTAAATCGAACCGGAACTAACAATAAAATATGGAACGCAGTTACCTAAATATCCAAGTCACATCGGAGCCTAGTGTGCCCTTTCCTTTATCCAAGACAAAAATGTTCATCGCCTCACACTTATCTGAAGCGATTAAATACCCATTCGAACGATTTAACGTCTTATCAATCATTCTACCAAATTTAGAATTTCAATTTGTTGGAGAATAAAACAAACCCCCGAGTAATTATAGAAGTCTTAACCAAACTTGGGGAATTTTTCAGAATAAGAAACCGCTGGGGCGGAAGTGACACTTTCGATATTCTTAAACACGATTAAACAACTGTACGAGAGTATTGTTTAAGGAGCCAATCATATAAGACCTTAAAACCGAATACCCTATAAGGACAGAGTTTGTATTTTATTATTTATACCGGCTGCCAATTTTACATTTATTTAGAAACCACATTTGCCCCTAAGATTTGGTATCGGAAAAACTTCGTTATTAACATAGGGTGGAGAGTGCTGGTAAAAACAAAATTCGTCTTGTGATTTAGGTGGGGTTTTACATGAATAAGAAAGATTTTCTAAACAGGACTGAAAATGAAATTATTCTAAGACCGATACTCCAGCATTTTTTTTGAAATGGAAATACAGTAACTCGTACCCGCGTGCAGTTCACTGATGTTAATCACAAGCACTAAACAGGAAATGATTACAACAGGGGTATTATAAGCCCAAATAGGAATTTGACAAGTTTCTTAGATAGCTTCAAGTCTGGAAACAGAAAATAAGTATAGAAACTGACATTGAAAACTCATAATCAAAAGTTACAAATATATGTTATTGGAGCTAAAATTTCTGCGGCGCTTACTGGTGAAACAGAATTATGACAAGTGTCATATTTTTTATTAGAAAGCTGCATCTAAAGAAAAAAACAAAAAGTACAATCTCAAGTAAAGCAAGGCTGTACAGATGAATTTCATAGCGGGACCGTATTCACAAGATAGGCATCTCACTCAAACTTACTAAGACAGCTTTGGTTGATATAAGTGAAGTAACAAGTCTCGTTCAGTCAACGCTTCTCGAACAAAATAACACCGGTAAATACGATGCGTGCGATATGCAGTTGAGTTTATTTCTAGCTGCAAAAATCAGCCATCCACGAAGAAACCAAGAACTGTGCCCAAAAAGAATCTAAGAAGTTATCAAAGTCTTTCAATATGATTATTCAAGAGAGGAGAAACCCAAGGACCTTTAATGGAATAAGTGAAACACCACACAAGTTCTCGCTGGAAAACATACGGAAATTAAAAAGCTTTGTTTTACTTCAAGTAAATTTTTTAATTAAAAGTAACAGACCGGAAAAGGTACTTATGGAATTTCAGGGGTGGGTATGGCCGCCTAAATACAGACGCTCGACGCTGTCGTCATCATTCTCATCACCACCACCATCACCATCATCATCATCATCATAGGCGGAAGCTGTTGTTTTCAATGCGCTACCGGAAGTCCTAGAGCATCATCATGATTGACTGGTACTCTACCTCCCTGTCGACAGACCCTATTTAGGTACCCACATATCCCACTTATGACCAAAATAAACCATTTTCTGCCTTTATCTTCAACTTTAACATTTAACCTTCAACTTCTAAAGGCTGTGACTGAGAAAGAGACCACGCCTCTTGGATTAATATTCTATCTTTCATTTGGAAATGAAAAGAAATATTGGATTAAGATTTTTACGGTTCGCTTCGAACCATGTCCAGATTTAAGATTGAACAGGTAAAAACCATACTCAAAACAATTCCTATGGAAAGGAAGTAGACATGGCTTTGCACCATACACTCCTACCAGTGAACATCTTGCCCTTGCATTTCCTTTCAGTTTCTGTAAACCAGCTTGGGATCCCTGTGGGATGAGCTAAACGACTTGACCAACTGGTTGACAAGTGTTTGGCACCAAAGAACTTGAGGAAATCGATTTAATTCTGTCGTGTTGAAGCTCGAGATCAACGGGTGGTACATGCGGGAAAACGTTTTCTACATCAAGTTCATGGTTCCAAAAGGTTTTCCAGGATCCAGGTTTTGGGTTATTTGAAGGTCAGGACTTGGGATAACTGAGTTGACGAGAGGGAGGTTTGGTATTGTAGTTATGAGTTGGATAAGGGGTTTCGAGAATCTTCGATGCTGGTTGCGAAATGTTGATCCCAGTCGATAGAGGCCCAAGTAATAAACTATGCCAATATATCAGCTGACACTAAAAAGGGGGAAAGCTTCAAAACTGGACGAGGACAACATTATAAGCCACATAGAATGAGGGAGCCGCGTCACTTTTCCTCATTCCGGATTGAGTTGCACAGAAGTCACGAAGAAAAGCGTCTGACAAAAACAAACTAACAACGAGTCCGAGCCACTGAAGAGGGGAAGAGAAACAGTCGAGACCTGAAATACTACGAAACAAATAGCCGTAAACAAAGTAGATCTCGAGAAAGAACGCGGAAGTAACCAAAAAGCTTATTTATATCTTCAAGGGTATTAAATTTTCATTGTACTAAATTTCCATACTATATTACCAACTGCATGTAAAACCAGACTCGACACATGCGGAAATGCAGCTTAAAAGGTACGTGTTTGTCACTGAAAAGCCAGCAAGTCCGGACCGGCAGTCTGGCTTATGAAAATGCGCGGAAAATCTCAGTGGTAATTTCAATGTTTGGGAAGCTTATTTTTTACATCTAGTGAAATTTAGCTTCCGTCAAACGTCTTATCTCCAAACAATAAAATGCTCTGTTTTTGCGCTTCTATCCAGTCTGTATTTATGAGCAAGAATAATATAGGTTGAACAAAGGCTGAATGTGTCTGAAGATAAGTTAGAGGCGAGTTGGCTATTTTCGTTACTTCCGTGTTATGGTAGACCAGGCTACCAAGCCATTGGGTGGCTACAACCGGTACTGTCGCTGTGCGTCTTGGTCGACGGGCTGTTACGAAGTGGGATTCTCTTCTGGCGACATGAAGTTTTTGCCACAGAAATAATGCGGTGAACGAAATGAGTCCATAAAAGTATGAAAATTTTTGTCAGTAAACTTGCCGTAACCAGTAATGTTCGAGTTTCTCTTTTCTTTTGTCACGAAATTTCAGTCCATTGAAATCTCATTTCCCATGGCCGACCACAGGGTTTTGACCAGCGACCACTAGGCGGAGGGCTCTCGGCAGAAGATCGGAACTAGAACAATAGGTAAAAAAAACTAAACTTCCGATTTCCTTCTGAGGTGACAGATGGGAAAACCCGGTCACATTAAAAACACTGTAAACTAAATAACGGCTCTGTGCCAAGTGGGAGCGACCTTACATGACTCTCTGAGAATAGAATTTCACTTGAAAATGAACCTTTGAACGCATTCGGTAGTTAAAGAAAATCATTTTAGGAAAGTCATTGCAACAACACGAAATTAAACAAACGATTAAACCTTTCCAAACCCTGCCAAAACCACGGTTACACTTTCAAAGACTTTTAAAGGGTGGTAGCCATTAAAATGCGCGAATTGGAGACAAGAAACTATCGGGTGAATTTTAAACAGATTACGGCCTTTGACGATCTCAACTGACTAAATGGAGCATTAGCTCTCCTTACGACCGAAGACGGAGTGCGTAGGCGACCGGTGAATTTTTGATATGAATGTTTCAACGCACGGAGCTATGGTTACGAAAGTAAAGTTTAAGTATGTTGCTTATCCCTGTTGGTGGAAACCAGAATTGATGGACGTCCTTCGGGAAAGAAGATTTAAGAAGAACAAGGACTTACTTACCTTCGGTTGCTTGTCAGAACAGACTGAACCTTTGCATGAAAGTCAATAAACAAAATCTATCCCCGGCTTCTACTGACCTCTAGACAAAACTGGGGAAATTATCTTGTTGCACGGCCGAGAACAGATCCGGTCAGTTTTGCAAGCTAAAATCGGGATGATAGTAATTTTATACAAGCTAGACCTCCTACGCTCGAAGGCAGGACCCCATTTTTCCCGTTTAATATATTTTCAGCCATGATGTGACAAAAAAGTTGCTCACATGACAGAAAAGTACACTGAAAATGTCTGTTACCTCAGCACTTTGGAATCGATCTTGTAGGCGGCGTGGGATTGTAAAACAAAGAAGTTTGAATTGTCGACATCTAAATAGACTTCATATCATTCACAAAAGTACGCCTACACTAAACTGGACAGGCAAGACTGATTTCCCAGCAAACGGGAACGGAAGATGGAGACATTTTTTAAGTCGTAATTTAAGTGGTTAAGAGCACACTAAACGGCGTTCATTTCAAATTTGAAGGGAAGTTTTGTGACCAAAATACAGGGAACGTACCAAAAAAGAAAAAAAAAAAAGATGTAAAAGTCCCTCTTTCTGTTTGCGCATGAATGACGAATAACTTGAGGAGTTGGTAGTGGCCTGATTATTCATTCACGGTTGACTAATCATTTTTTGCGAAGAGAATACCAAGCTGTCTCTGAAAAATCTAGAAATCTGGTTTAGGTTTTACCTTTTGCCTAAATTGAGAAAAAGGGTCTTAACCTAAGTTATATAGGCTTAAACTAACACACAAGATATACGCATCATTTTACCTCTTTCCTCGACAAGTCAATATCCGCCATTGCTCGTAGTCGATGCTTTTGTTTTGACAAGTGTTTGGCATCTTTCCGCGTTTCTTTGAGTTGCATTTTTAAAATTTCTCCATTGCTTAGTTCGTTCAAGTACTGATTTTTCTCGAGGGCTAGTTGCTCGACCTTTTTCTGAAGATCAGCCACGGTCCGAGGCGTGGTATTGGGTTCCATGGTCTCTTATCGTCGTCTTTGTAGGCAACCGAGCTTGAAAATCGTATTTTTAGCTTCATCGATTTTTGGCGGGACAGCTCTTTTTGATGCGTTTCCAGTCGCTAAAGGGAAAACTCAGAGATTAAAACGGCGAAAATTCCAAACCAACTTCCTCGTTTTCTAAGATGTAGTTTGCTATAAACGGCTTCTAAGAAAGCGAGGAGAAAAGTGCTTCGACAAGCATAGCGCCATCTTGAATTTATTAAAAATCAATTCTTACCCTGTACACCGAAGTTTTTGTGAAGAAAGACATTTACAAATTCTACATTGCGTCGGTCATCATATAACTATTCTTATCTTACTTTTCCTGTCAACTAGGAAACTTACAAACCTTCTCTTGAAGCAATGAAGAAACAGCAAAGAGCCAGAAATATCCTGTGAACCAGCACGCAATTTAACGAGTCATAAAGCTATTGAATTACTAATTTTGTTTCGCTAATCATGACGTCGCTATCAGGGGAATCCCCGACGCCATGCACTGATGCATTGGCTTTGCTTGACGCTGAAGAGAACCTTTTTCAGCTTTTAAATTTGCTCCGTTAGCAGTTTGCTTAAGATTACACAATAGTCAGCTAATTCAATGAGTTTTGTTTTTTTTACATATACTTTTTAATTTCATATATTATTAAAATATTAAAATAGTATATGAAAAAAAAAAAAAAAGAAAACCCTCATTGAAATAGCTGACTGTTGTGTAATCTAAAGTTCTTTTTTTCAGTTGATCACAGCAGTTTACATGATCTGGGGTACATGACACGAGTCACACACAGCTCCCCGGAGGCTAGTTAAATGTGACGTTCGAATCTAGAGCAATTTATTTATCAGCATAAAAATTGCTTAGTAATAAGCGACTATGATGCTTTTAAAAAGTTATAAATCATAATCCGGCAATGTCCGGCGTACCCGTGAGGTCGTGAGATCTCAGCACAGTCAAGTGTCATGAAAGTAAAAACACCATGTTCGTTTTTCGATTCTTCTGTGTGGATCAAAGTAGATCTCGCCGTTACCTTTTTGAAAAAAGCGCAGTGTTGAGATGAATCTACCTAGTTCCTTCCATTTTCAAGAAAAAAGAAATGCGAATTCACTCAATGGTTTACCCTTACAAAGGAGTAAGCTAGGAAGCAGGAGCTAGTATATTGCAAGAGCTTCAAATGACTATAATAGACCATAAAAGAAAAAATAAACAAATGTAAATTATAACATTCCTTTGATAGGCACGGATAGGCTTAAAGTGAGAATTGGGTTATTTAAAAGATAAAGCTGCCTAAACCTTTTGTAATAAGCGATGGAAAGCTTATCTACTGGGCGCCTTTACGAATTTTAATTAAAGTTTAGCGACTTGAATCAAAACTGAAACCGTGTTTTATTCTCACATAAAACACATGGGACCGAAACATAAGAACAAGCTATATTTGTTTCATGATTTCTTACTCATAACATGAGCTTTGAACCGTAATGGGATCTTCAAAGAATAAAAAGAATAAACCCAACCTTTTTTAGCTGCTTGAGGTTCAACGAACGCTGAAGCTAAATCATCACACACTAGTCATCTTGTTCAGTGAGCGCAGAGTAGAAAAGTCGAAAAGGACATTTGGTCTCTGACCAGTTACGCGCGGCGCTAGCAAGAGAACTGACCGTCCCGAAACGACTCCCGAAACATGAAAGACCCATGAAACTCATGTACTTTGAAAAATCTTACCCGGCAGTTTCTGCTTGTTCCATTGTAAGATTCTGAGAACTCTGAGCAAAGTTTACATTTGGCGTCATGATGAACTCTTCGTTTAATAGCAGTAGTATTTCCGCTTCTTCAAGCTTACGCGATTCCGGCTTGATCTAGTTATTTTCAGATAGAATTTCACTGTATAATTATTCATGAAATACGTCACTCTGTTATTTTCGAGTTAACTAATTTTCCCATTGAAATGGACCATAAATAATACTGCTCAACAGCTTCAAAACTCCAATTACAGATGCCTCCCTATATTTGTATCGGATATCAATGCTTGGCCAATTCGCATCTGACAGCTCTGATTATAGCATTTCAAAAAGGGTCGCTCTCTTTTCATATTTTGAGCTATCTCACAAACAACATCGCAGGAACAGTTTACTAGAACAGGAACATGGAGCAATAGAATAGTAGCCACATAATTAGATGGGACAAAAATCAGTAAAACTAAGTATTCTTGATCTGAAAAGGAAAGCTAAGCACGCGAACAGGTTTTGGTAATTTTTCGACGAAGTATAGGGGTTGAACTTGAAAATATTATAGTTGTTAGTTGCAATGTATCCGTTTCCATTCAGTCTTTTCAAGTACATGAAATACAGCATGCTTTTAGTTACAATATGAAGGCAATTTTAAATAAAACTGAGTTCTCAAAGGAACGCTTTGTCAGCGTTTTTTTATGGTCACACTAAGCCACAAAAACATTCGGTAGCTCATACTCAGCACGGTGAAGCTTTCCATTTGAATTTCCAATGCTCAACTGAGTTTCCAATCCCAAACGTTAACACTGTATGTAATCACGTGCATTACTATCTATCAGTTTCCCTGGCTCCAGAGGTCCGTTCTCGAAATATCTAGGACGAAACAACCTAGGGGCCGGGTTTGATTTGCGCCTCGCACCCGGCTTCGCCGCGAACAATAAGGAATAAGGAAAGAAAAGAAAGAAAGCCGTAGCCAGGGTATCTATCAGTCTGCTTACCTTTTACAATCCGAAGTCCAACTTATTATAAACCAACTTATTATTTATTTATTTAATTGACGTGTACATTTGGTTCGTTAAATAACATCTTAATTTTACTTTACGTTATTTTCCTCACTTATATAGGTTGTCGGTGACTATAATCAGCTCGTGGGTGGCTCCTCCTAAAATGTTCTGCAATTGGTATATGATTTAATGGATTTAATTTAATAACATTTTAAGCATCCTACTGATGAACAGTTACGACTGACACGTAGATATATTTTTTAGCAACTACTATAATTTGCAGTCTGTCCAATTATTTTTTTTCAAAACACGAACAGAGCGCGAGGAACGTGTAGAATGCGGATTGGTTGTCGGCTATTGCTGCTCGAAATATTGTCCAGCTGAGTCATGAACACCTGCTGATGCAATACTCAGTAAATTCCTCCGCGTAATGAAGAAAGCTCACGTGTTTGACTGAACGCGACCATTACTGGTCTTCATTTTCTGGTAAGATCGTGCTACGAATCTGTTACTAGTTCCCAGTTTCTTATAGCTCAAGCTGTTTAATACTCACCACGGGGACCTGACGACTAGAATCCAGGCGAAACGAAACGTAAAACTGTTATTTAAAACATAAAGTTGGTCATTTTGAAGTTTGTAGAGTTTCATTTCCTTTTCTTTTACGAAGCATTGCTGGGCCCGTTCGTCTTCTCTTATAACCAGAGAAGGAAAATCTTCTTTAAAACTTTTGCTATTTAATAGCGCCTTGGCGCGCGCACATTTAAATTACAAAAACTGACGAATAAACGATTTGAACGCAGCGCGCGTGTAAAAACAATTTCAAAAACAACTGAATAATAGAAGCAAAGACGACTGTTCGGAATGAATATTTTGAAGGCGTTTTTCTTCACTTTCATTACGACAATCTTATATTTAGGGCCCACAGAAATCTCCACTCAGAATGTGAACGATTCATCCATGTTAGTTTGTAACAGTGCGGACAACTGTGAAACATGCGTACGAGACACTGCCTGCTTTTGGTGTGAGACAAAGCTGCTGTGCAAGGTTTACAGCGCTGAAAACAAAGAAGCACAGAATAAACAATGCGGAGGGTGGAAATGGAAGAGCTGTTACGAGGTGATAGAGACTTCCACAACAGTTATTATCAGTGCGGCTTCGGTTTCAGCCGGTTTGATATTTGGTAAGTACTCAAGCATCTCAAAATCTCAACATTTCCATAAGCGGTGCAAGTTAAAGACGACGAGTTAAAACTTTTGATCCCATTGGTTCGGCATGCGCAACTTTACCGTTTATTCTGCTCAAGGTCGAACTGAGGGTGAGGCTGCTCAAAATAATTAGTCATTATTTATTGATTTCACTGTAGAGTTTGATAGGAACTTGAATATGTTTATATAGTTCCTCAAGGTTTGATAAACTGTATGCTGAATTCTACAACATTCCCCGATAACGTGTTACCTCTATATGCCCGGCCCGCTGAGCCAAAGACCGACGTTACAACCCTTCACTGAGCTGAAAACTGTTTTATTTCTTACTTCTTTTACAGTACTGTTGGTGTTCATCTGTATTAAAAAAGATGTATGGAACAGTTTGAAGAACTCACAGTTTTGTGACAGATGGAACAGGTCTGACAGAGAGGGGCTCTTTGAACAGGAAGAACGATTAAAAAGGAAAAGAAAACATAGAAAAACACAGAGCAGCAAAGCGCAAAAATTCGCTGAAAAGTATCAACTTAGTGATTCCGACATCCCGTTGTACCAATCACCGTAACACTTCACTGGTTCGTATCCAGTTCCCTTCTGGCCCGGGGGGGGGGGGGGGGGTGTGGGGGGTGGGACCACGCAGAGAGGCAAAATTTTGGCAATCTTTTTCACTAAACGTTCTACATACACGTGATAGAGGGAATTTCTTTCTACCGTAGAAAAATAGATGCAAGGTCAACCTTGGTGCGTATTTCATAGCTTTTGAAGAAGAAAACTTTGTACATGTTCTCCATTCAGTAATAAAGTCTAAAAAGAGTACCTGAACTTTTTTGGGTTCTTTTTCAACCGCTTAGGTTGTTTATTCAACAGAGACTAAGGATCATTTCAGCTTTCACGGCATAGAAATTTACGTTATATTAGAAAGATGGAAAAACAATTGACTCACAGCTATGTATACACAGCCATACCGTTCAACTTTTGAAGGTAGATTTATCTCTTTCCTCGCAAATATTTCTATCATAAAAGGCGCTTAATATAATTCTGTGCCCTTCTACAACATTGCTTTAAATGCCCGCTGTCTACCAATCTGAGAGCACGTCTTGCCTAGAGCCTTTCATAAAAGTTGCATTTCTTAAATCAGTATGGTAAACCTCTTAGATGAATTCTTATGAATAGTGATAAACAGAACTTTCTTCTGAAAGTAGATTTAAATTGGACGGCATTTAAGCTGCATCGTAGTTCTTGTTCAAAAACATATGGAAAAATGATCATCTGTTAAGTCATAAGTCGTAAATGATAATGTTTAGACCATGGATAATAGAAAGACTGGATAGGAAACTTATGTCACGTGGGCTGATTTCTTATCGCCGATTGGTTGGTTCGTGCTCCAAGATGGCGTTAGATGGTTCCATCATAGTGGAAATTTGTGACGAAACGATGGCGAAAATATGGCGCAAACCAGTCGAAATGTAGGGTTTCTTTGCCTGCATGAATCAGTGGTCGATTCCGGCAATTCTAATTTTTGCAAAGAACGCTGATTATAAAAATGAAAAATGCCTTAAAATCAAGGTCTTTTTTGCATTTTACACTCAAAACTGAAAAAAGGATGCCTGTTTTTAAATTTCACTCGCTGTTATGAAAACCTGAGAAAAGTGCCTCCTTTTCTCATAAAAGGCCGGACATTTTTAGTATTTGTCTTCGATATAAAGTGAACCAACTTTCTTGAGTAATATTCATATCTCACTAATCGCAAAAAAGCTGAAAGGAGAAATTTCTCGAGTTTTTTCAGCTTTTTACCTTTTTATACAAAGTCGAAAAAAGTAGACTTTTTTTGCCTTTCTTTGTTTCGACTTTTTGGTGGACAGTTGTCAAATAAAGGCGGGAATAATCAGTGGTCGGTTCCGGCAATTCTACTTTTTACAAAGAACGCTGGTTACAAAAATGAAAAATGCCTAAAAATCAAGGTCTTTATGTGCATTTTACACTCAAAACTAAAAAAGGACACTTAGGACACTACTTAGCTAACGGAGTTCGCACTCATCCGTTGACTATATAAGTACGTCTTCTCAAAGTCCTCGACGTGTAGATTTCCTGGTTTAGGACGAGCCTAAATATCATGGCCAGAGTACCGTTGATTAGAGTTAAAGACTTAAGGTTTACCCCTTTTTTATTTCTCGTCCATGTTAATCTTGACGTAAACGTCCGACATCTTGAAACATTGTCGGAACACAAAGTGTGCAACTGCATATGAACACTTGTAAATTAATGTCACAACTCATTGCTCACAATTACCTGTCATTTTTGACAGCTGTCAGTCGAGAGGACCGAAGATTGGGATTCCTGTCTTTATTTGACAACTGTCCACCAAAACGTCGAAACAAAGAAAGGCCAAAAAAAAATCGACTTTTTTCGACTTTGTATAAAAAAGACAAAAAGCTGAAAAAACTCGAGAAAATTCTTCTTTCAGCTTTTTTGCGATTAGTGAGATAAGAATATTACTCAAGAAAGTTGGTTCACTTTATATCGAACACAAATCCTAAAAATATCCTGCTTTTTTTGAGAAAAGAAGGCACTTTTCTCAGGTTTTCAAAACGACGAGTGAAAGTTAAAAAAAGTGTCCTTTTTTTTAGTTTTGAGTGTAAAATGCACATAAAGACCTTGATTTTTAGGCATTTTTCATTTTTGTAACCAGCGTTCTTTGTAAAAAGTAGAATTGCCGGAACCGACCACTGATTTGCATGTCGTTCTTTTCGGATTTTTTAGTGGTACTTTAATTTTTGGTGTATGTTATTCCCTTGGTTTGTTGTCTTACGGCGATGGCGATCCTTCAAAGCCACACTTGAACCTTCGAGGTAAGCACTTCTTGTTGTTGTTATGTGTTATTTGTCCTTGTCTTTGAGAAAACTGCGTCCCAAAAATTGACTTTAGCGGAGCCATATTTAGTACACTTGGCGACTGTTTTGGGACGCCTTTGTTATGAAGATTTCTTCTTGTTTCTATTCTTAACTACGATTGACAGATGTTTTAAGGATGGAATTGTGGCATAGGCATAGTTACAGACTGAATGCTGGTATTTTTCAGCCATAAATTTCGATTGAAAATGGCTGAAACTAACTACATTGGGAGCTGGCGCCGAGCAAGTGTACGCACACGGTGTGTAAAGTTCCAATCGGCAGACTAGTTTGTGTTGAGAACTGTTTCGCTCAAGTAATATCCTAGATTAACCCTGTGATCGTTCGTAAAGCAGTATGTTAATTTGGCTCATAATTAAACTACTAAATTACATATCCAGTGAATACAATCGCCTCACGTCGCTCCTCGCAGCTTGTATTCGAAGGCAGTGAAGAGACTCGAATAATATTTGTACTTTCCCTTACATAAACTATAAATATTTGTTGCATCAATGGGAAAACACCTACTGACATTTTTTGTCGTCCGTTTAGGCTCCTAAGTGTTGTTGTTATTTTTTAAACAGTGTTTTAGTTTTCCTTTTGTTTGTCTTTATTGTAGGATTTGCTGAACACACATAGTCAATGAAGACAGTAAAATTGTCGTCAAGGACTCTTCTGAGAGGGCACAAATCAATCAATCTTTCTGTATTAAACAGCAACAAATTTGCTTTTGTCATGCATGCGAGCCAGAAGGTTGCATCTAAATTATTTATGATCAGAAGGTTTATTTATCACCTCTGAAGTGTATTTATTACTTCTTTGTGAGTTGGACAAATTAACTGTGTTTGAGGGTCAATGATTGTATTAGCTACATGCAGAGTCATGTGTTTAAGTTGGTTAGTGTTCTTCTCTGAAATGGTCTATATCTCAATCACATTGTTTTTCAAACCAAAGATGGACTTGATTAGCACTATATGTATTATTGTGTTAGGTTTTTTATAGATCCAAAGCAACAATGTACCTGTAGATGATAAACCTTACCAAGATATATTCTAAATCACATTAATAAAACATAATACCTATACTTGTTTGGGGTATGAATTTTGTTTTCAACAACATGACAATGTGACCAGACAGTCATATTTTTTCAATCCCTCATCCACTTACCTCAGACTAAACAAAAACCCCTTAACCCCTGATGTTACTGTTTTTTACATAAAAAAGTAGCTTCTATATTTCTTTGGAGACAGTGTTTATGTTTATTTCAGAGGTGATTTACAGTATTACCTATCCATATTATTAACACTACACAAAAACTTAAACTTTGTTTCATCCTAAAAAAAGGTCAGTATTTCAAAGATAATACCCCTTGTATACTTCTAAGTTTTAATAAGGCTTATGGAATACAAGTGTTTCCTCGTGAAAAGGAAGTGAAGGTTCTACTATTAACCAGGAGAGTTTGCTTCTCAGTTGTATTCTAGTAGTTAACAATTAACCGTTTTACATAACATTTTTAAAAGCGTTGTAGTTTGCTTTTTCAAAGACCTAACTGCTGACTGAAAAGTACCTTCGGTCATTGTACATTTATACCTGAAAATAACAAAACAACTTGCTTCACTATGAAAATTGATTTGAAAAAGTTAGAAACGGCGTTTCCACGGTAGTCCGCAAGAAAAATTTCCTTTCTCTGTTGTGAGCTTTTCCCCGCTTTTTTACATTTCTCAAATACGGCTTCTTGTCACTGATTGTCCGTAAATAAAATTGAAGGGGAAATTAAATTCTTGTTTGAGCTGGGTACTTTTACCGCTAATAAAATCATTTTGTCAAGGGTTGTTAACTTATAAAATTCGACACCCGCTAAGCTTGTCAATAAAAGCAGAAAAGAAATCGTCAAAACCGTGATAAAAAGAGTTAAAATTATATCCGGCTTTCTTGTGGTTTGTAGAGAATTAGGCTGTGCATTTTTTAGGTGTTTTGTAGCTGTATACATGTAAGTTTTCGCATAGTTTTTATGTAGTTAGGCTTCCCCTTTGGTGCATAAAATTATCGGGCGCTGGAGTCATTCTTCGCTCTCACAAGTTTCATAATCATTTACTCTGTCTTTTGCCTCTACCGGTTTTGTACCATCTAACTGTTTTCTCCAAGAGCAAGTCCTCTTCATCCTTTACTCAAAACATGGGCAATCTGTATAGTCGAAGACAGAGATATGAAATATGCGATCAAACGTAAGACGCGTAAAACGTCGGATGTAAGCTAGCGGTTGAATGGCTCTCGATAATGTGACGTCACAATTTTCCACTATGTTGGAACCGATCGCGTCAGCCAGTTTCCTATCCAGTCTTTCTATTATCCATGTTTAGACCCAGCGGTCAGTTGGCTAAACTAGCGATATTGTTTGGTAAGGCTATGCCTCCTAGATTGACGGCAACAACCACGCAGAGAACACCAGGGCGTCCTCGACAAGTCCTCCTTTCACTGATTTCCTCTCCCTATACTTAAATTCATATATTTTCTTCCTCTTCGCTTTCGTCAAAACGGATATGGCTTTGACGCTGCAGTTGAAGGGCTTCAGCTTTTCTTGCCACCTGAAAAACAATGGAGCAAAAGTAAAATCAATATTTCCTCGATGACACCCCTTTCTTTCCATGCCAGGCGCCAAAACGCCGCGAGTTCAAAGCTGGCGAGATTTTTTCAACCATTAATGATCTCAGGTCGTACTCTTGCAGGCTTCTCTCGCCAAAATATTGCTACGTCTTCTAAAAGTCAGTTGACGACAAGTAAAATGTCTCACTAAGAGAAAAGCAAATGTTAAGAGAAGCAAGCGGATAATCAGGACCTACTTCACTGTACCTACCTTTTCGGTTCCGCGTTTTTTCTGCCTCTTGGAATTAAATCTAACCACGCGATCTGCATTTATTTTCTCCCAATAAGCCTTCTCAGCCTCTTCTACAAATCAAATACAAGGATGCTTACAGATCATCGTATAAGCATGCACAAGGCTGCACAAGATTTCTTAAGCTGTATTCACACTATACCGGACAGCTTTTTACGCCGACAGGAAAAGCTATCTGATATAGTGTGAACACCTATCCGATATGTGACTCTCAACTTAAGAGCTTCGCTCCGTTACAGAAATCACCGTTTTTATGTGTAAACAGAAGCCCTATCTGGTATGGTTTTCGCGCCGGCGCAAAAGCTATTCTGTATAGTGTGAGCACCTATCCGATATGTGACTCTCCACTTAAGACAACTGCGTGGTCACTCCGTTATAGAAATCACCGTTCTTATGTGTAAACAGAAGCCCTATCTGGTATGGTTTTGGTGCCGGCGCAAAATCTATTCTGTATATTGTGAACATAGCTTAGCATTGCGCATCAATTGAGTTAATGTAAATTCGGCCAGGTTAAAACCGACCACTTCAACTAGTTAAAAATTCCCGGGCATTCGCGTAATTTCTTTTTTCCGTATTTTTCTTAGTAGTTGTTATAAAAGCCCTGACAAAACACCGAACCAGGCTTTTGCTGGCAGTACCCTTAACTGCCCAATACTAAAACTTAGTGGGGCAAACTAGCTGCTTAGAGGGTGTGACAGGGGCGGATCCAATATTTTTTTATTGGGAGGTCCAAATTTTGGTTCAGAAAGGACCGTTGAATTTTTTGTGGCAGATTACTTCTCACAGAGACGACTAAATGCTTCTCAATCTGTCAACACCTGTCGCCATTGGCGCTTGTAGCAGAGACAAACAGATCATAGGAGGGTACCCAAAAACAATTACATTTTTTAATATTCTTGGAATTTAGTTTAGTGGCAAAATGCAACGCGCGTTTTATTAAAAAAATTAGCCAGTTAAAAAGTGATTTACGATCCTGTCTCAAACAAGCGTCAGGTCTGATAGGGGCTTCAGACCCCCTGGGCCCTCCCCCTGGACCCTCCCCCTGGATCCGTCACTGGGTGCTCCACCGAAAGAAGGCTGTGATGCTTGTTCATTCTTTCTGTGAACCTGATGAAAAAAAGCACGAATTTACACTTTTAAGATACCTGTAAGTTTTTCAAGTTTTAGTTTATCGCTCGTCGATGACATTGCCGTGAAAACTGAATTGCAGTTTTCTGTTGTGTGAAAACGAACATGACCCTGTAAACAAGATATAAAACAAAATGGCTGTTATTTTGCATCAATTACAAAGTAGCACAAGAATGAAGACAGAATATCCGCGTTTGTACCTCATCGTCACCCTCTGCCAAATCTAAATAAGCCACCTGGGAATACGAAGAAAACTTGTCCTGCGAAAAGAAAAGAGAAGATGATAACAACGCTTTCTAATAAGTAGCCAAGCTTGATTATGGATCAGGTCAGTCTAAGTTATATTTTGGACAATTTTACCCACTGAAATCTACGTACTACTCAGTAAACTTAACAGGAACGGTTAAGCTTTCATCGAAAGAATCCAGTGAGGCTACTTAAATCCAAGGTCACCAAGAATGAAAAGAAAAACCTGTAAAATCTCTTGAAAAGACTGCACATACAAAGATTGTGCATACCCTCAATTCTCTCTTAGTCATACCAGATCCTTTACAAAAGAACTTTAACACAACTCCCGGTGTATATGGCAGCTTTTTTATATCCGCCTGTTTTGGCTCATTGGACTTGACATCTCTTCCTTCTGTAGTACAATTTTGTGGTGGTTTGACATATTTCTGTTCTTCAGTCTTGTTTCCATCAGCAGAGGATTTTTCCTGCAATTGTTTCTTCAATTTATTCATGGCTTCCCGTTGCAAGTTCTTGTATTCCTTTTTCAGTTCTAACCATTCTAACCTTTAAGAAATGAAACCGTACAAAACTTAGTGAGGGTAAACAAAGCATCTGTGTGTGCATTTTAGTAAAATCAAATAAATGTAAATTCAAGATTGTTACACACGGCTTAACTTTATATTCCCTAGCTGAAGATTAAAACCTTCCCATAAAAGTGGTCATCTGCCATGCACACTTAAAACTTAGTAAAACAGTAGATGTCACCTCATGCTCCACAAACGTTACCTTGACCTTTATAACCTTGTTCCCAGGGTTCTCTCTCTTCCTCTCTGGAGGGTGGAAGAGAAAGAATCCTGGGAATGAGTGATGTCAAAGTGTGATGCGGCGTGCTCTGATTGGTCATTAGTCATTTCAATGAAATCTCTCGTGCTCTGATTGGTCAGCAGCTTAGGTGATACCCTTTACTAACTTCATTAGGGATGGGTCCCTTGACTTACTTGGAAATCACTCGTAGGTGCGGCTGTCTAGCTTCTTTCTTTTCCTTCTTCTTCCTTTTTCTCTTCTTCTGTCTCTTATTTCTCTCAGCAGTTTCATCCTCGCCGCTTTCTTCAGACTTATCACTTATTTTCTGTCTTTTCTGCTGAACTTCATCCTCTTCAATTACGGATTCCTCATGCGATCTTTTCCGGCTTACAACTGATGTTGTTCCCTCACTCTTTTTATTATCACTTATTTGTTCTTGTTGACCTTCCACCCACCTGACACTTTTTTTACTCTTCTCATTTTCACCTCTCTCATCAGTGGATTTCTCCCGACCGTTTTCTTTATGTTCTTTTCCACGGTCTTTATTTTTCGTGCCTTCAGTTTTTTGTTGAATGTCATCACGTTGCTCAGTGTCTGACGAATCACTGATTGTTCGTTTTCTTTTTCTTTCTTTGTGTTTTTGTTGTGTGTCTAGTTCTGATTCGCTGAGTGATCGCTTTCTTTTTCCTTTTGACAACTTCTGCTGTTCAATCGACTGAACTACACTGGGTGAGTTTTCAGTTCTCTCTTCAGGCACCGCATCTTGCTTGTTTTTGCCTCCTTTATTGAAAACCTACAAAGTAGTTACGTAGATATCGATTTTGCTATAAAACTTAACGATAAAAAGTCACGACGTTTCGACCTCTCCGAGGCCATTTTCAAGTGCGAGTAAAATATGAAATTAGCATAAATATATTAAAATGGTAAAAACGGTAAAAACAGGAAAAATTGTCAGGAACGCTAAAATGCGATAAAATATGTAAATAAGTAAAAATGAGTAACAAAACATTCTACGGAAACAATTAAAAAGTAATTAAAACCGACCTAAACAAATAATTTTGCGCGGATGGAATCGCATTGTTTGTTTAGAGTTGGTTTCAGTTCTTTGATAAAAAACATTTCAAAAATAAGACAATTAAACTTGCTCTGGCACTTTTTTAAAATTTTAAAAAACTGCGCAATGTCAACTGGGGCTATATCGTGTTCCTCCTTGAGGTGATTTCCAATGGCCGATCCTTTGTGTTCTTCAATCCGTTGGTGAAGATGTCGGCACGTATAGCCGACATACCCTGCATCACACAGGTTACACTGAAAATTATACACAACGCATTGTTGATTCACAAGGGGTGGCTTGTTTTCCCTCACTTTGACTTCATCCTTGATTTTCCGACTCGTGTACACGGGGCTGATGTCTACATTGATCTTACGGCTGAGGTCTCCTAGTTGTCTGCGCACTGAGTTTGCAGACTTCTGATCTTTAAAAGGCAGCACGATTCTGATTGGGTCTTGTTTCTTAAGCTCTTGTTTTTGGGTAATTGCATCTTCGGACACTTTTGACTCAATAAATCGATGGATGGTAGACTACACAAGTTCTTCTGGGTAGCACAGACGGGAAAAGGTCACTTTGAGGCGTTCACACTCTTGGTGAAATAGTTTCCATGAAGAAGACAGCTTAAAAGCACGATTAAGCATGGTGCTCAGCAGTGACCGTTTATATCTTTCATCCACATGGCTATGATAATGCAACAATAGCCCAGTGTCCGTAGGCTTTCGGTACACCTTTGTGTTCAAATGGCATCCATTTCTGATGATATCCATTCCCAGAAAGGGGAGTCTGCCATTTTCTTCAAGCTCCATTGTGAAGTTGATAGAAGGATGACTGTTGTTTAATGTCATTAAGAACTCAGAGGCTGTTTCTTCATTGGGCATTGTGCTAAGCGTATCATCGACATAGCGTTTGTAGAAGGCAGGCATCTTGTTTCTGGTCTCTAGTTGTTTCTCGATGCTGCACATGAAGGCGTTGGCCATGAGAGGTCCCAGTGGTGAACCCATAGCAACACCATCTGTCTGTTCGAATAGGTCTCCTTCGAACTGAAAGAGCTGATTTTTCGTGGCAACTCTTAACAACTCGATCAGGTTCGTCTTCGTGATGTTGAGATTGTGCTCTTTGTTGAACCAGTCATTTTCGAAGGCTCTTTCCGCGATGTTTTCAATGGTTTCATCTACAGGAACGTTGGTGAAGAGTGAAGATACATCGTACGACACTAAGATGTCGTGGTCATTGATTTCCATCCCATGGAGTTCTTCGGCGAATTGGAAAATGTCACTGACGGTGTGGTCGTTGACGGACAGGGGTTTCAGCTTTTCGTCCAGCCACTTTCCAAGCTTGTAATTGTAAGTTCCCGTAGCGGATAGTATTGGACGCATGGCTAGCTTCTTCTTGTGGGTTTTAGGTAAACCATAAAGATGGGCAAGTCCTGTCCGTCAACGACCACACCGTCAGTGACATTTTCCAATTCGCCGAAGAACTCCATGGGATGGAAATCAATGACCACGACATCTTAGTGTCGTACGATGTATCTTCACTCTTCACCAACGTTCCTGTAGATGAAACCATTGAAAACATCGCGGAAAGAGCCTTCGAAAATGACTGGTTCAACAAAGAGCACAATCTCAACATCACGAAGACGAACCTGATCGAGTTGTTAAGAGTTGCCACGAAAAATCAGCTCTTTCAGTTCGAAGGAGACCTATTCGAACAGACAGATGGTGTTGCTATGGGTTCACCACTGGGACCTCTCATGGCCAACGCCTTCATGTGCAGCATCGAGAAACAACTAGAGACCAGAAACAAGATGCCTGCCTTCTACAAACGCTATGTCGATGATACGCTTAGCACAATGCCCAATGAAGAAACAGCCTCTGAGTTCTTAATGACATTAAACAACAGTCATCCTTCTATCAACTTCACAATGGAGCTTGAAGAAAATGGCAGACTCCCCTTTCTGGGAATGGATATCATCAGAAATGGATGCCATTTGAACACAAAGGTGTACCGAAAGCCTACGGACACTGGGCTATTGTTGCATTATCATAGCCATGTGGATGAAAGATATAAACGGTCACTGCTGAGCACCATGCTTAATCGTGCTTTTAAGCTGTCTTCTTCATGGAAACTATTTCACCAAGAGTGTGAACGCCTTAAAGTGACCTTTTCCCGTCTGTGCTACCCAGAAGAACTTGTGCAGTCTACCATCCATCGATTTATTGAGTCAAAAGTGTCCGAAGATGCAATTACCCAAAAACAAGAGCTTAAGAAACAAGACCCAATCAGAATCGTGCTGCCTTTTAAAGATCAGAAGTCTGCAAACTCAGTGCGCAGACAACTAGGAGACCTCAGCCGTAAGATCAATGTAGACATCAGCCCCGTGTACACGAGTCGGAAAATCAAGGATGAAGTCAAAGTGAGGGAAAACAAGCCACCCCTTGTGAATCAACAATGCGTTGTGTATAATTTTCAGTGTAACCTGTGTGATGCAGGGTATGTCGGCTATACGTGCCGACATCTTCACCAACGGATTGAAGAACACAAAGGATCGGCCATTGGAAATCACCTCAAGGAGGAACACGATATAGCCCCAGTTGACATTGCGCAGTTTTTTAAAATTTTAAAAAAGTGCCAGAGCAAGTTTGATTGTCTTATTTTTGAAATGTTTTTTATCAAAGAACTGAAACCAACTCTAAACAAACAATGCGATTCCATCCGCGCAAAATTATTTGTTTAGGTCGGTTTTAATTACTTTTTAATTGTTTCCGTAGAATGTTTTGTTACTTATTTTTACTTATTTACATATTTTATCGCATTTTAGCGTTCCTGACAATTTTTCCTGTTTTTACCGTTTTTACCATTTTAATATATTTATGCTAATTTCATATTTTACTCGCACTTGAAAATGGCCTCGGAGAGGTCGAAACGTCGTGACTTTTTATCGTTAAGTTTTATAGCAAAAACAAAGTAGTTAGTAAATTAAAAGCGAACAAAAAGAGTACAAGTGTTTTCATAAGTATGAAGGAACCTGTTGGGAATCAATGATGTTTTACCACTTTAAAACTCTCTTCTCTAAACCTTCTTCCTTCTCCCTCCCCTAAGACAAACGGTCTGCCTAAAATGAGGAGGTTTCTACCTTACATGTTGGATCCACTTACTGTTAAACTCAGAAATGGCTAGAAATGGATCAGGCGTTTAAGTGTGTTGCAAGGAAAAAAGTTAATCAGTTGTGAGAAAACTAACCACAAGCAATAATGGTAAGTAGGTTGTGGTTTTCAGGCTTGCTCATGTGTCTTGACCTGTTCACGGGTTTCTAAATTTTACAGGAAATAGGCCTTTACCTTTCATTATTTAAAATACCCCTGCAGAGTTGTTTGAGAAAAGATGCTTGAATATGGAGAAAATTAATAAATATCAAATACCTGCAGTGCTTCTTGAGCTTGCATTGCAGATTCAAACTCCACAAAAGCAAATCCCTTTATGTCTCCAGTATGTTTGAACCTTGGGATGCTGTATTAGAAAAATAATTATGCTTACTTCTTTAACCCTTTAAGCCCAGTATCCACATACAAATTCTCCAAGCTGATCTCCATACATTTCCTTAAAGAATTAGTTGAGAGAATTTGTCCAAAGATCAAAGTATTTTCTTTTGGGTGATCATTTTATTGATTCTTGTAACTTATCTCTTTACACTGTATGGATAATTGTAAGGAGAAAATTGATCTTGGACACTATTGGGACTTAAAGGGTTAAGTATCCAAAGTCGTAATAAAAGGAAAAAAACAAATCTCTTGAAAAATACTGGAAAATAAATAGCACCACTTGAAGGGACTGCTGAAGAGGGTTTGCTACAGCATGATAGATAAGACAGTAACAAAGAAACGTACTATTGGTAGCTTTCATTTACATTGTTGCACTATGAGGTTTCATCCACAGACTCAAAAACTATAACAACCTTGTACAGCATATTAAACAGACCACAGGAAAGTACTACTTGGCAGTTTTCATTTGGATCATTAACCTGTGACGTTTCATCCATGAACACGAATTTACTAGTTATAGCCACCTTGTACAACATAAACAACCAGTACCAAATGAAAGTTTTGCTTGTAGATGCAGGTATTTAGAGGTTGGGAACCTTAAAGTGTAAGACTTACCTGACATAAAGAACCTTTCCATACTTGCTAAAAATTTCCTTAACCCAGTCATGGTCAGCATAAGGAGGAAGCCTTTCCTACAAGATCACGTCCATTTTAAGTATAACAATCATCAGCTTACCATGTAAAACAAATGACAAGAATTTTCAATGAAATGTATCACACAAACTGAGAAAACTAGTGTGGCAGATGGTGACCTATCATTTCGATAAGTCTTATGGAATGAGATGTTTTCCTAAGAGGCCAACTCCTGACCCAGGGGACTGTATACCTACTACCGGTACTAAAACAGGGGCACCCAACGACAATTTTCGAGAAAATATCTGTTCGGAAGACGATTTGAGATCTAGAATTTTCGGAACATTTGTTGTAAAATTTCTTGCTTGCCTGTCTCTCCTAGGATTTTCGAACATCTAAAAAATGGTATAATTGCCTATTTTTAACGGATTTTTACCCTAAAAAGGTCACCTATAATTTTCGGAAGCCTTTTTTTGGCTGAAATTTTCGAAAAGGTAAGTTTTGATCCCTATAATTTTCGGATCACTAGACTTTCAGCTAGGAAATGCGAACAGATGAAAAATTTTTAGGGGATACAAATATGCCTATATCTACCTTTAAAATACTAAAATACGTTTAGCAATACTATATTTAAGTAGTTTTGAACTATATTCTCGTTGGGTGCCCCTGACTGAAAGAGCTTTTTCTCAGGTAAAACAACTCATATTGGAATTTTCTAATGCATTAGAGTTTTCCTTGGGATTCAAACATTCTGAAGCTTTAAGATGAAATTCTTATGTGTGGACTTATTACTCACTACAGCCAATTCATTCCCCAAGAGATGATTAAGATTAACAAGTTAATATACATACAACATAAATTGTTTCTGCATCAACATTTCTTGGTTCTGGGACAGGAGCTTTTCGTCTCACCATTGTCTCATCTTCACTGACCTGAAAATATAAAAAAAGTCTGTTGTCATAAATAACACACAACTGTGCTGGCAAGATCTTGAACTTTCAACATCTTACCAGCAAGACCTTGCATTTTAACAAGTGGACAGCATACCTCAAGAATTGGAGACATTTTCATGGCCTTAATAACAAGGTTCATGTCATCAGTTATCTTTTTCATTCTGTTGAAGTTAGCAATAGTTGAAATGGCAACATCTGAGGAAGAAATTGAATAATTATAATATTGTTGTCAGTCATTGATTAAGAAAAGAAAAAACTTTATATGATCACCACCCTTGATTTCAAGAATACTTACATCCTTCTGGGTGCTTGTTAATTTCTTGTTTCAAAAAACGATCTTTCTGGAGGTTTGCATCTCCAAAGTAAAACTCAATCTATTCAAAAGATGACAAGAACAATGGTCACCAAATTGTCTCAACTGCTGCCCAGTTAGCTTAGTTGGGAGAGGCCCTGATCTGCCAGCGGAGGACCCGGATTCAAACCCAGGCCAGATCAATAAAAAGGGTCTTTGAACCAGTTATACCCTGCGAGCAGTCTCCTTCGATCTTGCTAGACTCTGCTTGCAGGGTAAACCAGTTAAGATCATGGCTGTTATTTACGACCTTGTCTCAGTCAGGTGATAGCATTATTGGGCAGTGACATTAAACTGTTGACCACCTCTCCCGATCCTTCTTTCGTTGGTAAATTGAAGGGGACATAAAAGAACCTAAACTACTGTTTGAAAAGAGTAGGGAAGTAACCTTCTTGTACTGTGAAAGTTCATTGTTTTATAGTCCACAATGTAAAGGTAGATTACCTGATCTTTAAGTTGCGCCTTTATTTTCTTGGTTCGTTTTTTATGCTGCTTGTGCTCTTCATCACCAGCTGATAACTCCACCAGGTCTTGACTATTCATGATTTCTTCTTTTACTACAAATTCTTGTAAATAAAACAAAAGAAATCTGGAAATCTGTGAACTTTACAAAAAATAATGTAAGGTTTCCATTGGGCTCAAGGATTTTTTTACAGATGACGGGCTAGAAGTATAAAAGGAGCTTTTTCATTGGGCTTGAAATTACCCTGAATATTGCATGTGATATTCAAAATGAAACCAGAACTAGATGACAGTTGAAAGATGAAAAGACATTGAAGTAACATAGAAGTAACATCGTCCCTCACTTAAGGCTGGAAATTGGAAAGAGTAAGGACAAAGAAAATGTAGGGCAACTCTAGCCACCTTAATGTTTTGGAACTCTTAATTTGTAGTACCAGCTACGCTCAGCAAACGTGAGCTTGCAAGTTACAAACATTAAAACTGATTATCTTAGCTAGCATAGGCCTGTTTCAAACGTCGTGCTACTACCGTGCTAAGCTGGCTCGACTGTAGCTCGACTGTAGCACGACACTAGCACGGCTTGGTTTCAGACGTCGAATTTAATTCAGTCGAATAGAACGGCTGTTGCCGAAAACAAAACACAAAGATAAAGAAACAGTTTAGGAAACTTTTGAATGTATTCTAATGTATTTATAATTTATGAATTGAGTTCGGCACGGCAGTAGCGCGACGTTTGAAACCAAGTCGAGCTGCTGCCGTGTAGCACGGCAAAGCTTGCCGTGCTACACGGCAGTAGCACGACTTGGTTTCAAATGTCGCGCTACTGCCGTGCTAAAGTCGAATTTAATTCGATCAATTTAGTTCGGCACGGCAGTAGCACGACGTTTGAAACGGGCCATAGACTACCTGGTCGGTCCATATAAATGTGTCTTAAGCATCTTATCAAAAATAGTTACTGATGTGCCGATTTATGTTTGTCCTGGGACTTACAGGTTCAGCTTTTCCATTCAGTCTTTCTTTTGCAGCTTGCTCATGCCCATACAGAGATCTTCCGCCATTGCAGGCTTGGTGGCTATGTTTTTCTTTCGGTACTCCTACTTTTAGGGAGGTAGTCCGGTCGACGTCCTGTCGGGGGTAGGGTGAGAGATGGAAATATTTCTTAGACAGCATTTTTGGCAAAGTTGCTTTTGTCGTGAATAGCCTTTATAAGCCGTTGAAAAAAAAGGCATACAATATTGAAATTAAGCAATGCATGCCTTCAGAAGACCAGAACTGGTGAGAGTCAAGCATCATAGTTTTCATATTTTTTAAAAAGTGTCCTGCTTTCTCTCTATTTACTTTGTGAAAATTTTAGCCCTCATTACAAAAAAATTGTTGACGAAAAATAGTAAAATAAAAAAAAAAAAACGTCTGCTGTTAAAAAGAGGAGAAAGAAATCACAAACATCAGCGCGCGTGAAAGGCGCGCGCTCGATCGTGAAGGTATTTTAATTATGGTCACGTGATACATCTTGCATAGCTGTAGACGTTCCAGAACTCTAAGTGCTTTGCACAGAAAATTCATTGATCTCGCTGGTTTTTAAGACTATGGCTGGAAGTAGATACGACCATTACGATTATCTATACAAGATAGTTTTGATTGGTGATTCCGGTGTTGGAAAATCGTCTCTTCTTTCCCGTTTCACGAGGAATGAATTTGACCTCGAATCGAAGTCAACTATAGGGGTTGAATTTGCCACTAGAAGCATTACTGTTGATGAGAAAGTTATCAAAGCTCAGGTGAGGTTTCTCTTGGGTTAGTTTTTGCGTTTTTGTAAGATACAGTTTTATTTTCATATAGCTTTGTTTAGCTTTTCTTAAAAGCGGGAAACATTTTGACATTTTGGGTCTTTAATCATGTGTGCAGTGAAGTACTTTATATAATATTTTACACACGTTGCTACTCGATTCAAAATAATTCCTTTGAAAAACATTCGCGAACTTTTATAAGCTTAAATGATTCTTTGCTAGGCCAGGCAGTATTCTTGCGAGTAGGTTTCGATTTGAACAGGAAGTTGTTTTTCTGCTTTACGTTTAAAGTTTTTAAGTACAATTTTGCTGAATGAAAAAATATCAGCTGAGTTCATTTGAAGGTGACATCCCTGTCTGCAGATAGTATAACAGTTTGCCAAATAATGAGCAGAATGCAATGTATACACACAGTGGCCTTATTTTTATAGGCGTTTCATTTTAGTGTACTATTTTGTTGCCAGTATGTTGTGTAACTGGTGAAATAATTTGGCACAGTTTACGCTAAGTTTCATCTGAAGACTTCCGGGAGTTTTTTTTGGAAAACTTGGCTGGAATTTTGAATGACCCTATTTGATTGTTGAAGTTATTGTATTAGTTGGCTCCTACGATGTCTTGTTTCAGTGGGTTTTGTAGGTTTTGATAGGCCCCTATAGTCTAGGGGGTACTGCCATATATGGGCTATATAGGGTATGAGCAGATGTGAATGGTATGGTTTTCAAGCAGTTTAGTCTGGGGAAGGGCATAGAAGTCAGAGAGTGGGATATCATTTTCTTGGAAACTGATAGATTGGTTTAAGATTTTAGTTTAGACTAGGGAAACTGGGAATTGACACTTTTACAAAGAAATCGGCAAATTTAGAGTTACCCACAACTCAGTTTGTTAACATAGAAAGTGTCGACCTCAGTAGTTTCCGGAAAAAAGGGACTCTGTGATGGGGAGGGATTTGAGAAGTTTGGTCTAGTACAGGATAGGAAAGTTGAGCTGAACTAGGTCTGGTATAGGCTATGGGTTTCGGGGTCCTAGTGGCACATCCCCACCCAAAAATACCTACAGTACTCCCCCCCCCCCCAGGCCCATGGGCCACTCCCAGTGAATTTGATGAAAATGAATTATAATCAAATTAAATATTGATATTTATTTAAAGGTATGGGATACTGCTGGGCAAGAGCGTTACCGTGCAATTACAAGTGCATATTACAGAGGAGCTGTAGGTGCTGTTCTTGTCTATGATTTATCCAAGCAAAAAACATTTGAAAATGTTGCAAGATGGTTGCAAGAGGTCAGAGAGCATGCTGAATCCTCCATTGTAATCATGCTTGTTGGAAATAAATGTGATCTGAGACATCTACGGGCTGTTCCAGTTGATGAAGCCAAGAAGTATGCAAGTGACTCAGGATTGTGTTTTATAGAGGCTTCAGCACTTGATGCCACTAATGTTGAAGAAGCTTTTACTCGGACTATTAAAAAAGTACATGAAGTACAGCTAGCAAAATTGCGCAAGGAACTTGATATGCCAGGAAAGGATAATGGCACAACTGAAGGGAAAGGGAAAGTTGTAGAAGTTAATGAAGCATCAAAGGAAGAAAGAAGCTGTGCGTGCAGTGTCTTGTAATGAGTTTATATGTAACAAGTTAATTAACATTTATCCTAGAGAAACTTTATGAAAATATCTATGTGGCATATATTGCAGTGGTTATAAATAATATTGTTTTTGATAACTTTCAGAATTGCTATCTTTAATTTCAGCATGAGAGGATAGGATGCAAAGTGTCAATAATATTGGGATTCTTTAAAATTCCAAAGGTCATTTTGAAAAACTGCTTCCAAAAGGGTTTTTGTCTGAATAGTCACCCCATAGAGTTTCTTTTAACCTGCAAAAGTTCTTCATGAATCTTGGAAGTGGAAGCATTTACAGTTTTCTATGTATGTGTTAAAAGCTCTTTCTTGTTATGAGCTAAAAATGGAGCCAACTGATTGGTGTCACACGAATGAAGGGATTAGTTTTAAAAGAGACTGGTGGTGCAGTGGTGAGGGAGTAAAACAGTTTTTTTTTCACTGAATTTTGAAGTTACTGGGAAATTTACTGCTGTTAAAAGATTCAAAAGCTGAGATTTTGAGTGTCAGCCTTCAGTCAGAGCAATTCATCAAGGGCTATTGCCTGAATTAATATAAATTGACTTAATCCAAGTAATTAGTGACAAAACCAAATTTTTGTGGTTGTTGACACAATTTTTCAAATAAGTAAATCCTGGAGGAAACGATGATTCTTACTCAAATTTTCACCACGTCTTTCAGTTTCATCCAATTTCAAGCACCTTAATTTGCCAAGCCTGAGTATCCGGCATTTCTGGGGGAATTGGAGATGAGAGAAGCGAAAAGAAAAGACAGCGAAGGGAGAGCAACCTCTCCTCTCTCTTGCCCTGTCCCCCCCTCCCTCTACAATCTCCTCTCCCCTCACCCCAAAGGAAGGCCTGATACTCAGGCTATCATTTGCCTCATTATTTTACACAATGATCCTGAAATCAAACGTCTGATTATTCACTATTAACAAAAAAGAGATTATTAAATCAGTGTAGGGATTTTAATAATTAGTACTTGGTGCAAATGAAGGAAAAAGAAATAGGGAATGAAAATGTATTAGATTTATAAATAATTATTATATAACTAGCATTTAGCAGAGCATATCAGTGATATGCATACGCCCTTAGTCTGAACACCAAAACCTGTTGTTTCACTTACTGAGAACTTCTGCTAGGTTTAGGACAATAATGGAAATATTAATTTGTTATTGGAATCAAATTTAATTTCATTACTCATTTGAGAATCAAAATAGGAGAATGAAGTTGTATGCAAAGGTTTGGAACTTGCTATTATATTAAAATTATTAATTATTGAAGTGTAAAAATAGCATAATCACTTCAGATATACAAGAAATAACTATGCTATAGCCTCTAAAGGCTTCAACACTAAAGGGAAGGGGTATGCTATGCCGGGCTCTCCGTCAGTGATAAGCGAAAAAAGCGGTCAAGAGAGAGGGAAACGCCGTCTCTCCCCAGCCCCCACGCGGTTTTTTCGCAATTTCCCTTCTATCTTTGAGCCTGGAACAGACTGACGGAAGGCGTTCAGTCTTGACTGTGATGTGGTGTTAGGTGCTAGCCTAGGTCTTCCCAGCTTTGATTACTCCTCTTTTATAGTTTCGTGGATTAAGTTCTCTCAGACCATATCTGTGCAGACTCCTTCATGAAACAAAGTCTGCTGTTTTGGATGGCAACTTTATCATTTAGATATCCACATCTGTTTAATGTAAATATGTTACAAGTACCGAGGTAAAAATGCAGAGGGAGTATCTGCTTTGGTCTTGTGTAAGTACCTAATTGGCAGCTTAGTGAAGAACAAACGCTGATAAAGTAAACGATTTAATGTGATAATAAGTTTGGCCTGACACAGAGGAATGAGCTTAAAAACACCGCTGGAAAAGTAGTTTCCTTTTCTTTGCTAGCCTGCGTTGCAGCCAGCCCACGCAGGCAATTCTTTGCTTGCCAACATCACCGTTGTTTCATACATTGTTAGCCTGCAGCTAAGAAATTCCTGCAGCAATCTTGATTATCAACAATCCCTACAACAGTTACAAACCTTAAAACGTGCCAAACGTCCTGTTCCCTCGTCAGCCATTTCAGTAGATGGAAAACAAATCAATACTACTTGCTGATAGCCAATGAGAACTCGCGTTAGTAGTGACAAAGATCTGAAGAATTTCCTCATCGTCCATTTAGTTCACTGACCTTACTGCTGTATGCGGAAATCTTTCTCCTTCAAACATCATGTCCAGGGGTAAAAAAGATCAATATGATTACCTGTACAAGATAGTTGTAGTTGGTGACGAAGGAGTCGGAAAATCGTCTTTGCTTTCTTCTTTCACGAGGAATAACCCGACATCAATGTACTGCTCTCACTACATTGCGGTGACTGTGACAATCGGTGGAAAGGTGATAAGAGCTATGGTAAGGTTTCTTTAATCATTGATATTTACGTATTAACCTCCCACTTAAAATACCTTATCTTTGGTTGAGGTTAATAAGGACTGATCGAATAAACCAGCGAAAACTTAATTAGCTTTCAGAATAATCTTAATGTGTACAACGCTTTTTTTGAGCGATATTTCCGCATTTAATTGCGTAGTGAAAACCAAAGTAGACCAAGGGGACTATCTCAAAGTTATTCCAAAAGTAGTTTTGCAATTAAATTATAAAACATCAGAGTATCCCTTAAGGAAATTTTTTTCCTTATTCATAGCCTGCATAGCAGGCGTTTTTTGTCAACCTCTCCCTTGGAATCATATTTTTTTGACTCGCCCCAATGACTCTCTGACAGTTTGAACGTCCAAATCGATCGCACTGCATGTCTACATACTCTCAACACCCTCTTGCGATCTTGCACGGTCGTTCCCAGTCCTTACCAGTTGTTCAATGCGAAAAAAGGCTGGAGAAAGTGGCTTGTGTGTGTGTCGCAGTGGTTGCTGGGAAGGATGAGGCAGGCAATACTGTTTCATATAAATCTGTGGCAGGAGTGTCAATGAACGGACCAGACGATCGAGGTTTACATTCAGCTTTTTCAATTTCGTGGCGGGAAGGGAGGGGACGATATCTACGTAGTCAGTTAGTTCTACCCCTCCCTGCCCCGCCCCCCCTCTCCCCAATCACCAAGTGTCGTGTTTGATCAATACTGGGGCAGTCCGGGTATCTTGGAAAGGAAAACAGGTCGATATTATTGGCGTACACTTCAAGGAAAACGCCACTAAAAAAAAAAGCACTACTAATTCACCTGTTTATAATGAGGTACTTTTTAGAATCCTTTATAACTTATAACACAAAGACGTTTTCTCAGTTATTTAGTTAACAAACCTTTTATCTTGTGGTAAGATTTTTGATACAGATGGTCAGGAGCGTTTTGGATGCCTACCCAAAAGCCACTACGAAGGAGTGACTGGAGCTGTTCTAGTCTATGATTTAACCAATCACAAAACATTTGAGAATATTGCAAGATGGCTGACAGAAATTAATGAACATACAGATTCGTCCATTGCTACACTGCTTGTAGGAAATAAACGTGATTTGGAACACTCGCGAGCAGTCCACCAAGAGGAAGCCATTAAATGTGCAAGTGTATCGAAAATACCATTCATGGAAACTTCCGCCATGGATACTACCAATGTGGAAAAAGCATTTGTTACGATCATCAAAAAGGTCCACGAGTTTTCGTCAGAAAAAAAGAGAGTACATCGCTGTTCTGTTCAGTAGTAATTGCGTTAGGATCAAAAATCTATTAAAATACGAATTATATGTCATGAAAGATATTGTTCATCGTGGTTAATGTGTGTAAGGGTTTCTTTTACCTTTTGTCTCATGATTCTGTCAAACTGAGTTGGGAAACTTTTTAGTATTAGCAAATCATAGCTTAACCTCGGTGGCTGTAATCCTTTATCTGGTGCCAAGAGATTGGGAAGAGATTCTTTCTTGCCGGCCGGGCGTACAACCTCGCCTAAGGGCTTTTTCCTTAGAAATAACAATGGCGAAAAAAGCCCTGTGAACGAGGTGAACTCTTCATGGCTGATTGTTACCGTGTTTTATAACAAAAATAATATTACAAAATAAAATTAGGAATAAAAACAGAGAGAATTATTTTAATTCAACATGTCTATGATATTTAGCCTACATATAATTATCTACAGTTATTGAGAATTTACAAGTAAAAATTGTCGACTCATAAAACAGTGACTGGATGTACAATACTAAAGAAAGAACTCATCGTTCCTTCAAATTTACCGGGATCTATGTTGCTTACCTGTTATGCCGTTCTAATATAATTAAGACCAATTACTTGATTTTTTGTTCTTACAATACAATAAAAATGCTGACAAGTATTAAAATGAGCTACTTACACAAAACCTAATTGATAAACTTTCATGCAGGTTAAACCTGTATGTCAGCAATTGAATATTATGATAGTATAGGAAACGACCACACGGTCTGTCTCGTGTAGCGGTAGCATGGGGGAGGAGGTGTGGCTAAGCTCCCCTTGCCCCAACCCCCGAACACCGCTCCCTTACAACAGTGGTCATATTCCAGACACTGCGCACAATGTATGAGTAAACGCAAACCATACGAAAAAACAGACGAACAAAAAACAAACAAAAAAACCTGCTTTCAACATTTTATGTTGAACATATTTAGTCACAGAGTTATTCTAAATTACACTAACGTCTCGTTGTTAGCAAATCATGACATTTTCGTCAAAGACATTCCCTTATTATATCTTGGTAAAAGTACAGAGAAATTATATTTAACATTATTTATCATGGCATTCAAAATATATTTTCCGTTTCTGAATGGCTTAAATCCCCGCGCTAATTATTCATAACCATCTAGCGTTGACCAAAATTGGAAGATATTTATATTCGATGATAGTAATTCGATTGACATCAATCGTGTTGATATCGACAGAAAAAGGGACAGACGTCGCGTTAAGAGGCGGCGCCGTGGATCAGCTGTTTTGACAGTGCAGAGATTGAGAAAATGGCGTAAGATTTCACACGTCCATGTTGGCTACAGTAGGTAACAGCAGTTTACCCAATTAAATGGAGGAGAGGGGAGGGAGGGGAGGGAGGGGAGGGAGGGGAGGGAGGGGGAGGGAGACATCTAAATACAGAATTCATCATCACTATCACTGTCACTATCTGCTGGAAGTGTTGGTTGCTGGTTTTGAGATGATGACCTGTCCGTGTTTCCATTGCTATCATTACCCGCTGGGGGCAGACCGCTGTCCTGCAGTGAAAGACTGATGGCTCTTTTGAGATCGTCATCAGGAGACGAGGATATATCTGAAGGAAAAAACATTGCCAACAGTTAGTAAAAATGGCAGCTACGTTGAAACTAAACACTACGGCCGACAAGAACCTTTTGAAATTAAAAGGCAGAACAATTTATTTTAGCTATCGAGGAGAAATAACCAGCATGTAGTTTTTCCTTACAGTACCATTGTTGAATCAAACATAAGGGTGAGGAGAAAATAATCAGAAAGTAAAAACGGTCTGGATTGTTATTCAATTTCTCCTTATTAGTACCATGGGAAATGTATTGAGAAGGGTGTGAAGAAAATGCATGCTTATCAAGTTTATTAACCCTTTAAGCCCTAAGAGTGACCAGCATCAAATTTCTCCTCGGAATATCAATGCTTTGTAACACAGAGTGGTCATGGGAATTATGGACATGATCACACAGGATAAATTTGCTTGATATTTTATCAACTTCTCCCCACTACTTCTGTAGGAAATGAATAGGGACAACAAATGAGAATTCAAACTTTGATCTTAGGGTTTAAAGGGATAATAGGTACCTCCTACAGCAGAATCTTGAAGTGATAACTCTATAGCTCTTTGTAGAGAGGCACTATCCTCAGTAGAGAACACTGTCATGGCGGCGGCCATGTCTTGCCTAGGCTGTGTCTGATCTCTGTTTGAGCTTGCTGAGCTACTAGAAGAGCTTGATTCTCGGCTTCTGTGATTGGCTGGGGTGCTGTGTTGTAGCAGAGAAAGATGAATGGCCCTCATAAAATCTACATCAATTTCCTCATCAAACTCAGCTGGCTGGCTCTGGCGGTGACGTTCTAAAGCAAACAACAAACAATAAACAAAACTAATTAATTAACAGCAATGCATAATATGAGGATTCCTACCCGTACCAGTCACTCGCGTTTCGCTGTTGCCCGAGAGAAAAACGGGAAAAAAGAAGCGCGCGCTTGAGGAGGAAGAAGGGGCTGAGGCACAAAGCGGGTGTGGAACGCGAGACAACCGGGTGTCTCGCGCTCCACGAAGCAATTTCAAACCGAGCTATGCGTACATCACCAAATGCTCTTCAGTGACAAACAGACAAGAGTCGAAAGTTATTAATGGCGTGTGGCGTTTGATACAAGCTGAAATGGTAAATAAGTTTCCTTTTCTCCTTGACAGCAAACAAAGAACAACATTTCAAGTTACTTTTCTTTCTCTCTTCTTTCTTGTTGGAGCTGTAGCCATGTTTACATAAGTAACAGGAAGTCATGTTGAATTTTTTGTGAATAGTTTCGCAGTTGACTCTATCCCCAAGGGGCGTGGCTTGTTCTCCTTCGGCCCTATCACCGCTCTGTTTTAGACCCAACTTCGCTAAACGTGAACTGAGAATTGACTGTTCAATTGAGGAAAGCACTTCATCAAGATTGCTCTCATCTTCATCAGACTGAAAACGAATAAGTTGAAGTATTTGAATTGTGATATTTGAATGTTTTTGCCAAGAGTGATGCAATTATATTTTAACTATTCTGGTGTTTTAACAGGGACCTTTGGTCGAATTTTCAAACCCAAGTTTGCGTGGTTAAGATGAATGAAAGGTGGCACGGGAGGAAGGGATAATGGCAGGGGGAAAGAGAAGAAGACGACAGCACTCTCTCTCGCTTTCTCGCTATCCGTAACACCTCACTCTCCCAAGCTACGCTTGTTATGAAGACGACTGGATTTGGACAGGTCACCTCTGTAAGCTCTGTAAGTACTAATGGAAGGTGACAGGAATAAGTGAGACTATTTTGGGGACAAAACAGGTTGGAAATTCCTAGTGATGGTAGCACGCGGAAAGGGATATAGGAATCGTCTACAGCCAGGTGATCTGTGACGTCACTGCGGGGGCCTGGGGAAAGAAATTTTAATGCCGTATCCCATAAACCAAAGCTGACGGGAACAGATTGAATTGAATTGAATTGAATTGGTGCGCGCGTTGGTTTACGGGATACGGCATTAAAATTTCTTTCCCCAGGCCCCCGCAATGACGTCACAGATCACCTGGAGGTAGGCTAGAGTTGCAACCTCGTTTCCAGGGTTCTTTCCTTCTTGGGTGGACGAGTAGAGGATAACCCTGGGCCGGGGACTGTGATCAATGTTAAGGTCACAAATAAGATGTGAAGTAAATTTCTCAACCTAATGAAATATATTATCAATTTATACAGTGAGTAAAGAGAGGCTTTAAAGTTACCTCACTGTCTTGACTAGCACCTGATGGTGAAATTAGACTTAGCCTGAAAAAAAAGTATACAAGTAAGAGAAAGTTCAAATAATTATCGCAGAAAGTAACGAATAAACCAATGTACGGCTGGATCGAGTTCTGGGCGCCAATGTTTTCAGTGCGTTAAATCAAACTTCTTGCATTTTTTTAACGCCTGCCACCCTGCCTAGTTTTCACTATGTCCGGCTATTAAAACCTGTCTTGCAACACCCCCTGCCTACCCTTTCTGCCAAAGACAATGGCATACCTTTCAGCAAAGCCTGTCGGCTCATCGTCATCAGGAATAACTCCTCGAGACAAGGCCAACAAGAAGTCCTGTCGCTTTCTATGTAGTAGCTGGGTTGTTTGAATTATCTTTGCGCGCGGAGTTCTCAAATAAGGTCGAGCCACCATCTGAGACAAAGTCTCAGTGGCTTCTTCTACTTCAGTCTAAAGACCAAAAAAAGACGAATACTTGCAAGTTAAAACCCAACAGTTTGCCCTATGTGAGAAGACAGTGTTAATGTTGAATTAGCGGAGAAGCATCTGGGGAGTGTCACAGAATGTTATACTAATTGAAAATTAACTTTGCTTGAATCGTGCATTTGATCTGTATTTCCTTTTCTCTCATTTTCCTTCCCATCACTCCCCGCTGGCGCTATCAACTCCCACTCACGCTTCTCGCAAGTCTCCAGCCAGCACCCCGCTTTATAAGTACGTGTCCTCCAAATATGTCTTTGGAAAGCCCGGTGGAGGAGGCAGGTTCTGCCAACTCGTCTGTAACTCTAACATCATAAGCAGTTGACAAAAAACAAAAAAAACACAATGTTGTACAAAACCTAATGGCTAGTGGACCCTGAGACGACTTCAAGCTGTTCACAATAATGAGAGAGCAAAGCTAATACAGCACGACTGATCATAACGTAAAAAATGCAACAACGCTAACCTGCATGGACTCAAATATTGCTTTCTTGTCATTATTGCCGGTAAGATAATAACCATAAGGATATGATGATCGTAAAACTCTTCTTGCATTAAGTAATTCGTGCACAGCATCCTCGATGAAAGACGTATCAACATTATCTGCTGATGCTGCAATAAATCAGTCAACAATCAATCAGTTAATTAAGACGAAACCTATAATCCTATTTGGACTTTAACTTGATTTTACTGCAATGGGCAAAAAACGTGATTTATTGGATATGATTTACCACTAACTTATTAGCACTTTTGATGTAACGCTTCAGACTGAGTCAGTTAAGTACTGAATTACACTATGGGAATTTTTGGGGAAGAAATTTTGACCTAGTTACTCGCACAATCTTGTAATAGCCAATACAGAGCGATAAAGATCCCAGTTGTACTCAATTTTGTTTTCAGAGGGCCACTAGGGAGCATACGTTTCATAGTAATTGGTGTGACCCTCTCCAAATAAAGGTTATAATTTTTGTCTTTTCTTGGTTTTGGGCTCATTCTCTCTTGGTTTTGGGGTATGGTTATGTATGCTAACAAAGGAAAAACAAAAACTTCTGAAATGAAAAAAATCAACAGAAATAAAATATTAACTGCACCATCCCCAAAACAGCCCCATTACTGCAGTTGAAAACAACACCATCCAGCTATGCTGAAGTGTAACAAAATGGGCAATCACGAAAAAGCCAATAAAATAACACGTAGACATGAATTAAGGGGTACTTACAAGTAAAAACGTCTCAAAATGCTGGCTTGAATCTGTTTGGACTGTTATCTCGCTTGCCCTGTGTCATCTTTGTGAAGAGGGAAAGCCTTTTAATATCTTAACAAGGCGTTAATGATTTTGGCTTACCTGTTTCTATGGCAGCCATCGCCAGAGCCGTCATTTTATCTTTAGCTGTTCCCAATAAAGGCTCTTCAAACTAAAAACACAAAAAAGTAAAGTTTGAGGAATAAGGAGCTCCTCCCTCCCCTCCAGGCAATAGCGCTATCCACCGGATAAATCACTATCCAGCAGATAAGTATTACGGAAATCAATTACTCTATCCGCTGGATAGTGATTTATCCGCTGGATAGCGCTATCCACCGGATAAATCACTATCCAGCAGATAAGTATTACGGAAATCAATTACTCTATCCGCTGGATAGTGATTTATCCGGTGGATAGCGCTATCCACCGGATAAATCACTATCCAGCAGATAAGTATTACGAAAAACAATTACTCTATCCGCTGGATAGTGATTTATCGCTATCCACCGGATAAATCACTATCCAGCAGATAAGTATTACGGAAATCAATTACTCTATCCGCTGGATAGCGATTTATCGCTATCCACCGGATAAATCACTATCCAGCAAATAAGTATTACGGAAAGCAATTACTCTATCCGCTGGATAGTGATTTATCCGGTGGATAGCGCTATCCACCGGATAAATCACTATCCAGCAGACAAGTATTACGGAAATCAATTACTCTATCCGCTGGATAGTGATTTATCCGCTGGATAGCGCTATCCACCGGATAAATCACTATCCAGCAGATAAGTATCACGGAAATCAATTACTCTATCCGCTGGATAGTGATTTATCCGGTGGATAGCGCTATCCGACGTTTGAACAACCGGGGCCAGGTTAACAAATGCAGAAAATAAAAAGCACTCAGTAAAAGCCTTTACCTTGTAACTATTTTCGTGATTCTTGAAGCGAGAGTAGTAATGTAGGAAACAATTCAACTCTACTATTTGGGCGTTTTTTGTACTTGCCTGTTAAAATAAATGACAAACAAGTACTCAGAGGGGTACAAAACTGATTTAAACACGAAACACATAACGAGTTAAGTGTAAATATACAGCTATTTCGAGAAAGGTTGTCGGAAAAAGTGCACGCGACAATCCCGAAAGGCATTGTGGGTGGTTCTGAGTTTACTGTTCTTCAAAGACATTTGAAAGAATTGGCACGAAAGGCCATGAAAATGTGTTTGCGAGTACTAAAGTAAAGCAACAAAAGTAGGTTCGACAGCTGCAGTCGCCAGGAACAGTGTATCGATCATATCCCATATTACCTTTCGGGATTGTCGCGTGCACATTTTTTCAGACAACCTTTCTCGAAATAGCTGTAAACAATGTAGGGATTTCGTTACCTGGTTTGTATACCTTTTGTTCTACTATGGTGAGTCTTATTGAACAGCAATAACCAAGCCACTATAAGCCGTATTCAGAAGCATATACTTCTGCTGTATTTCATTAAGTTTTCTGATACTTGCCTTTAAAGATTATTTCAAGCAATATTACAGAATGGATTTAAAAGAACATTACCTCTGATACTAGCTTAGCTGATTCTGTTTCTACTTTTTGCACTACTTCAAATCTATTACACCTGCAAATAAAGAATAACGTATTAAATAAAATGTTCCTAGCAGTATGCAGGATGTTTGTCACATGAACCTAGTTTAATGGCTTAATTTAGAAGAGACTGCAATTTCTGTGTCATCATCCAAGCCTGGTGAAGGTCTCTAAGCCGCTTTCTGAGCAAAGGGCGCAGCACCTTTGTTTCTCTTTTTTTTAAGATCCCGAATGTTAGTCCAGCCTTGGGGATCAAACCCACAACCTCCCCTCCCCCACTGAAGTCCATTGCTCTACTGACTGAGCTAAACCTGTTATGGTCAACACATACTTTTCTTCCACTTCTATTTTAAGACCCTGAGTGTTGGTCTGGCCCTGAGAATTGAACCAGCAACATCCTGCTCTGCACTCAAGTACTCTACTGACTGAGCAAAACCTACTGTGGTTGACGCGCACTTTTTATCTAAAGACCCTAAGTGTTGGTCTGGCCCTTAGGATTGAACCAGCAACATCCTGCTCTGCAGTCCAGTACTCTACTGACTGAGAAAAACCTGCTGCAGTTGACATGCACTTTTTATCTAAAGACCCGAGGTGTTGGTCTGACACTGGGAATTGAACCAATAACATCCTGCCATGCAGTCCTTTGCTCAACTGACTGAGCTAAACCTGCTGTTGTTAATGCACAGTTGGGGTCAAACCCACAACCTGCCCCCCTCCCCTCCACCCTCTGTGGGCCACCCTAATGACTAAGCTGAACCTGTCATGGTTAACACACACTTCTTTGTTTTGTACAAAAGTGTATAATGTCAGGACTGTACATTAACTGGGTCAACCTGGTGAAGTACTTATTATTGTACCAACCTAAAATAACCTCCTGTCGCTGAACTGTGTTTTTTCCACTGTTCAAGGCAAACCCAGCAAAACTCATATTTACACTAAAACAAACCAAGCCAAAAAAATCAGCAACGTTATCAAGGAAGAAACCACAAGACATTGTGAAGGGAAAGAGCTAAATACTAAAAGATTAATGGAAAGAAAAAATAATTATAATCCAGTTAAAACATACATACTTTTGCGCATTTCATATGATTACATCCTTCATTCTTCTGAATGGGTGATCTAGAAGGCAACAATTATTGCTTAACTTGGCACCATAAAGCATACTGCAGTTTTCGATTCCCTGTAGGTACAATGTGTGCTAACAAAACAAATCTTCTAGCCTTTTAAATACATATATAGTTAGTAATCTTTGTGCTTTATTAATTTTCTTTGGTATCAAAATAAAGCTTTTACCAATAATAATAGACTCTAACCACTTAATGTTGCACTAAAACTTGTACATTACAAGCAAAACTTTGCAGGTGTGGGGAGGTGCAATATTTCTTGTTTTCACAACATTGCCTGTGAGTAAGCCTGTTCAACAAAAAATCCAGGTGACTCACTTGCAGTTAGGGCAGCATTTGGAGTTTGTTACTAGCCATAAGGTGTTTGCAACAACTTCTGTTTCAGGACACTCGGAAACATCTAAAATGCAAATAAGAGCAGAAATGCAGTTGTCAGCAAAGTCTTAAGCCCTGTTTGAAAGGAAGGGGGATTATCCTCTTTACATAAGCAGGGTTAAGGGAAGAGCTATCTTGCCACTGAAACTTGCACATATGGTATTTTGGGGGGACTTAAACTTTCACTCTTTTGCTGCTAGACTTGACTCCCTTTAGGAGTATAACCACAGCTGGACCATTAATAATATTACAAGGCCACAAATAATTCAACCTTCCTAGGAGAGTTACAACATCATTGAGAGTAGACGGTAACCCTCTCCCTAGCCCAGGGTAGCCACACCTCTTATGTAAAGAAGCTGCAACACAAATAGAGAAGGCCAGGGGGAACCTTCTCAATGGACCTTCACTCCCCCTTCAAGCAAACAAGGCCTAAAGCAGTTATAAATGACCGCAAAACATGTGGTATAAAGCATTCAACTCTTTCTTAACCTCTAAAAGAGAACTACCTCCCGAGAATGGCAACCTTAAGTTGGTAATCCTGCCATTCTTTGGTCATTTTCTTGGATATTTTTTACAACGTAGACACCTCTCCAAGACAGATTCTTAGTGCCAGACACTGACTGTAGAAATACCAATTTAGTTGACCTTTTGTGGTTGGTATCTTTGGCATCATCTCTGCAATTTTCTTCAGCCATTTACTCCACAGTTCACAGCTACAAGGAGCATGGGCTTCTTGTGCACAGTGCCTGAGGTTCAAGAAAACAGTTTTAAACAAATTGCTCCATTTCTACCCAATTTAAGACAATCTTAATGATCTTCACCCATGTGAGTATAAACCACTCTCAGTTTCCAACTTTTATTTCTTGTAGTATAGAATGTTCACATGAAATAAATTATTGAGATTGAAAACATCATGCATTTCTATAAACTGACAAAAACCCAGATCAAAATAGTCTATTCTTATTGGGCACCCAACTCTTAGTTGAAAGCGGGTAGCCTGTGCTAATCTCTGTGACCTCTCCTGCTAAAGAATTATATCCCATTCACTGCGATATCGCACTAACCCACTAACCCTTTTCCAAGTTCTTCCACTGACTCTAAGTAATTTGTAAAGTATCCATACCAAACACAATCCATTAGCACAGGCCCTTACTTTCGTATTGATCTTTGGTGAGTATCCTGTGCTTACTAACTTACCAACAGAAAAAGTGACCATGACCGCAGTCTACAATCATGGGTTCTGTTTCTTCTGATGAGCTTACTTCCCGAGCCACAGGTGATGAAGGTAGCATGCTAAGTGGGAGACGCACAGCTCGGCCACATCCAGGAAATGGACACCATTTCAAACTGGGATTACTCTCAACAAATTCCTGCCAAAAGTATGTTACAACTCATCATTTTTGAAATAATATACATGTATATTGTGGAATTCAAATGAGTTAAAAGCATCTGTGAACAAAATGGTAGTGGCTCTTAAGGTGGCTCCCTAGAGTATTTACTAATAATCCGAGCTATCAAGCATACGTTACAGAAGGAAATCTAGATACTTTGTTTTTGCGATATTGTTCACGAGATTCACCGCTAAGGTTACCCATATAAGAAGGCTCCTTTTTCAAGTTTCACTTTCTGGATTAAGACCGTTGCCATGGAAACATCGCATCCTTAAACAGGCAGTAACTTTGTCATTTTTGCCCATTTTTCCTTAATATTTCTAATTTCCCGCGGTAAAATGTCTTTAAACTTTGCCTCTTTATATTAATGATATTGCTTAACATTTTAAAGTGGAAAAAATTGGGGGTCGTTAAGACGGTTTTGCCAATATTTTGAAATTTGTAATTTTTCTTAATAGAGGAGTTTAGCTCTTACAGATTTTGACAAAAAAATGACAGTACGAAGGTACTGCCACTGTTAAGAAATGAGGCGATTTTTAAAACGATTTACCGAAGGAAACGCGAGAAATTCACGGTTAATTAACTGCCCTGACGTCACAAAAATCCGAAAAACACGCGTGATTCGGGGTCGTGTGAGCAAAATACGCGCGCGAGCCATCACGCCCGCATGCGCATAATACACAAAGCTACTGAAAACATGTGGTTTCTTTGAAGAGTACGAAAGCCATTGTTTTGAAGCCGTTTATTAGTATTATTACGGTGATATCTCGCCAGTTGAAAAAGGATAGTTAGCAGATTCAATTTTATACCTAACACAGGATGTTTTCTTCGAAGTACTTGACTATTGTAGTTAAAATTCGAACCGTGGTGGTCACTCGTGAGGATGGCGATCGTCGGAGATGAAGACGGTGGTTGTGCAAGGATCGCAATAAGCCCTTCATTTCCTAATCTGCTGTACACTGTTTGCAGATCTTCAAATGTCAGCCCACTTCTGAATACTTTTTCAACCTTGTTCTTCTTTAGGGATAGTTTCGACGGCGAAGTTTTTCTTTAAAAGTCTGTTGCAGAAGATGGCGCCGATCTATAAATCGTACATCATGTCCATTGTCCTCAGCTACACGTACAAGACCGTAGGTCTCGACGGACAACTATTGCTTTCTTCAAGGGTCAATCTGTGAGTAAAAATTATTTCTCGTTGTGCAAAAACATTTCTAGTGCATCTTGCATGTGTGTTGAAGGACGTTTGAAACAAGAAAAAATACAAGGATGTTGGTTCGTCGATGGAAAGGTTCCTTCGATTAGGATGCAAATTACGTGGGAAACCTTTTTTCTGATAAGTTTTTAAAACAATGTAATAGAGTCGGCAAAACAAAACAAAAATTTACACTCCCCGTTATCTTGACTTAAAGCCACTTCTAGAATAATTAAATCAAATCAAATTTAAGAGAAATAAAGTGATCGAGGAGCTCCGCCAGTGAAGACAATCTTCAGTGTTTGTTCGGGAATTGGCTCGATCTTTCAGATCTTTCCACTGACCGTGAACCAAAGGCCAGAACAGCAACATTGCTTCCTTCTGATTTAGTGTACTTACTTCTATGCGTTCTAAGTAAAGTTTCCACCCACCATTTACTTCGACTATTTAACGTTTGTCTACTTTTGAAGCGAAAGAATTGATGTCGGGGGGAAATTTCTGCTTTGTTTTTGCATACAATTTACTCTTATGGAGATCGATAGTGACTTGCAACTGGTGTAACATTGTCTCCTCTCATAAATGTTTGACCTACACTAATCAAACTTTTTGCACAATGAGCTTCAACAGAAAGTTAATAAAGTTTTTTGGGTGGAAAATTTCGAAACCGCTTGGCCATGTTTGTTTTGATTTTTGCGTGGACGTCGCGCGGATTTTAAAGCTCGCGCCATACTAGTGCTCAGGCTGCGAACGGCCAATTTACTCTAGGAAGCCACCTTAAAGGCTTGCTTAAGAGGTTGACAACCCTCGAAATGATATTTTTCGGTATGAGCAGTACCATTTGAACGAATGTAAAGAGTTTAAATATACAATATTGTTGAATTCAGACCTTTATATCAAAATGAAGGTATCTCTTTGCCATTTCTCTTGAGACAAGGCTTTCAATAGTTTCCTAGAATTAAAAAAACAAGCAAAAGGATCAGGGACAATAGGAAAAAAGTTACTATTTTATCGACAGAATATATCTATAAGTGGTTTAAGACAAAACTGATGACCAACAACACAAACTGCATCACCACTGACATCAGGATCAACAGTGAAAAACTGGACAAGGTTGAAGGCTTAAAGTACATGTATCTGGCGCAGTCATGATCACAGGTCAAGTTTCCAAGCCACCTGAAGTACTGTCCAGAATTGCACAGAAAACAGCAGCACTTAAGTAAAGCTGAAGACCATCTAGAACGATAAGCATATCTCTCTATGCTCTCCCTGGTTATCTCGGTACAGTTGTATGCCTGTCAAACCTGAACATTGACAGTGGACATCCTAAAGAAATTGCAGGCCACTGAGATGAGATGCTTTAGGAAACTGCATACAGAGACCACATCACTAATAATGTAGTCAGAGACAGAATCAGGAAAGCCATTGGACCCTATGATGATATATTATCTTAACCACAGTAGTAAGAAACACAAGTGAAAGTGGTTTGGGCATTCATCAAGATCAACAGGGCTTGCCAAGGCAAAAGGCAATCTTACAAGGAACAGTGCAAGGAGGGAGAAGAAGAGGGCATCAAAAAAAAGTGCTGGGAGAATAACATCTTTGAGTGGACAGGATTGAAGTTTTGCAATGTCCTAAGAAAATCTGAAAACAAAATTAAATGGAGGGAAAGAGTTGCTAGGTCCATATGCATGGTGCCCCAACATGTACAGTCACCATGACTACAAGTGCAGGTGCAGGTTAAAAACTCTCTTTCTACTGTAAGTTTGTTTAGATTATTAATAGCTACTCACCACAGGCACTAGAGCACTACAATCAAATGCAGGACACTGAATACCATGTGCCTTTCCATCTTTAATCTTCTCATTTAAGTATCTGCCATGAAGAACATAATATTTGACTAAACATATACCTTGAAGGAAACTAGTAGCAATGAAAGAGACACTAACTGATCTTCAAAGGCAATCACTTAAAACTACTCAGCTTGAAGAGTGGGTGGGAGGCCAGGTAATGGTACATTAATTACCACCAATCATATGACAAGCCAAGACCCCCAACGCACTAGTACCCAGACTCCCACATGTGTGTGAGAAAAACATTTTCTGCTTCTTTCATTTTCTCATCAAGCAGAAAACAACACTTATAGACAGAAAAACTGAAAGATTACAGACCTCTCCCAACAGGAGCGGCAGAATTCATGGCCACAGGAAAGAGATAGTGGAACATCTTCATAGACTATTTCTTCCACACAGATAGAACAAACCTCCTATAAATAGCAAACAAACAAAATATGAATCAAGAAAAAAGTTATCTAAAACAAAACAAAATCAAGACCTTGAACTATGTCCATGGAAGCAAGTTGCAATATATTGGATGATCACATTTCTCACGAATTCATGCATACTCACAGCACTTCTAAAGTTACTTTTTCTAGCAAGTTTTGCTTTCTCTTCAAGTTCAGCATTGCCTCTCTGATGATCTGGTTTACATAAAAGAGAAAAGGCCAAAAAAAAATTGAATATTTCAATCTACTTGCTAAGTGGTTGTGTTAAGAATGGAAACTCCTGATGGGTGCATGGTTGGCTAACAAGAATGTTTTACAACAGTTAGGATAGCTTCCTTTGCCCTGCAATTGCAATCCTGTTGGCTTCACAGGTACTCATGATCACTGGGGCTGTGCATGCCCACAACAGTTAAAGTCAATCACCTATTGTCTTTACAGCCATACAAGCTCTTTGGCTGGTCACTAGCAGTCAGGATTTTATGAGACATACGGTAATCTTTAAAACACAAAACTGAAACATCAGCATTTTCTGACTCAATCATAAAAGCTAATAGGTCTGTTGGTTTTTTCAAGAGCATGACATTCTTAAATCTGACTGAACGTTGTATAGAGAGAAATTAGGATTCCAGACATATCATAAATACTGCCTTTTCAAAGGCAAACAAAAACTACAATAAATTATATCAACTTTACATTACAGTATTATAACAAATCCTTACTCTCTGGAAGAGTAACTCCAGCTTTTTCACAAGCAGCAACAGGATCAGTCATCCATGCTTCAATCAGAGCCTCCTTGGACCAATCTACATGTACAATGAAAAACTCACCATTACCCTGCCTCAGTTTAATGGATAAAACATTTTTCAGACTTCTTTTGTCCATGTTATGAAACTGAGCCTGTGGCAGATTAAAGTTAAGACATGGTAGGCTTTCAAAAGCTTATTGAGGCACAGTGCAAACAAAAAATTTACATGACAATAAAAATCTTTATTCCTAGTACTGAATCTGAATTTTCCTGAATATCTGTTGGGTATTGTTAATGGGTAACGGTTATATGCGGACGAAACTTCACTAACCATGATTCCGCAGTAGACCCTCTGCAGTGAATAATGGCACCTAAACAAGAACAACATGACTTTACGTTAAGTTAAATAATTCTCTGTTTCAAAGGGCATGGTTGTGAGAGCACTTGTCTTCCATCACTGTGGCCATTGTTCAAATTAGGGCTGGGGTGGGCTAAAGATCCACACCATTTGTGGGATGAGTATATAGTTCATTTTTCTTCCTTGGTCTGAGAGGAAAAACACTTTCAAATGAGTCCTTTGCGATCTTGAGAGAATTGCTGACAATTTATTTCAACTAGATAGAAACGAACTTCACAAAGACACTTCTTAGTGAACTGAAATTCCTACCCTGAGCATATCGGCAGTCTCCACAAGCATCAAGTCCTTAGCTTCTTGTAGATCTTGAGCACACAAGCCTCGATACTGCTTCTAAAACATAATGGTGAAGACAAAATAATTGTTTTTTAAAACTGGTAGCAAATCTGTTTCCTGCCAGCTCAACAAGTAACCTACAATTAATCATACCTGGTCATCTGTGCTAATAAATACAGGTTCCTCAATAGCAATGGTACTTGGACTCTCCTTAGAACACAGTTTGAAAGAAAATGAAAAAATAATAACAATAAGGATGATAATAACTAACTAATTAATTACACTACCCCATAATTACACCACGACTATTGGTTGTCATTGTTTATATAGAGGATGTTACATGGTGGGGCGAAGATATGAATTCTATTTTTGAGTGGCAAGACAATATTTGACAAACGAGTGCAGCAAGTGAGTAAAATATTGTTTTTGCCACGAGAAAATAAAATTCATATCTTTAAGCCGCTGTGTAATGTTCTTTTTATTATATAGACAAAAAGACATCGATAAAATAATAGAGGGAAATTGCTGAAAATATGTCATCGATAAACTCACGAGTGAGATTATGGAAAATAAACCACTCGGGTCCCGGATGTAGCGTTTATGAATTTTACAAGTGGTATATTTCCCAGTAAAACACTCGTGTCTATATAATAAATAAGGGTAAAATCGTTCTTCAGATTAAACCAGTATTCAACCCTAAATTGATTTAGAATTTGAACTATGGGTTAAAGCAGTTTTTCATTTTCTATAAGTATTAAACTCCTTCCCAGTTTCACCTGATACAGGTGGCATCAGTGGAAGATTTTTTTAATTTTAGAAACATGATCCATACTTACAGAGAAAACCATTCTTGACTCCAAGAAAGATGCAATATCATTAAAGTTCCCTTTTATTGCACAGTCGCAAGCAGTCTCTCCATTTTTATTTTCTTCATACAAGGAGGCACCAGAGGCAACCAAGATCTTAAAAATAAAAATGATACAATATTTTCAGGTAAAAATGGTGCTGAGTAGCTATAATCTCCAGTGTCCCTTGGGGACTCCCAATTTTGGCAAAGATCCACCAGTCCCCTGGTGAGTTATAAAATTCTAACAGCAATTTTCCCTAGCAAGAACAAATTATATTGTTCTAAACTATATCCACAGACCATGCTTACCTGAACACAATGAAAAAGACCTGATCTAGCAGCATAATGCAAGGGTGTGTTACCAGCCTAAAAAAGTACACACATTATAGTTATTAGAATGTTACTATATTGAATATTTAGGACTTTCATTGAGACATCATACAAGTTGTAGTACCACTAATGAAAATTGATGACTGAGTTGGCCCTCTTGGTGAGAACACTTTCTACATAAACCTTGGGTAAATCTACATTATCTAAATTTATACCATTTTGCTTGCACCCTGAGGTTGCTTGGATACTGTTTTTGCCACTGATTGCCTAGTTTAGTACTGTAAAACAGGACCTAGCTGTTTTAAGTTCTTTTTCTTTTTCACATACCTGTATTTTCAATTGCCAGCAATAAATTAGGATAAAGCTTTATGCAATTTTTAGTTTCTTACTTCTATTTATTTATTATTTTTTCAAACAAACAGACTTGCATGCATACTGATTAATAATTTGTTCCATCCAACACACAAATTACTTAAAAACTTCTGATCTGATCAATGTTTTAATAACATTTCTCCATGTCTAATAAAAGACCTCCAACAATCAGACATCAAAATAATATTTTGTAGCTTAAGATTTGCATAGTAATTAAAGAAATTAAAAGTTAACATATATTTAGTGTATGTCTGTGAAACATTTCTGGTTTGTTGTCTATATATTCCTTCTAAAGAGAAAAATATTATTCGCAGGCCTGCAATAATTGTGGGGAATTATGACTCACTATATTTTGTAACAGACTATATCTTTTTCTCTCATTGAATTTCAACTTTATCTGAGATAAGAATTTGTTTAGATTTGCATCATACATATTTTTCTGATGAAAACAAACTTGACTGTCTGAAATTATGCAGAAAAATTCAAAGTAACTCCATTTATGTTTGCTAAGAAGCTGCACCTGCTTTTTAAGATTTGATAGACTCAATAAAATTGCTGTCATGTTTTGTACCTGAATTATGTAATCTGGTCATCTCCCAGAGTACAGCACACATGAATTTTGCTGGAAAACTGACTCAAACTATCATGTGTGAAACAGTTGTGTTAGAAAATGGATACAAAATATCAAAAAAGGAAAAATCAATAACTTTTTTTTCGACATTTTAGTTCCAATTTCTTTACTGTATTTTATTTAAACTTACATTGTACTCTACTTTTTCAAATGTAAAAGTACTTCATCTATAAATATCTTTTTTGACACATTTTCAATGACATCCATGAGTAAATTACAACTGATGTATAAAGACCAAAACTTGTTTGCTTTGATGAAGACAATGGAGTATTAAATGAAGAATACAAGCGTCTAGAAGGTATCAGAGTCCAACCACTCTAAGCCGCAAGAAGCGGAAGTTCTTTAATCAAATGGACTTGCTAATAACTTTGTTAACTAATTTTATACCTCATCTTTTACATCTATCTCGGCGGCCATTTCCTCTTGATTGCTTGAATTCCAGGCTAAAAGATTCGACAAACACTCAGCCCTGGTCTTGTCAACAGATGACTCATTCACCTGGTACATGTGCGTCACGGAACAAATACAGTGCAGAGAATTTTGGCCCAAAGCATTTCGAATGTTCGGGTTTGCGCGCTCCTCTAGGAATTCTCGCACAAAAGCTTTCATACCGTGCAAAGTAGCGTAGTGTAGTGCTGTATTGTGGCCGTGATTCACGCCAAAACTGTGGTTTGGGTCTAGATTACGTTTTATGTCTGGGTTTTTCAGATAAATGTGCATGGCCTCAACTCCTTCTCCGCGCTGTAGGGCTTTACGAAATTTCGACGTTGAGCTCCCCATTGGCAAAACCGGCGACTACGTGTTCGCCGCGGTAAAAAACAAAACAAAAAATGAAGAGAAACGCCTAGGGTATCCACAGTCCGTAGCAGTTCCTTTGAACATGTGGTGGACCAGGAGAAGCCAAAATATATCAGTTATATTGAATTGAGATGGAGGGTGAAGTCATCCATTGGTGCCCATCGTCTGTTCACCAAGACTATCCATGCTTTTTCACTCCTGCTGATAGTTAAGTATCACCTTGAATGTCTCGATATGTTATTGTTAGCGAATGACGCCACTAGACTCCACATCAAACTAGGAAGGGAAAATAATAGGATCTCTAACAAGGCCTTTGTTTTGGAAAAACTTCGGTTTCCTTCTTCCAAGAAAAACACCGCTGACTCCAAAACTGATAACGACTGTACAGCCTCGATTTGATTTTGCCTCTTTACCAAAGCGAGGTTACGGCAAGCAAAGATGGCGGTGCTGTTGAGGCGTCTGACTGAGCACGTGCAAAGTCTTGATGAATTATTTTCATCGGCGCTTCTTAAAAGTAAGATTTTATATATCACACAAGGTTATTTACATTTTAGTCTTTCAGTCTTGCATAAATTCTTGTCACTACATTTTATTGAATGGTGTTTATTTTCAGCTTACATATCTTAGAGGTTTTGAAGCTAATTTATATTTTCATTGTACTTTTAGATGGATTTTTTAGCAAATTTAAAAGAGTTGTTTCGATGTATGTTAGTTTTCACAAATACGTAAGTTATGGAATAACAAGATGGGTGTAGATCGGGGGGATGGGAGGGGGTCCCTTGGGTTTTCCCCTTCACCTTTTCTTATTTTACATTCACACCCACCCTTGTCTGCAGAGTATGGCAGAACTCGACGAGAACTTGCTCGTGCAAGGCCGTTTTTAGGCTCCCACCTTATAAACCCAAAATACCTCTTTTTACTGTAGTTTCAATCATTGTATCTGGGATGAATCCCAGTTTGTTATCTAAGCCATAGCCTCAAGATCCCAACTGAAACTACAAATGCTTTCAAATCATTGACAGAGTGAGAGGGTACTGACTTTGCTCGCACTATTGGCCAGTCCTTCACTCTAATCTGTCTTGAGATCTTAAAACAGCATCATGTACAAAGCACTAAAAGAGGCAGAGTGGCATGGCCATGGGATTAGGGAGCGTTGGACTTTTGATCCAGGGGCCATGAATTTACGTCCCACCCTGACCCTGACCACAATCTTGATTTGTTCCCAGTTATCGCGAGTTTGAATCCTCAGTTACACTTGTAAAATACCAGCTGGTTCACCTCCAGTCTTGCCAGTTGAGTTCCTTTTCTGATTCTTTGCCTTGTTAGAGCCAATCATCCCTGGGTGATAAATTATTTAGTTATTTATTATTTAAATACATGGACACAAGAGTTGTATTTATTCATTCCTAATTTTTTACGTGGAAATGGTTAACATTAACCTTTTCTTTGTAAAGGTCATTGCTGCAGATCATTACAAACTTCAACAGCTTTGGAAAAATATTACCTGCTGCCAAATTACTTGAAGAAATGGGCCAGAAGGGACATGAAGCGAAGAGCACTGTATGAACAACATGAAATGGAACGTTCCAACTTGAGGGTTTTAAAGAAAAATGATATTCTTCCATCTGCTGTGCGGGAAAAAGCTGCCAAGGATATGGACAAACTCCCTTTAGACAGTTCAATAACACGCGTGCGGAATAGGTGTGTTCTGACTGACAGAGGCCGAGGTATTGTTGGTAAATATCGCATTTCAAGAATAATGTTTCGCTATTATGCTGATAAAGGTCTCATAGCTGGAATGCAGAAATCACAATGGTGAACAAGGCTGCTGGTAAGAAACCTTGTGAAAGCTTTAGGTGAAAAAAGGATTGTTTTGCTTCTTATGAGCTCAAGTTAATAATGATATAAACTTGTGTTAACTAAAATCTGTTATAAAGAAAGAATCAAAATTGAAAAAAGTTTTGCTTCTTTGCACCAACAGACTGCATTATTGTAACATTCTCTGACAAGCTACAGTTGTATGCATGTAAGAAAATGGTTGTGAATTTTTAATAGCAACATTTCAGTTTCATGCTTTAACATGTACACAAAACAAGACTTGCCTTATGTGAGTGAAAAATAAATTTTTGATCTAACAAGTTGGGTCAAAACCTCCAGTAAAATACCACTGTGAAGGGTAAATAACAGTTTTGGTCATAACATGTTGTTAATAATATGCTGTGGAAATTGCTCCTTTGCAACAACCCAATACAAAGTCAACTGTAGAAGATTATAAGTGGGGAATTTTCCCCAAGATCTTGTCTTGGGGGTGCTGGCCTGGGCCAAACTGTTCTTTTGAGTATGAAAAACTGGGATATTTTTTAACAATAGACAAAAAATGCAAGTGTTGATGAGTGTTGATGAGTGTTGAAGGTGCTAACTGCAAGGAGGACTATGGGGCAGTCTCCCCTCCCCCCCAAAAAAATTTTGAAATGAAAGGCTATTTTTATTGTTCTTAAAAGACAATTTCTGTGAAACATGTTCAGTAAATAGATTGTCATTTTTAAACTTGTTTTCAATAGTGATTGACCAACAAGATGGCAGACAGTCATGGCCTGAGAAAATATTCAACAATTCATGACGCCACCACCTGGTTCCCCCGTAAAATGACGTCTGAGAAACGAGTGCAGAAATTCCATACTGATGACACATCACTACCCAGATCTGGGTAGTGCCTCTGATTGGATAAATCAAATTTTCAACCAATCAGAAGCACTACCCAGATCTGGGTAGTGATGTGTCATCAGTATGGAATTTCTGCACTCGTTTCTCAGACGTCATTTCGCAGGGAAACCAGTGGTGCATTGGAAAATGTCAGCTTTTCTTGGGCTAACACAGTCAAACACTTTCATAGCTTTGTGTGCCTTCAAATATAAGTAATTGATTTCCTTTTAAGTTTCTTGTGATTTCTTTAATTTTCTAGAGATCAGTTTCATTTTAGTGTACTCTTCACTATTTGGTGTTAGTGTTTAAGGGTTGGATGAAAAAATTAAAACAAGTTTTTAAATCGGGATTCTTCCTATCCCACCGCATGTTAGTAGTCGGGCCTCAGGATTTTCAAGCAAAATTAGGGCAATTCCAACAAGATCAGGATGGTTGAGTGATCTGCTGGGCGTTGGACTGAAAATTTACTTCAAATATTGGTCCCAAATACAAAAGCAATCTGATATTTTGATTGCATAGTAGCCTCTTCATATTCCAATAATCTTTTTATGTTTCATCCAAGAGCCTGGTGTGTTCTGAAAAACTCAGAATAGGTAATGAGAAAGCTAAGAGAACTTTGTTTTTGGTGAAAGTTAGGGTTCAAATGGTTTCATGGTCATCGTCATGATGTGTAATGAATATTATTGTGTGACTTTGCCATCTGTGTTTTGATATTATTTATATTAATGCAAAGCATTTTTGTAAGTTGTTCATGTACCCCTCAAGGATATGCTTCAAATGGGTACTTTATGCAATCTAAAGCATTTACAGGAAACTTTATATTTGAAATTCCCTTTGTTTACGAAATAGTGATTCTTTTAAGTCTGTATGTTCACTCCCAAAAACAATAAACTTAATATGCACAGATGAACAAAATATGTCATATTTTTATCTCGTGTTTAAATACCACGCATCATCTGTCAAAATTACCAAAAAATAAACGACCCAGTAGAATACCCAGACATTTGTACAAAATCAGTGTGTCTTTGTAAATACAAATTTATGTACAAAAGTGCATAGAAAATTTTACGAAAGAAAGATAAATAATTAATTGCGTGAATTGTCAAGTACATAACGACTGTTATGTTGATTTTTAATCCTTTGTGTTTTTTGTTCTTTTCATAATTTGATCTTTGAGTTCTCACAATCCTGTGTCCTCAGAATGTATCGACTCTTCTGATTGTGACCCATGTTCTTGTACTACAACATTCGGCCATCTCATCACCAAAGCTTCTTCATAGCTTGGTGGGGGAGTTACAGGACCATCAAGTTCTTCAATGTCTTCTGTCCAAAATCCCTCATTCACTGACGAATTACTACTCCCTCTAGGAATTATTTGATTAGTATTAACAGTCAGTGCTGTCACAAAATCTGGCGGATTTGTCGCTGCTTCCTCTACAAAAGCTTGTCTATGTGGAGTATGAGTCGGAGCGAGTATAGGAGCGGGTGATTTTTCTAAATCCCCTGGTGGAATATCCGACACGACAACTTGAGGCGCTAAACTGTTCGTTGTACCTTTACAACACAGTGACAAAGCGATAAGTAGAATTCCAAAAAGGAATAAAACAGTTGCTAATATCCGCATTATTTTCACCATTTCTTTATCGTCTGGTTTTGGAGTACAGTCCTCGCAATCCCCAAAAAGAATATATGTAAGACTTGCCAGTACAAAACAACCGCCAATGCTAAGAAACCCAAAAACTATGGCAGATATATGTAGCCATTTCTTGCAATTCTGCGATCGCACAACTCGCAAAACTCTATTCTCCTCCTCCGACATCATCAAAACTCCAGAATCCAGAGCAGTGATAATTGCAATAGTGACGCGGCGTTTCTTCTGGAATAAGTTATCTGAAAAGCAACTTTGTGCTCAGTTATACGTGACGTGATCGTAAGAATAAAAAGCTCTGATTGCCGGATATGTCTGCAATGTCTTTGTTGTTTGAGTGACGTAGGACTTAACCCGTGCGTGACCTCACGATCCATCTGTTCGGAAGCGGCACGTATATACTTTTATTTTATCTCATTCATCATCCAATGAATGAATGCTTCTTTTGATTTCATTCGTTTTCGCTCTTTATAAACCAAAAAAGGCAAATAACTTGTTAGGTATTTTTTCGTTTGTTTGACAAAATAGCCATGAATTTGATTTTTTGTCTTGATGGCTCTTTGTTTTCAAACTATGTGTTAATAAATATTTACTGTTTTTGACCTTTTGCATATCCTGCGCTCAAACGGAAGGAAAGACTCGCACGTCTCCGGAAATATTTCAAGGCGTTTCAGCTCAAGGGAAACTAGTGACAAAAAAGCCTTCTGAGAAATTATTAAAATAGCTTTGCACCATTATTCAAGACGAAAAAAGTGCCTGTTCTCCAGAATAGTTTCATTTTTTCCTTCAGGATGTTTTGCAACGTTCAATGACGAGTAGCTTTGTGCCAATTGCGTGTTGGTAAATAACAAAGGTGGAGTGGGGCGGGATAGGAGGTGGGGGATAATTGCAAAAATATGCGACCTTCTCGGTCTCTCTTTCGGCTGCGTGAGAAGCTTTTGTGTTTCTTGTTTTGTTTAATATTCTCGTGCTTTTGCTACATCTCTGGTGGTATCGTGTATATATAATAGTGTCTGGGGCTTACCGACTTCTCTAATTGCTAATGGCTGTTAAAAAAGGGTTTCCTTTGAATTTCGGCTGCATCAAACGTAATTTCCAGCGCAGCCTACATCTGAGCATAATGCAATGCTCCTTAGGTCGCAACACAGTCGGTTTAACTTATTTCTCTGTGCGAAGCGTAGGTTTAGTCACGCGTACGAAGCACACGAACCTCGCGCGCTCGTGGCGCTCATGAGGCAGCTATGATCATGAGGCAGAAAAGTCTTCATGATCATTTGTAATGTTTGACGAGCGCCAGCCTTCTTGACCAGTCTGCGTCTCCTTGCGCGGGTTACTCGGTTCAGCTCTGCAAATGAAGACGAAAATGCTGGCGATTAGGCGGCAAAAGTAATAGAATGCGGATCTTGACGTCTTCTGAAGGCGCAGGGTCATTAAAATTTTTAGGTGTGCATGCAGGTGTTAAAAAAAACCGTAAATTAAATCCTAACCCTAATACCTTCAGTTCCACTCGCACCTGGAGGTCTGGAGACCGACCTGCACTGGAGGTCGAATCAAAGCAACCCGGCCTGTAGACTTCCAGTCTAAAGTCACCATTTCTTTATGAATTACATATTTTTAACGACTTTCGTACGGTTAATTGGGTTGCATGTTGCATACATTTTGTTTAATAACTTATGCGTGCTCTTAAAGATAGATCTATAATCGCTGCGGAAAAGTGGGCCAAGCCGCAGACAATAGAACCGACAACTTCCTTTTTGCAAGCCGTTTTCGCCTTTAACAGGATGCAGGTGTAATAATTAAAATTGCCCATGAACAGGTCGCCAAATATTGCAGCGCAAAGCTGAGGAGGCAATAGTCTTGCCCGCCATAACAGCCGTTTCGCAATATAGGCTACAACTGAGCGAGGTCGCAAAGATCGTGCTACGCTACAGCAGTGCCGTGCAGTAGATACAAACAGCAAAGTTCTTCAGTTTTTAGTTTTGTTCTCAGAGTTTTCTCATTTGTTTACTCTGTTGTTATTTTATTTGCCGACAAATGTAACGTTAGCAACGCTAAGCCCATGAAGCCCAATATAGCATGATTACGGCACTCTGACGTAATAGCGTAACGTCATTATGATTAAGTACAACCGGGCTAATTTATGCAATCATAGTTAGTACAAAGGAATATGATGCAATAACCGTTTATACTACAACAGAACACAAATTCCACTTGAACGAGTAGACTTGAACAACTTCGGCCCAAACGGTTTTGGTTTTTTTTTTTTTCTGTAATGCTAGAAAATCATATTTGGTGCGTTGCCGGCCTTGGTTTCGTTGCTAATTTATAGTCAAGAGCTCTCACTTAGCGAAAATAGTCAAAATACCTTGAGCAACATCAATTAAAATGAACGATTACCTACGCTGTTCAAGTAAGCTCAAAATTTCGGAAGGTTTAAAAATCTTTATCTTAAGCGAAAAATGTTTTGCCCTTTTTAGCTGTACACTGAGCTGAAGTCAAGGTGACCAGAGGACGCTTTTTTTGCATGGTGCTGAGCCGGCGGAAAAGGCGAGGACACTGGGCGTCTGCCGGCTCTCACAGGATAATAATGGTCAATAATTTGCGAAAGGTTCCGAAAATATCCTGAAACTATATTAACTTCACTTTCACACAGTTCCGTTAACTTCTAGAATTACGTGGTCGGGAAATAATTAATGAAACGTTATTATACGCGTCTTCCTAGACGTTTCTCGTAGAGTGCACCTGACTGTAGGCAATGCTATTTTTGTGAAACGTCTTGAATCGCTTTGTCGCAGTAACCCTAGAATGGCTGAGATCATTTGCACTAATGGACATGATTGCAAACGAACGTTTGCTTAAAATGCGAAAAAAAAAACTTTAAAGAAAATCTGGAGACGGGACCGCCATTTTACATTGTAAGTAGTCATCCAAGCCAAGTGAAGGTCAAGCCGTCTTCAGGGAAAAGGCGGGAGTTCTTTCTATTAAATTTTTACGCAGCTGTCATCGACTTCAGTTTTTAAAAGCCGTATTCTCAGAAGTTCTGAGGTCAAAAAGAAACGGATAACGATTTTAATCCACTATTTTATCGGAGCTTTGCAGTATCGATTGAAATTAAATAACTCTTTTCCTTCTTCAAAGAGAATGAAAAGAATGACGCAGATGAAGAAAGGAGGGGCCCAAGTCTCCCCGGTCTCGTATCTCGACTTCAACAACTGGCTTTCTTGTAAACCTGTCACACTGTTGTCACGTACGTGCCGATTCTAAGGAACCGATAAAAACGTACGAATGAACCCTCAGTCATAAACAGTTACGTTGATTTAGCACGATGAGAACCGAAGTTATTGAAGAAGAAATTTCGCAGTGTACCTCTAAGTGGCAAGAGGGACTTTGTTTCGTAGTTGCGTTAGTTTGCTTTATATCAAGTACGATGCTGCTTCTATCCATGCTCCTGTTCGCTCATGGGAGAGTTTTTTTTCTTTGTATTTTTGGGCCAAAGAAGAAGACCACAACTCTTAACTACAAATACCGGTCATCTCCGCCAGGATTCTCCCGGAGGACACGAAAAAGTCTCCAGCTCCTACACAGTTCCATATAATCATAGTTCTCAGTTGTCTTCTAATGTTTGTTGAAGCCTCTTCGTGTTATCCAAACCTGCTAGACTATTTAACATCCCAAAAGCACATAAGAGTTTCATCAAGGGTTAAAGGCGGAAGTCTTAAAACCTTAAACGTCTCCAACTTCCTACTTCGTTCTCTACGAAGACTGCTACACATCCACGAGAGAGAGCGGCTTGTTATGGCGTGAAAGGTTCCTTCATATCTTACACAAGAACCTGAATTTGTTTCAGTTCGGAAGGCATGTTCTGTTTTCCTACCACTCAAGAAGTAATTCGACTTTACCACAGTTATTACGTTTAGACTGCCCGCAGCCACCTGGTTCTGTCAATCCACGAAGGAGCTAGAGTTCACACTGTACTCGCTGTGTTGGAAAGAGAACATCAATCCACTGCCACGCGTTCACACGATGCTCAAGAGAACATCTATATATATACGCAATCAAAAGGATTTTTAAGACTGGACGTGTGGCGGTATGATGAAAACCCGGTAAAATCTAGATGGCCAAATAGAATATTGATGGCAAACAGTCTTCGTAATATTTTGACAAGAACCATGTTAGTTTTCCGGCTGTGGACGTGACATATATGTTTTCTTTCCTTTTCCTTGGAGTTGCATTCCTACGAAACATTTAGGCGAACTAAGGCAGTGCTCTGGTTCAGTTGGAAACCACAGTGAAAGCAATAGACGGTACAAACCACTCAAAGTGGGAAGAGTTATTTTGATACTGAACTAGGACAAAGGATGCACACTGGAACAAATTTTGGTCCCTTATCCTCTTGAAATCAGGATTTTTTGGCAATGTTTTGTCTAGCACCATGGCATTAAAAAATAATTTAAAAAATTTGGATTATCACACTGAAAAAGTTCTGCAGTACTCATTATTCTTCAAAATTTCGCTGTAGAACTGTTCTCTTCTTCCTGTAGTGCTGGAAATATTCCAGATGAAATCCCCAGCGCCGCCAAACTAGTAAGCACACTTTCTGCTGTGTTTGTCCTCTCGGCTCCATATTGCAACCCTTCATTGTCTTGTACAAAATCAACTGGCTGTTTCATCGGGTGTGAAAAGTGAGCTCTCAACCATAGTTCAACTTTTTCTGAGGATCTTAGCGTTTTGGTGAGGTCTTTTTCGATGTAGGGCGTCAACCATCCATTTTTAACTACAGTGTTCGGTTCTTTTGTTAAAAGCTTCATGCTTTGGTTTTCAGTTCTTGGTTTCTCTGCCAAATTCACTGAACTTATGGAATTTTGAGCGGAATTCATCCTCGTATTCTTTATGTCTTAGATTTTCCTTACTTCCTTTCTAAAAAAACTGACGCATCTTTATAGAAAACGGTTATTTTTTAAACCATTCGAATTGCGCGCGCCATCGCACGATTGGCTTGCAACATAGGCTCGATTTTCGCCGCTCTCTCAGGAGTGCGGGCTCGTTTCCCGAACAACGGCTGGTAATCGAGCCTACTTGAAACGAAGTATTGCACAGCGGGCTTGGGCGTGTCTTACGGTCACCATAGAAGGCATACTAGAAGCTTCTTGTTTACTGAGAACCTGTAAGAGCCTGCCGCACTTACTCAGAATTAGCAATGACTGTGAGTCTCTTACTACCTATGTTCACCCAAAGTTTTGGGATTGTAGGAATTTGTAAATACTTCGGCAAGGGTTAGGACCTTACCAAGTGAGTCTTGGCAATTCAAATTTGGCACTCATTTCAGGAATCTTACTTATGAACAGTGTATCCCCTTCATTTCCAGGCTGAGGCGCCCTGAGGGAAAAAAGGTGAAAACGAAAACCGAATCCAGTGATCCTAGGCCGATTTAGACGGTACGATTTTTGCTTACGACTATCGCGCGCGACTAACATACGTCATGACTTTCGACCATCCACACGCGCACACGATCTGTCGTGAAGTCATGACGAAGGCTAGTCGCGCACGATATCGTACCGATATCGCACAGAATATCGCAAAAATCGTACCGTCTAAATCGAAATCAGCCGACACCAAGATCTGGACAGTGCTTCTGATTGGACAAAGCAAAGTTTCAACCGATCAGATCTGGGTTGTGACGCGTTTCTGCACTCGTTTTTCAGATGTCAATTCTTCTCAGGCGCTAAATCCAGTACGTTCTTTGTTTAGCGTGTGCACTTCATGTTAACAATAAGAAAGCTGATTAATTATGATAATTAACAATTAGTCGCCGAAGGCGACGTGAATATCGGCGAATAGTCACCGAGACGAAGTCGAGGTGACTATTCGCTAATATTCACGTCTCCTGAGGCGACTAATTGTTTTAGTATAATTACATTGATGATTATTCGAGAAAATAAAATTATTGATCTATTTCCGACCCCGAAACATCCAAAAATCTGGCTGCCATTTTGAAAACTGCTAGCCTTCAATGCTATAATCACCGCGCGGTGATTATAGCGGGATAGAGCGAAGCTCCTAGCCAATCACGGCGCTCTATTTTCGATAATCATCGATGTAATTATACTAAAGTGTATTAACCTTTTTCAACAAACAAGTGGTACGACAATACTTTGCCACAAAACCATTTTGTCAAGTGGCTGAGAATTCTGCAGTTACTCCGGATATTTTTCTTGCCGGATTCACCTTTATTCGAGAAGGACGCAGGTCATTTTTGGCTTTCGTTTTCGCTGCATATGGTTGTCGTTGTTACTGATTTCCTTCGGTTGGTAACTTGCAGATCTGGCAGGGTTGTCGTCGCGGAGTGAAGTCTTACTGCGCTTTTCACAAACATGCGAACTCTGAAATTCAAAAGCCGCCTTCACAATTGCGTTTTTCGCTGCCGTCAATCATAATTACGATCACAAGCAACGAACCTTGAAACACAGAAACACACTAAACGGATCGAAATCCACCAATCGCAAATCAAAAACCATGACCTTTTGAACCTGTTAAAGTAAAGTTTTATTTCCTAAGAGGTCCGTTAAGATGATTGACCGCAGCGAAAAGCGCAATCGTCAGTTGGCTTTTGAACTTCAGAATTCGCATGTTTGTGAAAAGCGCAGTAATTAGAATCCCAGCGCTATTGCGAAGAAAGACGTTACTTGAAACAAAAATCGCACATTAAGGGCCTGTTTACATGGAGGTGGGGGACCCCAGGAAGGTGAGGTAACCTGCCTGTCCATATAATCTCTCATTTTAATTTGATCACGTTTACATGATAAGGTGGGGTGACCCGCCACATGTTACCTCACCTATCTGGGGTCCCCCACTTCCATGTAAGCAGGCCCTAAAATGTTTAAAACGGCACTATTCGACTGTGCGATCAATGAAAAGGACGGGGCATATGACCTCTTTTTTCGTCCCCACCCCCGGGAATTTGTACATGATACAATGCAACCACTGCTCCAAACAATACATGGGTGAAACCAAACGACGACTCAAAGACCACTTCAACGGACACCGCAGACCAGTTGATAACCCATCTAATATCTCTAAACCCACCACAGTCTCAGAGCATTTTCTTACCAATGATTGTATTGTTCATCAGTATGGGCTAATACCACCAAGAAAAACATCGAGCTATTACAAACAGTGCAAAATTTTGCAGCCCGGATAGTTTCTGGAACGAGGAAATTTGATCATGTTGCACCTATTCTTAAGCAGTTACAGTGCAAGTGGCTGCCAATTATTAAACAACTGACGGTTAGGGATGCTACCATGGTATTTAAATGCTTAAATGGACTTGCACCTCCATATCTTTGTCAGAAGTTTAAAACCAGATCGGAAGTGCACAACTGCAACACTTGAAATAGGGACCGCCTACATATACCACTTTGTAGGACAGCTGTAGGTCCGCGCAAGTTTACCTTCAGAGGCCAAAAGCTGTGGAACATATAGTCTCCCAGAAGAGTTTCAGTCTATCACTAATTTAGATGTATTTAAAGAAAAAATAAAACAGCATTTTTTAAGGGTATTTTTGGAAAACTAAGTTTTAGATATTTGACATTGTAAATTAAGCTGAAAAGCCTTTTTGAGGAGATTATTAAAGTTATTATTATTATTATTATTATCTGATGGAGCTAATAAAATGAAATTTCTAAATATTGAAAGAGCATAACCAGGATAACAACCTCTGAAAATTTGAGCCCGACATGCCAAATAGTTTCGGTTAAATTCTCTTTGAACAACTCCAAAATTTACATGGAATGTATGAGGTCATTCACGTTTTGCCTGACCCGGTAATTTTGCAGTTTTTAATTACTGTTATTTTCTTTGCTACTGATTGTAAAGAACTGAAAGTTGCACAAACTGCATAAATTAACTAGCTGTTTTAATTTTTGAACCTAATTGGTATATACGGCTACATCTTCTATGGGTTATAATTAACTACTGAGCAAAAATTAAGCAATGACGTCACGATGTCAGATCCCGAGGGAAAGTTAGTTTTGTATTCCAGGGAGTCCTTTCGTCTCGGGAAACATCAGGACTCGAGGAAAACAAAACTAACTGGTTTCCCGAGGGACCTGACATTAAGTGCTTTGTTTTATTACGAGACTTTCACTTCAACAACAATAAAAGAGTAACCGGAGCGAATCAAAACAGTCGACTCGGTACTTAAAAGAACACAAATTTAATTCCCAAAACCACTGAATGAATGATTTACAAAGTACTTTCCTTATATTATCTACATCTTTTTCCTCCACTAACTGCTGTTTATCTTCTGCGATAACTTTGGGCTTGAGGCTTCATGCTTGTGTTGTCGTGTTCATTCACGAAAAGAAAACCTAGCAGGGTTTTTCGCGCCTTCTGTCACGTCGCTTTCCACCATCGAGATTCATTTGATATTAGTCAAGGCCACGTGACCAAGAAGCAACCAATACCAATGGCAGTCCCTGTTTAGTTGAGTGAAAGTCTAAGAATATAACGAACCTACTTATACACGCAATATGTACTCTACGTACTCTAGCATAAACTCTAGCACGACTAATTAACAATTATTCCTCGAGCCCGAATGGGCTATGAGTCAATAGCCCATGAGGCCGAATATCGAGAATGAAATAATTTTAGCTAGTTAAAGGCAGACTTTAATCCTTTTTTGCCGCCAAAAAGCCCGCGCTTTTCGCCACTAGTGGGCTATAACTTATAGCCTACTGGTAGCTCAACCAATCAGAACGGAGCATTCATAATAGACCACTAGCTGGATTTTACTAATAACAATAGCAAAAAAAAAAAATAAAAAAACCTCTGATAACTAAAGCCAAGTCACTGTAGGCGCCTATAAAATAAAACGTCCTAGATAGTTTCTTAAACTTAACAAAATTATTCTCTTCCCTTACGAAGTCCGATAGGCTGCGTTGCCGACGGAAGACCTTAGATAACAACGACCTCAACCAGGTTGGCGTCCAGCGGTTTTAGTGAAAACAAGGGTTTGGGTAGGGTGCTCAGTCTCGCGGGCTCATAAAACCTGGTCTCGGTCGTTCTTATTTAAGGATTTTCGTTGCCGACTTGCCGACTTCCTTACGTATGTTTGAATAATCTTTCCCCAAGAGTGCGCTTTAACTTAGCCGTATCGTGTCTTGCAAAATAACTCCCAAATTGCATTGAAGGTTGTAGCAAGAACATCGTCCTATTCTTTATGAGGTTTCGCTCAAATACACTGTGAATAACTTTGAAAGATATCAGGCCTGGAAAGAAATCACAGCGATTTTATAGCAAGTTCGGAACTTCACCGGTAGCCAATGCGCCGCATGCATCACTGGCATTATATGACAGTATCTTGGTGTATGCGGACTCAGTGATAAGTCACGCTGCAGAATTTTGAAGACGTTATAATTTGGCGAGATACACAACTTGCACACCTTAGAAAAGACCAAGGGAGAAGACTGTTCCTATAATCAATGCGTGTTATGATCACGCCTCGCACAAGTAATCTACTGGAGGCAAGCGTCAACAGCTTCTTTATATGACTGATGCGATTAATAGTAGGGTGATTGGCATGTCTTGTTAATCTCTGTTGTTATGTTAAGTACCTCAAACCACAAACCAAGCGGGTTGTAGACAGCAAAACTTACTATTATTAGAACTTTTCACTTCAGTGAACAAAGGTTAGCCGGTAAGCCCTTTTGAATTCCATCCAAGTGAACCGAGAAGTAATGAACAAGTAAAAAATGCAATTGACTGTGAAAATGAGCGAAAAATGAAATGTACCATGGTAACGAAGTGCCGGGTAAGTTTCATTCATCCACAGACTCAAGTACTTCATCTAACAGATTCCTGCGGTGAAGGGTTAACCTTGACCTGGGAACTTTACTCTTTTACCTTATATAACAAAGTTCCGCTTTGGTCACCATTTTGTTCTCCTTCGTTAAGTCTATTGTTTTAAGCCCAGCTAAAAGCTTGATATGCTGGTGCTTCGTGACCTCAGCTCATTTGTACGTGCAAGAACTTTGCATATTTGGGGGTTTGGCAGACTGAAATGGAACCAAATTTTCCTAACTGATGATTCGCAGGAAACTTACGTGGTTTTTTAATAATGACAGAAACTACCACTGAAGAACAAAGAGTATCGAGATGGGCGACTCTTTGCAGAGGAAAAACTGGTGTTGCAATTTTTGTAGTAGCTTTATTGTGTGCTGTAGTTCTTTCGGTTTTGTTTGCTTTCTCTAGAGGGCCTAAATCTTGCAACACAAAAGAGAAAGATGATTGTGGTGAATCAAAGCTCACAGTCGTTGGAAAGATTTGTGGAGGTGCCTTTGTCATTATTTTTGTTGGCAGTGGAGCTGTAGTAATAGCTCGCAACAAGAGACAGAGAAAAATAAGAGACGTTGTTGTCTCCGAGATTCCCAGAGAAGACTTGGAAAAATCTCCAGCTCCAATCCTTCCGTATAATCATATTCCTCATCGCCCAGCGATCTGTCAAGCTTGTTCAACAGATTTGCCTGACTACTTTATTGCGATTTCAAATGCTTCTGAAGTTTCACCACAATTAAGTGAGGGATTTTGGACGGAAGACATTGATAGCTCGGATGATGAAAATGGCCCGCCACCATGTTATGAGCAAGCTCTTCGAATGTCAAAATATTTTTCAGTTGCGGCCGACTTAGATTACGATCACCCGAATCAGCAGGGACAAAGTGAAGATACAAAACTTTGAACATCATAAACCTGGATTTCTTATCACTACTTACGATGACTTTGGTTGATTCTTTGAGTCAAGAGCGGATTACAGTTGGGTTTCCAATACAATATAAATTAAAACCCCGGCGTAACGCGCGTGCTTGCCCTACAGCCGCTATGAACAAAAATCTTTATTTACGCAGGCCTGTGCGTAAATAAATAATGAACGGTAATAATGACGTGTTCAGTTGTGTTTTTCGTCTCTTTCCTAAGTACTAAGTACCCAAAAATCGACAGCAATGATGAAAAACTTTCTAGTATTCTTCGAATTGAGCTTCTGGCCACAATAACCAACAACAAAAGTGGTGAAGATGTTTCGCAATAGAGCCTGAATTGTTGAAAAGTCTGATCTTCCGTAAAGACTGACATTTACCATTACACTTTTACTTTTGTTTCTGCTTAGTTTCCATTGATCGTAAACGAATAAATAAGCAAATTTTCTTTCCCAGTTTTACAGAAAGAATTTTTTTTAAACTAGACGATTGTGGCGTGTTTAGAAACCAGCCAATAGAAGCGTTTGTTTTTCTGTGTCGCGCGGAAGGAGAATTTTGCATTTAATCAAAAAGCAAGCATTTTTGTCAGCTATGTTATAAAAGAATTTGCTCATGCTTTTAGTTATATCTAGTTATGGATTATGGATGCAATTGGGAAGTTTGGAGAGCACTCAAGAAGCTAGAACTCTTACGCATCCGATCGTGCTCCCAAAACTTCCCGCGCGCATCCCGGCATAAATATAACTCGATATACGCACGCTAACCATGAACAAATTCTACAGTTTTCAGACATTTTACTCTTCAAAACAGTCTTGCATGTATTGAGCAGTACAGACTGAGTAAAAACCTCTACTCCCATGCACCACTGTCAAATGTCTGAGGCGTTTTTTAAAACGTTGACACAGGCTAACACTTCTTTGAGTCAGGAGATTGGATTTTCATGGGTGAAAATATAGAACTTTTACAGTTTTTAGACATTAAATCTCTTAACAGTCCGGCTTGCATGTATTGAGCATACAGACTGAGCTAAGACAACAGTTTGAATACCGTAAAATCCCACGTTAAAGCACTGTGCTCCGGCTTCGTAAGGGGTGTTGGGTGGGCTCATATACCGGGGGGCATATAAGCGGAATAAAAAAATGTTTCGGAACGACGAGATAAAAAGTATCTGAGAAATGAATTAAAGCAAACATATCATTACATTTAGAGTTACATTTATAATACATTTTTGTGCGTCACAATAAACAGAGAATGTATTTAAAAAGAACATATATCAGATCTATAAAACACTAATGCGACTGGAACAAATGAAATAGAAAAGAAGGGCGAAAGTTAAAAAACTACAAGGCTTAACGTTATCAATTTGCCTGGTTGCCACTCGTTTATGCCTATAACTTTTGATTAAAAATTTTCATGTTTGTAAAGGAACGCACTTATACATTAGATGGACTTCTAAACTGGTGGGCTTATATCCGGAATAATATCTTCGTTAGCAAACCGATGGGCCTGTCTCCGAGGGACATAAAGCCTCGGGGACTTTAACGTGGGATTTTACGGTATCCTAACCTTAGATTACTGATACTACTCACATCGTAAAATTGCACTGACTTGAGTTGATTTTATAGAAGGCAGATTAAGCTGGATTTTCATGCTTGCAGATACAATAATTGTAGATATTTTTTCTGTTAACGGTCTCGCATGTATTAGTACACTGCACCTTTAGATCGATTTATTAACAGTCGTCTTGATTGTAACAAAGAGGACACAAGTTGAGTGAGAACCTTCACCACGCATTGAGCATTATTTTTTATTAAAAAAAAAAAAGAAAAAAAGAAACCTCTGCTTGCAGGGTAACATTTATGGTACGACATGTCGGAGACCGTGAATAAAAGATCGACGGCTCCATCTTACCAACCTCGTTCCCAGGTTCTCTCGCTCCATAGGGACGGGTAGGAGAGAACCCTGGGAACTAGTTTGCCACCTTACCTTCGGAGTCACTGTCCGTGCTCGACTGCTTGACGTTGTTAAGTGAACTGTAGACATGTAGCAAAGTAATATGCTGTTTATCTGGGCCATAGTTTTCGAGGTACCCTGTTCGGAAAAATATTTCAACAAAGCAAACAACTGAAACCACAGCAGCTAGACTCTTGGTAGAAACATGTACAGCTGCTGCATTGACTATGAGGAATTACTTATTTATTTTTTTGCCTAAAGAACTTTACAAAGTCTTTAATTATTTGAAAGGACTGTTTATCCCTCCCTGTTGGCTCTGAATGAGCACGTTACATTAGCAAACGTACGTAACTACAACGGGGACCGGCCGCGCAAGGAAAAAAAATATTGGAACAAAACTGCAGCCGCTCGAAATAGTGTCGCAACAATATTGCATCGCTGTGTTGCGCTATATTAAAAATCGTTTGTTGCGAAAAAAAAAAATTATTCTTTATTATTGGCTGACAAATCAAGCATTTTTTTCAGGAAACCATTACTACCGGCTGAACTCCGTTTGAACACTGTGCATCACTGTGCATTAAAAACTTAAGTGTTAAGTTAAGTGTGTGAATTCGAGTCACTTGGAAACGCATAGTACAGCACTAAAATTTGATCAAATGTAACATTAATAGCATTTTGATATAAGAATAAATTTTTATTACACACTGAATAGATTAAAATCTCGCAATGACCGAAACGAATACATCACTGCGGTGTGTTGCGTCACGTTTAATCTCGTCGGACTACAAGTTTTATCAAGTTTAAAACAAGTTTGGTGAAACAGGAAATGCAAGATTATCTAACTAGGTTTCACAGCTTCATTTATTTATTCCTAATTAATTATACTGAGTCTTAATACAACTTACCGCGTTCTATATTCGAGTGGAAAGACGATGACCATTTCTCAAGGTCATACGAAAATCGCTGTAAACAAGATCCTTTCAAACCTTTGATCATCGAGTCAGTAACCCTTCCTCTTAGTGCCGCAACCTAGGATTACGCACTGCCTGGATTTTGCATCCAGTTTTTGTTGATCTACAGTTGTATCCTCCGGCCCCATGTAGGGCTCAAAAGGTGCCTTCCCTTCGACTGCATTTGTCGAACTGATTTCTCGGTTCACCGCCGTATGCAGTGCTTTGACCTAAAAACAATGTGGTAGCCTGTGCTATTCATCAGCATTCTGCTACGGAGGAGTATTAGGCGCAGTCAGCTCTTGTCGAACTCCTTTCCGCTTAAGAACCTTTTCAAATTTCTCTGAGATGTACTCCATCAACTGGAACCTACTTCTGTGGTGTGTTCCTTCCACACGTGTCATGCAAAAGGACGTTTCTCGACGTATTGTATGTGATCAATTCATCAACCAGTTTTTTCTTGGTAGGTGGCCATATTTCCGTCCACAGCTTCATTCGCTTGTTCATTATCTGCCTGACAGTTCGAATGGTACAACCCTGCCCCTTAGTAGTAACCTTCTTGTTTGAGTCCAATATTTCACACCCATCTCAGTGAGCATTGCCACCTTTCGACCATTGCTGCCTTTCACACGCTCAACAGGTTTTACGACAGGCAATTAGTTTGCACCTTCTAACTTTGCTGCCAACTGATGTCAACTCCAACACGACAGTGGCACTTCCATTTCGTATCCCGGCATTACCAAACATGACCTCCAGTATCTGCTTCAGACAATGCAACTAATCAAACAGAATATAATCACCACACATGTGACGGTTTGATTCTGATTCACGATTACTTCATTCAGGTTTCCAGGAGATCTCGCCAACACATTCACCATCTGAGCTGCTACTGACTTCCCTATTCACCTTCTATTGTTAGCACTACTAGCTTCCTTTTTATTTTGAGTTAGTTTTCTTTCCTTGTTCATTCGCTGCAATTCTGCACACCAGGTTTTCCACATTGTCTTTCCTTTTGGTCTTTGACTCCTTCTCTGCATGCCGGAATCTATCAAAGCCAATTCACGAGATTTCTGCCTTCATGCAGCAAACGTTAAGTAGCAACTTCCATCTTAGGTACATCCTCGTTTGCTTTAAGGGCAGCACCCATCACATTATATGATGTGGGCGTTGACCAGTAATTGCACAACACCACGGTCTTCAGGAATAGAATCCTCAGTCGCTGACAACCCATCAAAAACTCTCCGTCATTAATTTTTTTTTACGAGAATTGCCCTCTTTAACCCTCAAAGAAAAAAATGAGCTCATTGCAACTTGCTGACCCAAGTTCATCTCTGAATTCTGACTTTCCAGCTTCTTTCATACGGTAGCAGAGTGTCAACGCCCGGCGAGTAAAAATAGCATGAACGTTGTTCGACTGACAGCAGGATCGTTGCCAACGCTTTGTTCTTTCAAGCCAAAAAAAGTTTTCTTTTACACTAGAAGCACTCTCAGTATAACTTATTTCTCCAAACCAAAAACCTCGAGCCTTCTACGTCAGATCATTCGACCAATTAAAATGAAGACGAACAGCTACGGTTTCTCAATTTGGAAACGGCGTCATCTTGAAAATATCGCCAGGCCAGGCAGCACAGCGAAATGCAGATATGGCGGCAGGCATTCAGGCAGGCAGTTGATTCCCGGTCTCTATTGCAGATCGGGGACCAGCTTGGTGGTAATGTTGTGGGCTTTTAACCTATTTCGGTTCAACTTAGTGAACGTACGAGAGCTGCCCAAGTCTCTAAATACAACTTGAACTTTATTTACGAGCAAACCTCAACTTTGTGACAGATCGATTACCAACGAAAGAGAGAAAACTGGCCAAATACGACCGCTTTTATAATGCGAAGAAAGAAAGAAAAACCTGTTTTTCCAGTTTAAAGCCTGTCATAGAAAGTTGTTGAAACATCTTTGATATGCTAATTAGCTCCTTGAAATAAAAAAAATACAATTTGAACAAAAAACATGTTTAAGTTCCACCGAAACTGCTTCTCCCTATGTGGTACCGACCAAGGGCTAGATTTTCTGCGGAGGATGGTTAGTGCCCGAAACGCCAACTATTAAAAATATTTTCTTGGTAGTTATTTGAGTTTGTAACGTTTATCAAGTAATCGGCTCCTGACTCGGTAACATATTTTGTTATCTGGAGTCTCCCGAGAACCGGCCGCGCGGGTTGTCTAGGGGGACTGTTGCGACATCAGGTGATATCAGGTCATTTAGTTTTAATTTTAGGCTTTTGTCCTTTGTCCTTTGTCTTTTGATCTATTCAAGTGTGCCGAAAACTAACTGTTAAAATACAAAACGTTTTTTTGTTGTATGAAAACACAAAATGTAGCACAGTGAAGAACAGCCAAAGAGGTTTCCTTTGAACGGTCACACAATAGGATTTGATCCACGGACTGAGAAGTAAGAACTCCTTCCAATTCCTTTTCGGTCAGCTTATGGTTCTACCTCGTTGAGCCTTTTGTTTTCAGTCTATCTAATGTTGGTTGAACGTGACCATTGCCTCAATTTTACTTGCAAACATCTCTTGGCTGAAAATGTGCATGGCGAATGACAGGAAATGGAACCAAATTTTCTTATCTCGTATTTCTTCAGACATTTCATTGATGTTTTGAATAATGGCTGATAATACCAATGAAGAACCAAGAGTATCAAAATGGTCGACTCTTTTAAGAGGAAAAACTTGCGTAACACTTTTTGTAGTAGCCTGGATGTGTATTGTAGTGCTTTCAATTTTACTTGCTTTGATGAAAGTTTCCGCTAAATCTTGCAATTCGGAAGAGAAAGGTGATTGTAGCCAATCAACTATCGCATTGGTTGGAAAGATTTGTGGAGGTGCCTTCATCTTATTTTTTGTTGTCAGTGGAGCTGCGGTAATAGCTTGCAACAAAAGACGCAGGCCTGAAAGCAACTCAGTAGACATTATTGTCTCCGAGATTCCCATGGAAGATTTGGAAAAATCTCCAGCTCCAATCCTTCCGTATAATCATATTCCTCATCGTCCAGTATGTGCTGAAGCTTGTTCTACAGATTTGCCTGACTACTTTATCGCGATTTCAAATGTTCCGAAAGTTTCTCCACACTTAGGACAGCGAGGATTTTGGACGGAAAGCATTGATAACTCGGATGATGAAAAGGACCCGCCACCATGTTATGAGCAAGCTCTTAGAATGTATGGATTGATATCAATCGAGTCCGCCGATTTTGAAGATCAGCATCAACAAGGAAATAGTGAAGATACAAGACTATAGTATCATAGCCCCGGATTATTAAGACTTAGGGCAGCCAAACTTGCATTGACTTGGATTGATTCTTTGAGTCATTGAGGTTGGATTTTCGTGGATTTTCATCATGGGTGCAAATATAATTCAGTTTTTAGAAATTATATCTCTTAACAGTCTTGCATTTATTGAGCATAAGGACTAAGCGACAACCTCTACTTCTGCACCACTGTCAAATGTCTGGGGCTTTCACGTTGACTTGGGGTTATTCTTTGAGTCAGCAGATTGAAGTTGGATTTTCATGTGTGCATATATAAAACAGTTTTTACATATTATATTTCTTAACTGTCTTGTATGTATTGAGCATCTTCCAGGGTTTGAGTACACAGGACTATAGTGAAAACCTCTACTTCCACTGCTGTCAAATGTCTGAGGAGTTTTTTAAAACGTTGACGTGGGTTGATTGTTTGAGTCAGCAGATTAAAGTTGGATCAGGGGTGCAAGTAGAAAACAGTGTTTAGACCCATTATCTCTCTTAACAGTCTTACGTGTATTGAGACATGAGTGAAAACCTCTACTTCCACCACGGTCAAATGGCCGCCGTCTGAGGAGTTTTATGTTTCATCTGTGTGATTTCTTTAGACCATTTACCACTCGGTGGAAACATGGGCAAAAATGTATGGAAGAGTTCGTTAAAGATTTCCTCTCTGCATTTTCTGAAATAATGAGCTTCCTTTTGTTGTAAATACTCTGCACCCGAGCACAAGAATGTCTGGCAAATAGCGCCGAAGGCGTTTGACAGAGATGAAACTTTTGACTGTCAACTGATTCAGCAACCTAAAGCTAACTGAGCATAATAATTAGACTTTTTGCCATCACAAAACGGTTGTTTTGCTTAATTACTTAAACTCAAGAAAATGTTATCTAACTCTAAAGTAGGGACCACTTGCAAAATAATGGAAACGCACAGAACAGTACAAAAACTTAGTTGAATGTAGCAAAAAAAGTATTCTTATATGAGAAGTACGTAATTCATGCAATTGATTACTGACTCAACCAATTTTATTTTAATTCGCGATGATTTGAAAGCCGGAGCCACAACTTGCGTCTGGGGGGCTTTTTGTCAAGTTTAAACAAGAGCCATAGGTTTAATGTACGTTTGATGAACTGCGAGATATTTATATTTATATTTAAGGGACAGCTTTTTAAGCGAAGTCTAAAAGAACTTATGTTCCATATTCTAAGTTGCAAAGGAGAGTTATTTGTGAACCATATTTTGTTAGTTGTGTAACAATATTTATACTGCTTGCAGACAGAACAAATCGCTACCATTAATTAAAGCTAGAGTATTTCAAAATTCCAATATTGTCTGATCTTTCCCAAAGTAAATGAGTGGTGTCTAGTAAAGTGGTTCCAACTTTTGATTCTTTGGACAAAATCCTGGGATAAATTTATTGGCAGTATTTTACTAAATGAAATTTGGAATTTCTGTCGAATTTTGCTTTTTGCCACTTTGCAGTTAGAATATTCGAGCGATAAAACTTGTGGAGTAAAAGGATTACAGAAATTAATGCATTCATAAAGATACATTAGGCGTAAACCATGCTACAACAGTTGTCATATTTCGTAAAAAAATAGACGAAAGCGGTTGAGGATTTTTCATGTCACACTTATCGCGCTAATGTTTGGCGTCTTAGGGGCGTTCCTACAGTTTCTACGACCTCATATTGTAACGCATTCTTAGCACAGTGATCCACGTACGATCAAAATTAAGTTTCGATTAAAGACTGCTTGCCAGTCCGCCTTTTCCCTTCAAATCCGTCTAGTTCTTTATATCTCAGCCAGCGCCATTGCAAACCACGACGTTATGTTACATTATACAGCTTACACCCTCGTTTATCGCGGCTCGCCTGCTCGGTTTTCTCGTGCAGTAACTTTGCAAAGAAAAATAGGATATTGCTCGCAGTCTATATAGATTACAGCATTATAGTCTTGTATCCTCACTGCGATGCGCTTCAAGATCGTATCAGGACAACCCTGTCATTTTAAGAGCCTGTTTGTAACATCCGCATCAATATCTTCTGTCCAAGTGAATCCTTTACTTGATTGCCGTGAAACATCCTGGATATTTAAACCGCTGTAAAGTAATCTGGCAAGTCCGTCGAACACGCCACCGCGACTCCATTATAAATAGTTGCCAGACGCGGAGGAATATTATTATACGAAAGTATTAGATCGGGTGATTTTTCTGAGTCTTCGGTGGGAATCTCGAAGACAGTAGCTGGAGTAGGAAAACCTCTTCCCACTGTTTTGTAACATCTTACTGTTATAGACACTCCTGAAATAATAAGGAACGACGGAGACAGCTCCGCAAATCTCTCCTGCAAATGAGTTTGACGATCTGCTACAGTGAAGTGAGTTACGCGGTTGACAAGATTTGTTTCCAGCTGATAAAATAAAAAACGCCGATCGTAAAACAGTACCCACCAAAAGGAGAAGAAATCCGGAAACAAACCCGCAAAAAGGGTTCTCTTGCTTCTCCGCGAAGAGACTGTGGGTTGTTCATTAATCTCTGCCATAGTCAAATATCTAGAACTGTCCGCACAACACCTGAAGTACAGTCAACTCCCTTTATAGCGGACACTTCAGGGACCTCGCGCTAGTGTCCTCATTAGCGAGAGTCTGTAATACAGTCAACTTTCGCCTTACGGACACGCCGCTATAACGGACACTCCGATAATACGGACAGCAGCTAAATCCCAAGCAACAACAATTTACAGACGTTTGACTAAAGTAAACTCCCGCTATTACGGACTGTCGACACTAACTCGATGTCCCTACAGTGTCCACTATAAAGGGAGTCCACTGTACTATAATCAAACGTCTGTAAATTATTTCTGCTTGGAATTTAACTGCTGTCCGTATTATCGGAGTGTCCGTTACAGCGAAGTATCCGCAACGCGAGAGTTGACTATATTTTTACAATCAAATTTCAGGAGCAAAAAAATCGTCTAGTGCTTCCCACATCCTTTTTCACGGGTGAGTGGCTTAAAGTTTGACTTCCTGTCACATTGTAAAAGCCCCCGGGGGGTACTCCTGGGAATTCTTGGTGGGGGTGGGCCACCAGGTTCGCCAAATCCTAACCCTACTTCAGACCAAAAAATTTCATTTTCCACACCCGTTTTCAGACCAGACCTCCATAGTCCATACCCAGTTTTCAGACCTGGCCTTCAGACAGAAATTATGTCATCATTTCTTAGATTAAAGAGCAACAAAAAATTTCTTCAAATGCATTTCGATTTCGTATATTACTCTTTGTTCTTATTCATTTGGAACTGAAGCGATAAATACGTTGATACACTCACGTAGTTCTCTCGAAAATCATACCCGATTCCTGACCAAAATGGACAAAGTGAATACCCGTTTTCAGACCAAAAAGGCCCAAAAACCACAACCTTAGGGGCAGTACATAGCTATATAGCTTATATAAAGGAGTAACCTGTTTCGGTTCGTACGAGAGTTCCCCAGGTCTCTAAATACAACTTGAACTTTATTTACGAGTAAAACTCAAGAGAACTTTGTGACAGATCGATTACCAACGAAAAGAGAGAAAACTGAGCAAATATGACCGCTTATATAATGCGAAGACCTTTTCGAGAAAAACCTGTTTGCCTGTCATAGAAAGTTCTTGAAACATCATTATTATGCTAATTATCTCCTTGAAATAAACAGTCATAACAAACTACAACTTGAACAAAAAACATGTCTAAGTTCCATCAAAACTGCTTCTCCCAATACGGTATTTTCTAAACTAAGGTTCCGACCAAGAGCTAGATTTGCTGCGGAGGATGGTTAGCGCTCGAAACGTCAACTATTAAAAATATTTTCTTGGTAGTTATTTGCCTGAGTTTATAACGTTTATCAACTATCTGGAGTCTCCCTTGAACCGGCCGCGCGGGTCGTCTCGGGGGACTGTTGCGACATCAGGTGATCTTAGATCATTCAGTTTTAATTTTAGGCTTTTGTCCTTTGTCCTTTGTATTCTGATCTATTCAAGTGTGCCGAAAACTAACTTTTAAAATACAAAATGTTTTTTTGTTCTGTGGAAAAACAAAATGTAGCACAGTGAAGAACTCTCAAAGAGGTTTCCTTTGAACGGTCACACAATAGGATTTGATCCACAGAATGAGAAGTAAGAACTCCTTTCAATTCCTTTTCGGTCAGCTTATGGTTCTACATCGTTGAACCTTTTGTTTTCAGTCTATCTAAAAACCTGATATACTGTGGCTTGATCGTGACCATTGCCTCAATTGTACTTGCAAACATCTCTTGGTGAAAATTCGGTGTATGGAGAGTGGCAATTTTCGTATCTCGTATTTCTTCAGACAGTTGAGTGATGTTTTGAATAATGGCTGATAATACCAATGAAGAACCAAGAGTATCAAACTGGTCGACTCTTTTAAGAGGAAAAACTCGCGTTGTAGTTTTTGTAGTAGCTTCGATGTGTATTGTATTGCTTTCAGTTTTGCTTTCTTTGATGAAAGTTTCCGCTAAATCTTGCAATTCGAAAGAGAAAGATGATTGTAGCCAATCAACTATCGCATTGGTTGGAAAGATTTGTGGAGGTGTCTTGATCTTATTTTTTGTTGTCAGTGGAGCTGCAGTAATAGCTTGCAACAAAAGACGCAGGCCTGAAAGCAACTCAGTAGACATTATTGTCTCCGAGATTCCCATGGAAGATTTGGAAACATCTCCAGCTCCAATCCTTCCGTATAATCATATTCCTCATCGTCCGGTACGTGCTGAAGCTTGTTCTACAGATTTGCCTGACTACTTTATCGCAATTTCAAATGTTCCGAAAGTTTCTCAGCCACCCTTAGGACAGCGAGGATTTTGGACGGAAGACATTGATAACTCGGGTGATGAAAAGGACCCGCCACCATGTTATGAGCAAGCTCTTAGAATGTATGGATTGATATCAATGGACTCCACCGATCTTGAAGATCAGCATCAACAAGAAAATACAGAAGATACAAGACTATAGTATCATAGCCCCGGATTATTAAGACTTCAAGGCAGCCAAACTTGCATTGACTTGGATTGATTCTTTGAATCATCGAAGTTGGATTTTCATGGATTTTCACATGGGTGCAAATATAATTTAGTTTTTAGAAATTATATCTCTTAACAGTCTTGTATGTATTGAGCATACGGACTAAGCGAAAACCTCTACTTCTGCACCACTCTCAAATGTCTGGGGCTTTCACGTTGACTTGGGGTTATTCTTTGAGTCAACAGATTGAAGTTGGATTTTCATGTGTGCATATATAAAACAGTTCTCATATGTTATATTTCTTAACAGTTTTGCATGTATTGAGCATCTTCCAGGGTTTGAGCACACAGGACTATAGTGAAAACCTCTCCTTCCACCACTGACAAATGTCTGAGGCGTTTTTTAAAACGTTGATATGAGCTAGCAGATTGAAATTGCTTCAGGGGTGCAAGTAGAAAACAGTTTTTAGGCATTATATCTCTTACATGTATTGAGACATGAGTGAAAACCCGGCTCTACTTCCACCACGGTCAAATGCCCGCCGTCTGAGGAGTTTTATGTTTCATCGGTGGAAACATGGGCAAAAATGTATGGAACAGTTAGTCGGTTAAAAATTTTCTCTCAGTGCATTTTCTGAAAATAATGAGCTTCTTTTCGTGCTGCATCCTTGACTCAATGTACTAATAATCAATAGGTTCTGTTAGTAGTATATTTGCTTGTAATATCATTCTGTAAGACTATATATTTTGTAATTTAGCTTGTTTTTCAGTAATTCTTACTTATCCAGATAGTTTATTTAGTTACTTTACAATTATTGTATTATCTGTTATGACTGCTGTAACCTTTCCTCTCCGCCCGCCTCGTCTAGCTTTTGCTATTTGCGGGTGGAGATGGCAAAATGATGTGCATGAAATAAAGTATAGTGTGGTGGTGCTAAATGCTATGCACCCAAGTACTACCAGGTGATCTGTGACGTCATTGCGGGGGCCTGGGGAAAGAAATTTTAATGCCGTATCCTATAAACCAACGCGCGCACCAATTCAATTCAATTCAATCTGTTCCCGTCAGCTTTGGTTTATGGGATACGGCATTAAAATTTCTTTCCCCAGGCCCCCGCAATGACGTCACAGATCACCTGGTAGTATGTCACTGGCAAATAGCTCCGACGGTGAGCAATAGTCTCAGAGTTTTCAAACTCTCATTATTTTAAACTCCTTTGGTAGATTTCAGAAAGGTTAAGTAAGTTAGCAGCGTATTATTGATACATTAAACTTCGAATAGTGAAAACAGCCGCCTTAGGTTTCAAGTATCTTGTTTATTGTTGGTTTTCACATGACGTCACTAAAATTCAAACTAAAAAACTATCGATCCTACCGAGATTTTACTCTCACGATGCATTAGAGCAGCTGAAAACTAATTTTCATATAAATTTTCGCTTCAAAAGGGTTCTTGGTTTTGTGATAGAGGACGCTTGAATTTCTAAGTTTTTGCTTGACGCGATATTTACATGACGGCCAAGAGAGCTGTCATGTAGGTTAAAAAAATGACTTATTTCATGAAATTTTGCTATTTAAACAGTTCATGTATTAGAAAAAGTATTACTTTAATGTTTATGAGTTTCTCGAGGAATAAATCCACGCTTTTGTAGCAAAACTCGGTAACAGATGTTTCTGTTGGTTTCCGTCCGCCATGTTGGAGCTCATCCAGGTGAGCACCAGCATGGCGTCTCCATACAAATCTCTATAAATTTGGGTAAAACATTTCTTCGGATATCTCGTATACGAAATATTCCTCTGACCTGAATCTTGGCGAGGGTCTTTGTATATGTACCTCCTTTCATTCCCCAGATTCTGGACTTTATCTATTGCACGGTTTTGATTTTTATTTTGATCTATTTTGAATGGCGTGACACTGAAAACCAGCAATATTTTATAAATTTCCGTCGACGTTTGACAGAGATGAAACTTTTGACTGTCAATTGATTCAGCGACCTAAAGCTAACTGAGCATAAAAATGAGACTTTTTGCCATCACAAAACGGTTTTTTTGCTTAACCACTTAAACCCAAGAAAATGTTACCAAACTGTGACTTAGGGATCACTTGCAAAGTAATGGAAACAAACAGAACCGGTACAAAAACTTAGTCAATGTAACAAAAAAGTATTCTTGTATCAGAAGTATGAAATTCATGCAATTGATTACTGACTTAAACAATTCTATTTTAATTCGCTATGATTTAAAGCCTCAACTTGCGCTACTGCAGAGTTTTTGTTAAGTTTAAACACACTTGAAGCAAGTGTGTATCAAGTTTAATCTAGGGCCATAATGGGATATGGCTCTTAGGCAACAAAAAATTTTTTTAAATGCTCTAGTTTGGAATTCGCATATTTCTACTTCGTTCAGTTAGAGCGATTTTCGTATGACCTTGAAAAATGGTTTCGATAAGTGTTCGTCATCTGTTTCATAAGCCAATGGATGAAAAGATCAAAACATGGACTCTTCGTTTTCCCGCCAAAGAAAACCCTAATATGGAGAAGGCATTGTTCGATTGGCCAATCGTGTTGCAGTAGGACGTCAAAGCGAAGGATCCATTGATTTCTAGAAAGTTCTCGGGCATGAAGTTTTTTTACGCGGGTGTTCGCTTAACCAACCAAAAGCCACGCACGTTTGTATCCGTTCGATAAACCAATCAAATCGCTCTATTTCCATTCCTTTGTTGTTTCTGTTTTGTTCGCGCGTTTTCATTTCAAGGTCATACGAAAATCGCTCTATTCATCAGTGGAATTGAAACGATAAATACGTTGATACACTACTGTATTTCGCTCGAAAACCATACCCGATTTCAGATCAAAATGGGCAAAATGTATACCCGTTTCAGTTTCAGACCAAAAAGGCTCAAAAACCATACCCTTAGGGGCGGTATATACCTAAAGACACTTATATAAGACAGTATGCCCCCCCCGGGTGTAAAACTTAGTAAAACAATCTCATTCACACGACCCTCTCTAGATTGGCTGTTTTCCAGAAAATGTTTGCGATTGTCATATGTCCAGACCTATGGAGTGTTTTCACTCACGTGGCCAGTATCTATGAAAGTTTATTGGAACAAAAGAAAGCGTTTGCATAAGAAAAGAGTTTAACCGGCTCCACAGGATTGGTTTGGGACACCAACGTGGTAGTGTACTACACAGCCGTTTTTAGTGTCATCACGCAACGCTCCTCCCCACGGAGGAGCGTTGCTATTTAAACAGTTCATGTATTAGAAAAAGTATTACTTTAATGTTTATGAGTTTCTCGAGGAATAAATCCACGCTTTTGTAGCAAAACTCGGTAACAGATGTTTCTGTTGGTTTCCGTCCGCCATGTTGGAGCTCATCCAGGTGAGCACCAGCATGGCGTCTCCATACAAATCTCTATAAATTTGGGTAAAACATTTCTTCGGATATCTCGTATACGAAATATTCCTCTGACCTGAATCTTGGCGAGGGTCTTTGTATATGTACCTCCTTTCATTCCCCAGATTCTGGACTTTATCTATTGCACGGTTTTGATTTTTATTTTGATCTATTTTGAATGGCGTGACACTGAAAACCAGCAATATTTTATAAATTTCCGTCGACGTTTGACAGAGATGAAACTTTTGACTGTCAATTGATTCAGCGACCTAAAGCTAACTGAGCATAAAAATGAGACTTTTTGCCATCACAAAATGGTTTTTTTGCTTAACCACTTAAACCCAAGAAAATGTTACCAAACTGTGACTTAGGGATCACTTGCAAAGTAATGGAAACAAACAGAACCGGTACAAAAACTTAGTCAATGTAACAAAAAAGTATTCTTGTATCAGAAGTATGAAATTCATGCAATTGATTACTGACTTAAACAATTCTATTTTAATTCGCTATGATTTAAAGCCTCAACTTGCGCTACTGCAGAGTTTTTGTTAAGTTTAAACACACTTGAAGCAAGTGTGTATCAAGTTTAATCTAGGGCCATAATGGGATATGGCTCTTAGGCAACAAAAAATTTTTTTAAATGCTCTAGTTTGGAATTCGCATATTTCTACTTCGTTCAGTTAGAGCGATTTTCGTATGACCTTGAAAAATGGTTTCGATAAGTGTTCGTCATCTGTTTCATAAGCCAATGGATGAAAAGATCAAAACATGGACTCTTCGTTTTCCCGCCAAAGAAAACCCTAATATGGAGAAGGCATTGTTCGATTGGCCAATCGTGTTGCAGTAGGACGTCAAAGCGAAGGATCCATTGATTTCTAGAAAGTTCTCGGGCATGAAGTTTTTTTACGCGGGTGTTCGCTTAACCAACCAAAAGCCACGCACGTTTGTATCCGTTCGATAAACCAATCAAATCGCTCTATTTCCATTCTTTTGTTGTTTCTGTTTTGTTCGCGCGTTTTCATTTCAAGGTCATACGAAAATCGCTCTATTCATCAGTGGAATTGAAACGATAAATACGTTGATACACTACTGTATTTCGCTCGAAAACCATACCCGATTTCAGATCAAAATGGGCAAAATGTATACCCGTTTCAGTTTCAGACCAAAAAGGCTCAAAAACCATACCCTTAGGGGCGGTATATACCTAAAGACACTTATATAAGACAGTATGCCCCCCCCGGGTGTAAAACTTAGTAAAACAATCTCATTCACACGACCCTCTCTAGATTGGCTGTTTTCCAGAAAATGTTTGCGATTGTCATATGTCCAGACCTATGGAGTGTTTTCACTCACGTGGCCAGTATCTATGAAAGTTTATTGGAACAAAAGAAAGCGTTTGCATAAGAAAAGAGTTTAACCGGCTCCACAGGATTGGTTTGGGACACCAACGTGGTAGTGTACTACACAGCCGTTTTTAGTGTCATCACGCAACGCTCCTCCCCACGGAGGAGCGTTGCGTGACGACACTAAAAACGGCTGTGTAGCAGACTACCAACGTGGCCGCCGTTTTATTGTTTTGGGACACCAATAAGGCCGCCGTGACCTCATGTGAAAACACTCTACTGCTAAGGCTTTAGTGAATTCTTAGTACAAATACTAAAAACCTTCAGCAAAGTAAACAAGCACTTCTCTGTGCAAACATCCGGTCACGTCTTATGAGCTGTTGCCACTTGCCACTTGAATACAGTCGAACCCCGCTTCATAAGGACACCTCGTTATTAGTTTGGACAGTTTTCTTTGTCTCTGGGGAAAGAAAGCCCTTACATTTCCTCTTAATTCAACCCGCTTAATGCGGACAACAGACCGGCTTATTTCTTGCCCAATCAACTGATTTTCATAGAAAGTCAACCTCGTTAATGCGGACGCTTCATTATCAACAGTGTGCTGAAACTTACCTTTCCTTTTTGAAGATAAAAAAACGTTTAGTTGACAGCATATCGATGTTCCAAGCACTACAGCGCCGGCACCAGATAGGATGATTTGTAGACGTCAATTCATGAGACTAATTTTGGCATCAAACGATTTATACAGAGAACGGTTTTGATTAAGAAATAAACGTATGGATGAGCGATTTTTTATTGTTTCCGTGGATTAAGCCGCGGAATGATGGCTTTGTGAAGGTTAGAGATGATGCTTTATGTCCTGTTTTATTACTTCCCATTTTAAAGATCCCCCTTTCATCCTTCCGTGTTCAAATTCTTCATTTTAGAAATCTCCACATTTGTCGTGTGGCGTTGAGTTTGTCGCAAAAAAAAAAGAGTTTTTTGAACCAATTTGTAGATCAAGCTCGTAATCAGGCAAAATCATTAAAATAGCGTCATGACCTAGCTTTCTTTAACGTTTCCAGTAATCATTTAAATATTAAGTATAAATCATGCATAACCCGAAAATTTCGATGATCATTTCTGTATATGATTTTAAAAATTACGCTAAAAACGGTTGATGTGCTATAGATAATATCCAGATGGGTTAGAGAAGTAATTATTAGTAGTTAAGATGATTGAGTGCGAGATGGTTACAATGGTTAACATTGTTCAGTACACTGTAGTACACCCTCTCATTTCAATAACCGAGTCTAAAACTTTAAATACACTATTTTTGTTTATGTTAAATAAATCCCCATGCGAAGTATTTGCCGTGCCCCAATATTTTTTTACGGTTTATTTTTCTTTCCTTATTAAATCAGGTTTTAGTGGGCAGATGTCACTACATAATTTTGAAACCACGAGACGCAATGCCCATATATCAAACATCGAGAATCGAAAAGAGTTCAGATATCAATTTTTAAATACTTTGCCTAGCAAGTATTTGGTCAGTCCTGTCTCAAGAAGGACAGTAACGAATACGCTTCAGTATATGCAGTAATTGAGCAAATGATCAATATTCCATCAATGTATAATAAATTATAATAATATTTTGTTATTACATCATCATAGTCTTGTATCTTCACATCTTCCTTGTTCAAGTTGGACCTCAACATCATTTGTAGTTGTCAGCAATCCTGAGATTTTAAGGGCCTGTTCGTAGCATGGTGGGGGGTTTTCATCATCAGAAACATCCCTATCGTCTGCTGCAGTCCAAAAGGCTACATCTACAGATGGATAAACGTCTTCACTACTTTGTTGTACAATAGTGAAGTAATCGGGCAGGTCTATTGAATGAGAATCTGTAACAAAGGACGCCGGCTCGTGGCGAGGAATTCGGTCCTGACCGCTATTAAGTGAAGAAGCTGCCGGCGTTTTTTCCAAGTCCTGTGCTGGAATCTCAGAGACAACAACTTGAACTGACTTAAGTCTTTTCATGTTTTTGTGACCAACAATAATTACAATCCCTCCAATAATAATTAGTATAACACCGACGCCTCCAAAAAGTCCTCCTTGTTTGTTTGGTTTCGATGAACGCTTGCATTGGGCAGACTTTGGATCATCATCATTTGGGGGACAAGGCATGAAAAAATAGAACATAAGAACCAGCAAGACAATCGCCCCAAGCAGGCAAAAAAACCCAAACACTAAAACTACAGGTAAAATAATACTCCTGAGACACTTTGACCATCTTAGGGCTGGTCCCACTGTTTGTTGATCATTAAATTCTCTCATTATGAAACACAGGCGGCACTCAGTAACGTCTTGCTTCAAAGGGAATAGCTGATATAGGACAAATCGATTACTACATCCCGTTTAAAGCACTGTGACATAGTACCTATATTTTTAGCGGACATAAACAATATATTCAGTTCAGTACTTAACTTGACCTCTGTGATTATGAATTATTTAAATAACTGCACCTATACTGATAGCCGCACTTGAAGTACCTCATGAACACGTTCTTGAAGCCAAAAATTACTTCGTTCCATTTATAGATTTCAACACCCAGATACTAAACGTTGATCAAAGAGAACGTGACGATTCTTGCATTAATAATGGTGATTTAGTTCGTTGTTTGATAGTATCGCAAGGTAATTATTCATTTAATTTAAAATTAGCCTCGGTAAAAACCGTGACAACATTAAGATGCAACCATTTTCCGTTATGGAAGTTCCATAACCGAAGATGCGTCATAAACTGGAAGTTGACGGAAACAAGATTGAGAGTGAGAGCCAACATGGAAAAAAAGTGAGAATCGAGTTTCCTATTTTCGCCAAAGAAAACCGTCGTGAATATCAGAAGCCATAAATAATATTGAAGAATTTGTTTTCTTTAATGACAGTTTTATTTGAAAATCACTTCAGTCGACGGAGACCAAGGGGTGAGGATAGAGCCGAGAGCCTTTTACTGAACAAGTAGCTTTCAGAGAAAAAAGGAAAAAGAAATTAAATGTCTCCACTTCCCGTTCTTTTTACGCGCTCCACAACTTTTGCTTTTTTACCTACCTCAAAGATGAAACGCGCTTTCTCACATCAGTTAATTTCACAGATTGTTTACATTTTCTTTACACATGAAAGCCTCGACAAGTGTACGTCTTCAAACTGCATGCTTCATGATACGTGTGTTGTTGAAAGAATAACGTCAAAGAACTTCAAATTTTTTATGATAATCAAAGCTGCGTGCTAAGTTTCTTCCTTTTCCCAAACGGTTCTTTTCTTAATCATATATGAAATCTAAACGAGGAAAACATAGTTTGTCTAAAAATAAGGTATCTACAATGTAGCTTCTTTAGGTGTTTGACCGCTGAACAAATGTATGCGATAATGTCACTGAGTCGGAACAGAGTTGTTGACAAAATTACGTTTACAAAATTAAGGAAAAAAGCGTATCAACAACCGCAAGTAGACAAAACGTTATTTGGCTTTTAATATCAGTCCAGCAAAGGATACTAAGATATCACAAGATTGAGTGCAACGTATAGTAACAACACCTTAACTGATTATGAAAGAACATTTGAAACAAGAAGGCCAAGAGAAGTTAATAGCTTCAACGAGTGATGCAAGTTTATTTTTGAAATCTATTGCTATCTCACTGTTCGCATTTCTCTGCATAGCAGGCAGTATCGTCATTCTAGCGTTCAGCTTTGTGTTATCACAAAACAATTGCGCCGGTTGTCGTTCGGCTTCAAATGAAGATGTGGACTCGAGGAATTTGGAAGCAGTTCTTGGGCTTATAGCGGTACCTCTATGTATAATTGGTGGATTGACGGATTTTGGAAAGAGGTCAACCAGAGGAAGAAGACGTCATCGTCTCTCGAGCAACCGTTTTTGGTAGCTGAGGTTAAGGAACAGAGAAACAAAAAGAGCTTTGAGGCAGCAGCCGGAAATCTTTAATGGCTCAGTGTTATCTTCTTCCCATTCATCACTTTAATCAATGTCGGAGCTGGTTAGCACAAGTAAAAGAGAACATCTTATAAACTATAGAATAACAGATCAAGAGCCCTGCCATGCGGTGGTTGGTTGGCGAACATGTTCTAAACTGTGCCACAGGCAACCCACATACGTTTTCTGTAGCTCGCGTGCAAACTGAGTTATGATACAGCAGACCGTTTCACGTATTAAAATATAAACTGAACATTAACAACTTATAAAAGTCAGACTTATGTGGGATGTTATGCACCGTTAAAAACTACATTTCCATTTATCGTGTTCATTCTTTTTTAATCGAGATCCACTTCACATTATAGTAAATGGTTCACTAGACATCTGGTTCTTTCGTGTACGGACGGTATTCGATGATTGGTCATTGAAGAGAAGTTTAAAGCATGTTTACTTAAAGCAACTATGATTTTGTTTAGTGTTAAACAAGAGTGCTCATTCTCTGTTGGTGTTAAACAAATGTTTTCGATAACTCTTAGTCAAGATTTGAAAAGAAATTATCTTCCTCTTATTCAGGATATGACGCGTGTCAATCATTAATGCAGGTCCCGTTCCGAACCATGTGAACCTCGTTCCTAGTTCGTTCCATACTGTATGTTAGTGAAGCTCATTTTCCCGTTTGGCATTACAACCTGCTCGATGTCGAAGATATTTGTGCTCTCATTAACTCCAACCAAACTTTAATCATTCTTATTCCTTTTTTTCAGCAAGACAGGGTAATAATGTCTCTTTATCCTCTTTTTTTTCAATTATTATTTCCTTTTTTAGCGCTATTTATATTTATTCTTTTGATTTTATTTGATTGCTTTTGCAATACTGTCAATAGATTTGGGAGTCCTTCGTGACCCCAATCATGCATGAAAGCTGGACTACTAAACCACTATTGATGAAAGGTTATAGGGTACTTCCTGTTCCATGCAGACAATCACGCCGGATATCAGAACATCTATTTCCTTTTAATTTCCCTCAATTTGTTACCCATAGCTAAGCTACAGAACCTTTTTAAAAAATTATGCAAGTCGAAAAAGTTGCGAGTTAAGATCACATTATTTTTAAGACTAAGGGATGCCGTCTTGCATTTGTAATCTCCGTCATGCTCTTCCTCTAATCTTTTTTAAAATTTCAGTGAACTTGTCGTTACCATGGTTACGATGTCAGGCTAGGAGCAAGGTGAAGGCTACACTAAAAAAAGAAAAACTAAAACACCAGAAAATTTCAGAAAAAAAGCATGAAAAATCGTACTATCAGGCTAGGTTGAACGCTTTTGATCGAGTTGTGACAAAATTGAACAAGGAAAAAGGGTTTTGCAGTAATTTGAGATTACAAAATTCTGCAACACCAACAATTTGTTGAAAGTTTAGTACAGCTTTTGGAAACCATCCGGATCCTGTTAGTAAAGAAGGACGCCTTGAAGGCAAATGTGACAGTGATCCTCCTTTTCCGGGGATCAGAAGATTACGAAAATCCTGCACGTCGGATGGAAGCGATGCCTTTATATAAATACAGCATATTTGATCTGCCTCCGTCAGAAACAACTTGACGAAGGCTAAACAAAATCATTTTAACTCCAGTGAAAATTAAATCTAAATTAATGACTGAATACAACGAAGGGCAAGCCATTTGGAGAGTATCCAAGGTTACAAGACGAGTTTTGTGTGTCATTGGTGCGGTAGCCGCATTTCTTTGCTTCATGGGAAGTTCAGCAGCCTTTACGGCAATATTTATTGTTTTTTGTCCTCACTGTTCAGGAGCTAACTCTTTACTCGTATGGATAAATGGCGTTGCTGCTGTAAGTCTATCTGCCATTGGAATAACGATCTTATATTTTGTAATATTTCGCTGTAAAGAAGGAGATAACACTGAAAATGATACTGACATTGTCATCTCCGAAATTCCCGCTGAAGACGTGGAAAAATCGCCAGCTCCTGTAATTCCTTACAATCACATACCTCATTATTCACCCTTTGTACAACCCTCTTCAAGAGATTTGCCAGATTATTTTACCACGATACAAAACAGCAATGGAGGGGATTTACCTGGTTATTATAGTATTCTTCAAAATGGCAGCGGAGTTCAGCTTTTTGCGGACCGGGCTGAAATCTCAGGAGATATTTCACCACCATGTTACGAAAAAGCGCTTGAAATGACTCGTTCCGGAACAGCATGTGTTGACTTACGATCTACTAACAGTGTATGACTTTTGTTTACGGAAAAGGTATTATCATGAGCCATAATGGAACCATTATGGCTCTTTGTATTATACGTATCCTCCCACATATCAGATAGCTTCCGAAAATTTGGTTGCTTGTACCATGGTCCTACTATATTACTTGTAGTCCTCACTTTTCCTCAGGGATATTAGAGCGAGCAAAACGCGAGCGCGTGTGAAAATCACCCCACGCGAGAAGGGCAAGACGCGGTGGTGGGGAGAGAGAAAAATGACCACGTCTCGCCTTTCTCGCGTGGTGTGATTTTCACGCGCGCTCGCGTTTCGCTCGCTCTACTATCCCTGAGGAAAAATAGGGACCACTCGTAGTCTATGGTCCTACATACACTTAGGCTATGATCACCCCCACGGGTACCGGGTAGCTTCTCGTGCCGACAGGAAAAGCTATCAGATAACACCAATCCGCTATATGACTCTCTTCTTAAGAGATCGGCGCGGCGCAGCATCCCTTCGTAAGAGAAATCACGCCGAAATCACCGTTCTTATGTGTAAACAGAAGCCGTATCTGGTGTGGTTTTCGTTCCGGCGCAAACGTAGCCTGTGCCAGGCTCTCAGAAAGTATAGTGGGGACGTATTAAAACGAGCAAAGCGAAAATAAGACGCGCGCGCCGTGGGAAAGGGGTCGGTGGCGGCGGGGAAAATGGGAGCCCTATCTCTTCCCAGCCCCTGCGCGTTTTTCGCATTTCTTTTACTGAACGACTTTTCACCACCATCTCGGAGCCTGGAACAGGCTAGCGCAAAAGCTATCTGGTATAGTGTGAACACCTGACAGCCTGACAGATAGGAAGAATAAGCAGAATTCACCTTAGAAACCAAAACAGTCCACCGTGAGTTAATCAGGATTTCTGATGCGTGTTGAGAGAAACTGAGAAGAATTTAATCTTTTCATGATAATTTGTTTCATATGTAAAACAATAAATACATGATAACCGTTGCGTCTTTTCGGAACCTCCTCCCCAGGACTCACGGGGACCGGGGGACGGAAGATGGGAAACCCTGAAAATGCGATTGCCGTTTCTTTTATTTATCACCCGGTCATCAACCCCACTGTCTCATAATCCCTTGTTGTCCTTAAAATTCCCTTAATTCTTGTTGCTTCGTGTATGCTCATGAAAGTGTTGTATTTCTTATCTTTTGCACTACGCAGACTATCGCTATTGCGGTGAAAAAAAAAATGAAAATTGCCCCTTATTTTCGGCCTTAGAGGCGCTTACTGTACCAGAGTCCGCAATACATCCTCGTCCCCCGTATGCGGGGTGCCCCACCTCCAGAGCCAGGGAAAAACGCCCTGGGCACGAGGTTATGCATTTCAGTGGCGATCCAATAGGAAGACCTTAGATAACAACGACCTAAACCAGATTGGACACCTTATGAATTTTACACAACGCATTATTTCCGTAATGGAACGAATGAGGCTACCAAAACTACAGAGCTCCAGTTATGGAGAGAACACAGTAGAGAGTTAAGCACTGATCTACAGTGATTGGGGTTAAGCACTGAACTGAAAACGGTTAGCTTTCGAATATTGTAATGGGGTACGGCATATATAAGAACATGACTGTATATTTTAAAAATTACTGGATTTGGCAGCTAGTCCTCGATGGTGTAGTGGATATGGATGTAGGCTATAAAGCAAGTGACCCGGGTTCAAAGCATCACAGTGGAGTTTTTCTATTTCACTTTTATATTACACAGTAAAGTTGGACTTAAGTTGTTCTTCATGTAATTTTACTGAAAGAAACAATCTGGTTTAGGTCGTTGTTATCTAAGGTCTTCCGATCCAATACGAAACAAACACTCGCTCAGATCCCGTGATCCGAAACGCATAGGCCGCGTGCAATAATGAGGCCTAGGTACAAGGCAAGAGCCTTTGTGAGAGGCGGTTATCGACACTGTGGCAATGGGCTGATTTTTTTAGGCCAACATTCGGCTAACTATATGAACCGTTCTTATGGCCTGAGCTATACTGTACGGTCATCAAAATGAAACTCACGATACTCGTCTTAGCCAATCCACAAGGAGCCAAAAAGGAGATAAAATATTCTTAGTCCTTCGATTCTCTTATGCTCAACATTATTCTCATCCTAAGAGCCGGAAAGGTTGTCGTTGAAATTTTTGCCTGCGTCACAGACGCTCTAAACCTTCTGTAAAGACTATAAAAATGGTTTAGACAAGTGCGTGGGCCGGCTGCAACGTAGGCTATGAAATTTATACTGACAAAAATTCAGGCAGAGAAGTCACCAATGGTGTGTTTCCCTGACCCCAAACAATACTAAAACAATGGGAAGAATGACATGTTATTGTTTGCTGCGACCAATTAGGGGAGACCTTACGAGCAGCTCCTACACAACTGTTTAAAAGGCCTGGGGCCCGTTTCTCGAAAGTCCCGGTAACTTTTCGGGCCCGAAATCAAATATTCAAATCGAAATATAAAGAATAAGGGCGCGGGTCCTGGCTAGCATACTACTCCATTTTGTTTCATGAACTCATAGTTTTATAATGTCAGATTGAAAACTATTGAAACCTCTATCTTTAATATAAACGGCAACAGCTTACCGGGGCCGTTAATTAATTTGAACTTTCGAGAAACGGGCCCCTGGGCTAATACGGTAAGTGCCACTCCCCCGCAGTTACGAAAACGAAAGGGCCATCGTGTTCCTTTCAAAATCTGTCATAATAAGCTTCAAATTATAGTTTGGTACCGTTCCCACTAAATCTTTAAAAAATGTCACAACGTATTGAGGCATACCTGTCATGGAAATGGCCCAAGTGTGGAAGAAGGCTTTTTTATGCAGTCTTATCTCTGTTCTGTTTCATGGCATGTGCAGTGGCTTTTATTGTTGGATTTATGATGTTTTGTCCAGATTGTGAATTTCCAAACACGCTTTTACTGTGGGTACATTTGGTAGGTGCCTTTCTGTTATTCGCCATTGGAATGAAGACATTAGTGACGATAATATTCAGAAGAGGAAGGCAAAACACTCCACCAGCTCGGCTTCTTATATCTGACGTTCGTACGGGAGATTTGGAAAATTCAACACCCATCTGTGCTACCCATCGCATGCCTCGTCGTTTACTGTTTGTTGTAAACCCTCTACATAATCTAGTACCTCGGCAAAACCAGGCCGCTGAAGATCTTTCTTGGAGAGATTTGCCGGATTATTTCACTGCTCTACAGAACAGTAATGACACACGTGCTGCAGGGGAAACGTATTTCAACGAAGCATTTTGCACAGAATACCTGCCTACAACTCCACCTCCATGTTACGAACCTATTTCAAATGAGAAGGATGCGCATTCCGAAGAGCTGTGAAAACTTATATGATAGTATCCTTATTCTGGTACGCGACATCTCTTCTAAAAAACCTCTATCACGCTATTATTTCAGTAAACAAATCTTCCTTGTACTTTTGATTTGAACTAGAAGCCGGCAGAAGACAGTTTGGATGATGTAGATCTTTGTTTGAAGAAAGTTGTTGTACTGAGTTTTGCTGATGGAGAAACTTGATCTTTTTCACAGTCAAATAGTAAATTGAGTCAGTAAAATCGTATGATTATAGTCCGCTATCTTTCATAGTGAATATAACTCTAATCATCTCATTCAAAAAAGTCGTCTACCCTGATCCTTAAAGTTAGACTCAGTAAGAGCACCATTCTTAAATTTTGACTGATGACTATTTTCAGTGCAAGAGCATTGATAATATCGCCAAGCAATTATTCATTGAATTTACTGAGATTACCCTAAAATCCATCCCAATCAGATTAACTGAGGCGCACTCGTTTGATCCCTCGACGGAAAAATGCGTCATTGCCGGGAACGGAAAGTGAAAGAAACTCTTGATTGCGAAGCAGAATCAATATATTATGAGAATCGGGTTTTATTTGATTAAGATATCAGAAGTCATTAAGAAACCTTGAAGATTTTTTGTAACAATAGGTGATAGTTTTATTTCAAAATCAATTTAGTCCACTTGGAGACAAAGGGTTAGCAGAGACAGGAACCCTTCTGAGCTGACACAGTTTTCGATTAAAATTATGAGTCATAGATAGAGCTTGTTTTTGAGTGTAAAGCCAAACTGCGGTATCAGTACGTATGAAGAAACTGAAGAAACTTCGCATGATGTTCAAAGTTGTAAACGGGGGATGTCCACATTATTTCACAATCTGTAGAACTTATATAATAAATACCTATAGCTGATAACAAAGCTAAACTAAAGAATCTTATTTACAAGCAATTTCACTTAAAAAACTATTAAAATCAAAACACTATTTGCATAATTCCTTTCGATTAAAAAAGAGACACTTAATTTCGATTGAAAAAATTCATTCCAAAAAAGGAAAAAAAATTCATAATAAAAAAATTTACAATAATAAATTTAAAAATCAAGTATTGCTAAAAGGGTTGCTTCTTTCGGGAGAATATAATGATTATGAAGGATGATAAATTTGTTTGCTCAAAACCGCACTTAAAAATAGTGCAGGCAAAACTCACGAGATATCCCGTTACATGTCAGTAAAAGTCTGATTAACTGTGATATTTCAGGAAGTCATAAGATCAGGGAACTTCTTCCTTTTACTTTAAACACAAAATAAGCAAGACCGATGTGGGCTAGAAATAAGCTTCTTCATCAAAATGAATTATTTGTCTCAGCCGTGGACTAGAAGGCAAAGAGGAGATAAAAATAAGCTTTTCCCTACAGTTTTTTAATGTTCAAATATATCCTCATATAGAAAGCTGGGAACGCTTTTGTTGACATTTGTACTATAAAAATTTTAGGCTTTTAACAGGTTAGGGCTTGCAAAATCTTTTAAGTTCCACTTGACTTCACACCGTACGAAAATTAAAGGGTACGTTGGCACGTTCTCTTCAAAATTGCCATCAAAGAAGCTTCAAGCATAGCTGTGAGAACCGTTCCCGCAAAACCTTAGGACAATGCAGGCTTGCATTAACGCAGAGGTCGCAGGAAAATGGCCCAAGTGTGGAAGAAAGCTACTATACACAGTGTTATCTCTGTTCTGTTTCATTACAAGTGTAACGGCTTTTATCATTGGATTTATGATGTTTTGTCCAGATTGTGCATTTCCAAACACGCTTTTACTGTGGGTACATTTGGCAGGCGCCTTTCTGTTATTCGCCATTGGAATGAAGACATTTGTGACGGTAATATTTAAAAGAGGAAGGCAAAATACTCCACCTGTTCGGGTTCTCACTTCTGAAGTTGCCACAGAAGTCTTCGAAAATTCACCAACAATAATTGCTACTCATCGCATGTCACGTCGTCTGCTGCTGTTCATTGTAAATTCTTTACACAGTTTAGCAAGTTGCGATAGATCTCAGCAAAACCAGGCCGCTGAAGATCTTTCTTGGAGAGATTTGCCGGATTATTTTACTGCTTTACAAAACAAGAGTGACGCACGTGCTGTAGGGGAAACATATTGCAACGAAGCATTTTGCACAGAAGACGCGTCTATAACCCCACCTCCGTGTTATGAAGAGGCGCTTAACCCTTTAATCCCCAGTATCCACATACAAATTCTCCAAAGTGATCTCCACACATTTCCTTAAAGAATAAGTTAAGAGAATTTGTTCAAAGATCAAAGTATTTTCTCTTGGGTGATCATTTTATTGATTCTCATAACTTATCTCTTTACAGTGTATGGATAATTGTAAGGAGAAAATTGATCTTGGACACTATTGGGACTTAAAGGGTTAAAATGAAATTGATTGCATGTCCTGCTTCAGAATGAAGAGAATGCGCATCTTGGAGAGCTATAAAATGCCACAAAAAAACTTACATGACGTTGTTACTTCGGTATACAAATCATCTTTGTAGACTTTTACTTGCACTTGAACCCATCAGAAGACATGTTTGATTGTGTAGATCTTAGCCTGCGTTGCAGCCGAACTACGCACTCGTCTAAACCTTTAATATAGAAGGTTTAGAGCGTCTGCGACGCAGGCAAGTAGATCTTCGTTTGAAGAAAGTTATCTACTGATCTTTGAAGGTAAAAGTCTTATGGTCTTTTCAACATCAATCAAGTAAGGATCTGTGAAAATGTTTATAGCCCAATATCTCCGATTTTGCAGGACTACTGCAGCTTTATTGACAACCGTATTTATAGTAAATTACTCTAATCATCTCATACAAAAATTCGTTTATCCAGATCCTAAGAGCAGGATTTCGGTATTTTGTCAGTGGCCGTTTTTATAGTGAGGACGCATTATCCGTCTGGACGAACTTGGGCAAACATTTTGTAGTTCGTCTGGTTATGCGTCTCAAGTATAAAGACGGGCGCAAGACGCATTATGTGTCTGGACGAAGTTTCCAGTTTGAAATACGTCTTGAACGACGCGCTACGGAGGTAGTTCGCCTGGAAGCATAATGCGTCTTGAGTCCGTCTTTTAATATACTAGAGACGCATAACCAGACGAACTACAAAATGTTTGCCCAGGTTCGTCTGGACGGATAATGCCTCCTCAGTGTAAAAAACGGCCAGTGTTAGTATCACGCAGCAATATTCAATAAATTTCATCAGCCTAAAAAGCCATGACAATAGGCCGGTTCAAACTAGGAACCAAAGTGATGAAATGATGTGAAATTTCAAAAGTAGGTTTAGTTTGATCGTCCGGGTGAACAAATAGTCCTGAATAGGACTATTGTTGTTGACAGTGACTGACTTTTCGACAACCTGTGGGGTAGTCATCTTCAGAGTCAAAGAGAAAAGTGTCGTTAACGAGAAATGTCGTTAAATGTGAAACAAAACCGATCAGAAGACTGGCACTACGTCATTGGGCTGACTTATTTTTGTTAGGCTAATATTTCGTGATCAGTTGGTTTACAATATCACATGTGATATTAGCCTTCCTAAGGGTCACAGCCTACGTAACTGTAATGATAAATGTGATATAACAGGAAGACATAAAACAAGGGAACTGACTAGAAATCAGCTTTTTCATCAAAATACAATACTTCGTCTTGTCTCAGCCAATCGACGAAGAAGGCAAAAAGGACTTAGAAACATACTTAAATTTCGCCGGTACAAAAATAGAAGTGCGATCAAGTTCTTTTCAAAACTGTCATTAATTAAAGAAACTTCAAGACTGATATTCTAATACAGAACGCTAGAAACGCAATTGTTTACATTTATGTCATAAAAATTCCGGGTTTCAACAGGCTAGGACTTGCAAGTTCCGCTTGACTTCATACGGTGGAAAAAAAAAAAGGCAAGCACATTCCTTTAAAATGTTCTTAAAAGAACCTTCAACCTTAGTAGGATACCCATCCCCCTGAATCTTTGGACAATGTTAGAATGTATTGCAGCAGTGGTCACTGGGAAATGGCCCAAGTGTGGAAGAAAGCTTTTATATGCAGTCTTATCGCTGTTCTGTTTCATGGCAAGTGCAGCAGCTTTTATCACTGGATTTACGATGTTTTGTCCAGATTGTGCATTTCCAAACACGCTTTTACTGTGGGTACATTTGGTAGGTGCGTTTCTGTTATTCGCCATTGGAATGAAGACATTAGTGACGATAATATTTAGAAGAGGAAGGCAAAACACTCCACCTGTTCGGGTTCTCATTTCTGAAGTTGCCACAGAAGTCTTGGAAAATTCAACAGCGACACTTAATACCCATCGAATGCCTCGTCGTCTACTGTTTGTTGTAAACTCCCCAGATAATTTAACAAATTGGGATAGTTCTCAGCAAATGAACCAGGCCGCTGAAGATCTTTCTTGGAGAGATTTGCCGGATTATTTTACTGCTCTACAAAGTGACTCAAATGCTGGGGAAACATATTTTAACGAAGCATTTCACACTGAATACCTACCTACAACTCCACCTCCATGTTACGAAGAAGCGCTTGAAATGACATTGATGGCATTTTCTGCTTCAAACGAGGAGACGAATGGACATCTTGGAGATATGTAAAGTGCTCACTTAAACTTAAATGACATAATTATTCCGGTAAACGAATCATCTCTGACGACTTTTCCTCAAACTCGAACCCACCAGAAGACATTCTTGAGTGTGAAGATCGATCTTAGTTTGAGGAAAGTTATGTACTTATTTTTGCAGGTAAAACTGTTTGTCTTTTCACCAATAATCATGTAAGCGTATGTAAAAATGCAGGTTATAGCCCTGCTGTCTCTTTATTTATTATTTTTTTTGCAGAAGTTCTGCAGCTTTGACAGCTATATTTACAGTGAATAGACTATAACTCTTATCATCTCAAAATTCGTATGATTCAGATCCTAAAAAAGTTACACTCAGAGCACGATTCGTGAAGTTTAATAATGACTATTTTGATGTGAAGTAATGAAATAATTCATTTTTTGAACTGCGGTTATAGACGAAAGTGAAAGTATGATCATCGCAGTAAATTTTCCAATACTCTCAATGACTATTTTGTCAGTGATAGTAGCAGGCAGAACCAATAATCATTGAATTTTATTAGCCTAAAAATCCATGACTGACAATATTAACTGGGGCGTATTCGTTTGTTCTATGAGAGAGCTGAAGGAAATGCGTCGTTGAGATGTGAGAGAAACAAATCGAATTTCCTATTTTGGCCAAAAAGCCCCCACAGGTCATGAGAAACCTTGAAGATCTTTGTAACATAGCCTGCGTAGCAAGCGTTTCCGTGCGGTTTAGGAGCAAAGAACGAGGAACGAGAGTCTAAGACCCGCGTGAAAAATGGCGCCAGTAAAAGAACTGGGAGGGGGTGGGGAAGAAAGGAAGGAAACGTTTGCATTGGCCTGTCATGCCTGAGTTCGCGAAACCGACATTTGATGTTGTCATCAGCTGTCATAATTGACCAATAAAATGTTTGGCTTTCAGTGGAGCGGAAATGAACTTCAGAGGACGCACGTGTGTGTGAACCCAAAATATATGTTTTCGCTGTGGCTATATGGCCGGTAACCGGTCAAGGTTTTCAAAATACTGAATGGCCGGCAGTTCTATATTCTTAGTAAATTTCAAAAAATCGAAAGATTCCAGCTAATGTAAACTATCATACGTCGATTTAGAAAAGTCAAGTGATCCTAAAATCCTTTACAGATCTTAAGTCTAATGTTTGGACCATGTTTTGTGACACTTTTCAGCTCGACTGCCGGTCAAGGTTTTCAAAACACTAAATGGCCGGCGCGCAGTTCTATATTCTCAGTAAATCTCACAAAATCGAAAGAAAAGCATTTCAGGATCGCTTGACTTTTCTAAATCGACATATGATAGTTTACATTAGCTGGAATCTTTCGATTTTGTCCCATTCGCGGACAAAAGAAAATCGCTTTTAGTTATTCAGATCCACGAGGCACTTTGGAGAATAAATTAAACGACCTGAAACCCTTATTTAGTCGCTAGAAGAGCCTTACGTTTCAAAAGAGGTCAAAGAAAATGCTCTTGCATTGGATCGCAAATCTTGCCGACCAGAATATAAAACAACAACAACTGAAAATTAATATGCGTGTCACGTACCATACCATCCTCTCAGTATGAAACGAAGATTTGATCGACACGTGTCAACATTATTCGACTAGCCGAGCCAATCAGGCGCTGCGTTCGCTGGCGAACGCAGGTTTTCAAAATTGAGGGGTTTGTCTGCAAGCAGTTTCCTTCCTTCCCTTCCCCCTCCCCCCACTTTCATTTTTTTGGCTCTTATTTCATTTCTCGCGCGGCCAAAACCTAGGATACCGTTCCTCGGTCTTTCTTTGCTCCGAAACCAAACGGAAACGCTTGCTACGCAGGCTATTTGTAACATAAAATGATAGTTTTACTTCAAAATTACTCCGGTTTATTTGGAGTCAAAAAGCCTAGAAGAGACCGGAAATCTTCTGACTTGACATAGTGTAGGCCTAAGCTAAACCCGCGGCCCCAAAATTTTCTCACGCTTCAGGGGCACCCAACGACAATATACTTCAAAACCACTTAAACATAGCATTGTTAAACGTAATTTAGTATTTAAACGGTAGATATAGACATATTTTTATCCTCTAAAAATTTTTCATCTGTTCGGATTTCCTAGCTGAACTTCTAGTGATCCGAAAATTATAGAGATCAAAACTTACCTTTTCGAAAATTTGAGCCACAAAAAGGCTCCTGAAAATTCTAGGTGACCTTTAAAGGGTAAAAATCCGTTAAAAATGGGCAATTATACCATTTTTTAGATGTTCGAAAATCCTAGGAGAGACAGGCAAGCAAGAAATTTTGCAACAAACGTTCCGAAAATGCTAGATCTCAAATCGTCTTCCGAACAGATATTTTCCGAAAATTGTCGTTGGGTGCCCCTGACGCTTTGCTTAAAAATTTCACAGCTGTATCTGTTCCCTTTCGTAAATCCGGCCAAACCTTCGATATTTGCGACCATCATTATTTTTAGTCATAAGACGTTTAGTGTTGAATGTTGAATGTAAAACTTCCTGAAGAAGTCTACGTTTAGTTAGACGAAACGCGTAGGAGAGTAAACAAGTTTTACAGCTACAGTTCACTTAGCGCTGCTCACTACAGTTAAGTACAAAAAATTTAAAAACTTTTAAAAAATAACTAGTCATAGTTGTCACTAAATTTGCCCCCGACTTTTTAAAAACCGAATTAAGACTCCATGTGGTTGTCCATGTATTTGCCATGAACCTTTGAAATGCAGTTTTCGTATTAGAGTTTCTGAGTGTAATTCTTTTGTTTTCTTTTGTGTTTTCGCAATTATTACACGTTGTTTCCTGGGTTAATGTAAATCCTCATAGATGTCATGCTTAGGATGGACAATTGTTTTTTATAATGATGGACTGTTATGAAAGCATTTTTTAATATTGCGTATAGCAGTATTCAAAATGTAATATTCTCCAAAAACAACATGGACTTGTTACTAAAAAAGGCAATACAAAATGTTGCAATAAAACGGAACAATAATTAAAGGGCTCCTGATGTGGTTTGAATCGAGTCTGTCGATCCGCGTTGCTGATTTGTGTCTGACAAATCAAGTTCTTTAATACCAAACAATTCCAGTACTACCGAATAGCTTTTAATTAAAAGAAATCGGAAAATTGATGTGCTACAAGATACTGAATGGTAAAAATACTCATTTTGCGCGGTTGCTGAGCCAGGCGCACATGCTGAAAATTAACCGGGACCACCGTGCGCGCCTAGTTTCATCAAATCACGATACGATACTTTTTCTTTACGCGGGGGAAATTAGGGGTGCCTCCTCGGGTTCCGGCCTCTGGGCCGGAATCCTGCGGGGGCAGTAATAAAAAGAGATTACTGAAAAGTGCATATTTAGTTCTGGTTGTGACGCGGTTGTGACTAAGGCTTCGAACTTGAAGCCTTAGTGTAGTCTAAAAATATTGGTTTTCCGTCTTCGAACTTGAAGCCTTAGTGTATAGTCTAACCCATTAATAGGTTTAGAGTGTCTGCCACGCAGGCAAGGGCCGGTGACCATCTCTTTTGAAGTGGGGTGGGGGGGGGGGGGGAATTTGGCTCTTTGTGGCTGTTTAGAACTGTCAGATTACTGAACCTTTCTCGAGTCATCGTTGAGCAGAGTCATGTTTATAGATTCAAGCAGCTGAAAAGTACCTTTCTTCTGCTGAAACCCCCCAACCCCCAACTCCTGAACCCTGCGCAGGCCCTGACTTTGCCTGGGGATCATGCCACTGAAACTTTTCTTATCGATTAATGTCTCACGTTACAGGGTCAGAATTTCAACTTGCTCCTAGCCTGCGTAGCAAGCGTTTCCCCGCGACTTTCGCGCTATAACTCGACTGGAAACGCTTGCTACGCAGGCTAACTTGCTCCCGAAGTAGCCTGCGCAGCTAGCGTGATCAGGGAGGTTAAGATGTCACTACGGTGACTCTAAAACGTCAAAAAACCAATAGGTTTATTAGCAAAACAACAATCCTTTCTTAGAATTCAACTCCTAGTTGGGATTATCACGCTGAAGTTTTTAAGGACGTAAAGTCACTTCTTAATTGACGCTTTCGCCGCCGCCGCCGTCGCCGGGCGCCGTCGCCGCCGTATGACGGGTATACAGTACTCTCTCGCGCGTGATTGCTGGCTCAAGTTTTCACAATGCCGATTGCCGCGGAGTATGCCGTCTAACAATCTGTCTAACAAATATACTGCAAATAGCTTACTAAATATTCCTATATGTTGATTAGATTTGAGCTCTGGATATGGAAAATTTACGCTAAAAAATAGGAAAGGTCGAAATATGGAAGAACTGTCCGAATTATTCGAGAAGTTGAAGCTTAACTTTGAGCAGACGAAAGAAGTTGACTTAGGAACCGCTGATTCAATCATAACTGCTCTGCAAAGAAGAGAAGGTAAGCCTAAATTTCTTATCTATAAAACTTAAAATTGTTTAGGACAAATTATTGAAAGTTTCAAGGACCTTAAAGTATATTCGTTTTGATTCCTTTTGATTTAGTGGGTGGAATCGAAAAATGTGATAAAAATCGAGAATTGATTCCGGGATTGATTCTACTCACGGAGACCTAATTCTCGACATTGTTTCTATGACGTTTCTGTTTTTCCATTTTTGTGATAATAAGCAGAAGTTTGGAGTTTTTATGCTTGGATTTGAAAACATGTAGAGGCAAGCAGTTCTGTTGAGCAATCTAAGTTGTAGAGTTCTTAAATCTTTATAGCCACTTTAATTTGGGGTGGGGTATAAGTGATATGTGGGGTGGGGTGGTATTAAGTTAGTCTACGGTTATTTACTTGCTGTAAGTGCTCGTACTTGTCACCGAAAATGTAAACATTTAGTTACTTTTATGAATTATTTCTTTATATTGAGGCTTACTGATTATTCATCTCAGCTCAAACATTCTCAGTATTGGAAAGGATATTTGGGACATAGTTTTTTGTGGTGAAAATTCGTTATTGAGATGAAATAACATTCTTAACTTAGATCAGTATTTTATTGAATAGAGAACTATACATAATGATGTTATGTCTGAGTAAACATTCCTGGAAGCAACCATGTTCTTCTTCCTTAGATACCAAGTCCAAGAATGTCCTCTATTTTATTATTATTTTTATTATTTTTATTTTTTCTATTATTTTATTCAAATCACACTGAACGTCCTTTATGATCTGGAGGGGGGGGGGGGGGGGTGGGTTGCAGGGGGATGGGGAACTCTCTTACTTGGACCCAACAGGTATATGCTGCCAAATATGGCACCCTGCCCCTAAGCTCTATGAATCCCCAATTGTTTTAGTTAAACCCCACAATACTCTCCTGCATGTTGTTGATCTTTTAAGAGGAGTTGTTGGTATATAAATTGGTTATATCCTGTTATATCTTTATCTTAGAACAATTTGATGAAGCAACAATCCAGAAAATTCTTGAGGCTATCAAGTTGTTGATGCAAATAGATGTACCTAAGAGCAAAGCTAAAGTGTTAATGCTTATTGCAGAGCTTGCAAAGGCAGGTGAGAACAAGTTGTGGTGTGATGAAGCTACAAGAGTTGAAGGAAAATGATTAGGGTTAGGGTCCCTGAAATGTAAGGCTTGCTCGCAGGCTAGGGTGTACAGATTCATGTACAAAAGTCCCTTGTAGCTGGTCCTTCACATGGTGAAAACTGTCATTCTGGAGTTCAACAGATCCACTGGGATAGAAAAAACAGGAAATAACCTTTTTTAAATGATGTAAGCCTTTTGTTTGTCTTAGTGCATCACTTGCTCTCTTGCTCTTGTGAATGGTGTTTTTGTACCATGTGAATGACTATAGCTGCAAAGAACCTATTGGTTCGGAGGGCATTAATCATGAATTCGAGCAATGTGTCCAAGGAAATAATTTGCAAACAAATTAATGTTGTATCCATGCTAAGGTTGAAACTCAGTCAAATCAATGTTTATGGTCAACCCTCTCTAATGTGCATCTCTCTAAAATGAAAAGCCCAAGTTGGTCCCTGCTGTTTGTGGGTCAATTTTTGGACTCTTCATGAGGTGGAAACCTCTATAAGATGTATCGATGTTACAGGTTAAATTTGTTTACAGGTTAAAATTTTTTAACCTAGGTTGGTTCTCTCAATTTCCTTCTAGGACTAGGAGACATTAGAAATTGAGATTCAACCTAAGTTAAATCAAAATTAACCAGAATTCAAGTTTGACCTTCAACATGGACATTTAGAGTAAGTCCCTACATTGTTCATCTGTGACAGAGTTGACTGAAAAGTAACAGGTACTTCCTAATAGACAGCATACAGCAGAGCTTATTTTGCTTCACCCCTCAACTACCATCATGCTATCCTCTTTTTTTCTGCCTTGGTGTTGTCTGAAGGACCCAAATTTTTGCATTCCCTCATCCCTCAAAAGATTTTGAAAACAGTCATTTTTGGATAATTAATCATACAGATTATTTTACAGCACTTATTAATGCTAAATGTCAACAAATAACTTCTCTTTTGGTAGAAATTTGTGATTTTATTTCAGAGGAGAGCAGAGTTCCATGTGTAAAGGCAGGGCTTATTACTACGATCTTATCCCTCCTTGAAAGTGAGGATTCAAATGTTGTTTTGCAAGCTTTAAGAGCCATTGGAAATATCAGCTATGAAAATGGTACGTGTACATTTTGTGGGTAAAATCCATACTGAGGTTAATCCAGAATTTTTTTGTCTCCAATGAGTACCCGGTAATTAGGGCTAGAAAACAAACAATTTCTTGTCTTGAAAGATAATTTCCCAAAAAATATAAGAATTACATATACCACTAAACATTTGTGGTCATCAACCTCTCCCACTACAGTTTTGTCTCAGAAGTCCATTACTTTCTCTTCAAGTGTATTTTGTGTTCCTTGGGGATATGAAATCATTATATTTCTGCAAAACCATCAGATGGCCAAGGGTTATGGGGGTGGAATATGAGTGTAAAGGCAGTTATATTTTTTGTTGTAGAGCAAGCAAAATCAGTTTTATTGAAGAACAAAGGAGCTGAGAAGATTGTTAAGACTCTTGGAGTTCTGGAGAAGAGCTTTGATGAGAAAAGTGATAACAGAGTAGAGCTAGCTGCATGTGGCTCCATGCTGAACATGGCAAGTGATGATGGTATGGAGAAAAAACTTCAGTTTTCCAACAGTTCAGTTTGTAGATATTTTTGGGAAGTGTGAAAAAATTGTCAACTGTATCCAATGAACAAAAAAAGGGTGGCCAACAATCCAAGCTTAAGGAGAGGTTAAATGTCATCAAGGGTTACGTACAAACTGTAACATCATGGCTACCATCCTTTTATGGGAACACTGGCATTTCTAGCTCATGCCTGGGCCTGCTGGCCGATTCCTTCCCTCAAATCTTGGAAAAGTGTAAGAAACTTTTTGAAAGTGTGAGAGTTTGCTCATTGTCATCATAGAGCTCATAGATGAGATGGCATCAGTAGGCATGTTGGTTTGGGCTTTTGTAACTTTTTTCCATTTTTCACCCCTTTTCAGGTTTTCTTTCATATCCCTCTTATTTCTGTCCCATTTTTCACCACTTGCCCACCAACACTCTGATCATAACATTATATTTTTGATGCATAATGCTTGGTATTTATTCTTACAGAGGTTCTAGCTGATGAGGCAGTATCTTTTGGAGCAGTTTCATTTCTGTTTGGCTTTGTTAAGCAAAGTGTTCTCAGCAATCCTTGTCTCTGTAGGATGGCTTTGTCAGCATTATCTGTGCTGGTCTTGTCAGGTAAATGATAACATTTTGAAGGATCCTGTGAAGTATAAGTCAATTTTATAATGAGGTCTTTCTAGAGGGGTCACGTATGCCCTTAGTCTGAATTTCAAACCTTTCTTTTTGTGTATTGAAGAGGAAACCTTATTGCTGTCAGTATTTTACTATTGTATTTTTGCTTTCTCTGTTGCTGTCGCAGTTTTGGCCCATCTTTGTTTCATTTGTTGCTATTTCTTCTGTCCTATGCCACTGTATCAAGGCCATGTTGCTTGTCACAACATTACCCTAACTGGGCCTCCAGAATAGATATGGACTCTTATTAAGGGAACTTAGAATATTTAATTACATATTTGAGGAGAGGAGCTGAAAAGGAAGAAAAACTTGTTTTCCATATTTATTTTCCTAAATTATGACAGCACATAATTCAGCCAAATTAATTTTAAGCAATAGTTCTTAAAAAGGTGTAGTTCATTTCCCTGAACTTTTGTGATTGGGTACTAATTTTGTTGTTGGTATTGATATAGACCATTGTTCTTTTGTGTATGTAGAAATGTTTAAATTGAGAGAGAGTGAAAGAGGGAGATAAAGATTTTTGCAGCCCAAAAGATGGAGGCCTTTTTTTCTATTTAATGCTGTTGTCAACTAGCTGCAGGCTCTGCTTAAGCCCCTATGGTTATTCTAGGCAGCCAGTACTCTAAAATTATTTTACTTTCAATATTTTCATTTTTGTAATTTATTTTTAGGCAAAAGTGAGTACAAATAAAGTTTTTTGTTGATGTTGCTGAGTAGATGATTTGCCTGCCTTTACAGATAAGGGAAAGGCAAGTTGTTTGGAGAGCGAAGGTGTGGCCATTTTAAAGAAAGTTGCACAGGAATCAGATGACAATGAACTGATTGACTTGGTGTTTGAGATTCTGTCCTCTATTATTATTGACGGTAAATGTGCTTTTTTTGTTGCCACTCTCTTTGGGAAGGAAAAACAAACCTGAGTGAGCAGATAATAATTGTTAAGCCTACAAGCAAGATTGAATTAGTGATTTTTGTGCGTGTGAGTAATTACAGACTGTCAACTCTCTCATAATTCAGACATTTCTATAAGACAGATACCTTGGTAAAACAAACACCTAGAGTTGGTCCCTGCCTTTCTTTACCCCTTTTGGTTGATTATCTTAATCTATAAGAAGGACATTACTCTTTCATGGACACTTGAAGGTATCCTTCTTAGAGACAGTTGGCTGAAATCAAAAGTACTGGCAACAAGAGGAAAACTATCAGTTGTTTAAAATGTTTTTAAAATGGGTATTTCAGTAAACTCCCCAACTTTCCACTGATCAAACCTTCCATGGAACATCTAAATATTGATTCTTTTGTTAAAAATTCTTATTCTTTTTTTCTCATCAGATAATGTGAAGAAAGCACTTGTTCAGCATGGGTTTGCTGAACATCTGGCAGATGTTGTATCTTCATTGCAAAATGAAAAGGATGAATATTTACAACAAAGAATGCAGTCGTCAGCTGACTTCATTGTAATGCTACTTATCGAAGGTTATAAGATTGTTCTTAATCTGTTGTATCTGCCATCTGTAAGCCTTCCTCTGCCAGGGCTGCAAATAATAACTTTGTCTTTTAGAGGAATTTACCAATGAATTCATTTAGTCAGACAAACTGGACAAGTTGTTTAACAAATCAATCATTAAAGCTTTGAATTTCATTTACTTTAAGTACTAAGTTAATCCTCTACTCCAAAATGACAGTCATTGGCATTTGATCTGTCTGTTCATTATGTTTGACTGCATCTAGGATACTCTGCGTGCAGGGTAGATTTTGCTGGATGTGTGCAAATTTTAAAGGGACTTGTCCAGTGACTGACTGTGATTTGCAACAATCCCTTTTCCTCACAAGACTCCTTGAGAAAAACGGTTTTTGAATAGCTTTTCAAAAAACAAATTATGTTACAGGTCAAAATAAAATCCAGGTTGAAATTATTTAAGCTAGGTCACCTCTCATTTTCCTCTGTCCTGTAGCCCTTATTCATGAATTGTTAAGTCTAAGAGACAGAGGAAGTTGAGAAACAAACTAGGTTAAGAAATATTAAACTGAATTTAATTTTGACCCGTAGCAAATAGTATTATTTTGCATTTTGTTCTTCAATGCAGATGAAAGCATGAAAATGTTGTTCAGTGAAGGCAATGGTCCTGTTTTAAAAACGTGTTTATCTTGGTTGTCATCTGGAGATCAACATCTTGAGATTTCTGGTTGTCTGGCTCTTGGAAACTTTGGTAGATCAGGTAAGAAGCAAACTTATACCACCATTATCATTCGGGGGATGTCATCATAAATAAAGTGTATATGAGAGTTTTCTATCCAACAAGGTACGTATGTTGAAGCCATGTTAGGGTAAAATTTGGACAAACAACGTGGCCTTGAAAGGGCATCAAAAGACATTATTTTGAATTAGTATAATTACATTGATGACTATCGAAAATAGAGCACTGTGATTGGCTAAGAGCTTCGCTCTATCGCGCTATAAACACCGCGCGGTGATTACAGCATTGAAGGCTAGCAGTTTTCAAAATGGCAGCCAGATTTTTTGATGTTTCGGGGTCGGAAATTGATCAATAATTTTATTTTCTCGAATAATCATCAATGTAATTATACTAAAACAATTAGTCGCCTCAGGTGACGTGAATATTGGCGAATAGTCACCTCGACTTCGTCTCGGTGACTATTCGCCGATATTCATGTGGCCTTCGGTGACTAATTGTTAAATGGTAATAAATGACACAAAGATCATAGGGTTGAAACTGGGACAGCGGTGAAGACATATACCAACAGGGTGAAGAAAATTTGACCCTCCACAAAACGTTACCCAAGAAATCTTAGCCCTTGCCCCCAAATTTGCCAGCTTTCCCCCAATGATTAATGGCCACTCCCTAAAATTATACCAACACGGACATTACTTCCTCCTCAGTACTCAAAATGACAAGCTTTGAAATTCAGACGAGGGACATACCTGCCTAACTCCCCTTAAGAGGGCCTCTGTTTTGTTATTTTGAAGTACTAAGCTCTACTCTTGTCTCTCCATAGATGAAAACTGTATCAAACTTGTGGACCAAGGGGCTCATAAATATTTGCTGCAACTACTTGCACGAATTTCAAAGAGTGAGGTAACAGGGTTGGAATATTAAACAGCTGTGGTATATCTATCTTATTTTTAATTGTCGTCTTGCCTTTTGTGTTCATTCCTTTCCTGGACTACAAAAGAAAATCAACTCCAAACGTTGAAAGGGCGTGAAGATTCCAGGAGGAGGCATTAGAGAAGTCGTATTTATTTTAAACTCAAAATCCCTTTTGCCACTTGAACATTGCACTGCTGAAAGCGATATAAAATGAATTTTTTCCCACATAAAATGACAACAATAGTAATATTTTTGTTTCTTTCCACAGAACCCTGGTAGACATCAACAGGCCATTTTTAGTGCACTGAAGAATCTTTCCATGCCAGGTGAGTTGGCAATGTAGGTCATAAAAGTATATAATAGGTGGCGTTAGCTTCATGAGGTTAAAATGTACTTTTGGCACCGGCCTGTCTTGGTATAAAACATTGCACATCGATGTCATCAACGGGTTGGACATTTGACACATGATCAACCTTGTTTCCAGGGTCTCTTGTCCTGAGCCGAAAGAGTAGAAACAGCTGTAGAAACACTGGCAACGAGATATTTTCCCAAACGGCTGTTCATCCAGTGTACATCTAGTCACGCAGTAACATGAGCTTAGTAGTCGCACCCACTACTCGACTACTCGAAAGTGAAATTTTCATAACGTAAAAGGCTATAACTTTGAATTAACTCAAGACTAATTTTGAGTTCACAACAGACTTTTTATTTTTATAGCTGTCAACAAAGGTGAAGCTTGTAGAGAACTCAAAAGTGAAATTTGCACCACGTTTTTAGGCCGCTAATTTAGAATTCACTCCAGAGTAATTTCGACCTCACTCCAGAGTTCTAATTTTTCTAGCTGTCAACAAGGTAAAGCTTGTAGAGAGTGGATGTTTGGATGTCATTCTTCCTCTTCTGTCGACTCAGTCTCCCTTTGTCCAGTTTAAAGTCCTTGGTACACTGCGTATGCTTCTGATGGGTCAAAGTAAGTTTACACTTCATAACCTTAGCAGTACCTGATATACCACCTCATATATAATGATTGATACACTCAATCTTCGAAAGAAGGAATGATTGTAACCGTATTTAAGGCATTGAATTGTGTGTACTCATTTTTTTCCTCAAATTTTTGTTGCCCGTTTCGCCAATGTCCCGGTAACCTTTTTGTATCCAGAAAGTTCTTTTAACATTTAAGATCCAAGTTTTAACTGTTTGTTTACCGAGGTTTTACTGTAGTCTTATATATCACCTGTACGTTTGAATAAATATTGTTAACTCTTAGGTGTTACGTGTATAAATAAACTACCTATTTAAAGCAACGTTAGAACTCGCACTACAGTTGTTTAGTTTTTAATTCCGTTAGAGCACTGTTCTCGTGAAAACTTTTTACCATCAGATCTGTGGGCACATTTTGAGGGGGGGGGGGGGGGGCATCCTTGTTAACGTGTGCAGAAATCAAGGTCTTCCTTGGCAGTAATCATTTTTATTGTATTACGTCATAGCTGCTGTAGCCAATAGGATTGCTGCAAGTAACGATTACGTAAAGACCTTAGTTCGGTGCTGTGAGTCCAGCGGTCATGAAGGAGTTAAAGCTGAGGCTAACAGAATGTTAGCATTGATTGTCAAGGAGGCAAAAACTGCAGGTTAGTAACAGATTTGTCGTACAGAAGGAAAATAAGTTTCGTGAGGGTGGAGCAGCGGATGTTCATGCAAATAATAAAGAATGACTATTTTCCAGTGGCTTTTTGACCATCTTCCTCTTTCTTTTACGTTTCCTGATTGTTTAGTAAACGCGGAATGTTTATACCGTTTATGTTTGCAGAGCGCAAGTGTATTTTATGAGAAATCATTAATGTTATCATCAGATTTAAATGATTAATATCTTGTTTCTATGTTGACGCATAACTCTTCATTGTCACGTGCAGAAGTCGCAGAAGAAATTATAAAATGCGGAGGACTGGCGCCCATCGTTGCCATGGTATCGTCGGAACATGACGTCATGCAGAATGAAGCCTTGATAGCTTTGACAATAATTTCGTCCACAGTTAAAGGTTGAATTTGTTGTTCCAGTTATTTGTGTGTGTGTATGTGATGTGTGGAGCCGGATGTACAAGGGTGTGGAAGTAACTGTATTTGTGAAAAAAAAAAAGCATACTTGTCCAATACTCCGACAAATTTATGCATTGCTTTGTTAAATTTCTCTTTGTTTTCACTTTTGCCTCGTTCTTCATTGTTATGCTTTTTTACAGTGTAGTAATGTGAAGACAATACAATGCAATGCCAGGGATTTTTTGTCGGAGTATTGTACGACCCTCAAAAGAAAGAAATCTCAAGGAATTTTTGAAGGAAGGGGAAGAACCTTCTTGGGAGAGAGACTTAAAGAAAAATTTAGGGGAGGACATGTTCGCAGGCCAAGGAATAGACCAATTCCTGAATAAAATATATGAAAAAATCACACCATACTCTACCACCAGTCAGGGGTGGGTAATAGGCTTCTGCACCAGTTCAAAAGAAAGTATTAAAAACTAGTCTGACTCCTGTCCAATCCAGGTCAACCCTAAAAGAAATTAAAAACTCCATCGTAACAAATGCCACTTAGTTACGTATGAACAGTCGTTGTATCGTCCTCGATCGTTAACGAGTAGAAACGCGACTAGAAAACTTAGATTACAACTCGTTCCCACTCTTACTTATTCAAGCCCTTGCGTACGCTTGGCGCTCGTCTGTAAAAGAAGGAGGACGCCTGGGTACTAGAACGTACTATAAGTTTGCTATGACATGGTTATCGCTATGATTTTGCTTTGTTTATTTTTTCAACAGCCGACTTCTATCCTAAATTCAGAGAAAGTGGAATCATTCAAACACTCATTAAGATTATTAAAAAACAAGACGTCAATCCCCAGACCTGTTACAATGCGATGGCTGTCTTGGAATCATTTTCGCTCAGAGGTTTGTTGTGTTTAACTATTGCTTTGTTTTCTCTTCCTTTATACCGAAAAGGAAACAAAGTAACGAGTTTTTATTTAGCGTCGGTGGGGTAGTCCTTGTTGTTGCCATTAATTCCGAACATTACCAGAGGCCTTCCGAGGATTTATCGTAGTTTCTAATGGGAGGACTGGATATTCAATTATGTATCCTACTCTGCTTGTACATGTAGCTGTCGTTCAATTCGACCACGCAAAATGAACATTAAGTGACTTATCCGAGGAAAACAGCGAGTTTTGTTTAGAAATTCGTGAGAAACAAAACTAACCAGTTATCTGAGAGATCAGTCATGGATTGTTGTAAGGAAGGGTTCTGAAAACAAAGTAGAGGTTAATATTCGCAGTTATTTCACTGGTACCTTCTGACGTCATGTACGTAGTTGTTGACTTTTTGGCGGGAGTCACTTCCTTCTTTTGTGACCTCGAAGTAGCCAATGAGGACCTGCGCTATCGAGAAAAAGATTTTTAACAATTATTCCTCGAGCCCGAATGGGCTCTGAGTCAATAGCCCATGAGGCCGAAGGCCGAATGGGCTATTGACTCAGAGGCCATGAGGGCGAGAGGAATAATTGTTTTAGTAAAATCCAACTAGTTGGTCAAAAATATCGAGAATAAAAAAACTTTAGCTAGTTAAAGCTAGACTTTAATCCTTTTTTGCCGCTAAAAAGCCCGCGCTTTTCGCTACTAGTGGACTATAACATATAGCCTAGTAGTAGCTCAACCAATCAGAACGCAGCATTGATGATAGACCACTAGTTGGATTTTACTAATAGGTGTTACACCATTACAGGTGGATACTTACAAACGCTTTTCTTTGCAGATTATTTCCGTCGGGACCTAGAAATAGCCGGACTCAATCAGGCGCTTGATGATCTCACGATTCACGAAAATATAAACGTTAAGAAAAGAGCTTTGATTATTCTCACAAGGATTAAGGCTCAGAAGATTGCTGCGGAGCAGGAATAAGCGATTGAATTAGAGACTCTTCGATGTAGTTTTCTTCATATTTCATGGTGGCGTGTTGTTATGGAAAGTTGTAGACCACCCTCGTTGCCAGCGTCTTCGTTCCCCATGACCAACGGTCGGGAAACACTTGTTTCTTCAACTCAGCATGCACAATGAGGGACGAAGATTTGAGGTACACGGTAAATGAGAGACGCTTCACATCGAGAATTACTACCCACCACGTGATAATTTTCTTCACGTATCATAGTGCCTAATTCTAGCGAGAACGAGAGAGAATGTGTGCTTGGGTGTCGTGCAGTTCATCAAGAGATTTGTCATAAAACAATAGAGAACCTTTAAAATAGCACGAGCTGGGGACTATTGATAGATATTACATTGCGTGGTACTGGATCCAACTCCACGTATGCGACACGTCATATCAGCTGAAAGGCACCCTCGCTCTCAGGTTTTCTTTCGTTGTCCTACGTCACTTCTAACGAGGAGTGACGTTGGAGGACGCTCCTGGAAACGAGGCTGAGCAAAAAGTTTATTTGTGGGGGGATATCCCGGTGTTTATTCAAAAGCACGATAATATATTGTATGAATTACTAATAGGTATTATATAGAGTACCCCGTGTTGCTGGGAAACGTTTTTCGAAATTTCAATGAATTATTTTCTTTAGATAAGAGAAGGAAGGAGACGCACCATAACTAGTTTTCAATAGCAAGTCCAAGGTGCGAGAGTCAAACTGAAGAAATTTGCCTCAATGTCTTACCTATTTAATTAAATATATCTGTTTATACTGTTATGGTTAAACAGGAATTTTAATTTTTAAAGAACGGAAAAGAGTTTGGTCATATTTCACAGAGTTCCTTGTAAGTAAGGGTACTTATAAAAAGCTACCCCAACGTTAACGTTAACTTGCGAAAGGTCCTGGATAAGGTTGTATTATTTTAACGTCTCAATTAAACGTCATTAAATTTTCAAATTAAAGATATTTGAAAAGTTTCATTTTGTCTTTCTGTTGTTTTGGTGTGAATGTACAAACAACGTAGTCAAATATTATCGTGCTCTTTTACAGTGGTGTAAAAAATTAATTATATTGAAGTGAATTAGCGACGATAGTCAGAAAGAGTAGCAATCCTAGCTGTTTCAAAGTTAACATTTGCTTTTTTCCTTTATTTAAAACGTACTTAAACTGATATAAGCTGAAGAAAGATTAATAATCTTAGTGTACGTGTCATTATTGCACAGTATAAATATGTCTTACTACTTGAGTAATGAAACATTAACCGGTATCCACCACATGAGTTCCCTAAGTACCTGTATGGCATGGTTCTTGATGTTTTCTTTCTCTAATCGCAATCATGGTCCGAAACGTTTCTTACTAATTGGTTGCTTTAGAGGCTAAGTTGTTGCAATGAATATCAATGCCTAACACAATCTTCACCCGTCAATAGGAGCTTACAGTGTGAATCTTAAATCGAGTCCCATAGTTAAGATTGTCTGAATTTGGAAATTTGTATACGAATTTGATGTGTTGATTATTGGAACAGTTACAGCACAGATACTATAGATCTTTATCTTCTTTCTTTTTAGTTCGAAAGTTCTCGATGGATTTTGAAATTTGAGCTGAATTAAAGTGAAGCGGCGATGAATAAATTATCCACCCGTTCTATCTAATAGATATGTTGTTTTCTACTTTTCTTTTAAGTATTTGTCGATTGGAGACTTGCTGGCTTATGAAGACTCAGTGACGTCGTATGCAATTTTAGGTGCATCCACTGTGCTACAAAGTGGCTTTTAGCGGTTTTTGAGCTGTTGGGTTTTATCTTTCAACTGAAAATCGGTAGGCGGCTGGTTAAACAATTTGTGTCCAGTATTTAGACGTGCGCTTGAATCGCAGCAGTAAAGAATGATTTACAGGAAAGAAGGAACCAAAACAAAAGCTCTCGGCCCCTGTGTGTTTTAAAAATTCAAGTCCGATCTCTGCGGATAGAGCTAGAAAGTCATGGCACGTTCTTCGAATAAAACGAGGAATTGGAACTTCTATTCAACACATTACAGCCCGGCAAACACCTCAGACACTTCCAAGCAGACTGATAATTCTGATCAAGAAGATCTTGCCAGGTGCAGAAGATCGAGCTCAGAGTGTTTACCTTACGGGCGACAACGATCTGTATTTCCTTACGGGATTGTGAGTGAATATGACCTTAAGAACACCATTGGTACTAATACTAACGATAACGTTTTTTCCGAAAAGCCAGATTCCAGAACCGGAAAGTGGAGGAGTTCTCCTTGTTTGGATTCTTCAAGTAATTCGAGATGGGGAACGAGGATTTTGCAGACACCATGTCGTGGTTCTAAGAGCGCAGATGGCGAACCAAGTTGGGAAATAAAACCTCAGAGTCGACTCTTTCGTGAACGATTACACAGTTGTCCAAGTACTCCGATGAACGATTTTCTTCGCGTTGAAGTTCCTGTGTTGTCATCAATTATGGTCCAAGCTCAATCGCTGCCACTTGTCAGTCGGCCCACACAGTCACTCATGCTTTCGAGGCCGAAGCCCTCGTCTGCGCCGAAAGAAAATACTCGTCGACCGCGGGCGGAAAGCGTCCCCGTAATCGAAAGACCAAAGAGAACAGCTATTGAAAGCCACATGCAGGGCAAAGAAAGAGGGATTTCTAAGGGAATATCAGAAATAAAAATCGAGGACGGCGTTATTATAATAGATAACGGAAAAGTTATAGATCTGAAAGAGGATAAACGTAGCACAAAGCACAAGATGAAAACTTCCGAAGCTGTAAAAAGCAGAAGCTATCGAGAATTTCAAGAGAAGATGCAGAAATTTGAAGATGCTCAATTAAACTTAGAGGGAGAAGTGAAGTCTAAAGCTAAAACGTTTGAAACGAAAGATAAAGAACAAGATTTTTTCAACGAACATGTTCAAACACAGTTTTTAGACTTGCTCTCGTCTGTGAAAGATAAACGAAAGAAGAGCAAAGGGAAAAAGTATCGATGCTAACGTCCAAGTCATAAAAATCTTAATTTTTTTGGGTTGTTATATTCCCGTACTTTAGAATAATGATTAACTAACTCCATTTAATGAAAGCTTTGTTCTTTATCCTGAATCATAGATTACGGCGAAAAAATATTGTGTTTAATCGTTAAATTGTTTGGATGAAATCGTAATGTGAAAGTGGCCAGGACTGGCCATCGCCTTTCACTATTTCTGTTTGACTAAAAAATATGTATTTTTTGTATTTTCCGCAGCATTCTTGGATAGCTTGGAATATAAATAATGTAAAAATTTCACACACAAAAAATGAACTTCAAAAGAAATATTTTATGCAAGTGTGCGGTATTTTTAAAATAATTGGTCTACCATGAATAGAATAGTTCATACGTCCTCTCATATCAGAATTCTCCTCAAATTCAGATATCCAAACAATTTCGATATTTTTTTTTGAAAACAATTATTTGGGTTATTCTTTATTTGGGTGACCTTGTACAAGTTTGTTATGTAGTTTACTGGCTATTTTTAACTCGCTTAACAGCATGGAGCTTACATTTGTAACAAAGAATTTGGAATATCAACCACAGCGAGTGTTTAAATACAGTGTTCGGGGGGGGGGAGGTACTCCAGATTTCAAGTGAACTGGATGTTCGAAGGATTTTGGGGGGTTTGAAATTTTCTATTCCGGGATTTTTGGGGGTAGGAAAGTTTGGCAAGTATTTTTTTTGGTGGCTTGATTTGAGTAGCGATTTTGGGGGTATTCAAAACAATCTGAAGATTCTCGGTAGTGGCCGTGTATCCCGACTGCTTAGTTCTGCGAATAAAGTACAACCCAAAAAAGTACATGTCATATCATTTAATGCTTTCTGGAAATTTTTAATGCTCGCAACTTCAGCATGGGATTTTATTGGGGTTAATTTTTTTGCCCAGGGAGGTTTTGAGCTTTGAGTTTTGCCCCCATTCGATTCCCTATTCCCCGTCACTTGAAATCCGGAGTATCCCCCCCAGGACAGTGTTAAGCTATAAATTATTGAGGTTGAGGTGTTTAAGAGTTATTGCAGCTTCATCACAGCTTTACATGCTTCACTTCATTCGATAATTGTTGGCACTGTAGAGCGAGTAAAAACCAAAAAAAAAAAAAAAACCGTCAACATATGAAAGTCTTTTAGAGCAGCATTGATCTGTAAATTAAACCACTTTTATTTTCACAAGAATTAACATTTTAAATATAAAAAGAGGGTTAAAAAGGAAGATGTGATTAATGCCTTTATGTTTATCCCAACAATTAATCTAGAAAATTGCAAAAATGTTAACCGTTTATACCAGAAAAAATAGAAAATGAGTCGCGGCGTTCTTGACAACTGAGGTCTTCCCAAAAGAAACGACTGAAGAGCAATCATGGGCGGCAATACAGGCTTTTTTTGTCGGGGGATACAGGAAAATGAAAATGCTATTTTTGGAGGTGACGTAATGCATTAAAGAAAATTAAAAATTTACGATATTACCCTACGACCATTGCGTTCTGGAAGAGTTAAGATTACTGCCAGAGAACTGGGTATGAGATCTAAAACAATCCCACTCCCACTCCGTAGAAAAGAGACGCCTTGTAGATGTAATGCGTCCCATGATTTTCGGTGGAAATTTCTAATCCACATGACTAAAGAACGGGTCGTAATCGTTCCCGGAAATGGTGGGGGCGATGTTGAACATAGCAACTGGTATGGATGGCTTAAGAACAAGCTTTTGGAGGTAAGCTTGCCTGAAGAATTTGGATTACAAACTTTTATTCGTTAATAAACACTAGATGGACTAACTGTTGCTGTTTTGTTCTTAGAAAAACATTGACTGTCTTCTGAGGAATATGCCTGATCCAGGTAATTAGTCAGTGAAATAAACAGAGAAGGGGAATTCCCCACGCAGACCAACTCCCCCCTCATTAGTAAAAAGGGTTATTAAATTAGTGTGCGGAACATGTAGCCAGCAGAAAATGGACGCCTCGACACTTAAAGCCCATTGAAATCGATTCTAATCTTTCTGGATGCACTACCAAGGTTACAAATGACATTATTTTTTCAAAATATTGAATAGTTATGTTCCAGTAAAGCTTGACACTTTACGGTCCAGAGGTGAAGATTTGTTTTGTTTTTTTTAAAATATATTTTCACTGTTCTCTTCAAAAGAAAAATATATGATACACATAGTATAAACAGTACATATATGTTACAGGTTAAATTTGATTTCAGGTTTAAACTTTTTAACCTAGGTTAATTTTCAATTTCCTTTGTCTCTTAGGGCTAGGAGACAAAGGAAGTTAGAATCAATCTAGGTAAAATCAAAATTAACCTGAAATCAAATTTAACCTGTAACATACACACCAATATGGTATGGGGGGAGGGGGTTGTGCCCCAAGGGGGTACTTCGGATTTCAAGTGACAGGGATGATCAAATAATGGAAAAATCAAAACCGAACAAAATCCTTAGGGCTTCCAACAAAACCCCCAAAAAACCGATGCTGAATCTCCAAGCCTTAAAAATTTCTAGAATGCAGTAAATGATATAAGAAGTCCAAAGACTACTGCAAAGCTGATTTAAAACAACGTATATTGTTGTTTATAACAATATTTCGGCTGGCCATACCAGCCTTCTTCAGGTTTACAGATGTTACTGAACTTATGTAGCAATCACAATAATATATATATGGAGAATGTCGCAATAAAAGGGAGAGGCGGAAATTACGTAAAACATGTTTCGCACAAGTTCCTAGCGTAGGTGTGCAGTGACTGCTGGCAGTTTTCGGTGAAAAAACACCAATGCGGAGTCTCCATGAAATAATATCGATGCCCATGATGATTTGATGGCAGCAGGAAAATCGGATCTCTTGAAGACCTATGGCTTAAAATGTCTCAATAATAAAGGATTAAACTAGCTGCAAAAACTGTGGATGAAGATCCTGCTAGTTGTAAACGATGGAAAACAATATATGTTGTTTTAAATCAGCTTTGCAGTAGTCTTTGGACTTCTTGTGTTTTTGTTCTTTATATTTTGGCTGATTTGATCTCTTTTCTAGAGATCCAACGTTTACAACTAGCAGGATCTTTGTCCACAGTTTTTGCAGCTAATTTAATCCTTTATTATTAATGATATAACACGAAAAATAAAAACAGTAGAAATCGAATGTTTCTTTATATTGTTTTAATTACGTAAAAAATCCCAACTTAAATCAAGCCACCCCAAAAAATACTTGCCAAATTTTCTTACCTAAAAAAAATGCCTGGAATCAAAAAATTTCAAACCCCAAAAGATTCTTTGATCATCCCTGTCACTTGAAATCTGGAGAACCTGATCCACCCCCATCTGCCATCTGCCCCCCCCCCCCTGGCTGGGGGTTGTGCATGCTTAGAATTGACAGAACCATTATCTGAAAACAGTGTTGGCACGTGAAGAAATATGGATTCCATTCATGGAAAAACAGCTTAACTGTGATGAGCACACAGTGATTGTTGGGCATAGCTCTGGAGCTCAAGCTGCAATGAGGTAAAACATAAGTTATGTAGGGAGCTAATGCAAGTCACTCAAAAATATTCCTTGACACAGTGATGGTTATTGTTCTGATCATTAGAAAAGCTACAAATGTGCTGTGCCTGGTTAAAAGTTAGTTGTAAATTTTACAGGTATGCAGAGAAGCATTCTGTCCTTGGATTGATCCTGGTGTCACCTTGTGTCACTGATTTGGGTGATCCTAATGAGAAAGCTAGTGGTGAGAAAATATGTAATACAAATTCTATTGTCTTCATTAAGCTGTAGATCTTGTTAGGGTATAATGATACTCTTCAAGCTGTTGGAGTGAATTTAGGGAAAATGGCTTTGAAGCAGCCACAAAGCAGAATATAAAATTTTGGCAAATTTCATGAAGTCAAATTGAAACTGTGTCAGTGAAATGATAGACACAAAAACAATATTGAAATACCTACAGGAAAGCAGGGTGCAAAAAAAGGGAGTTTTACAGCTTGCTATTCACACAAGCTGTAGCTAGCATGTACTATAAGCCACTGGGCACTACTTTTTTGTACGCTTGAACATGGCATCCTCCTTATCATATCAATTAAAGAAGTTTGACATAAAAACCCCCCTTAAAAGAATTTCTGTAATGAGACAAAGTTCATATCCTGAAGACATTACAATGTTGCCCAGTCAAAAATTATTAATGTCTTTTGTCTTTTTTGTCACAAATTTACAGGGTATTATAATCGTCCCTGGGAATGGGAACAATTAAAACTAAACACTCAATGGATTGTTCAGTTTGGGTCAACAGATGATCCGTTTATTCCCTTCAGTGAGCAGGAACAAGTTGCTGAAGGAACAGCTTCGGAGTTCCACAAGTTTTCTGACAAAGGACACTTTCAGTCTTTGGCATTTTCTGACCTGATGAATATATTAATAAGCAAGTTAAAGCAAGAGAGTGGTGAATGACAATCAACACATTCTTGGAGCTTTTAAAATAAATTTCCAGTGATATATAGAGTCAAAATACTGGTAAATGGAAACAAAGTAGCTCTTCTGCAAGCTTCCCTACAACTGGAAAAAGTTTGGGAGAAAAGGCTTTATATGCAATTAGATCTATCAGTACAAATAACCTCTAATAAAACTATTGTTTGGATGCTTAGAACTGTATTTCAGTTAATGTGATCTGCAACCAGCACTTGGCCCACACTCTTCTTACAGACTGGTCAAGTTGGCTGGTATAATACTAAAACCAAGAATGAGAAAACTGTGCTTTGCATGAACTTTCAATCAAGTTTGTTTCTTCACATGATTTGAAGTTAAAAGTGGGTTCACAGCATTTATGTAATATTTGATTACATGATAATATTACTTTGAATGTGCTTTTGTGGTATTGAATTCAATTTAATGAAATTGTACATTTAAGTTTGTCTAGTTTCACCAGATTCTCTTTTGTCTCCTAGGAAATTCTAAATAAAACTAGGTTGAATAAGGGTTTGACCTAAGAACAGATTTTACCCTATAAAAAAACATACACTTTCATTTGCATCATAAATGGGATTAGATTAAAAGTGTCTTCAGGTAAGGTATTAGACAGTTTAATTTGTGACACAAACAGCATCAATCTGATGTCTTCCTCTAAATAATGAAATACCAAACAGGCATTCTTGTGCTAAAACAGAATCAAGAACTTGTTCTTGCATGGACCTGACATGTTCTGCAAACTGTGATGCTGTCATCTGTAGCAACTGTTCTGCTGTTTGATCTGTCAAATGTGCTGTCATACTGCTTTCTGAGTCGTGCAATTCAAGGCTCATGTTATACTGCCACTTCCAGCACATTGAGGGGGATTTCTGTAGCAGTAAAATATTATGACGTAAAAATTAATAAAGTGACAACTATTACCCATGGTCTGTACTCTTATTGACCATAGAAAGGATGTCCAAATTGGCCGTTTTGACGTCCATTTCTGTTGAAGTTTCTTGGAAAATCATGCACACACAAGAAAGATAAAAACTAATTGTGCTACCATCACGTCTTGCCATGGTCTGTACTCTAATCAAACATAGCTCTCGACCAATCATTGTGCGATGAATCACTCAGTTATGGTAAAAATAATAATTGACACCTTGGTAAATAATAATATTAACATGAGAATCTTACCAGTTGGCCAGGTTTGTTAAGCATCTCATTTAAATGATCAATGCCGCATCTCTGACAACAAAAATGACCATCGTTACAATCCACTTTCCTGCGGCATGGCATGTGAACCCTAACAACATAATTGTTGTTAGTGCTGTTGACTTGTGTGATGACGGCTTGACAGATGCACTTATCACTACTGATTGTATCTTTTATGGAGACTGCAGATAACAGACACTTAGTAGAAAGCCAACCTGTCATTGTGCTGAGATTCCAAATTCTTCCACCAGAACTTGTTTCCAGTTCAAGAGCTGAGCTCAGTGAACTAGACCCTACAACAATGACAATAAGAAATTCTATGAAAGGCATTAAAACGAATACATTTTGACTTGAAATTCATAGCACATTAAGCAAAGTATACTTTATAAAAGTAGTCTGTAACACTGTCACAGGAGCAGAGGAGTATGTTTGACTTTGATTGTAGTTTTGGTGTGAGTTTGCTTTAGCTGTACAAAATACATAGGTGATCAAAGTGCCATTTGATCATCATCTAGCCTAGTCTGGTAGATTATCTCCTACATTTTGTATGAGTTACTTCAAAGAATATCCTCCTCAGTTAACAATAATGTCTCTTCCCTAGCATGGTAAAGCAGTAAAAGATGTGGCATTTATATCAGGCCTGTCTACTTGCCCCAAATGTTGGACTTATCATTGATGGGTTTATGACAAAACCTTAAGCATACCAGAAGTGTGAACATTCTCCAGCACAATGCTTTGGCCTGCATATAGTGTATAAAAATAATCTCTGGTGTGATCAAGGATAGTAATAGTTTTGCTTCCTGTATCATCTTTTGCAGTAAGAACAAACTTGTGTCCGGAGACTTTGTACTGAGTGAAGGCTTCCATTGTACCTACATTAGTTATGGTGCAGAAAATTGTTATCCGGGTCATGTTTGACCTAGAAAAAGATCAGGAAATTATTTTAAAACACATAATTCAATTTGAAAATGATCCAGCTTCTGAATAGTCTTGATAACTTAAACCAAGACCAGTAAAAACTATAAGAGGGGTATACTGGTTGCAGAAATACCTTGCATGTACATAGCTGCAGAACTCACAACATAACAAATTTAGAGATTATTTTTCCATCACCTATTAATGATCAACTTCAATGTAGCTAGCCTTCACCCTCCACCCATAGTTGTCTGGAAGGTAACTAAATACTAGTTAGCCAGTCGCCTGAGAAAACAGCTGACATTTTGTGACGCCACCATTAATTTCCAGCATAATGACATCTAACAAACAAGTTCAAAAATTTTCATTCTTAACCCTTTAAGCCCTAGTATCCACATACAAATTCTCCAAACTGATCTCCATACATTTCCTTAGAGAATGAGTTGAGAGAATTTGATAAAAGATCAAGGCATTTTCTCTTTGGTGATCATTTTGTTAATTCTCATAACCGTATCCCTTGACAATGTATGGATATCGTTAGGAGAAAATTGATCTTGGTCACTATTGGGCTTTGGTTGAAGCAAATTTTGGAACCGGATCCCCCCTTATCTCAGGGATTGGATGACTGGCGCCCCCCTCCCCCCTCGAGGTCTGGATCTGGCACTGGGTAGTGACATGTCACTAGAATGAATTTCTGTGCCTGTTTCTTTGATGTCATTTCATGGGACACTAGTAGTGGCGGGATGGCCTATTTTGGCTGTTTTCTCAGGTTGGTTGGCCAGCAGTTGACACACACCTTATATCACTGAAAAAAATTTGCTCAGGAAATGTGGAATAGTCCAGCATCCCTTGACTGTCTCTAATTACACTCACAGGGGTCCCCTGAGTACTAGCTGTCTGACTTGGGACAAGTTCCGTGACTGGATCACGTGATGTACAAAAGAGAACTGTTGCAGGACCATATTCCAACACAAACATTTCATCTTGATTTGGGACCACAAAGGGTTGTTGAATTGCAAGAGTATCACCCTCTTGAAATAAGTTGGCCATTGGAAGCTGCTCATCCCACAAACAGAAATTGACATGAATTCCCTCTGAGTCCACTACTTTAATACATCTTTTGATGCTTGTTTTTCCATTCGGAAAGTGAATCGTTTTTTCAAATCCCAAATCTGCAACTTCAGCCTTTACATCACAGCCATAACGGGGATAAGGGCTCTCATCAAAGCTTTGGAAATTGCCAAACTTTTCAAAGCGTGCAAGGTCGTCGACGTCTTCGCCACAAAGAATCAGTACGTTTTCCGATGGTAGTAGGTGAACTTTATGGCCAGCAAACGACAGACCTTTCCCTTGAATTAAACGACAGCTAGTGAATCGGAGAGTGTGTTTTTCAATCAGTGTTACCGGTAACTGGTAGAGCTTTTGATGCAAATACATCCCTAGCGAATTCTTTCCTTTGGGGTCACGTAAGATAGCAATATTTGTGTGTGTTCCTGGGACTGTATCAATACTTTCAACTTTGGCATCCAGAATTGACTCGTATCTGATGTGTCGGCTTTCAAATACTGAATCAACGGAGATCTTACGAGCTTTCTGTCCTTCCAAACGTCCTTGAAACTGACCAAATTGATTCCAAGATTGTTGAATCTCTGCTAAAATGATCGCTTTTGTAATTCCAGAAGGATAGCGTGAAAGAAGCGACACAAGCTTAACGAAGAGCCAGTTCCATGGAGGAAAACATTTTCCATTTGTGCGATCCTGTATGTAGTTCCTAAGCGAAGTAACGCATTGCTCAAACATGTCTAAAGAACTAGAAATTTGTTGCAAAAATGTTATCCTTCTTCAAAACAACTTTCCTATTTTCCCGCCATCCCTCCAGAGCTTAGTAACCACTTGTATACTGGAATGGTTACAAAGCCACTCGTCTCAGTCTTTTCAATCGAGCCCGTCCATCATGGCGGCACCGTGAACTTTTCAAAAACATGGGCTTTGTCGCAAACGAAATGGCCTTTATTTCTCTTTACTGTACTCATGTTTAAGTCCTCTTTACAATGTCTTATCGCAGGGTTGTTCCGTTGTTAAGGCAGCCAAGCGTTTGGAGATGCTTTAGTGCGAGGAGAACAGATGAAGAAATAATGAACGTATTTGATAGGAAAGCTAAGAGAAGGCAAAAAAACAGGGCCGCACTTGCTGAGAATGTTGGCGTATACGACTATCTCAAAGATGAGGTAAGAATAATAATAACAGTTGTATTGTGCGCACAGAAGAAGTTTTCATCATGCAAGATTGAACGACTCATCCTCGGTGTATATGTAAGAACCTGTTGAACTAACGGCTGACGTAAAACAAAGAAAACAAAGAAGTCAGTACAATGGAACCTAGAAAAACAAAAGGTGCGAAACAAAGAAAAAGTTCACAGGTTCTTACACCGAGTTAAACCGGATTGAACAATGCTAATGCACAGGAAGCCCCCCCGGGGGGGGGGGCAGGGGGTTACTTTAGGAATTTTTGGGTGGGGATGTGCCACTGGGATCCTGGAAACCTTAGACTATACCACAGCTCGTGCAAGTGAATTTTGTTATCCTATACTAGACTAAACTCCCAAAATCCCCCCCTATCCCAGAGTACCTGTTCTCCAAAACAAAACTGATGTGATTTTTTCATATTTTTGAGAGGCAAATCGTGGTATGGTTTCTGTAGTCTAGACTACAATCTTCAGCTTCCTGGAAAATGATACCCTATTCTAGACCTAAACTCTCTGATTTATATACCCTATCCCAGAGTAAACTGCTTGAAAACCATACCCTTCACAGCGGCACATACCTAAACAGCCCATACATGGCAGTATCCCTCCCCCTCTGGGGGAAGACCAAGCTCAATAGGCATGCATTACCCCAAGCCTCTGTTTGAGCAAAGCCATTGATATGAACATAATATTTTAATCTCATGCATGTAAAAATAATTTTCACAAGAAAGGTTTTGCACTTAGCCTCATTTTGAAAGAGATAGTTCTTGGCACTTGGAAATGGCCTGTTGCATGGAGTGCATAAAATTAATTTTCAGGTAATAGCTAACAAGGTGAAGCGGTGTTTGGGGCTAATGACATGCATGGACAGAAGCTTATGATGATTTCAGGATTTCTAGGAGTCTTGCAATTCCTCAGCATAATGGAATTATGCTTGTCTTGTAGACCTTAACTGGTAATCAGGCAGTCCGTCTTTGTTTTTTCTTTGGGAGACAAGAGGATAAGGTTGTGTTTTCCCCCAAAAAGAAAAGAAGAATGTCTGATCACAGTTTAATCAGCAGTATGATGCTGGTACCCATTTTGTAAACCTGTGTGGAGAGAAAGTGGGCTACGTTTCTTGTTTAAGAAAACCAAGACCTACGGATTAAAGCTCAATGTGTTAACCACTAGATTACCATGCCTTTACAGTGCACATACTGTTTGAACTAGGGCTATTAAGAAAGTGATGTTAATAATTTGTTGCTTTTTTGTTGTTGTAGGTTGCAGAGAGAATGGTTGACAGAATAGGAGATATTGCTAGGTGAAATAATCAGTTTATTACAAAATGTAAATGATTTTATTTTCTGAAAGAGTTGATAGGCACAAAAATCATATTTATAAGCACACTAAAGGGTTATTAGTTGCAGAAGAGTTTTCGTGCTGAAAGGACTGCAAAATTGCCTGGGTGGGGTTTTAAAACAAAAAACCTTCCAATACAAGGAGAAAATATGGAAATTTCCATGAAGAACATTTTTTGATTAGATCTATACTCTCTTTACTTTTCTCCTTGACATTTCAGGTTCTTCCCTCTGGCATTGGATCTTGGTTGTGGGCGAGGACACATCTCAAAATTCCTAACAAAGGTTGGTACATGTATGTACATATACCGGTACAAACTACCCTTATTGCCTTCTAAGATGGAAATAGTCAGAAATATATTTTTTTTATGTGTTGAGGGTGTGATGTCCAGCATATAGAGGGTAAAGAAACTGATTGAAAACTTGTGATGACAAACTCTTTTCTTATTATCTTATTTTTTCTCATTTTCAGGAACAAGTTGGAACTTTGGTCATGTCTGATATGGCAGAGAATATGCTGGTTAGTTTGAGTTCTGTACTATTTTCCAGAGATTAGCCTTTTCTAATTTTATGGCAACTGAGGCTGGGTTATATACTGTCCCCACCTCAGAGACATATGTAACTTCAGTGAATGGTGTCTTCAAGCAAATAATCTGGGAAAATATTTTTTTTACCAAATTTTAGTAGCCAGTTATCCTTTAACAGAAAGTTTGCAAAAGTTTCCTAAGGTACTAAAAGGTCCTACAGTCCATGTTGATACAAAAACTACTTCTTTAGCAAAAAAATTTGTTTTGAAGCAATCTGCAGGCTGTAGGGTTCACAGATGACAACACTCATGTCATTCTCCTACTATCTGTTAGCAGATATAAAAGTGTATTTTTTCTGATTATGTTGTAAAACAAATGGTAAACAGCTCACTGATTACTACTCTGTATTGCAGTATTGATCTGTATTAAATCACCTCAACAGACTTTTTCAGGTTGTCGAAGATTTAAACAATATTATGATATTTTTTCTTGCTAGGCTCAGTGCCAGCCCTGTGAGGTTCAGACACTTAGACTTATCGTAGATGAAGAATTTTTACCATTTGCTCAAAATTCTTTTGATCTTGTCGTCAGCAGTTTAAGGTGTGTTCTTGGAAGTGGAATAGGTCACTTTACAGCTACATGTTGTGTATAGATGAATTTAAACGAGGCTAGATTTGACTATGTTGTGATACAACCCTTGCTTTCTACTTTCTCATGTTTATCATGGTGTTCTTATACTAACTAGCATAATTTCCATTAGAAAACAAAAGGAAGTTTGTATCAAAACATGGTCAATCTCACCCTCACATTCACTTGAAGGCAAGGGTATGCACTGTGTATGCAAGTTGCTTCCAATATGACTTTTTTCTGATAATACTGACTTTTTTTCTGATAATAAAAGTGCTTCTAAAGAGAAGGATACTTAGTGGCAGCATAATCCTAACTACATCTCTGTTGGGTAACTCCCCAACTCAATATATATCTAGGGATTTTTGTAATACTTTTCTGAGACGGAATGATCATGATAATAAATTTTATTGTGTGCAGAATTACTGGGAGTCTGCTTTTAAGCTTAGTGTTTTTAACAAGACCTTCAGCTCTTAGAACACCATACAATAAGTACTGTTCCATTTTTTATGTCAGATTTCAAAGTTAAGTTAAAGTTAAGTTGTATCTCTGAAAATGGTTACAGTAATGCAGTTCTATTTAAAATGGTATGTGCATTGTTCATCTTTTGCACTCTACCAGTGAGCTATTAAATTTTTGGTTGAGTATTAATTTTATTTACTGCAAATCTGGGTATTTCTTCTTATTATGCTGCAACTGCTTTATAATGATTATTTTTACTTTTTTGCTGCAGCCTTCACTGGGTTAATGATTTACCAGGAACATTTAGTCAAGTAAGTTGATTTGAAATTTGTAAATCATATCCTTCTTTAATTTGTAATAATTTTTGCTGTAAGTGCAGGTTAATGAAGGATCTTGCCTAACCATTAAAAATGGGTCCTGGTGACTTAGGTAGATACACAATGCTTGAAAATACAAGAAAATGTCTAATCCCTGACTACTTTATTCATTTTCCCACCAACTTAAAAAATTATTGACAATGGAACAACAGCAGCGGCAGCAAAACCAACAAAAGAATTAAAGTGGTGTTAAAAATATTGCAGAATTTTTATTGAATTCTAGGTAAAATAAATATTATTTTTTAATATAATTATTTTGAAATTGTTTGATTTTCCTTTTTATTTTAAAAAGAAACTATTTATTTACTAAATGCCCCAAGACAAGCTATTACAAGTTATTTGGCTAAGAAGGTTTAAATTTGTGGATTGGTACCTTTCTTGACAACATCAACAGCTATTTGCACAATGGCATCATTTTACTACTAACTATGACCAAAATCCTTTTCATTTTTCCTTTCATATTTTAACTTGCTCCCAGCAAGGTTTAAATATCAAAAGCCCTAGTTTGCACAAGAAAGCAAAACTCGAAAAATTCGGGTCTTAGTAGTAAAATGACTTCATCATGCAAATATAATATATTGCAAAAATATTTTATACTGACAAATGTCAAACATGTTAATAAAACTTTTTTCAAATTAGATCATTCGCTGCCTAAAAGAGGATGGTGTTTTCATAGGAGCCATGTTTGGAGGAGAAACCCTTTATCAGCTCCGATCTGCCTTACAGTTGGCTGAAATTGAGAGGGAGGGGGTAAGTACACTGCAAACACTATCCAGAGGGGTAGTAAGGGATACACTGTAAGTCAGTTGTTTAAGAGAGATAGAGGGTAATTTTTTGTATAGTCATAAGAAAGTGCAGTTGGGTGTGGGAAATATTATTTTTTAATGTAAGGTGGAGGGGAAATCTAGTTCAACAAAGTTGAGTGTTGCCAGGGATGGCATATGTGGTGTTTAACAGGGATGTAGATAATAGCCGGAAGCCGGGAAAATTACCCGGCTGTGAACGCGATTTTCTATGGCGCGTTATTAGGGTCAAAATTAATAATGCAAACTTTTTTTTAAGATGACTTTCGAATTGCAACTCTTGTGGCATGATTAATTGCTAATGTAATTTCTTTTGACATTTTTTGCGAAACCTTGCTTCTTTCTGCACGTTTCATGGCGTACAAGTGTTTTTCTTTACCATTACTTTCCAATTGCAACTCTTGTTACATGGTTAATTGTCAATTGAGTTTTTCTTCACATTTTCTGCGAAAACTTACTTCTTTCTGCACGGTTCTTGGCTTGAGACATAAACAATCACAGGCTATTTTCCGAACATAAGAATTACTTTACACGTAAGATTATTTCCGAAATATCAAAACTCTTACCATAAACACTCTTTATAAAGCTCTGTTTCTAATACATCAACGTAAGACGCTCGCAAGCGATAAAAAATACCAGCATCGAATTACTATTGAAATACATGTCTTACCGCAAATTTTCTGCGAATTAACTTACCACCCAAATTTTCTGCAAAAAATCAACCAGGCGTTCTAGTCACGTGATCTATCCCAGGATACCTTCGGATCGCTTCCCTCGACCTAGACCGGCCGTACTGCTGATTTTTTGGTGAATCTTCGTCTACATCTCATCGACCTCTCTAGGAGACCAGAGCAAGATTCAACTGATGATGTCGCGGACTAAGTATTGTACCGATTGCAACAAGTAGCTCGTCATTTGTCGAGGATAGCTGCTAGTGCCACTGGAAATGTATTTGAAATTGGCAGCCTGTGTCCTTTGTTGTACGTTCTACGGGATCGGTTGGTCGTCCTGGGCTCAGTAATGGTTGTTGTTCTATTAAATGCCAGTTTTTCATGAGAATTTGTAGCCTGCAGTGCAGGCGTTTTCTTTGGGTGCGCAATTTGCTCGCGAAAGCGCCATGTTGAAACTGGCTGAAAAAAGGAAGAAATGGGGCGAGTCAAATGGAGCGGGGAGGGGGCGGGAAGAGAGAAGAGAAAGCGCCTGCCCGAAAACACTGTGAAAATGAGAAACACCCTAATAAGACGCGCGAGACCGCTCTTCCGGAAATGAGCAGCCGACAATAACAAAACAACCAAACAGTCGCTCCAGTACAAAGACTCGACAAGCTGGGGTTTATAATTGTTTTTATCTTGACTGAGTCACAATGCAATTCTCCACAGCTGATGAAGCTTCCGTTTAAGCCGCAATTCATTCTTCTAAATTCATCTCTGTAAATCGCTATCCGTGAGAGTTTAACATCCTGCAAACAATTTAAAAAACTAAGGAGCTGGGCTCAGCGTGATACAACATCGCAGGAAAACATCACATTCTCGGACTAGAAAGAAAATTGCTTAGTTATTCAGATCCTGAGGCACTTTGGACAAAAATAAAGAACCTAACAGCCTTATTTAGCGACAAAAAAGGCTTAAAGCTTCAAAAGAGGTTTTGCGTCTCTTCGAATCTTTCCCCTTTGTAGATGGAGGTGTCCAAGAATGTTGTTTCCTTATCGGAAATTTCAGCCGTAAATTTGATCGTAGGGTGATGATTGTTTGCTTGTTCAATGAAATGTTCTATTCTGTCTCTGTTTGTAGTCCAGAACGAGAAGATGTCGTCTATGTAACGTTTCCAAACGAGCGGTTTTAAAAGGCTTTGGCTAAGGATTCCCGTCTCTACCTTGTTCATGAATATATTAGAAAAGGCGACTGCCATTTTCGTGCCCATGGCCGTACCATGTGGACTACAAACAGGGACAGAATGGAACATTTCATTGAACAAGCAAACAATCATCACCCTACGATCAAATTTACATCAGTGCCAAACCTAAAACAAATTCACATGAAAAACTGGCATTTAATAGAACAACAACCATTACTGAGCGGAATCTACAAAAAACCGCCCCTCGTATCTTATAAAAGAGGGCGGTCGCTGAAAGACATACTCGTGAGAGCCAAACTATAAAAAGGCTATTTTGAACACCCGCTGGGGAGTCGTGTAGGCCTGTCAACCCCATTTTACACTGTACCCAGCATTTGGGAACTCTGTATGGATACTTCGCACAACAGAATCAAGATCATCATCGGACATTTCAGTCATAGTTCCTCGAATTGAAATATTGAATTCTCGCAGTCGCCCTTTAATGGTACTGACGCTTACACAGAGAGCCTCGGCGATATCTGGAGTTTTCAGTTCGTGTTCGACTAAGTACTCAAGCTGATCTTTGCTTATTTCGAACCTAGGACGACCAACCGATCCCGTAGAACGTACAACAAAGGACACAAGCAGCCAATTTCAAATACATTTCCAGTGGCACTAGCAGCTATCCTCGACAAATGACGAGCTACTTGTTGCAATCGGTACAATACGTAGTCCGCGACATCATCAGTTGAATCTTGCTCTAGTCTCCTAGCGAGGTCGATGAGATGTAGACGAAGATTCGCCAAAAAATCAGCAGTACGGCCGGTCTAGGTCGAGGGAAGCGATCCGAAGGTATCCTGGGATAGATCACGTGACTAGAACGCCTGGTTGATTTTTTGCAGAAAATTTGGGTGGTAAGTTAATTCGCAGAAAATTTGCGGTAAGACATGTATTTCAATAGTAATTCGATGCTGGTATTTTTATCGCTTGCGGGTGTCTTACGTTGATGTATTAGAAATAGAGCTTTATAAAGAATGTTTATGGTAAGAGATTTGATATTTCGGAAATAATCTTGCATGTAAAGTAATTCTTATGTTCGGAAAATAGCCTGCGATTGTTTATGTCTCAAGCCATAAACCTTGCAGAAAGAAGTAAGTTTTCGCAGAAAATGTGAAGAAAAACTTAATTGACAATTAACCATGTAACAAGAGTTGCAATTAAAAGTAACGGTAAAGAAAAACACTTGTACGCCATGAAACGTGCAGAAAGAAGCAAGTTTTCGCAAAAAATGTCAAAAGAAACTACATTAGCAATTAATCATGCCACAAGAGTTGCAATTCGAAAGTCATCTTAAAAAAAGTTTGCAGTATTAATTTTGACCCTAATAACGCGCCATAATTTTCCCGGCTGTAAGGCACTACTTATTTCTCCAAAATGTTTTTAAATGTTCTCAGAAGATTGTTATTTATTTATTTCGTTTGTTTACACCTTCATTGCTGTCTTATCGGAACTGAAAGGTTTGTAAACACTCCATTTACGTGCGACGATCGCATCATTCGCATCACATCGTCCATTTTGCAGGCTCAATGGCCAGCGGTATTCGTACTTCATGTATGCGAAATAATGAACGCAAATTGCGTATCTCTGCCGGTTGAAATATTATTGCTTTATAATGTCGGGGAAAAGAAAGAAAGATGATTCTGAGGCCGTTGGTATCATGAAATTTTTTAAGTCTACTGAAAGAAACAGGATAAGTTCTAAGGAACCAAGTGACATTGCTGAAAGAAGTTCGATTAGCTCCGCTATAGAATCTGTGCAAATCAACGAGAGCACGTGTTCGGCCACTTCTTCACCTGTTGACGATCACTCTTCACGTACGTGCAGCGGAACAGAGCAGACCACAGTTATAGCTACACCTACCATCACAGATGTATTAACTTAATTATCATTCTGGGTTTCAGTTAACTAAATATTAATAAACATTAAAAACAATCAAGACTGCAGTTCATCATAACTTTATTACCTGTTACCTGATAAACGTCTGTCCTGAATGCCCTTGATTTTGCCCCCAAAATCAAGGAAAATGCATCTCCGAGAGTACGCATTTTCAAAATTTCCCGGGGGGGCATGCCCCCGGACCCCCCTAGGTATAGCGTGCCAAAGGCACGCTAGAGTGGGCCTTCGGCCCAAATACCCGCCTATCATTGCTAGATTTCCACCTGTTAAAAACTTTAGCTACATCCCTGTGTTATGAAGTAAGGCTCCGAAGGTATATTTCTCCTAGGAGATGTTTGGTAAATGTGTGGTAAATATAACAGATTGGGAATTGTTTTGATGTTCATCTTTCTTGCTGGAGCTATTCCAAGCCTGTTGTCCAGAAATGCACACAAGATTCAGGCTATTAATGTTCTTGTAGCCCTAATTCTCACCTATAAACACAAATACATCTGTAATGCTGTCAAACAATGAAGTTGCAACACTTTTTCAAGTCATTTTCTGTGTGTTTGTTTGTTTCTCTCCATCCTTGAGACTCCATGTTATTGCTGTAAGGTCTCAGATTTTTAAGCAAGGGTCTTTGAAGGTTTTGCATTTGCCATTTACATTCCATCATTATGTCAACTAGAGTGATTGAAATTTTGTGTTGTGGGATGGTCTCAGCTTAGTGTATTTTAATGCTTGCTAAACTTTAGTTGCAAAAACTGTTGCTAAATTACCTTTCAGGGATTTGCTCCTCACATATCACCATTCGCAGAAGTCAGAGATCTTGGAAATCTTTTGACCAGAAGTGGATTCTCTTTAACAACTGTTGTAAGTTTAAGATGAACTGAATTTAAGAAGGATTAATCAGCCTACATTGCACTTCACTATGGACATTGAAACCTTTTATGGAACCCCAAACTGGAATGAAAATATTCAAATGATATTGTATCTTTCTAGACAATTTCTTCATTCATGAAACGTACACTTGTCTAGTCAAGACAGATAACTGTGTGTTTTTCAGTGTCTGATTTGTAAGCCTCTGTTTTTTGTAAGGATTTTGATGAGATAACCATAGGATATCCTGGAATGGTTGAACTAATGCAAGATCTTAAGGGAATGGGTGAAAATAATGCTGCCTGGAGAAGAAAGACATTACTGCACAGGGACACCATTCTTGCTGCATCTTCAATATATCAGGGTAATTTGTTTAAACTTAAGTTTTTTTAAGACCTTAATTCTGTCTGCAAAATTTGTCATTCTCATCATCATCATGTCTCTGTACTCCTGACAGTCCACAAGAGTAGTAAAACTTTTTGGGATTTGTCTTGTGTGTTTAGCTAGTTGGAAGAAATCACAGAACCTGTATTTATCTAACTGTCACACCAGTGATCAGCTACACAAAGTTAACCTTAAGGAGTGGTTTGTTCAATAACACCATGCTATGATACAAAATGATATTTTAGCATAGCATGTACAGAGACACTTTATACATTATTTTTGTATATTTGAATCCGGCCTTTTGCAATTTGACAAGAATTTTCCATAGTACATGCTTATGTGTTTTGTCCTTAATGGTTGCTTTGTGTATGAAATTTCTTCAGCTTCATGTGAATCAATACATGTCAAACTGATTGGTTAAGAAAAGCCCTATTAGTTCTTTCATTAGTCTGAATTTTTCCCCTGTGTCCAGGGGTCAATTTAATAAAACTTTTACACATATAATATACAAGTGTAGCCATTGTTTTAGAGTCTGAGAACAATAGCTACACTTGTAAATTACACATGAAAAAGTTTTATTAAATTGACCCCAGGTGTGAGTTACATGTAACTTATTGTAAATTAATTAAAGTTAACTGTTTTTGTTGTCCTTACATTTTCCAGAGATGTATGGCCTGGAAGATGGTGGTATTCCAGCCACTTTCTTTGTGCTTTACATGATTGGATGGAAGCCCCATGAATCACAAGTAAGTCTGACTTGAACATTTGATGGCATTTTTTAAAAGTGTTTGATTATAGGTACAATGAGTAGCCATACAGTAGAAAAAAGAAGAAAAGAGGTCACAATGTTTTGACTTACTTTGTTTTCAGCAAAAGGCAGCAAAACGTGGATCTGCAACAGCAAGCTTTGGTGACTTATCAAGTTTGAACACACCAAAAAAGTAAACCGATCATATGCACAAATCCTAAGGCATTCCTTGGTTCCCTGTGTACATGAGACACCAAGGTTTTTGGGGATAGGTAGGAAGACCAGCCCATGGTTCCAAAATAATTGCCTTAAAAAATATCAAGAATCAGCTACTGGAGTCAAAAAAGGCCGAATTATAATTCTACATGTGTGTGTAATACTCCATTGAAGAATAATAATGTAATGTATGGGTGTATGAATGTATCCTTTACATAAGTTGGTTTTTCAGTGTTGCTCAAATCTTAGGGTCTTTTTCAAAGGAAAGTATGAAGGGTGAAGTTCACACCAAAAAGCCCATTATGGGGTGAATATACTAGTATGGATAATTATTATAATTTATGGCTGAATGCACAAGCAGGCAAGATGAAGCGAATCCTGCATCCTTATTGGCTACCGAAGGATCGAGTTGGTCCCGCAATTAGAAGTTCTCTTTTTGGCCCTATAATAAATCCTTAATTAACCAAGCTTCTTTGTTCAAGATGGCTGAATATTGTCCTTGTTCTTTTTCGCATTTTTATCAACCGAGACGAATAAAAACAAAAAAAAGAACTTGGCCAATATCCAGCCATCTTGACCTCTCTCTTGGTCAATAATGCATATTTATTTTCTGCAACAACACATTGTGTGATGTACAGTGGAACTCGGTTAATACAGACACCAAGGGGACAAGCCATAGTGTCCATATTATCAGGGTGTCTGTCTCATGCGGCCTCTCAGAAAGTTAGGGACTCATGTTATATCAATCTAACGACCAAAGCAGATTTTAACAATTTGAAACGTCAGCATCGTTTATCATTTTCCCAGCCTAAAACTATATTTCAAGTATTTTAATACCTACTAAATTTTAGGACAATAATTTTAAGCATCTTAAAAATACAACAGTGGAAATTGGAATCTGTGGCTTAGTAAACTTTGTACTGACGCTTTTAGTTTGTGACTCAGCCCGGTGAACTGAACATTTTACAGAATGTTTGAAACGTCACTCACCATTTCTGCTAGGTTTTCACTGGTAAGATATTCAGTGATAGACAGTGGGCAGATTACTAGTGTCTGTAAAGCGAGGTTGATGATGTATGAGATTGGCTGTTTTCACACTTTATGGAGACAGATCATCCGTCACTAGTCAGACAGATAATCTATCTTCAAAATCCATCAAAATTGGTGGATAAACAGATTAATAAAGTCCGATTATTCATCCAAGTTACATTTTTGCATTAAGACAAGTTTATGTTCTGTCTGACGTGAATTATCCAATGGATATATAACCCGTCTCTGATGGATAACCCACCTCTAGTGTGAAAACAGCAATTATGTGACCCAAGACATAGAAAAGTGTCTGGAGTCTGTATTTAGTGGGATAATTTTAGAGAAAATATTTGAGCATTTCGTTGGGACAAACAAAACTCTGTGTTATATATGGATGTCTGTATTAAGCAGCATTATTAATGCCTGGTTGTACAAGAGGTGTCTCGTACAGTAAAAAGACTCTTTTTTATTAAGTACCTGTTTATTTGAACTTAAAAAAAATACATTATTTTTGATCACACTGATGCATTTTATTGTTCAAAAACACTAATCAAAGCTAGGGTGTAATAACAAAATTCCTAGTTTGTAAATCAAAAAATAATATTATTTACACTAATGGTATTCTTTTTGCAGAAAATGCAGTCAACTATTGTCATCAAAATTGCAGTAGTACTGTAGAAAAAAGATTGAGCTGATTCCCAAGATAAATCGTGGATAATAGAAAGATCCATGGATAAATCGATTTATTTTACAAGTTATAATCACTAACTCAATTTTAATGGACAGCTTAGTGACTCAAGCTGAAAATCCAGATAATAACTGTCACTTTAAAATTGATGTTCAAGCCAAAATTATTCAGTGACGTGTAATGTTAATAATATTAACCTTTGAAAAGATAGAGAGTTCTTAATCTAGTGTCAAGGTTATTTCTGGTTTGGATCATGTCATGTGTTATTGAGAAATCAGAACGGAAACCAAAACTCCTATTTCCTGGTAGCTACATGCAGTAAAATTTTATTTAATGATTTGTGTTGCCTTTGTTTGTTTTGTGATTTGCCAACACTAAAAAAAGTGACAGGAAATAATAATTTCAAGTTAAATCATCATTTTGTTGTCTAACATCATTGCAAAATTGTAAAGAGAAACACTCCTCTATGTTACATTGATTAACTTTATGAAGTAATTTTTTAATCAGTACTTTTTCTCACTACAAAAAACAGTGCAGGCCTTTTTTACTAATTATACATGTAGACAAGTCACAATGAGATAGTAATAATATTATAATATTATTACCATCTCTCTGTGACTTATTGTAATAAAATTTTTCATAGAAAATTAATGGAATTATTAACCAATTGAAACCTATTTTACTGACTTGTATGTAGAGCGTCAAAACAGTTACTGTGATTTAAGAATGCAGGCTCTCTTCTTTAATGTTTTGAAATGGGCAAGTGATAAACCAGAAAATCAAACAAAGGGAGACCAGAGTAGCAACAATGATGTTACCTATAAAGCTCCATTGCTGGCTGATTTGAACTGTTTTTTTTTCCATGCAAAAAAATAAAAAGTTCACTAAACTATAAATAAAGCAAAAAAAATCTTTTATCATGCCATAGAGTTAGCCCCAACAACAACAAAAAAATCATACAGTAAATTTATGCCACTCTTTGGTATGCTGTACAACTAGGATCAAAGATTGAGAAGCAGAGAACCTTTCTGCTGAGCTGTATCCTTAATTTTGGTTTTTTACTCTTTTTGATTTGTTTTTAACATATTTTCACATCTGCATTTTTTTTATGGCAACAAAGGGAAGACATGTTTGCATTAATTTGGTGCATATACTGTACTGCAACAAACTAATCTACTCTTTTGCTAATTGCAAAATGAATGGGTTGTTATGACTTCAAGCTGTCTCCTTCCTCAGGTGTGTATGAAAACTGATTAAAATTAGCTTCATCCTCTTCAGCAATCTCAGCCAGGTTACCTGCAAAGCAGTTTATATTTAACAATTAGTCGCCGAAGGCGACGTGAATATCGGTGACTATTCGCCAATATCCATGTCACCTGAGGCGACTAATTGTTTTAGTATAATTACATTGATGATTATTCGAGAAAATAAAATTATTGATCAATTTCCGACCCCGAAACATCAAAAAATCTGGCTGCCATTTTGAAAACTGCTAGCCTTCAATGCTATAATCACCGCGCGGTGATTATAGCAGGATAGTGCGAAGCTCCTAGCCAATCACAGCACTCTATTTTCGATAGTCATCGATGTAATTATACTAAAGATGAATGTCAGATTGGATGTCAATTTATGCAATTGCAGAACAAAAAGCCTAAAATACTTCATGACTCTGATTCAAAAAATGGCATTTGCCATAATGGCCACAAAATGGGCCACACATCCACATGTTTGCCATTAAAGGTTAATATCATTATGACTTTTAAACCAAATGAAAAAAGATCAAAGTGCTTACATACAACTGTAATCCCCTAGCAGAAGAAGGATGATGGGAGTATTAGCGTGCACCACATTTATAGATCAAAATTTAACTGACAGTTGGTTTAGGTATTATTAAGCACACTAAGAAAACCATTGCTCGGCTATCATCTGACAACTGATCAACTATCTTTGATAATTTGGGCAACACACAGCTGGTTGTGAAGAGTTGTTCTTCCACAATTTCAACCCTCTATGTCCCAAGAATGGCCAACATCAGTTTTCTCCTTACAACATCTATGCATCATCATGAGAAAAAGGATATGAGAAAGAATATAATGACCATTAAAGGGAAAATGCTTTGATCTTTTATGAGATCCTCGTAACTGATTCTTTAAGGAAATGTATGAAGAATTTAGATACGGATATTGGGGAGTAACCTTCCATGATCATTTGCCTTACCTTCAGGGGGTGACAGTTTGACTGGTTCACTGGTGAAGTCTTCATCAAAATTAGAAACATCGGTGTCAGACTTTACTACTGGCTTGAAAGGGGGCTTAACCTGTGGTATCAACATCACATTTTTAGAAATCCCTCAAGTTAGCATCACCCTTCACATGAAAATTTTTATTTGTGCTGTGCAATGGTTCAATGTAGTTTTATAAGATTCTGTTGAATCCAGGCTCGTTTTCCTGCAAACTTGTCATAACAGTGCAGATTTGACACAGAAATCAGCAGGGGGAATTGCCCTAATTCCCCATTAATTTTAAGTCCTGTGCTGCTAGTTTTGATTTCCTAGAGAAAATGAAGACGTCTTAAGATATGTAGAGCAACTATCAGTGAAATTTGATATTGCCTCTTCAGACCTTCCAACCCCTAAACCATGCAAATCTGGAGTGTTTGTTAAAAAGCTCTAAAAAACCTGGAGATTGGTACCTCAAACTTAGATTTGTCAAATATACTTTTGTCATGGTATTCTTTACCCTGTAAGTGGTCTCTGTTGTACACTCTTGTTGCTCCTTTGGAAGCTATGAGGAGATTCTGTTTTACAATGCAGGTCGATAGGACGGCAGGGGGGAGGGGGGGGGAAGGGAGAGCTTTCTCCCAGACATTAGCAAACCTTTTTACAGGAATGAGGTTGGAATTGGACTCAGGTTTCCCCCCAAAATTAGATTGATACAATAATTCGTCCATTATGAAGACAGTTTTTTTAAAATTATGTCATTTCTACCGGAATTGTCTGGCAATTTTATGATTTTCAGATTCACTGTGAGATTTGGACGCTAAATTGTGTGACTGTGAGTTGAGTCAAATTGTGAGAGTTGGAAGGTCTTTCTCTTACCCTCTTGTGAAAGACGTCATCCCAGTTGACTTTGAGAAAGAATGGATCTCTCATGACCTCTTTAGCATCATCTGAGCTTCCACCAAGGCTGTGAAGATTATATGTATATTTTCACTGTAACAAATCATTAACTAGATATACTTTTCCTCTTAAGTTCACTTGTTTTCAGCACACTTTGTTATGGCTTATCTGTCTGGTCAAATGCCAGTAAGTGCAACATTAAGAAACTACAGTTAGTCCAGAATTTTGCAGCATGAATCACTCTTGATCTCAAAAAGTTCGATCACATTTCAAAAGGTACTAAATTCCTTAACTGGCTACCTGTTAGTGACAAACTTTAATGAGCAATGCTGTAGTGATGTTTAAATGTATTAACATTCTTGTCAACAACTACTTGGCTGAGAAATTTTTGTGATGTACTGAAATTCACACAAAAAAGTACTAGACAGAGTAGTAAGCTAAACATTCCGAGATGTCATCGAGCCTTCAGTCAGTGGTCTCTCTTCTGTCAAGGGGCAAGGTGTTGGAATTGCATCAGTGATAGAGTTAAATCAACTGACTCAGTTAGCATCTTTGAAAGGCACATAGTCAAGCTACTTCTTCCCCCATCAATAATTGAATATGTAATACTTAGTCCTATCCAATGCATTGTTTTGTTTTTGTATTTAACTTTTTTATACATTCCTGTTATTATTCTTTTTCCTTTAGGGAGTTACAATAAAATATGTATGGCTGTGTGCAAGTATGACCCTAAGAGTAGAAATGTGCTTAAAGCAAAGTGAACACAGATCCATGACAGTCCAATATATTTTGTTTGGGTTGGAGTAACAATACACCTTTCCTTGGTAAAAGTTAATGTAAGTGAAACCTTTACTTACAAAAACTGCCAAAGTATATTTGCAGTAAAACAAGCCGCTTTATACAGTATAAACTTTTAAGGAAAAGATAAAATTGACTAGTTTTCTTCCTAAAAATGCTTTAAAATACTTTATACAACTTTAATTTTACTCCCTTCCTGTAAGAATATTTGATTGTTGAATTGAGATGTGGACAGTATTTTTTACATGTACCGTTTTGAAGGGTTTTTCTGTAGAAGTCCAGAAAGGATACCCTTTGCATCACTAGTAAGTCTTCCGGGGAATTTCACATCTTCCTGTAATTATGAATATACATAAAAAAGTAAATAAAACACTGCCAACATAATCAATACGACTGCGAACGAGCAAAGCATTTGCTGCTATATTTCTGACTTACTTTAAGAATACATCTTTGTGGATATTTTCCTGTTCAATGGCAAGTTTAACATCAGATATGGTATATTTACTTATTTGAATTATTATTTATGTTGTAAATTACATCCAAGCTTGACTATTCACATGGCTTCAAATAAGTTAATTATTAATTTACTATTGACTGCAGATTTCAAAAGGCTGTATTGCCTTTCACAATAATAAATGGTTCAAATAATTAATCATTAATAATATCTATACTATGTGGATCATGTTAAACGCCATGGTAATATACATTATTACAGACCGTTAAAATCAGTTCAAATAGAACTTCATGATCCCTGTTGTAGAATGGAAGTCGGCCGCATAACATCTCGTACATGACCACGCCTACTCCCCACCAGTCTACAGCAGGCCCATAATCACTATCCTCAAGGACCTGAAATAAACACAGGATGTTTGGTTTAACCAAGATCATGACTCTAATTCACACCAAGGATTGCTATAGTTGAAACTCCTGATACACCAACACCTCTGAAACTAGAAAACAGAGTCAGTACCTTCTCTGCCCTTCCCACCTCTCTTAATATTTTGCCCTGTTTGCCTAATGCCATGAGTATCCCGTTTAGCTTCAGAGGTGGCGAATGGTAAAATCCGAGACTCGCCGAGACCCTAGTTAGAAATCTGAGCTCGAGACTCTTTGGTAAAAAGTTTCGAGACTCAAAAAAGGAAAAACAAACCATGCAAAAACGAGACTTCGAGACTTATCAAAAACCCTTCCGAGATTTCGAGATCCTGCCAAAATTTTCTGAGACCCACATTTTTCGTGGTACCATTCGCCACCCCTAGCTTAAACTAATAAAAGAAATGGAAACAACTGCTATGCCAACTAGATTGTACACAAAAGGTGTCCTTCATTTGAAATAAATTCCATCCTTATTAGGCTTTCAATCTTCATAAAAACATAAATTATGCAAACTGTTCCATTCAATAATCAACTGGTAACTTCAACTTACTTTTACAAGCAATGATTGCATACTTTGGCAATCAGTTGTATAAATTTTGTCAGGTTTTCACCTAACATAAATCATCAACATAATTTTCAGATTATAAAAACTACTTATTTATACAGTTGTCATGAGAGAAGATATGGAATACTAACCTCTGGTGCCAAGTATTCAGGAGTGCCACAAAATGTTTTTGTTGTTGCTCCATGTGAAACATCTTCTTTACAAAGCCCAAAGTCAGCAATTTTAATATGACCTTCTGAGTCAAGCAGCAAATTTTCAAGCTGCCAAAAAAGAGAAAGTCTACATAAACTAAACTACTGGTACATGCCCTGGAAATCGTAAAGCTGAATGATGAAAGTATGCTACTTAACATCTTTCAAATTCAAACAGTGGTTACAAGCTAAGAATACGGGAAAAGAACTTACATCTGACCTGAAGAAAATTACCTTAAGATCTCTGTAGATGACTTTCTTCTCATGAAGATACTTGACGGCTAAAACTATTTCAGAGGCATAAAACCTTGACCGCTCCTCTGAGAACACACGTTCTTTAGACAGGTGGAAAAAAAGCTGATGAAACAAAATGACAAACAGCAAAATTAACAATATAAGCTGTGATTTAACCGCTATCATTTTGAATTAATTTTCTATTTCTACCTGAAGAGAATGAAGTTAATATACTGTACTATTAAATGAAGACATAGTGATAATCCACATTCTATCAGCTATATGTGCATTTATATTCATATTCCTGTGGCCATTAAGCAATTCAAAGTTCTCTTCATATTTCTTTCCCACTCCTGTTTTTGATTTCCTTTTTTACTTTAAAGAGGCAGTGAGGCCATGTGTAGAGCATTTGCCTTGCAATCCAGAGGCCTTGAGTTTAAGTCCCACCCTGACTGATACAACTGTAGCTAGATTTGTCATCCTTTTTTCCCATTCTTTTTTCACTCCACTTCCCTTTGCTTCATTTTTATTTATTTTAAACTAAATAATAATACCAAGATAATACACTCTTATTACTAACCTCACCACCATTGACATATTCCATTACAAATATTAGTCTTTCTTTTGTTTGAAAAGAGTACTTCAGCTCCTGTGTGACAACACAAAAAGTTTACTTGAGGTGACTAATAATAATACTTATTGTTGAAAACAACACACAGTGATACCATACTCGCATACATTGTAAACCTCGTAATTCTGATTTGTTGATATTTTATTGAAGTTAATGATTAGGTACAAATGAAACATGTAACAACTTACTGTGAGAAAAGGATGAACCATTGTCCTTAGTACTCTGTTTTCTGTTAATGTATGTGCGACTTCATCCTGTGGAATGACATTTTGATTCAAATTTGATAATGTCCATATCAAATCACAATGAAAATCACAGGAAATTGCCTGTGTAAATGAGACTATCAGAAGTGACCACCTCTCCATCTTGCTCATGAGTTGTTGAATAACAATGTGTTTACTGACCTTGGCAACAATAACTTCTTTCTTTAAAATCTTAAGTGCAACGACTTCACCAGTCTTCTTGATCTTTGCTAGCATGACCTTACCAAATGTCCCTTTTCCAAGAACTTTCAGTAGATGAAAATCATCTAGGGTCTGAAAAAATAAAGTGATCTTTAAAATTTAGGAAAAATTTTAATACATGCAGCTGATAAGTAAGAGAGATGACTTCCCTTTAGTGTGTGTATTTCAGTCAGGGCCCTAAAGTTTCCTCAACTAAAAATTCTGTTTAGAACACTGAGCTTTCTGAAACTGGGGTGTTTTGGGGAAATGCTACAGGAATATGCTAATTAGAACCAACTGACACATGCAGTAAAACAGAGCATACATAGACATTTTGTTAGTTTTCTTCTAAAACAAAAAGTTAAGAAACAAACCATTTTTTGACTTCTCAAGGTGATTTCATCTGTCACCGAGTCCTCTTTTTCATATTTTGCACTTTCATGCAATTTATCAGCTACCTCTTGAATGGAAGTAACCCATTCTTCTCTGCAAAATTTGACAACAAAATTTACTGTGCATATGAACCTACAAGCTTAAGAGGCTTTGAATAAAAGTAAGACTTGCAATTCAATGCAAATCTATGTGACAAGCAGGTCTTTCCTGAGGCCCTTAAGGTAATATTTCAACAAGCAACCCAGGCCTTGGAACAGTGACATAAGACAGATAAAATGGCAACAAATGACATAAAGATGGTATTGAAACTGGAATTCCAAACACAATAGTAAAATACTGACAGGAACATGGCCACCTCCTCTCAAAATGCAAAACAACTGGTTTTGAAAATCAGTCAAGGGACATACATTACCACCCCTCAGTTGGCCTCTTTCCTTAGACTCCAAGCCAGGCACTCAAGAGGGAAGGGGCAAGGGGAAAATTGAAAAAATAATTTAAAAAAATGTAACCACAAGTGATCACTAGAGTGAACAGCATACCTTTCAGCATGGTTGTCTAAATGGAATGTCCTCTCTATCAGTGTAGTCCACTGCCAACATCTGTGGATAAACAAAACTTTCATAAAACATTTTTCTTTGAACTGAAAGTCATATTATTTTTATAGTATTACACAAGATTTCACCCCCGGTAACCTTTTATCCCTAAAGAGTCACCATCATCCAATTTCTCGTTCCAACACCTGCATACAAATACTCCAGACAGATCTTCATACATTTCCCGGAGGAATTTTTTAAGAGAATTTGTTAAAAATCAAAACCGTTTTTCTTGGTTATGTATTAATATTGTTAGAGGAAAATTGATGTTGATCAGTATACTGTCACCAAGTTAACTCAACAGGCTAACCCCTGGTTACTGAGTGGGAGGCCTGTGCTCAAACCTACATTAGCTCATGCTGGCTAAGGTGATGAACCAAGGCTGTGCTCTAGCAGTGCCTGGTGGCCTGTGGTGCCTAACTTTTGCTCTCCAGCAACTAGAAAATCTTAGTTTTTTTTGCATACAAATCCTATGCTGGGTATCCTGGATTTCACAGGTCCAGAGCTCCAGGCTCCCTTCGATTCTCCTTAGAGCACAGCACTGTAATCTAGTCTCAGTTCGGATGATCTTGGGAGGTGGCATTGAGCCATTAGCCTGGTCTCCTTTCCACTTGTTTTGTTTGTTTATTTGAAGGCAACAGAAAGGATCCACACTAATGTTACAAAAGAGTGAGGATCATTTCTTTCATGGTTTGGTCTTGGCTCTTCTCATGTTATGAGTTCATACATTCCACACATCTCAGATGGGTAACAGAGAGCTCTTTGTTACCAGTTTTATTTTAAGTAAAGAGGACATCAACTGTTGTCCCCTCATCTGGCTGATATTATAAGAGCTTGAGAGAGTTCAACCACTGGAAAATAAACATACACCATACCTTATAATAAATGAATTTGACTTTGGCTTTTCTGTTCTCATAATTTGGCACTCTGGTAAAATAAATGAAGAAAATTACACCAGAGATTCACAATTATTATATTATATTACACTGTAGAGTGTATAATAATGCCAGGTAGGGATACATGGGCACTCCTAGAGCAAAGCTCTGTTGGGTTAGGGGAGAAACAATGTAATAGAACCCAGAATTGGTCAATTACCATGGCAACTTGACAATGAACTGGCCTGGCAAGAGTAATAATTCAGTACATATAAATGCTAAAAAGGCTCAAATCAACATTAGCACATGATAAAGGTACTTTGGTGATTTTCCATGTGATAAATGTTACTTACTCAATTATTGAAGTTTAATATTGAAGTTATTTATCAGTGTGCTTACTGGAAACAGAGAAGTTGTTCAAAGGTTCAGTTTCTCTTGACTTGGGAATCTCCTTGTACCCAATGAAAGTTCCATCACTCCAAAGCTGAAAATACCTAGGTCTCCAATTCTTAATGTATTCCCCTGAGAATAAGATTTCACAAAAATTATTTGTCATAATTGATTGTGATTGTTTTGCGAGGAAAGCGATTAAAAGTAACATTAATTTATAGCAAACAGCTACATTTGTACCTGTGGTTTTCTGTTTGCCATTGACTGTTGATCTTTGACAACATCAAAAGTACAGATCTTACAAGCTTGCGAGTTAATCTCTGCCATGTTGTAATAGACAGTATCACAGAAACAGTGCTTTATGACCAGGAGGAAGGTGGTCAGTGAAAAAATGGTGGAAAAAATGGCTGAACTCTACAAAGGGACTGATTTCTTCTAAGGTTAAAAGGTGCTCCTTGAGTATTAGGGTGGGGTTGTGTAGCATGCTTTCCATAAGCCCAAAGTTCACACCAAAATATTTGACCTTGTCCACCCTATATTAGAATAATGGCTGTCCTCAAGAGAAATGATTACAAATATTTAAATATTTGAATAATATTTTGAAATACCCAATTCCAGTCCCTCAGGTTTCAGACAGCACAAAACCTTACCCATTGTACACCCAAATGGTCTCAATCCACGCGCAATTTCAGACAACAACCCTCCAAGTTAAATTTTCCCTTTGGTGGCCATTTCACCAAAGAATATTTTTAGGCACCAGAATATATATCAATGATTAAATTTTGATAATTGGTTAATAATAATAATTTGGGCTTAAGAATGGTATTGTTCAGCCAAAACAATGTTTCTAAACAGCATTCAACGTATTCACAAGTGTATACAGTAACTTATAATTGAGTAACATCCATGTCGTTTCTTCAAGTATCAGTTTTCTGTGGTCACCAATTTGGCAACTATTTTTCGAATCAAGAAAGACTCTCTGGTGTCTTAGTAGATTGAGAATACATTTTCATGAAAAATAAAAATAATTTATGATCATAAACAACTTAGTACCTCGTTTCTGAAGCCAGCCTACTTTAACAATAGTTGATCCAGAGCTTGGACCATGTACAGATGAAACAGACATTGTCAAGCCTACAGTGAAGATCATGAAAAAATATGAGAAATATGTTATAAAATCATACCATTGTAATCTGCAATTTCTACTTGGGTATCCTGTGGTGACCAAAAAAGGATCAGCTTCTGACAGGACTGTGGTCACCCTAAAGTAAACCCTGGTTCTCATATGCTGCCAAGCTAACTATGATGTAACTGCGACACCGTTCCGATGTGAGAACAGAAGTCGCCAGCAGAAGAGGCCATGCCAGTCTTCACCTCCGGCATGCCTCCAAAGTTGACTTGAGTTCAACTTCGCAGGCATGCAAGTGGTAAAGATCTGTGAAGTTTCTTGTTGCCAGTGGCATTATGTCCTCATATTTCAGAGTAGTATTGCAGGCAGTACCGGCAGCTATGTCACAAGTACTTGGCAGCATATGAGAACCAAGCTTAAGAATGTCTTCTGAGGTTGCTCTTAAGGTCATTCCCCTGAAATAGAACTTAACATAGATTTTTTCTCAAATTTCGTTTATTAACTATTCATCATACTGGGACTTCAAAATAAAAATAAAAAAGGGGGGTGCCGGTATTCGTTTACGAGCTGCGAGGGCACAAACATACCCCCTTTGAGGTAATTTTCAACACTTCCGGTTTGCTGCCTTGCAGTGTGGACTATATTAATAATTAGGCCTAATAACACTCAGAATGTTATTGATTGTGCGAAATGAGGCTATACACATTTGGAGTTGGACAAGAGTAATGCTTTCAAAAGGCTTTTGGTACGAAAACGCATATGTTGAGGAAGCACTACCCTAACTTCGTTACCATGGTTACAATAATTTAAATGAAAAAATGAGTATTGGCTTTATACTTTCCTTTATATCTTTTTTTCTGAACATAGAAAATTGTCCATTTTTTTTGTGTAGGCAGCCTATTGTTTTTAGAGTCAAATAAGCGAAAAAAAGAGGGGGGTGCCGGTATTCGCTTAGAAGCTATGCCATCATTTTCTGTTCCCAGGCGGGCAGGCCCATTTCTCTTTCCAGGAAAAAAACATCGTAAATCGTACAGATGTAATTAAAGTTAGTTATTACACGGTATTATGATTGTTAAATTATGATGAAGCTCGGAAAAATGTTCAGATAAAAGCTGCTAATCAAATAAATATACCTACCTGAGGCAAGTTTGGTGTTTACATAAAAAATTGGTCGGCCGCTACTAGCACCGGCGGCACGATGCGATTTGTTTGTGGTGCACACAGTTACCTCTCCACATTCCAGATCGCCGCACATGATATACAAAAAACTACCCAACCCGGAGATAGTCAGTTTGATAGCTGAAGAGCTTTTCCACATGCACTGCAATCACTATTTAGGGCTTTGGCCAGCACGTCTAACTCGATCACTCGTCTGCCTTGAAAGTTGCAGCTGCAGGCTTCGATGCATTTCTTTTTTGTGCTAACGCCTCCATCGCCTTCCACATTACAACACTTCCTTTTCCAAATATTTTTTAACTTCTCTCGTCTTCCCTTTTCTTTTAAACTTACAAAAAAAATCTCTTTTATCTCTCGACTTGGTGCCGACGCCGACGGTAGCCATCTTGAAAGATTGCGTTAGCGTTGCAATGTTATGCGCAGTAGAGATGCGCAATGCAATTCAGAGGAATGACCTTAATTCCATCCACAAGGTGGCTACTGTAGAGAGGTTTGATTGTATAGTATTTCCTATTAGAGCGATTTTTGTATGACCTTGAAAAAAGGTTTCGGTAAGTGTTCGTTCTTTGTTTCATCAGCCAATGGATGAAAAGATCAAAACATGGCCTCTTTGTTTTCCCGCCAAAGAAACCCTAATATGGAGAAGGCACTGTTCGATTGGCCAATCGTGTTGTAGTATGACGTCAAAGCGAAGTATCGGTTGATTTCTAGAAAGTTCTCGGGCATGAAGTTTTTTCACCTGAGCTTTCGCTTAACCAATGAAAAGCCAGACGCATTTGTCTGTCCGCTCGATAAACCAATCAAATCGCTCTATTTCCGTTTGTTTGTCGTTTCTGTTTTGTTCACGCACTTTCATTTCAAGGTCATACGAAAATCGCTCTAAATTAATTGCTGTAGGAAAAGGAGACATCTGCACACAGGCTACAAAATTAAATTATCATTCGTTGCAAATTTTTCCTCCTTTTCATTGACCAAGAGCCCACCACATGACCTGCAAATAACTGCCTACAAATAATGGCCTGCTCATGATATTTTGCTTATAATTGACAAATCACGATATTTTGCTCAACCTCATCTAATAATTGTTAATTATTTTATCTGGATAATTTGAACCACCTGATTCTTTAACTAAAAAGAACATTTTTTCTTTTTGCTTTAAGGCTGGAAATTTTCAGGCCTTTCAAGATATTTTTCAGAACACTTAAGATAATTTGTAATCTTCTGGAAGTGACAGAAAAGATATGCAGTGGCTCTGTGAGTACTAGTATTCAATTGAAACAGCTGCAGTATTTATCAGGCGAGCATACTCTACTTTTTTCAATGCAAATCAGGATGTCTTATTATTTTTACATTAAAATTTGAGATGTCAGGTATTACAGATGAACATTGAATGCCAATGATGAGATGTCTCAGCTACATTCGTGAATATGAAACCACAAAATCAGCAGAAGATCATACCTCAGAGATAATTTTTCTGGGTTTATACAACAAAGTATAATGCTGCTGGGCAATTATAAATTCTTGATCAATATTTCTTAGCACAAATCTTGATGATTATGAATAAAATTTACTTGAAGTAAATAACATGAAAAAGAAATTGTTTAGTAAGTTAGTAAAAACAAGGAAAGCAGCTGGTTTAACATAAAATGACTTGCCTAACGCCAAACCCACGTAGGAAACCAGAAAAGTGACAGAACAAGCATGAAAGCTGCCAAGTATAAACATTTATTGTTGAAAATTATTTTTTGGAGCGGAAATGATCCTGACTTTTTTTTACGTACAAGAACAAACCAACGGTAAATTAAAGTTTGATCTGCATTAATATGTTAAACTTACATATATGTGTAAGAGTTTGAAGTGAGTGGTCGGAATTTTTGAGTCTGAAATGAATAACTTGTTAAAAACTGCAGTCTTATGCATGTATGTGTACATTAATAAAAATTTATGTTGTGCAAAAATAAGCTTAAATATTGCATTATTTCCTTAAGAATATTAAGAATATTAGCGACTTGATCGCGATAATTCGATTCCAGTTAAGCCTAATTTCTTCCTCCGGAGAAAGAGAGGCGATTGAAAAAATGCTCACCACAAGTATGGTCAGGTATTAATTGTTAAAAATGGACAGTCAGTAGGTCTACCACAATACACTCTCGATCGATAAGACATTAGCTCAACTTTACCATAGAGTACATTAACAAGTTAGACACCTCTTCAAAATCAGCAAAAGTTGAATAAGCGGTTCTCACTCATTGATAAATCCCACCCACACAAATCGATTGAGGCAAGAGCGCAGAAGTTAACCAAAATTCGACACCGAGAATCGAAGATGCTCAAGCGGAAGCTTCACTGAAAATCTACAAATCGTAATCTTGCGCATATGTTTAAACAAAGCAAAATTACCTAACAACAATGCATGAGAGATTCTTGCTGCATTTTGGAATCAAACAAATGAAACTGGCTAATTACAGCGAACGTTAAAAAATGAACAAGACATTCCGATGCAGCAAGCTGAAACGGACATCATGACCGACCGTAGAGGAAAATTTTGTTTTTGTGACGAACTTTAAATATGTCGAACTGATCTCGCTCTTCGTTCTTAAACAAGGAGGTCCTGTCAAGTGTTATATATAAAACAGATGACAATTGTGCCCACCTGTACAACTGCCGGGAACTCTACACAATATCTGTGGTTTGGTTACAAGCTAGGCTTGAAGCGTTCGGATTGATCTCTGGAGCGAAAGCGGCAGCAATGATGGTTTCTTCTGTGGTGTCCAGTCCCCAAGCAAACCTCTAATTTTCATTGTCACGCAACACTGACATAACAGACGTCACACAAGGAGAACAAGGCCGGTCGTTTGGAACATCCTTCATGGTGTACGTGTGTAGAATGGGCTGCCATCTAGTATTTTCCTTTGGATATGCTAAACATCATTTTTTTTCACAGCCATCCTGTTGTCTTAATACTGTTATTTTTTTAGGTTCAATTTTTGTCATTTTTCTCATAAAAAGGTAGTGGCAGCAGTGGTAGTGGTGGGCGGGGGAGGGCATTGGGGGTGAGGTTGGGGGTGGTGGTGGGGACTCACAAGCATCCTGTCAAGGTAAGGAGACTCATGGTACATTCTCAGAAGAGTGGAAAACAAAATTTTAGTTACCAACTTTAATTAAATTTCCCAGTATAATAAATTTACACTTCTTATTTTGTATTTAAATAATATTGTATCTTTATTGTTACTTTTACTTATCAAAAGAAGATTTACCTTCTATACCAAATAAAATTTGAAAAATATAACCTAAATTATGTTGCTCTAAATAATGAAGGAAGTGGCCCATATCCATATGGTTTTCTCTTGTGCCATGAACTTCAAAGAACAATTCTTCAAATCCAGGAAACTTTCTCTGATCATCAATGCTCTTGTTTTCTTCTCCCTTTTCTCGATGTCTGCAAGTAATTTTTTTCCAATTAAGCCTCCGTAAATGACTGAAGTACTCTTCAACATTGTATTCATCACCTTCCAAGCAAACAACCCCTGGCTTACCCGGCAGACAGAAGCCAGTGAGGCTATAGTCGGTGGCCCACTGAAGAATATCTTTCCTTTTTGTTTTGCTGTATATATGATGCATATATAACCACATTCGTAAGAACATCCTATCTCTTTTTATTTTAGCCTCATTTTCTTGAGATTTGCTTGTAATTGTTGTGGAAGATTTATTTTCAGCTTGGCTACGAGCAATGTACATTTCTCCATTTTCCTGAATCCATTGTAGTGCTGGTAATGTGCAAAGTTCTCCAGAGTCAACCACTGCAGTTATATGAGAGTTTAACTTCTCGTTAAGCTCCCTCTGAGTTTCTCTGTTAACACTTTGCGATCTAACAAAGAGTTCTGGTTTACTTTTGGGATATTCTTGAGGGAAATAACAAGACAGATCTATAGAGTTTTCTCTCCCAGAATCCCCGTTACAGTCGTGCAAGCTGATGGTCAGTGTGAAGTTAAGGAGACTATGTGGTTTTTCATCTGTCCTACCAGAACAAAATTCTTGTACATCTAGAAGTGCTTGCTCATCCAAATTGAACTCCTCTTCTTCTGGATACATAGATCGAAGCATTTCAACCTCAGAGAGCTGCAATTCTAAATTTTCACGCAGTTGGATTTGTGTTAAATCTGCGGGGTTGGCCGCCATCTTTGTATACTTAAGTTACACTCTGATTGATATTACTTGAAGGCACTTTTCGCTGTGGTAATAGCGGTTGTGTCTTGCAGACTCGTGTCAGTGTTTTTCTGGAGTTTAGAAAAGAGAAAAGTCTAGATAGGTCCGACATGTAGGAGATTTCTCTTCCCGAAGGTGTTTTGTCACCTTTATTTCTTTACTTAAAATGTTAGAAACGCATCTTATTATTACTGGAAAATGGAAAACGTGTTAAAACACTTGGAGCGCTGGTAAATCTGGCTAAAACCAGATGGATTCGGAAGATGATGTCAGGTTGACGTCGTTTCGTCCGCTCAGTCCAGATACTTCGCAATCGAGCTTTTCTTTGGCGCGATTATTTCAAAGAAAAAGACCCGAGGCTCGAGTGGAGGTCAAAATTGATAGCACAAAAAAACATCGTCCTGTGAGCCCATTAGTTAGTCCTAGAAGCTCACCGCAGTTGCAGAAACGAGTGTCAACGGCAAAAAATCTTGAACTGCCCCGTTCCTGGTCAGCCTCGCCTGTTATCGGTAGACGGAGGACGAGCGCGCCGGGGAGTGTAGGGATCGGCGGTAGGCGTAACTCTCCAGGTTACCGCAACGTGCATGCCGTCTTGGGCCGCCTGAACGCCGCTGCGGATGGTCGAGGGCAGGTTAGTTTGGGTTAAAAATTTCCTTGACGGATATGCCACTTTATATTGTTTTTAACCAAGCGATCAAGATGGGGCAAATTCTGTGCTCTGTCTGGTTTCATGAGCAGGAAAAATGGCCCCGGTAAGATTTTCTTATAACCCCATACACTTATTTTGCGTACATGTACATGTTTCGACTCTATTCGTAATAAACTATTTTGGGAGAAAGGCCCCGTTCGAACACCGAGCTTTTCATGTACCAAATCTAATCAATCACATGAAGAGATCAACGTTTGAATCAATTAAGTCTGACAGTGCATGTCTTATTTGGGTTGACCCATGAATTAAGATGGAGTGGCCCACATGGGAATTACGACTGTGGAGGGACTTTGTTTCAAACATCAATCTTTTCATGTGCTGAACCAAATGCATAAATAATTTACACTCAGACCCTTTGAACATTGTGAAAATGAATAATATTGAGTCTGACTAATGTTTCCCTGCTAGCAGAGGTCTCTCACGACGAGGCAAAAATGAGAGAAAGGAGAGAGACCTCTGCCGGCTTCCGAAGCGTTTTCTATCACGCATGCGTTTGCATTTCCTTAACAACCAGTGACGTTTTTGTGTCGTGCGACACAACCCACAGAACCGGTTTGCATGCGAAACTTCAAGAAATGTCGAGAACTCCACAATCTCTCAAATTTGAGGAAAGCGAGGACGTCCGTTAAACCAGCTGAGAGTCTGGAAAAGACGGTAAATGTCTTTTCTGAGGATTACAATTCAAAATGAGAGGGCATATCACTTGGAGTTACCTTGCAGCGGCGGTCGAAACAGAAATACTGAACCTAAATCCTCGTTTAAGCAAAACAATAAGGTCATGTATCACACAATCACGAGGTTATGAGTCATGGTTGGCCTGTCAACACCTTCCATTGTGGGCTCAATAATTGTCATCGTTCAGTCTAACAGGGCACGTGCATTACACATAAAAATGAAACTGGTTTTGAAACCGGTAAGTTTCGACCAGAAATCTGGTCGGCGGCTTCATCAAACAACGCTTCGGAAGCCGGCAGAGGTCTCTCTCTTTTCTCTCATTTTTGCCTCATCGTGAGAGACCTCTGCTAGCAGGGAAACTAATGTTAGGGTTGACATCCAAATGAACCCTCAACCTTGTATTATTTGGGTTAACCTAAGTAGGTATTAAATTTGTTAACTAAAAAGATCTACATTTGAACTGGGCCGAAAAGTATGAAATTGCTGCATGCATAATAAAATAAGAGTAAGAGGTTGTAGGGAAATCTCATCTGGCCCGCTGAGAATTAATATCCCTGTTCTGCAAGAGAAAATTTTCTTTGGGCTTTTTTTACCTACCTTTACAACATAGGCATGCTGTGTCTTTAATTTTTGCATCTGCTTATTTAAATTTCAGATTTTAGGCAATGTAAAATTTGTTCATGGATACTTTTACCGTACTGTCATTCATTATATAACCCTTAACTGAGCAAGTATTCAAAAAAACTTCTTGAATATAACTTTATGTCTAGTTTGCTTCTTTGTGTTAAACATAGTCTATTGAACCCATAATATTGTGCAGAGTTTCTCCTCAGATTCAAATAGAATTTTTTGTTTTGCTAAATATTTCCTTTCCTTTTCCCTCAGATGATCAAACTATTTTTCAATATTTCTGTTTTTTTCACCTCTAGGAAAGGGAAAATAATTGGAATAACAACACACTTTTACTATTATTTTATAACCTCTAATTTTGCGCAAAGTAAAATTGCCCTGTATTGTTGATATATTTTAAAGCTGTTTTAATATAATCTCTTCCCAATAAATCACTGAAAGCCCAAATTTTCTTTGCAGATTTCAATGGTCTTACAAAGATTTACACCTCCTTTATTTTCATTACTCATGCAAGAGTAGTAAATAATTGGCCATTGCTTGAAAACATAATTTTATAACCCATAGTTGTTGATTTAATTTTTTCAGCTACGACAAGAATACAAAAAGAGTGATTTTAAGCAGTATTGGATGCCAGATGAGAACTGCAAGGAATGTTATGAATGTGGGGAAAAGTTCAACACCTTCCGCCGCAGGCACCATTGCCGCCTCTGTGGTCAAATATTTTGCTACAGGTGCTGTTACTTGGAAATTCCTGGGCAGGTCATGGGGTATGCAGGTAAAGAAAAAGGAACAAAAAAACATTAAAATAAATGGCAAGCATTACTCTTTGTCAGAGACAAAATTAATATAATTGTGCAGTGGAACCCAGTTAATACAGACAAGCCTAAGAACATCAGCAGGTACAAGGCGAACCAGTTGGGTGTTTTATAAGCAAGGCCATGAAGGATTTGAACTTGGAACTATGGGGAAAAAAGTCTAGCTACGGTCAGGCGTTGGACTTGACTCTAAGCTTTTGCGTTACAAGTCCAGCATGTTAACCTCTCAGCCACTCTGCCTTGCTTAAATCTGACATTTTGTTTCCATATTTTATGTAAAAGAAACTGGCATTAAGTAGCCATTGCTGTTAAGCAGTTTTCTGTTATCATCTCACAAGAGTCTGTTTTATACATGCTTACAGTAATGATGATATTCTGATTGGCAGGGTTTTTACGGGTGTGCACTTACTGTCACAAGGTAGTCCAGCGGTACACACAGTCAGCTGACTTGATGGTTAGAAACTTGGAACAACTACAGGCCGATCTGAATGCATTTACCTCAGATACTGATATCACTACCAACAACAGTGGCAACATGAGCCTGTCAAATCCTAAGAGCTATCCATTTGATTTTGATGATGAGGAGAATTTCTATGTTCAGCCTTTACACAGAAAACTAAGCAACAGTGCAAGCATGACTCCAGTGAGTTCTTATGGTGAGAAGGAACGGCCTTTACCAATGCCAGGGTGGAGACCATTTGATGCATTTGGAGTATGTGCAGCTGAAGCAGACATGTTGAAACAAGTTAGTGATGGGTGATTTGTCATAATTATTGACAGAGAAGCTGATAATGAAAGTGAATAATATTATTATAAGTAATATTTGGAACTACTGTAAATCCTCTATTAAGCCCCCCGAGGGGCTTATTTTTTCCAAGTACTTTTGAGGGGGGGGCTTAATAGAGAGGGGGGGCTTATTTAATTTAGTGAAATGCATCACCTGTAGCAAAAATACTGTGGTATGAGACAGAGTAGACTTACGCGTTGTACAATTAAACTTGTGGTTACCGAGTGGTACACTCCTTTGTCTAATGACAAGAAAATGGTGGCAATTCTCCACAGGGAGCTAGAGCGCAAAATTGAGAAAGTTAAGCATATGAAGTTGGAGGTCATGCCGCCGAAGACCAAAAACAATATGAACTTCTAGCCTGAATAAATCATAACTGATCAGTCCATGTTAATCGTTAATTTTTTTGTGAAGAATAAGGATTGGGGGAGGGGGAGGGGGGCTTATTAACTTTCCTCCTCTGAAAAGGGGGGTCTTATTAGAAGGGGGGGTGCTTAATAGAGGATTTACGGTATTAGAAATTTTGTGCATGTTGCTCTGAAAATCTGAATTAAAATAAAATCTATGGTGATGATGATGATAATGGCAGGGTTGTCAGAAAGTTTTGAAGTAAACGGCTGAGTTATCAAAGTGACTAACCGGTCCAGGGATATTTTATTTAAAAAAGACCATCTGTAAAGAAATGCCAAGCAGAGTAGCCAGCCGATACTAACCAAGTAGGTGGTGATTTTTGCTGGCAGCCGGCTACTTTTGACAACCCTGAATGGTGATGATGATGATACTGCATACTTCTGTTTTCTGCACAGAAATCTAGAGGTGCTCTTTAGTTATCTTCCCTTTTGTTGTTTTGTTTTTGTGATAAAATTTTGTTGCTCTTTACAATTAAGGACTCCTTTCGTGAATTGTGGAATCAAATGATCTCACCCAAGTCTGGATTGGAACTGCAGAGCCACCGTTTTCGTTTGAGAACTTTTCAGAATTGTCTTGTTGGCAACGAGCTGGTTGATTGGCTGCTTACGTATGAAAAAACATCTACAAGGTAATCTAACAATAAGTTCTCTCTCAGATTGTAATAGAACTGCTTATAATGTACAAGCAAATGGGACCACTATTGGACCTTTCTCAAAATGTTGTGATATGATCTCTGATGATTTACTCTTACTACTGACAGTGAAGAGTCCATAGATTCATTAGTGATGGTAGTTAGGGAGCTTAATTAAGCAACAATTATGACAATGTCAACGAGAACAGTAAAAAAGCAAAACAACAAATTTGCATCTGCATCATTCCTTTTTGTGCATTTCTTTGCCGTCACTGCATGACTACGACATGAGAATACCTATTTTCACGTTTTTTGTTGAAGATGTGAGCACAAGACAATGACTTTTTTTCTTTTCTGAACTTGGAGACTGTGTTTTAGAATTCAACTCCAAAAAAAATTTCCAACATTTAACAAATTAGATAAGATGGAATAAGCGCGGTAAAGTTTGAAGCTGTGGGACTTCACTTTTTGATGGACTTTTTAATAGCTGTCGCCATTGTTGTTGCTTAAGCTCCCAATAACTAACCTGGTATTGAACCTCTGCACAAAAGCTGTCGTTAAATTTATAATTCCCTCAGTCTGTATAGTTTCTTTATGTATGGCTGTTATGTGATCACCTATTATAGTCATAACAATTGATCTTGACTGTCTCTTGCATGTTAGATAGATCTGAGTTGGCAAGTGCAACACCATGTTTCTAACCTTTGTAATCTGTTCCTTTTCTACCAATACCCAACAGAAATCAGGCAGTGACCATAGGACAAGGTTTACTTGATTCTGGTTGGTTGGAGCCTGTGCCCAACACTCGTGAAGGCAGAGCTGTCTTCAAAGATGAATACATTCTTTACCAACCAGGAGTGGTGAGGAACAGCTCCAATTAATGATACAGTTTAACCTTCCATTAGTGAGTGATCACCCAGAATCTCAAGATTCAGTGGTTGCTCATGGGAAGCGGTCATCACTTATGAGAGTCAAACCAGATGAGGGCTCTTCTGGGAAGAAGTCTGCCACATCTACTTGATTGACTAAGGGAATTAATTACACTTAAAAACGAAACAGACAGTGACATGTCACTCAAAGTCGGCCCTCAAACACTCTGATTTACTAGTAACAGTACAGTGAACATAGAGATCAGACTTTAACAATACTGCATCAAGTGGTCGCTTACAGGAGGAAACAAAAAAACTTAAAACTTCTACCCTTACCTTGTTCTTAGAAATGTGCCAAAACGTTTCATAATAGATAGTTGAGATAAGCCTGAGATAAGCCTGCTAGGTTGTAAATTTGTTGTGGGTGATTTTGTTCTTAGTTTAATTTTTTTTTGTTCACTGGTGTAATAGTGTACGAAAATGAGTTTACAATAAAAAGACATAAAATTCCAAAGGAAAATGAACCACAAAATTTACATTGTATATTTCATAACAGACTGCTCGTGAAGTAGCAACACCTAAGAGGTCATTCTGGGGAGATACAGACAAATCATCTGATAAAAGTGGTTCATGGAATGAAAGTTATGAGAAAAATGATCATGTTGATGATGATAATGATGAAACAGTTCCTCATTGGTTCCGTCAGTTGGATCATCATGAAATTGAACCTGTGACTAACGAC